>CM077078.1:276809393-277528324 GCA_039513925.1 Platanthera zijinensis | reverse complement strand
AGGCCAGTGTCCCGTGAAAAGTCTCGTCATGTTTAATCTTGATCAGGAGTGTCTCCTGTCATCCTATCTTAAATTCAACCACATCATAATTTCCCCCCCGAAAATCCTCGCTTCTGAAGCCATAACCCCGCGATAATGTCCTTTCGGGGGATCAAAATCCGACTCGTAGTTACCATAGCTATATAACGACCTGGCCCAATAATCTATATCAGATAATATAAATTAAAATCCTAATTAAGAACTATACGTTTCGCGCAAAAATACGCCGAATACTCTGCTCATCCTATATGTGGTAAACAGCCTACGAATCTAACAGCGAATCCAAATCAAATCCACACCTAACCGGGTAAAAATATCAGCCATAAATATAAAACGACATCCCTTATAAAAAGCTCCACACAACCAAAACCCCCTCGGAAGGTTCACAACTAAAACAAAACCAACTACACAGGAAAACCCACTGAGAAAATCCTTGCTCCAACATAGGACAACCATTAACTACGCGTCAATATAACGCCTTGATGTCAAATATGCTACATGGGAAATAAAATCAACATCGAAAAAATCATGGGGTGTTACAGCCTCCCCTCCTAAAAAGAAGTTTCGTCCCGAAACTTGACATAAATAGGATCAAATCCAAAACAAAAGAAATGCAATCATTGGTCATCAAAGAAATACACTTACCAAAAGCATCAGGAGAACAGATGAGGATGAGCCTCCTTCATAGCTGACTCCTACTCCCAAGCCACGCTCTCCACGTCTTGGTTCCTCCACAAAACTTTAACCATGAGTATTGTCTTTCTTCGCAATACCCGATCTTGAGTATTCAAAACACAACATGCACTTACACATAAGAAAGGTTAGGCTCCAACTGGGGCACATAATCAAGAACTTGCATGTCGTTTAACACACACTTCCATAATTGGCTCGCGTGAAACACATCGTGCACACCAGGAAAATTTGCGGGCAAATCCAGCTTATAAGCCGATACAACAATCCGCTCAACAACTTTGAAAGGTTTCACGTACCTAGGGTCCAACTACTGGTTCTTATCAAACCTCTTAATACCATACATTTGGGAAACCTTAAGAAAAACCATATCCCCAACAACAAATTCCAATTCAGTTTCGACGATTGACGTTCATTTCATAATGCTCTTGAGCTATCCAAAGCTTCTCTCGAATATGCTTAATGGAAATATCCATTTCTTCCAACGCTTCTGGATCCAATAACGGTCTCTCACTAACCTCGGCCCAAAACAAGGGAGTTTTTCAATGTCTCCCATACAAAGCCTCAAACGGGGTCCATCTGTAAGCTCTCTTGATAACTGTTATTGTATGCAAATTCCATCAATCTCAAACACTCATCTCACGCTCCTCCGTGGTCCAAAATATAACATCTGATCATATCATCCACAATCTAATTTACTCTCTCTGTCTGACCATTTGTCTGTGAATGATAGGCGGTGGAATATCTCAAATCGGTCCCCAACCCCTCCTGTAAACTTTTCCAAAAGCAAGACGTAAACCTGGAGTCTCAATCTGATATAATAATAACATGCACTCCATGTATCCTGATGACTTCATCCAAGTATAACTCAGCAATTTTCTTCATGGAGTAGTCGATCTTGAATGACACGAAGTGAGCACACCTCGTCAATCTGTCCACTATAACTCAAACTGAATCATGTCCTCGGGGAGATCTCGACAATCCTGTAATAAAATCCATCTAAATACTCTCCCACTTCCAACTCGGAATTTCTAAGGGCGTCAACTTGCCTCCAGGACTTCCGTGATCGGCCTTCACTCGCTTGCAGGTAAAACATTTTGATACAAACCTAGCTATATCGCCCTTCATATCATTCCACCAAACGATCTGCTTCAGATCTTTATACATTTTAGTGGAACCGGGGTGGTAGGAAATACTAGAACCATGTGCCTCTTTGCACAACTTAACTCGAATATCCTCTACTGCGGGAATACAATATTTGTCGTGGTACTTCAAGGTACTCGCGTCATCAATTGAAAAGTTCGGTAATTCCCCTTTTGCAGTTCTATCATAAAGGTGTAGCAAATCAAGATGATCCTTTTGATGAAGCCTCGTAAGTGTAATCCATGAAGGCTGTAATACTTCCAAATTACTGGGCGAGTCGCTACTCCCTACCGATATATCCATCAAGAGAAATTCCTCCACCAGCGAATCCACAGAAAGGTTAAAAAATTTCGCTGACTTCCTACAAGGTGTCGGCTACTACGTTAGCTTTGCCCAGATGGTATTGGATCTCAACATCATAATCAGCAACATATTCCAACCATCTCCGCTGGCACAAATTTAATTCCTTTTGATTGAAGACGTACTTCAAACTCTTATGATCCGTATAAATCTTGCATAGAGCGACATATAATAGATGTCTCCATAAATTTAAGGCATAAATCATGGTTGCGAATTTCAAATCATGCGTAAGGTAGTTTTTTCATGTATCTTTAACTATCTAGACCCATACACAATCACTTTTCCCTCTTGCATCAACACACAACCATGTCTAACGTGCGATGCGTACACATACACAGCATATTCCAGTTCTTCGGTAGGCAATGAAAAAACTAGAGCTGTGCACAATCTCCTTTTTAATTC
The DNA here is from genome assembly GCA_039513925.1 of Platanthera zijinensis. Taxonomy (NCBI): domain Eukaryota; kingdom Viridiplantae; phylum Streptophyta; class Magnoliopsida; order Asparagales; family Orchidaceae; genus Platanthera; species Platanthera zijinensis. The sequence continues at coordinate 277,525,690 of CM077078.1, read as the reverse complement.
CTGAAAAGCCTCTTCACACTTATCGTTCCAAACAAAAGTTGCGTTATTCTACGTCATTTTAGTCAATGACGCAGACAACATGTAAGACCCCAATTTTTTTTTTTAAACCACCGGGGTCTTATGCCCAGAATTGTCGTTTTGCGGTGGCACCGACACTCGGGAAGGCCGCCACTACAAAACGCCAATTCTACCGGCCTTTTCGATCACAAAAGAGAGAGAAGTAAATATAAACCGAATATAATCAAGTCCACAGAATCATATTTAAATGAAAATCACAACAAGTCCATTAATATAGAAAGAAGAGAGTACTGCAAAAGATCAATACAGATAAAATATAAACGGGCTCAAGCCCGGTACATCAGAGTCCTCACTACATATCACTCATTGCGAAAGCTATGAGAAAGACTAATCACTCACGGAGCTTGTCACAGGTGCTCCAGAACTAGACTGGCCCACCTCCATACGCACCATACTCCGTTGGTGCTGGTCCCTGGACTGCTGGTCCCTGTCTCCCATCCGGTGCTCCTGTAATGTTGTGGTCTGAAAACCATTAGTCATAAAGACTAAGTCCTATCATCCCTTACCCCTTTTCCATGACTCCTAGGCACTGCGCGGAGAGGAGGAAAGGGAAGCTACAAAGGTGGAGAGTAAGCAAAATAGATGACAGTGGAACTAATCTAGCAGTTATATATATTGTATAAACAGCTAAGGTAGAAAGGTATAATCTAGCAGTTCTACAATAGTGAACAGTAAAGTAAACAAGTAAAATAGGCAGCATATGTAAGAAAAGACAAGGTAAGAAATAAGTAACCTTAACTTATATGAATGCTCATACAAACTTATAAGTTAAGGGGTCTTCTACAAGGCTCCCATCGTATAAAAAGTCTCATACCGATTTATACGTTAGGGTGTCGGTTGTATGCAGATATGAGTGTAGTGAAATGCTATGCCATGATTCATGCAAGTACAACTCACGCACACGACTCTATGCGCACAGACCTTTAGTTCCCCCTGTTCGGGCAGCTAGCTTCACTCCCAGGAACCTCCGTAGTGGCAAATGGAGACAGTGGGTCGGGCCTCCCACTCCTAGGCGGGTATTCACACTACCAGGCCTAGCCCTTCTGTACGCCCCTAGAAGAACACAACCTAGAGTATCCGCATACTAATGCTGGCTATATCCACCAGTCTTTCTTTGGCTAAGTATCCCACACCGCCGAGTCAATGTATCGACGTCGGTGTGAACGACCGTACAATACCGAAGACCCACCACCTTATTCTGTATCCAAACCCTCGAGCCCCCGGCTCCCCGGACTATCCCGTCCGTGCATCTACCTTCCAGAGCTACCGTCCGGATGGCAATCAAAACAACCAAATCAACCTCCCTAGCTATCGGGTGTGTGAATGTGAAACCCTAGTTACACTAGTTGCTCTTGTAGTTTGTTACTCCTACAGTTTACGTTAGCCCAGGACCTCCCAAGGTATTCCCCGTGAAGGGCTCTCGAGGGCACTAGGAGCTACGATGGGCTGAAGCCCAAAGCTCCCTTTCGTAAGGCACTTATTGTTATTAGTAATACCCAATTCTCAATCCCTTTCACGTTATGTTGGATCTAACTCTAGTGTATTTGACTCATTCTCTCCTACGGGGAAGACGATGTTTCGTCGTTCCCGAGCACCTCTAATCACTAGCCAGACTTCTCACTCCTCATCATGACTCCTCATTTCACTTAACACCCCATTATACTAATATCCCATCTCCCTAAGTTCATTGTGCACCATAATATGATTCCTGCAGTTTTTACTAAATGCAGACCATCCTAAGCTATATGATGTATACAATGGGAAGTACTCAAAATATTTATCTAAATGACCTAATTTATTTACTGGGAGTCTATCATGTCATAATTAGACTAAATCCAGAAATTCACATTTTTCCTAATTTGTTTGATAATTAATTAATTTCTTTCGAATCTAATCCATGCTTGAATTGAACATGATGTACAGTATTTTCTCAAGTAATAGCCACCATAAATTTATGAACACTAGATAATAGAGGATTAACAACAAATATAAAATTCCATAATTTTCCATAAATTCTTTGGCTTCTAATTAATTAATCTAATGCAAATCCAACAACCATAGATAAAGAAGGAAGTACTATAATTTATCACCAGAAAATTATATAAAAATTACTAATATTAAGGATGACCAAATAGGACCTCTGAGAAAATATCATAATTTTTCAATCTTACTAGGTGCCAAAATTAATTCAAATTGTTTTACATGGAAAATATCAGTTTGTGAAGCAACCCATATAACAAGACTTCCAAAAATTCCACAAAACTTTACAAGGATTTATAACATCATAAAAGGTCCTCTGAATAAATTTCATAAGATTCCAATAAGTGGTTAATTCATAAGAAGTTCTTAAGTAGACAGTATAATTTGATGGTTTGTAAATGAAGTACTCTATTTATTGATCCAAAATTCATAACAAAATTCCCAGATATGAATATCACTATGAAAACACTCCTACCAAAGTTTCACTAAGAATCAAGATCATATGACTCATTATAAAATTCCTAGGGTGTAGAGACCTAAATACTTATTATGTGGTTTATGTGGGGGTATTTGTGTCCAACTACTACCCACATCACTTCCTAGGGCATTTCACCACCCTATAATTACTTGTACCAAATACCAAGTCCATACAAGGACATATCGCCCTATGTCCTTCACACACCCCCAAAGTCCAACCTTAGGATTTGAACTAGGGTCCTAGGGCTAACCCACCCCTATCCATCTCAAACTCCATGAGAGGGTGTGTTTACTGACCATGGGGCTCTGGCCATAGTCCCAACCCATTTGGATGAGAATTGGCCCTTCCATGCTCCAAATATTCCTTGCCCTAATTTACCCCTTAGGAGACATAACTTTGGTCACACAAAAACCTATTCAAATCAAACCCAATTGGGCTGATATTTTTACCAAAGTCTTATGATATCCCCTAAGATCACCCTCCAAAATTTTGGGGGTTTTTGAGTTATTTGAGACACCTAAATATATTGTTTATGGATTACTAAATTTTTCCAAAAACTATAGAAAAATGTTTTCCAAAAATCCTCATTTTTGGATATGTTCTAGCTATAGGTAATAATGAACCCCATCCAAAATTTCAAGTCATTTGGATGGCTGGATTGGTGGGAGCACTCAAAATACTATCTGGTCTAGCCTAGGTATAGGCCCCACCAAACTGAATGCTGTGGTCAAACCACTTACCCAAATGGGTTCAAATAAATTTTAAATAAAACTAGACTTCACGGCCTACAACTTTCATGTTTGTCATCTTTAATGTAGATGGACTTACCTATTTTTAATATTTAATTTAAAACTATCAAGTAAACAGAGCAGAAATTACAATAAAAGGAATTAATAATTTAACCTAGCACAAATCTTAAAGCAGATCTATCGTCTACTGATCATCTTCTTCCTCTAGCCAAGGGCCGTGATTAGCCCGACCTGGAGCATATTCCAGGCACTGCCGCCGACCATCCAGCAGCTTCCCTGGCCGACCACCGCCACCACCACCTCTTTTGAGGTGATGGCCATCGTCGGGCGACGGCGCAGCCGCCAGAGGGGCGGAATCCGGCGAACCCAACAGTTCGTTTTTGCAGAAAAAACAGGAAGAAAACCTCTTCCCGATCGGGCTCAACTGAGCCCGATTCTTAATCCTAAAGAAAGCTATGATCTACCCGTAGAGAGAGAGAGGAGGGGAGGAACTTGTTTACGGGCTGGAGACGTGCCGATCGACGGAAGGCCATTAACGGTGGAGGTTTCGACAGCGCTCTTCAACAACACACAGAAATCTTATTTCTCCTTCTGGCAAAGTGTGGAAACGAAGGCTTGGAGTCTTGTGAAGCTTTTAAATCAGTGAAATGAGGGAGGGGTCTAACTGGGTGTGACCATTAATGGTCCTTTAAAGAGAATTCGGGCATGGTGGTGGGGGATGAACATGGCTCAATCCAGCCAGGTAACGGCTGAAAACTCCTCCTTTTCCCTAGAGGAGTTGAATCCAGCCATACAAGAGGAGTGGAAGAAGGCTAAGGCATCAAGTACCATTAATGGCCATGAAAGACGGTTTTCGGCCATGGCTGAAGCCTTCTCTCTCCTCCATTTTCATATCCGTCGGCCATGTGGCATTTCTTCCACTTGACCGATTAATATTTATTCAAATAAGTCTTAAATAGGTCTTAATAAAAGAAACGGCTAAATAATATATCCTGGCTTCCCGAAATGGTCCGGTTCAGCTGAACCAGCAAACAGACTGAAATCGCCAGAAAATAATCTAAGTACAATGGCGTTAAGTGAGCTCAGCTCAGTCAACGCCATTCAGCCTATGGCAAGATGGCATTGAGTGCAGTCAGCGCACTCAATGCCATTCAACCTATGGCGTCGAGTGCACTCGACGTACTCAACGCCATTCAACCCAAGCAAGATGGCGTTGAGTGCAGCCAGCGCACTCAACGCCATTCAGCTTATGGCATTGAGTGCACTCGACGCACTCAACTCCCTTTAGCCCAAGTAAGATGGCGTTGAGTGCAGTCAGCGTACTCAATGCCATTAAGCCTATGGCGTTGAGTGCAGTCAGCGCACTCAATGCCATTCAGCCTATGGCGTTGAGTGCACTCGACGCACTCAATGCCAATCAACCCATGGAGTTGAGTGCACTCCATGCACTCAATGCCCGAGCCCAAAAACTTGTCTAAGTAGATACCTGATCCACTTATCGAGTCTTGTCGACTCACTCGATGCTCCCAGACTTGAGTCAACTTGGCCTCTTTTTGGTTGACAGCAATGGGTCCTTAGCGACATATTGGCCTCCCTTAGGGTTAGAGGTGCCATGATAGGATCATGGAACCAGGTTAAAACCCTAAGGTCATGCCTAAGGTGGTAATTGAGATTCTCCTACTTGTAGACCAAGGTGATTTTTCACCTTGAGCCTGGGTCACTTGACCTTCTTGGGCTTTCTAGGATTTTGTCATGACCTAGTCATGACAAAACCACTCTTAGGAGTCCAGTTAGAAATGGGATGTTACACAACATAGAGAAACCTTCCACAAACCTTCTATAAAATCCTGTTAGCCCTAGGAAGCTCCTTATCTCTTTGGTAGTAGCAGGTCTGTTCTAATCCATAACAGTAACTATCTTTTCTGGGTCTACAGAAATTCAGTCATTATTAACCACATGACCCAAGAAGAAAACCCGAGGTAACCAAAACTCACACTTGCTCAGCTTAGCATACAATTTATGCTCCCTCAAGACAGATAAAACCAAACTCAAGTGTGGGCATGCTCTTCAGCACTGCAGGAGTATACCAGAACATCATCTATAAATATAACCATAAAACGGTCAAAAAATTCCTTAAATACTCTGTTCATCATATCCATAAAGGCAGAGAGTGCATTAGTCAATCCAAAAGACATCACCAATAACTCGAAATGTCCATGTCGTGAACAAAAAGCAGTCTGTGGAATATCTGTCTCACGAATACTCAACTGATGGTAGCCTGAACGAAAGTCAATCTTTGAAAGCACAGTGCTACCACGCAATTGATCAAATAAGTCATTTATTCTCGGCAGGGGATACCTATTCTTGATGGTTACCTTATTCAATTCTTTGTAATCAATACACGGCCTCATCGATCAATCCTTTTTCTTCACAAACAGCACATGAGCACCCCACGGTGATGAACTTAGTCTAATGAATCCATTCTGCAATAACTCATACAACTGGGTATGCAGCTCCTCCAGCTCACGCGAGGCTATACATTACGACGCCTTAGCGATCGGACTGGTACCCGGCTCCAAATCTATGACGAACTCCACGTCTCTCTCGGGTGGAAGACCAGGAAGATTATCAGGAAATACATCAGGAAACTTATGCACAACAACAATCTCCTTTGCACGCGGTAAACTACCACCGGTCTCCAACACCAAAACCAAACAGGCAAAACATCCGGAATTTATAAGCTTCTGAGCACGTACCGCCGAAATAATCGGAGAAACTTGGCGCGGAAAACCATAAACGCTCCTGGGTTGGCCGTTGTCCATCTTGAAATCCAAGCGCTTAACCTTGCATTAGATAACTGTATCATACTTGGACAACCAGTCCATGCCCAAAATTACATCGAAATCTTCCAAGTCTATCACCTTCAGATCAGCAACGACTAGAAAATCTCCTTATAGAATCAGACAACTCTGAATGCCTTGATCCGACACCACTGAATCGCCAGAGGGAAACTTGACACGAAATGCATCGTCAACAAGATCGAGGGTCAAACGATGACGCTCTACGAAGGTTCTAGCCACGAATGAGTGGGTAGTACTGGAATTGAAAAGAATGTGCACCCATCGATTCTTTACCTTAAACCTTCCTATAAAATCGTATACGCAACTAAGGGAATGACGTTGAAACTACAACTACAAACTAAAAAATAGAACTAGGTTAGGGTATAACTTGAAATCACTTGAGTAGACGTCTGAGCTTCCTGCAAAGACACCACGTTCAGCTTGCCCTTCCCCTTATCCAATTGCTTTGATGGCGGCAAGGTTTGAAGTGGAACTAGTTGCAATGGGGAATGAGCCCGCGGTCACTTCGACCTGAAATGTCCTTTCTGTCCGCACTGAAAGCAGACCCTTTCCTTTCCCCAACAATAGGCAATGTCGTGCCCCTCCGCTTACACGCAGAACAAACCAAATCTGCCTTAGGAGCACTCTGAATCGCACGAACTTGCTCCTGCTTCTAGGCTCCTAACCTCTTGTAACACCTTTCGAACGGATGGCCTGGCCGGCCACAGAAACTACATATCTCTTTACTCCTTTTACTCGAAGCAGCACCAGATTCTTGGGAACTTTTACCCTCACCGATATTTCTCTTGTCCTTCCTCATTTGTTGACATCGATTCTTGACATTGTCAATCGCCACAACCTTCAGAGCAGCCTCCACAACTTCAACATATCTATCAGATTCATAAGCACTAGTTAGCTACTGGATGTCATTCCTAAGACCACCCAGAAAATGTTTAACTTGATTAGACTCTGAAGGCACCATGTCAGGGGAAAAACAACACAGTTTGCTGAACTCCACCTTGTACTCGCTAACGGTGAGCTGCCTTTGCTTAAGGTGTAGAAAATCATTCATCAAACGGTCTCTCGCCATCGACGGCGGAAACTTTTTAAGTAGAAATTCCTTAATGGATTCCCGTGAATACCCATCCTTAAGGTTCTCTTTTTCTCTCAGCCACAAACTCTTTGCAAGTCCCTTGAGCTGATACGCAGCGACCATCAACCTCTAGTCTGATGAAACTCCTGAGTAAGCGAACATCTCCTTGATGGCTATAATACAATCATCCAAAGCCATAAAATTTGCTCTAACATCATAAGTAGGGGGTCCTAATCTCTGGAAATGTGAAATAAACGTCATCTATGGTGGCAACAAAATAAGGGCCACCAGAGGAGCAGGGGGAACAGGAACGGTTTGACACATAGCCGGGTCCTACACTCTAGGCGGCTGACTAGCAACAACCGACAACAACGCCTTGATCTGCGATTGCATGTCCAACATTTTCCTCGACAAAGCCTCATTGCTCTGCCGCAATCCTTCTATCATGGCCTCACTCTGGGCACCAAAAAATTCTCCCTCCATCTGGGGAGTCGACCTCATCACCGGAGGCTTAGGAGGCATCTAAACAAATCAATGAATATCTAATTAAAATCTAACTTAACCGCTAGAACCAAGAAAATTAGTTCAGATAATACATAATTAAACACTTGCTCATACTGCTAACTTGCTCTGGGATTTTCATTTATGATGTCTGCCTAAACTTAGGATGATACACTGTCATCCTACTGACTCAAGTGTCTATCCATGAATGTATGAATTCTTATTCTTTTTGACTCAAAACCATGTGTGTACGTATGTTATCATGTAAATCTTTAGTTTGACCCGTGTGCTGATGCAATATTATGTCATACATGTTGTACTATGCAATCTAAAAAGGCCTTAATTCATGTTATGAGCGGCGTACACATGAAATATTATGCATCTCATACTACATAATATCACATGCAATGAAAATCAAAATCTAATATGCATTCATGTGATGGTGTTATGCATCTCATACTATATAACAGTCACATGTTTCCTCCTATGAGGATCCATATACAAACATATATTATGCATCCCATACTACATAATATGCCCCATATACTTCTTATCATGCTTATGAGTGTAGTGTTCATGCTTTAGCCAATACATACTGATGACACATCGGTGTGTGTATGAAATGAAACTTAGATAACTAACACAAACCTGAGATAGTTGTTCGATCAATTGTCAAACAATCTATCCCTATGATACCAACTGTCACTGTCTACATTTTCTCCACATTTAAAAATATATAAGAGTTATGGAAAACGCGCGTCATGATGCCACGTCAGCAGGGGATAACTGCAGACGCTCAGGAAAAACTCTAACTTAATAATTTATGAAAGATCTATAAGTTATTTTAAGAAAACTTAGTTAAGGTTAAGCGGTTGTCGTATCCCTCAGCTCAGTAACTCATTTAGTCAACGAGAAAAAGATAGTTATACGCTGCAGAAAAATACTTTGTTTACAAGATTAGACGTCCTACATGAGTATAAACATCCCCAGAGGACAACTCATGGTATGCAAGACTCTAGATTTGTAATAATTACGAAAGTAGCTTTTACGATCATTAAATATAGTGGTTTAGATTTCAAATATGACATGTATTAGGTAATAATAATAGTTTTAATACTTTAAAATACCTAACATGCAACCTAACATAAAGCCTTCCCAAGAAGCAAGTAAAAACAACCACAAAGAGGTAAACTAGTAGCTAGCAAACTATTTAATATTCTAGAGAAAACTGCCAGTGGGCATCAACAACCTGATATGAAACCACTGAAGGTATGCAAGTCTGAACTAAAAACCAAAACTACAAACTACCTCACGACGGTGAGGAAAACCACTGCAACAACTATAGTCCAAAAGCTACCACCCAACACACCCACTCCACCGGCTACAGCCCTGAACCTGAGGCATTCAAAAGAAGAACACCTCAGCAAAAAATATAAGTGGTAACAAAAATATATAGGTAACAAGTAAAAAGACAAGAAAGAGTTTACCAAACCCGACTATAAGGAATGCTGAAACCACAGTTGATTAGCCAAATATAAACAGGTAAAATAAAAGTCTGCAATAAAGGAGTTAAAAGAACATTACACCAAGTGCGGAACGAAGCCATGCTTCAAAAAAATCTGCAAGGATAAGCACAAAATAGCATAAACTTATCTGAGAAGCAAACTGAGCACAAAACAGCTCGAAAACGTGAGCCACTAACACTAGGTAAAAACAACCGGGCTGGAGTCGGTGACCAAAACGTCCAAATCCGAACTACCAGACCCAAGCGTCTCACAAAAACACTGAGGAGGTGGTCACCTGACCCAACACAACCCAACAGGCCACAAAATAGAGACCAAATAAAACTACTAAGTGTAATGACTCACAAACCGGCGCCCAGTTGGTGGTCCTTTATCCACTGCCAACCTTCATAGCCGAAGAAACAACATACCCGAACACCCCAAACCAAAACACATGCCTAAACCCAAAGAAATACTTAAACGAGCCCTAAAATCATCGTAAGGACCATACAAGACGAATCCTACACGAAACGACAAAATATTCTAAGTCCTGGCCAAATTCGGCGAGTATACCCGCCGAACCATAAGGATACACGATGAATTGCATAACGACACTCGACGAATGCTACACGATACTCGGCGAATCAACCAATGATACTCGATGACTTCCCTTGATACACAACGAAACTCCCTTGGATTCACTAGCCACTCGACACTTATAAGCATAGACTATACTTGGCGATTCGTCAAGTATACTTGACAAATCGGGCTCCTCTCGACACCACACTACCGATACTCGACGAAATAGCCTAGATACTCGGCGAAAATGACTCGGTGAACTCTCTCTTAATCGACGAATCTGACTTAAGCTACTAAACCCATACTCGACGAGTCTCACTAAGTGTAATTCCTTATATTTGACGAATTTGCCTTAACGAATTCCTACACCTAATTCATACTCGACGAATTCTACCCAGTATATATGCCGAATTTTCCTTAGGCTGAACTATGATATTCGACGAATTCTACTCCGATACTTAAGGAATTCCGGACAGATCACTATGCCTAAACTCGACGTATAATGGTCGAAATCTTCTAACCCACTTATTGATTCCTCAAGCTTGGTCCCTACAAAACCCCTACGTTCTAAGGAGAGCAAGAAAAGGAAGGACATGGAAGGAAAACAAGAAAAGAAAGCAGCAAGCAAGGGGAAAATTGCCACTTGCCTTGAAACTCCGGAAAAACACCTCCCGCTCGCACCGCGACAAGGATCGGCCGCCAAAAGATCCTAGCAACATTTCTTGAAACTTTTGGGGGAAGAAGGATGTCAAAATCACTAACCCTAATGCCTAAAAATTGAGGAATCAGGAAAAGCTTACCACGATCTGGTAGATCTCGGCGAGAGCTTTCCAAATCTCCTATCTATCAAGGAATCCGACCACCAAATCGCTGGAAATTGCCAGCCGAAGACACGCGGGACGCCGTTCCTCTTCTGCTTCCGAAAACGGCCGCCGCTCGGGTTTAGGAAGAAGATGAATAGGGTTTTGACGCGATCTTTACAACCGACTATATATATACATATATAACTAATACTAATATTATAATACAATCATTAATCAATAACCCCAACATAATCCAAAATCCAAACCAACGTGAAATCTTGCGAAAATCGCACCATAGCTAAATACTGACGCTACGAATCTAACAGCGAAGTCGAAATCCAAATCTGACAAACCGAACTCGGGTAAAACACCACCTGAAGATAAAATGCCATCACATCCCTATAAAAAGCTCCACAGAGTCACCAAAATATACCCGGCTCGCGAGGGAAGGTGCACAACCAAAACAAAACCATCCATACTGGAAAACCCACTGAGCAAACTCATGCTCCAACATACGACACCCGTTAACTACGCGTCAACGTAATGCCCTGACGTCAAAATATGCAATTACAGGAAATAAAATAAACATTGAAAAAATCTGGGGCGTTACAGCGGCCCCGACCAGGGTCCCGCGATTGCGCCCCACGCAGGGGATGCCAAAGAGGGGGAGGGAGGCCATATCGCCGCCCGGCTAAGGTGGAAAAGAGGCCGCCCAGGAGGGGCGGCCAGAGGGCCACCCGACATGGTCATCCTTGTCCTCGCTACGGGGGGGGGGGGGGGGACGACAAGGGGCGGGCGGCCATATCGCCGCTCGCCCTGGACGAAGAATGGGAAGCCCAGGTCGGGCGGGCCGCCTTACCTAGGCGGCCTTGCCCCCGCTGCGGGGGACCATTGAGGGGCAGGCAACCATGGGGTGACCATGTTGCCACACGCCTTAGGAAAAGAACATGCTGCCCATGTCGGGCGGCTAGAGGATCGCCTAACTCGGGCAGACCTGTCCCCACTGTGGGGAGCCGACGAGGGGAGGGCAGCCATGTTACTGACCGCCCTGGGCAAAGAACATGTCGCCCCCATCGTGGGCGGCAGCGGAGGCCAGGAGGCTGCCTAATTTGGGTGGCTCTGCCACAAGAAGTTTTGTCCTGAGACAGTTACTCCCTGGGAGGTTTCTCCGCTAGCCGCACTCCAAGAGTGGCAGTCAGGATATCACACTAATGGGACCCCATCATTTGCCCCGTAAGTCCTCGCAGCTTTGAGTCAAAGTGAATGGAGGGCGGGGACTTTTGCTCTAAGGTTGGATTTTGCGAGCGACGATTTGCGGCGATTATGGCTAAGATAACCGATGTGGTGAAGGCGCAAAAGGTTGGCAAGCTATTGAGCGGGGAACTTGGTTTCAGTGTTGCATGCATGAAAAAACACACAAGATGTGCAAAGTGTGGAACACATAAGGGGTGTATTATGTGCCAGGAGTGGTGTGTACAATTGAAACAGTGTATGTGAAGTGTGCGCTAGGCGTCATGTGCCCGGGGAGTGGAGTGCACAATTGTGGAGTATGTGCAACGTGTGTGCAAAGCGCGAAGTGCGCTCTATGCACACTGTGCAAAATGCGCGCAGGGCGCAATGTGCATAGGGGTGCGACGTGCGCAATGTTGTATAGGGTATGTTGTGTGCATTTGTTGCTTTATGTTTACGAAGACTCGTGTGATTGATTGCTTGGCCTTCCCGGTAACTACGCGTTCCTCGCAGGGGAGGCTGATACAATGGTGCTCCTTATCAAATTGTGGAGTGGGTTGAAGCTTGAGGGGGATGGTATGAGATACCCGCAAGGTTGGAGACGAAGATCCATGTGGTGGTGCGGATGCGTTGTTGCAATGTAGCCGAATATGGTATTGGATATCTCTCCAAGGATGAGCGTGTTGAGTTTGATGTTGATGAGGAGGAGGATCCTTAGTTTGTTGTATCTGGTATTGTCTTGTATTGTTGTTGCCTTAGTGACATACTTGTTCTTGTATTACGTGCTGACTTGTGAGCTTTTGAATCTTTTTGTACTTTGTTTGCTTCTTTGCGTGCTTGCTCGAGATTTGTGCAAGGATTTTCAGTGCTGTCTGCACCGTTGACCAAGCTTACGTAGAAAAATGTAATGTTCATTTAGAGCGATGTCTATGAGGAAGCTTTTCAGGAATTGAAGAAGAGGTTATGTGTTACCCAGTCTTGGCTTTGCCTACTGAGGGAGCAAAGTTTGATTTTTATGTGGATGCTTCGCGAGTTAGGCTCAGTTGTGTTTTGATGCAAGAAGGTAAAGTGATTGTGTATGGTTCCAGACAATTGAAGGTTCATGAAAGAAATTATCCTACGCATGACTTGGAATTTGCAGCCTATTTATATAGGGCCAGCCTTCTGCTTGGTTTAGGGCAACCTCTTTTTGTGTTTTCTTCTTGCAGCATTAGTGATATACAAAAAGAAAAGGAAGCTGCCAGCCCAATTCTTCATTTCTTCAAATCTTGACCAAAGTTATAAATTGCACATGTTCGTTTTATCGGTTTTAGCAAGGCTTACTAGTATAGTGTTGGGCTAGAGAGCATGAAAACCTGATCAGAGCACCTACAAATTAGTTCAAATAAGTATCAGCACGATCGCTTAGCGGTATGCCGATACACAACCAAAACACAACATATAGTAACAATAATAGAAGTGACACGCAGATTTAACATGAAAACCCAATAGGATGAACACCACGGGATGATCAGAGTCTAACCCAGAAATTCACCACTAAAATGTATTAAAACAATAGGCAATTATAAGACTTTCATCCTCGATCCACACAGGATCTTCACTAACTTCACGCCACACAATATTATAATAAACAGTATCAAAAATTACAAGTTGCTGACAGTGGTAGACGAGATGGATTACACAAATCCTCTCCAAGACGTCTCTTCAAATCTTGCCCAAATCTACTCCACATCCAATCCGTGTAGGCAAAGTATTTCACGTCAACGTCGCAGAGCAACATCCGAAAGATTTCTTAAACTAAGATGATTGACATACAAGTCTCTTTAGAAAATCTTCAAATGCTTGAGTTTGGAGAGAAGTTGATGTTTTACCCTTTCTCCTTCGTGTCTTTTTATAAGGATCAAAACTAAGGAGGTAGATGTGGTAGATGACATGTGCATGAAGCTTCCATGAAGCTTTCTTCAGTCAAAAAACACATGTTAAATATCATGCAGCTTCCTTTAGTTAAATTTCTAGAAACTTCCTTTAAGAGCACATGTTGGTTTCATAGTCAACGATGGTTGGCTTCTCCTCTTTTCAGGAAGTTTCCTTTAAGAACACATGCCAATTTCATGGTCAAAAATGTCTAGCCCTTTTCACACTTAGGAGAAAATATCTCATCAAATCTCTCCCTTTTCGACTTAGTAAAGAAACTTGTCCTTCTGATAATCTTCCTTGAAATTTTTAAATATGTCTCCGCCTTTGATCAACAATATCAAATTTGAATGAACCGTTTTCTTCATAAAGGACAGGAATTATACTCGACAACTAATTCCCTTTTGCTTTATGTGGAGGGAACCTCCATGCCGTCGGTCCTCACACATTTCTCAAACTTCTCTCTTGATATGGTCTTTGTAAGCATATCTTCTACATTGTCATCCGTGTGAACCTTCTGCAAATCCAGCTCTCTCTTCTCTAGAGTATCATATATCCAATGATATTGTGTGTTAATATGCTTGGATCTCGAGTAAAAGGTGGGGTTCTTCCCCAAATAAATCACACTTTGACAATTACATCAGTGTGTGTAGCGCTCCTGAGTGAAACTCAATACCTTGATGAATGCTTCATCCAAAGAAACTCTTTCCCTGTCTTAGTGACTACAATAAACTCTGCCTTCATAGTCGACAGTTTAATGCACTTTTACAGTCTTGATTGTCATGACCCCCCCCCCAAATAAGACCAGGTACCCAGAGGGTGATCTTCTGGAGTCCAAATCTCTAGCCATATCAACACTAGTGTAGCCCAGTAGCTCTGTATCGCTATCTCTGAACCTTAATGTCAAGTTTGACGTCCCATATATGTAACTTATAATCCACTTCACAACATTTTAATGCTCTCTCCCAGGGTTGGAGAGAAATGTACTAATAGTGCCAACCGCGTGTTCTATATCAGGGCGAGTGCACACCGTCGCGTACATACGATTGCTAACTGCAGAAGCATAAAGGACCTTCTGCATCTCCTCTTTCTCATCAAGGTGTGTTCGAGCACTGGTCAGCAGTAAGTCTGAATTGAGCTGCAAGCAGCGTGCTTATATTCTTCGTCTGATCCATACTGAATCTCTGTAGCACCTTCTTGATGTATCTCTCTTACGACAACCAAAGTAACATATAACCTCTATCTCTCCAAATATGCATCCTTAGGATGGTCATCGCAGCTCCCAAGTCCTTCATCGCAAATGTGGAGCTCAACTACCGCTTCAACTTGGCAATACGCACAGTGATCCTTCTAACTATCAATATGTCGTCAACATAAATGAGTAAGATAGGGATATCCTTTGAAGCATACTGCTTTATAAACACACAATGATCAAGGGGGGTCATCCTGAAGTCGATCTACCCCATAAAGTATCGAACTTTTTGTACCACTATCGCGAGGCCTGCTTCATGTCATATAAGCTCTTCTTCAAGTGACATACCAGACTCTCCTTCCCCTTCAACCTGAATCATTTATGCTACTCCATATAAGACTACTCCTCAAGATCGTTATGCAAAAAGGCGGTCTTGACATCTATTTTCTCAATCAATAAGTCTAGCCTCGTAGCAAGACCAAGAACTACTCGGATAGACGACATCTTCACAACATGAGAGAAGATATCATTAAAATCAACTCCATGTTTCTGACTAAAACCCTTTACCACTAATCTGGCCTTGTATCTTAGCGGTGTCGAGGGGTCTCCCTGCTTTACTTTGAAAATCTAACGATTCTTCAAAGCCTTCTTGCGTTTTGGCAATTTCACCAACTCATAAGTGTGGTTCTCATGCAGAGACTGCATCTCCTCCTACATAACAACCATCCATTCTTTCTTCTTTGAGCTCTACACTACCTTATGTAACGACTCCACCCGTTAAACAACATATAATAGAAGGTCCGGCCGGGCCCCACACTATATGCCACAAATAGACGGTGATGTCACATGTTAATACCACCATCGTATCTTAACTCAGAGCATGCTAGCGGAAACATAAGAAGTAGGCTGAACTCATACCAGGAATATCCACTATATATATATAATACCAAGGTTATATATACAACCACTCAAACGAGGGGTTAGCAAATAACACAGATTGGCCTTAAGGCCTTATAGTTCCTCTTTAAATAGTATGGATTACAGACATCGGCGTGCAGGCCGGCCATACATGAACAAAAGAAAAGACATTAGATAGCCTTCAAGGGTTAGCAATAATAGCAACAAGAGCGGCAACAGCAGCAGCAGGGAAATCATCCCTTCACTTCTCGCTCGGCTCTCCAGCACCTGCACAGGGATAATCCACCCAAACAATGACAAACAAGGCAACAATCAACATTCAGCTGACAATTTTATAACAATCCTACCCCTTTCTCGGGGCAGTGGTATTCCTTCCCTGCAGAGCAATACATAACTAGATAGATATCATACATATTGTTCTCTCACGCACAAGCAATCCATCACAACCGTCGGCCACCCGGCCCGACGATCTGTGCTCTCAGGCACACTTTTGGGTACACCGGCGAACCGGGATCAATACCATTGAGCATTTTGTCTTAATGGTGCGCAGACCTAAGACTCTCATTATGATGCTGACGAAAGCCCAATGCCTTGACACTTCCTTGTACAATCAACATAATGCAGGTACAGATCCACCACCCCCATTTCTCAAATCGCTTTGCCATCACCAAGCACATCGAACTTGCGGCTATAATAAAAGACGCGGGTCGGCTTCACCTTTCTTGTTCGGCACGAGGCCTTTTAGAGCTCGCAGCTCACAATCGCCATAACGTCCACCAAGGACTGACGTCACATTAGCCACACTGTCCAAATAGGACCGGCTTCATTGTCCATCAAGAACTGGCTACTTCGTAGCCACAACACAAACATCATAAGGGCATTTTCCTGGAATTCCACATTCCAATACTTCCTGCTACTCCCCTTCACAGGCACAACCCAACGACCCTACTAACTACATGAGTATACGCGGAGTTTTCTCCGGTGCATAAATGCAACATCATCAATCCAGACAAACTTGCCCAGATGGGCTTCACACAGCATGCCTATCCCGTACTACACACTTCCGGGTCTAGATGCAGACTCAACATGGGATAGTTGTTGAATTTTCTCAAGTTGATCAGCAAGGTAGTCCAAACACCAAATCAATATCTTCGGAGCTACCCAGATCACAACTTGAACCGCGGAAAGCAGGAAGCAACTCAGATAACCAAAAACATAGACAGAAGCAAGCAGATCAAAATTTCATTAATCTTCTTTACAGGGCGAGACATACATGACGAGACATGATTTCTCCAGTACATGAAAAAGAAGAAACACAACAATAACTTGGGCGGATAGACTACAGAGACCGCCGAGACCGCTAGTAGTTGCCGAGACCGCCCGAGCCGAGCTGAAACCAAACAGCACACGGAGTCTGCCGAGACCGTGAGGTCGCGCGGACACGCCGTTATTCGCCGAACTGCTGCTGAACAGAGGAACAAGCCGCCTACCCGCTGAGACCGCGAGGTCGCGCGGACAGGTAATTGAACTTGAGAGAAGATGCTTAAACAGGTAACCGTTGGAACAGTCCGCCAAATTTACTGAGGTCAGAACCAAACTCCTAGTTTCACAGTGTTAGTTGCGCCACCTGCACACAGCAACCAGTTAAGCAAGCAACCCGCGCGGATACAAAAATCGAGTCCGCAGCCGAAACTCAAGCCCAACTTACTGTTCACTCTGTTGAAAATGACATGCCGGGGGGTCTTATTTATAGGCCAGGTGAGGAGTGTGGTCACCACCCTATGAGATAGAGACACCGCCCCTTGGTCGCAACTAACAAGGCCAATCCGCTGAGTCTGCCCGCATGAGGCAAACCAAAACGCCAAGTCCAGGCGAGATGGCGAACTGCTCAAGGCAGTCCGCCCAGTCCGCAGAAACAAAACAGGACTAGCCGAGACGCAAGAGCCACATGCCGAGTACAATACCAGTCCGCCGAAGAGGCGACACCGCACCTGTCCGCAACCACCAGTCCCCGACCATAGGCAAACCGCCCGGTCACAGCGGACTCTACAGATACAAACCCAGCTCGCAATGTCCACGACCACAGGCAGATCACCCGGTCACAGCGGATACTGCGGAAACAACTCCACCTCGCACAGTCCGCGACCACAGGAACAAATGCCTGGTCACAGCGGAAACTGCGGAAACCACTGAACTTCACAGAAGTGCAAGTCCAGAAAAGAAAGCGCGAGCACGGCGGATACCAAGCCAGTCCGCCAGCTCCAAGGCCAGACCGCTGCTTACTGCAACTCCAAAGAAGATGCGCGGACTCCAAGCCCAGTCCGCACAGACCGCGCACACCACCTTGCAGAGCTCAGCTCACTGCCGGACTAAACCAGTCCGCGCAGTTCGCAAAACCAGACCGCATCCAACTACGCAGGTCGTCAACCACCAACCCGCCGGATTAGAAACCAGTCCGCGCGGTCAGTCCGCCCAGGCCGCCCGGACTACCCGACCACCCACTTTCACTTCACCAATTTCAACACTCCCCCTTGAAGTGAGAAGTGGTGATCAAGCCAAGTAGACCTCGTAGCCGCTGAAAAGGCCCCTTCGACAGCGACTTGTGAAGATGTCAGCAAGGTTATCTTCACTCCGAACATGACCCACCACAAGAGATCCTTCCAACACCTTCTCCCTTATGAAGTGGTGCTCGATCTCAATATGCTTGGTCCTAGCATGACAAACTGGATTGTTCACCAGCTTGAGAGCACTTTCATTATCCCCTCGGAGTAAAGTTGGACCTTGCACTTCCTCATGGACATCCTCTACTAGCCTCCTTAGCCAAATGGCTTCCTGAGCTGCCAAGGCCGAAGCCTTGTACTCTACTTCCATAGTAGAGACGGATACCGAGTCCTGCTTATTGCTGCACCACGAAATGCCCGCTGATCCATAAGTGAATACATAACCAGAAGTTGACCTTCGGTCATCCGAGTCACCACCATAATCAATATCCGTGTACCATAGCAAAGAGAACCTCGCATCCCTTCTGTAAAGAAGTCCCATATCAGAAGTTGCCTTGACATACTTCAGAATGTTCTTTGCCGCTACAAGATGAGACTTCCTTGGCTCTGCCATAAATCGACTAACTCGACCAACAACATAAGCTATATCAGGTCTAGTAATCGTCAGGTAGATCAAGCTCTCAACAAGAGCTCTAAACACCAAGGGATCAGGAAGAATCCTTCCTTCATCTCGACGAAGCTTTTGTCCTTGATCCAGAGGAGTAGAGCAAGTCTTCCCTTCAATCAAGCCAAACCGGTTCACAATGCGTTCAGCATATCCCTTCTGGCAGATGAGTAACCCACTCTCCTTCCTCTCCACTTCGAGACCAAGAAAGTGATGAAGCTCTCCCAGGTCTTTCATCTCGAAGCGAATAGCTAGCTCAGCTCTGAGCCTAGCTACCTCCTTAGAATTCCCCGTGATGATCATATCATCAACATACAGCAGGACCAAGACTCGAAGATCCCCCTTCTTCTTGATAAACAAGCTTGAGTCAGAGTTTGAAGCAAGGTATCCGCAGAATTGCAGATATTCTGCTATCTTCCCATACCAAGCTCTTGGAGCTTGCTTCAACCCGTAGAGAGCCTTCCTGAGCTTGCAGACGTAGTCCGGATGAACTTCAGAAACGAATCCAAGTGGCTGATCCATGAAGATGTCCTTGTCAATTTCTCCGTAAAGAAAAGCGTTCTTTACATCAAGCTGCCACATCCTCCATCCTTGGCAAGCAGCCAATGCGGATCACCATCCGAACTGAAGTCATCTTTGCAACTGGACTGAATGTCTCCTCATAATCTTCTTCATACTACTGGGAGAATCCCCGAGTAACCAGGCGAGCCTTGTATCTCTCAATGCTCCCATCCGCCTTCTTCTTCAACTTAAACACCCACTTGCAAGTCACCGGAGTAATGCCATCAACTCTGGGCACAAGATCCCAAGTTTCGTTCTTCTTGAGAGCATCCATCTCCTCTCTCATGACATCTTCCCACTACTTGACTCCAGTGGACTCATTGAAGCTAGCAGGCTCCCGCTCATCAAGAGGACCTGCAAAGAAGCATGAGACATAGTTCACGATGTTTCCTTCGCAGTAGCGAGATGGAGGCTTGATAACCCTCTTTGATCTCCGAAGAGGTTGCTCCTTGCTGACCACCTCTGCTACTTCTTCTAGTTCACCTATGTTCTCCGGCAAGCTTGGAGCAATGCTCCTCCTACTTCCTGACCCAGAAGCATCTCCCCCAGAACTTGAAGCAACAGGAGCTGCTGGTGACACAGCCAGCTCCTCTTGATCAACAACCTCAGCCACCTCCTGATCTTCATCAACCTTGCTCTCTGGTAGCTCAATCGAGCTTCCTCCATATGACGTCAGTTCGTCAAAGACAACATCTCTTGACACCACAAACTTCTTCGTCACCGGATCCATGCATCTCCATCCCTTCTTCCGCTCATCATAGACAACAAAGAAAAGCTTCCTTGTCTTTGCATCAAGCTTAGTCCTCAGGGCATCAGGAATATGCACATAGCAAGTTGATCCAAACACCTGAAGGTGTTCAACGCTCGGCTTCTCCTTCAGCAACATCTTGAAGGGAGACTTCATGTTGATCGGACTTAGAGGCATCCGATTGATGACATAAGCTGCACAGGACATTCCCTCCGCCCAGAAGGACCTTGGGATACTCTTGGCATGAAGCCAACATTTGCAATTCTCCGTCAGATGACGGATCTTCCTTTCAGCAACTCCATTTTGTTGTGGAGTATGAGCACAAGTAAGCTCTCTCTGGATCCCGTGCTTCCTGCAAAAAAAAAAAAAAAACTCGGAGGAGATAAACTCTCCGCCGTTATCAGTTCTAAATTTTTTGATCCGCAGGTTAAGCCGGCCCTGCACCAGCTCCTTGAACTCCACAAACAACCGGAAGGCATCAGACTTCTCCTTCAAGAAATACACCATAGTGTATCTCGAGTAGTCATCAATCAAGACTAGCATGTACCTGCTCCCACCAAGGCTAGCAGTAGCGGTTGGTCCCATCAGATCACCATGGATAACCTCCAGTGGTGCTTTGCTTCTTGTTTGTGACTTATCAAATGGAAGACGATGAGACTTCCCATACTGACATCCAACACAAACATGACCATCACCGACGGATGATAGCTTAGGCAAGCCTCTCACCAGGCTCCTATTTGCCATAGCCTTCAGCTTATCCATCCCAACATGCCCCAACCTCTCATTCCACATAGCAGCGCTATCATTGGCCCTCATGCGATCAACATAGGAACTTGTTGATAAAACAAACAAGTCCTTCACTCTCCTTCAAATGTGAGCAACATCAGCCTTAACCGCTGATACGTTGCGAAGGAAATTCACTTCTGTTGGCCCAAACAGAACGTGATAGCCGGCGTCGACAGCATTGGTCATAGAGAAGAGGTTCTTCTTCATGCCAGGTACGTGATAAACACTTCTTAACGTGAGTGGCCCCTTATCACTACCCAATGTTACTATACCCTCCTTCTCTACTGCATGAATAGTATTATCTACAGTTATAATAGCTTCGTTACCTGAGTAAGCCTGCAGCTTGGAGAACTTTGACATATCTCCAATGAGGTGATGACCACACCAGGAGTCAACGATCCAATCGTCCTCTATGTCGACGGTGGACAAAGCTCGGACACAAGTGCCTGTCATGAAGGCTCCACCCCAACCGACCTCCTCCTTGCTAGAGGAGGCTTCCTCCTTGCCTGCAGCATGCCCAGGCTACAGCTTGACCTTGCAGTCTCGCTTGAAGTGGCCTGGTTGATGACACCTGTAGCATTTCAGGTTCTTCTTCCAGTCCTTCTTAGGAGCAAAGCTCCCCTCCTGCTGTTTAGAAGATAAAGGTTCATCTCCAGCCGCAGTCTGCTTTTTCTTCCCTTCCCATCTCTTCTTCTTCTCCTCCTCAGTGAAAAGAGCTTCACTAGCTCCTTCAGAGACAGTCACCCCAGCCATCTGCCTTGCCAGGCTCTCCTGCGAGGCAAGCAGATTTTCCACCTCTAGAAGAGAGGGCTGAGTAGCCCAGCCTTGAACAGAAGTAACAAAGGCCACATACTCCTTCCGCAGACCGCGGATTATGTGCCTCTTCAGCTTGGCCTTGGAGATCGGCTCATCAGGATCAAGAGCAAAAAGCTCAGTACATAAGCTCTTCATCTTCAAGAAGAATTTGGAAATAGAAAGGTCTCCGTGAGTTGCCTTAGCCAACTCATTCTTAGAGAACTGTAGCCTTGCTACATTCTTCCTATTGAACAACCTATCAAGGGAAGTCCATATCTCAGCAGCAGATTCACATCCTAAGATGTGATCAAAGAGCTCAGGTGACACCGCCTGCTCTAGAGCAAACTCAACCTTGGCATTTGTCTTCCTCCACACTCTCACCTGCTCGGTTGTTCCAAACTCAGTAGTGATTTCAACTTGATCATGGCCACCGATGACCTCTAATAGCTCCTCGCTCAGAAGATAGCTCTTCATGCACGACTTCCACTTCTTGAAGTTAGTCGGCGTCAGAAGCTCAATTCCAAGACCTCTTGCAAACCCTCTGTCCATTGTACTAACTTGGTTATCCTTCAGAAGCACACAGAGCAACAACAAGGCTTGTTGAACACAGCTCAAGCAACTGAACCTTCCTCTGATACCATGTTGAATTTTCTCAAGTTGATCAGCAAGGTAGTCCAAACACCAAATCAATATCTTCGGAGCTACCCAGATCACAACTTGAACCGCGGAAAGCAGGAAGCAACTCAGATAACCAAAAATATAGACAGAAGCAAGCAGATCAAAATTTCATTAATCTTCTTTACAGGGCGAGACATACATGGCGAGACATGATTTCGCTAGTACATGAAAAAGAAAAAACACAACAACAACTCAGGCGGATAGACTACAGAGACCGCTGATACCGCCGATACCACTAGTAGTCGCCGAGACCGCCCGAGCCGAGCTGAAACCAAACAGCACACAGAGTCCGCCGAGACCTCGAGGTCGCGCGGACACGCCGTTATTCGTCGAACTGCTGCTGAACAGAGGAACAAACCGCCTATCCGC
Source organism: Platanthera zijinensis (assembly GCA_039513925.1). Classification (NCBI taxonomy): domain Eukaryota; kingdom Viridiplantae; phylum Streptophyta; class Magnoliopsida; order Asparagales; family Orchidaceae; genus Platanthera; species Platanthera zijinensis. The sequence goes on along the minus strand of CM077078.1, from coordinate 277,502,731 downwards.
CAAGACCGCGAGGTCGCGCGGACAGGTAATGTAACTTGAGAGAAGATGCTTAAACAGGTAACCGCTGGAACAGTCCGCCAACTCCACTGAGGTCAGAACCAAACTCCTGGTTTCACAGTGTTAGCCACACAACTTGCACACAGTAACCAGTTAAGCAAGCAACCCGCACGGATACAAAAATCGAATCCGCAGCCGAAACTCAAGCCCAACTTACTGTTCACTCTATTGAAAATGACATGTCGGGGGGTCCTATTTAAAGGCCAGGTGAGGAGTGTGGTCACCACCCTATGAGATAGAGACACCGCCCCTTGGTCGCAGTTAAAAAGGCCAATCCGCTGAGTCCGCTCGCACGAGGCAAACCAAAACGCCAAGTCCAGGCGAGATGGCGAACTGCTCAAGGCAGTCCGCCCAGTCCGCAGAAACAAAACAGGACTAGCTGAGACGCAAGAGCTACATGCCGAGTACAATGCCAGTCCTCCGAAGAGGCGACACCGCACCTGTCCGCAACCACCAGTCCCCGACTATAGGCAAACCGCCCGGTCACAGCGGACTCTGCGGATACCAACCCAGCTCGTAATGTCCACGACCACAGGCAGATCACCCGGTCACAGCGGACACTGCGGAAATAACTCCACCTCGCACAGTCCGCGACCACAGGCACAAATGCCTGGTCACAGCGGAAACTGCGGAAACCACTGAACTTCACAGAAGTGCAAGTCTAGAAAAGAAAGCGCGAGCACGGCGGATACCAAGCCAGTCCGCCAGCTCCAAGGCCAGACCGCTGCTTACTACAACTCCAAAGAAGATGCGCGGACTACAAGCCCAGCCCGCACAGACCGCGCACACCACCTTGCAGAGCTCAGCTCACTGCCGGACTAAACCAGTCCGCGCAGTCCGCAAAACCAGACCGCAGCCAACTACGCAGGTCGTCAACCACCAACCCACCGGACTAGAAACCAGTCCGCGCGGTCAGTCCGCCCAGGCCGCCCGGACTGCCCGACTACCCACTTTCACTTCACCAATTTCAACAATAGTAACTATCAACCCACTGGAATCACTCACTCTTCCCACCTTTTGGTGGAGAGGATTCCTTACTCATGCATAAAGAAGGACTTTACATGTCCAAGAAGGAAGATCGTTACCCTTGACGATCTCTTGGGAGCCATCGAAAATCTAGCCGGTTGGAAAGCACCGTAGCAGCTTTGCCTCTACAGAACTAGCCTCGAATCTCGAATCGGACCGCGAGAGCACCACCAAAGCCTTGCTCTTATCCTCCTTCTCCTTCCTCCAAGCTCTCCCTTTCTCTCTTGATAAGAATGAGAGAAGAGACCAACCATCAGCCTTATCACTGCAGGAAAGCACCTGGGCCCTTGGATCCAAATAGAAGGAAATGGATGGCCAAGATCTGCCCAAAAGTCTAAATATGACTTGACACGGCCTGTGACACGCCCGTTTCACAGGCCGTGTACTCCAAGCGGTACACGAACCGACTCAACCCAAATCAGAACACGGGCTCCAACACGCTCGTGTCACAGGGTAGATACGCCCGTATGACACAGCCGTGTGACTGGTCGTGTCACCCTTTCAACACAGGACCAAAACACCCGAGAAGGACACAGCTAAGGCACACGCCCGTGTCCTTGGTCGTGTTCCCAACACGCTCCAGTGACACGCCCGTGTCATAGGGCGTGTTCCACACTCAACGCCACTCCTCTCAATGCAACTCAATGCTGCCCAATTCCCAACCCGAGCAGGACACGCCCGTGTCCCAGGTCGTGTCACCTCTCGATAATCGTCGGTCGTGCTATCTCGAGAACTCAACTCGACGCCTACAGTAAAGGACACGCACTGGGAAACGCCCGTGTCCCAGGCCGTGTGCACTGGACAAGCCCGTGTCCCAGGCCGTATCACCCAGCCTGACTCCATTTTAGGATTTAAGGTTTTTGGGGTGTTACACCTTATCAAAGCACTCAGTCTCTCTGACATCTGTCAACCAAATATATTAGGTAGTGGAGTATCTTGAAGATGGATGTCTAACTCTATCATACCTCCATAGAGAGAGCTCAACTGCTGGTGTAGGCACATCATCCATGATGCCCTCAGCGGTCTCTCCATCAATAACATCCTCATGATTTGTAAGTAGCTCAGTGCCCTATATCTGCTTAGGCTCTGTAGGCTCCTCAGTTTCAGCACTTCCAATCATAAGAGACTCTGCATTAGTGTGAGAGTCATCCTTCTTAGTCTTCATAGTCTGATCCTCATAAAATATAACATCATGACTGAGTACAAGTTTTTTTTCAACTAGATCAAAGAACCTGTAGCCAAATTTGTTATTATATCCATATTCCAAAAAAATGCATTGTTTGGTCTTGGAATCAAACTTCGATCTTTCGTCGCAAGGGACATGGATAATGGCTCGGTAGCCAAAGACCCTTATTTGATTATATAAATGGTCTTTCCCGTACCAGACCATATCAGGAACATCCTCCTATAATGCATAGCTAGAAGAGAGGTTAATGACATGTACAGCTGTGTATAAAGCCTCACCCCAAAATATGTCAAGTAGCTTTGACTCAAACAACATGCACCTCACCCTCTCCATCAAAGTTCTATTCATTCTTTTAGCTACGTCATTCAGTAGCGGTGTATTGGGCAGAGTATTTTCATGCTTGATCCGTTGATCTCAACAGTATTTATCAAAGGGACCAATATACTCTCCCCTATTATTGGACCTGATGCATTTTAGCTTTCTCCTAGATTGTCTTTCCACTTTAGCGTGTAATCTCTGAAAGGTATGGAGGACCTCATATTTAGTCTTAATAGCGTAGACACAAGATTTTCTCGAATAATCATCAATGAATGTCACGAAGTAAGATGCTCCTCATCTTGTCTGGACCTTCAGTGGCCCGCAAATATCGGTATGTATGAGCTATAGTGGCTTGGATCTCATGGTGGAAGTGTGGCTCTAGAAAGATACATTATTCTACTTCCCAGCAAGATAGTGGTCACATCTCTCCAACTGATCCACAGATAGATTAGATATCATCTTCTTCTTGATGAGACATTCAAGGCCCTTCTTTCTAATATGACTCAGTCTTCTATGCCATAGGGATGTGGATACACCATCTCTGACAGTGTTGGCCTGAAAAACAGCTTCAGGTTTCCCCTCCATATAGTATAGAGCAGTCTCTTTATAGCCTTTGACCACTACTAGCGACCCCTTGATAAGCTTCCAAAAATCTCCACCAAATACACTTAAGTGTCCATAATCACCTAGTTTTCCAACTGAAACTAGGTTGAATCGGGTGTCGGGTATATGTTGCACATCTTTCAGAATTTTCAAACCTCATGTACTCGTCTTCATGTGCATATCTACCCTCCCGATGAATTTAGATGTGTCATTGTTGCCCATCCTAAGCACCCTACAATCGTGAGTGGTATAGCGGCGAATAACTCCCAATTATGGGAGACATATGCAGATGCCCCCGAATCAATAATCTAGCTTTAATCATCATATGCAATCATGATATCATCTCCAACAATGATAACATCATCCTCCTTTGCAGATATAATAGATGCAGTGTGTCTCTCATTTCTACCATTAGTAGGCACTCCTTTATTCTTTTTGTCATTCTTCAGAAAATAACAGAACTTCTGAATATGTCATTTCTTATGACAATAGTGGCACTCCAAGTTTTGATAACGTGACTTAGAGTTTCCCCTACTTTTGATTCTCTCGATATTTCTTTACCTTCTCTTGCTCCTGCCTCTCCCCTAGGTTAAGTAAAAAGGATGTCAGCTTGTGAAGAAGAGCCTGATATCCCTTAAGACTTCCTTACCACTTGTTCGCTCATGATACCGCTCTTGAAAATCTCCATAGTAATGATTCCTCCGAGAGAGGGGTTGATTAGAGAAACTCTAACCATCTCATAAGAGTCTGAAAGAGACTTCAGCAACCACAGTACATTGACCTTGTCTTCGAAGGTCACCTTCATAGTAGTAAGTTGATCAATAATACTTTAGAACTCGATCACATGATCTAAGATAGGTGAGTTATCTTTATACTTGAACTCTCCAAGCTTCTTTAGTAGATATAGCTTGGTGATGCCAATATTTTTGACATATAATGTCTCAAGAGTCTTCCAATATATCTTTGCATCAACGATGCTCGCAACGTGATTGTATATGTTCAACTCTACAAACTGTCTGATGAATCCACATAGCTTCTGGCGCTTCACCTACTTATTTGAATCTGTATCTTTAGGCATCTACTTAAAGATAGGAGCATGCCAACATTTCACATAAAAGAGATCCTACATCACTAAGTGTCACTGGTGGTAGTTCGTGTTGTTCAACTTCACCATTTGCTCGGAGCCTGAACCTGATGTAAACTTCATCGTGCTCTATCACCGATTGGATTGATCTTAGTTCTCTGAGCCAACTATTTCAAAGAAAGGAATCAAAGATGATAGAGAGCGGACTAATAGTCGTCACTTACCGCACCCAATCGATCATTAACCCGAAATATCCGATCGACTCGTCTTAAATCTCAGACAGGTCAGTCTGATAATTGCTCTGATAATGAACCTGACTTTGATATTACTTGTTGGGCTAGAGAGCAAGCAAGTCTGACTAGAACACCTGTAGATTAATTTGAACAAATACCAGCACGATCGCTTAGCGATATGCCGATATACAACCAAAACAAAGCACATAATAGCAAGAATAAAAGTGCCACACATATTTAACATGGAAACCCAATAGGGTGAAAATCATGGGACGATCTGAGTCCAACCCGAAAAATCATCACTAAAAATATATGAAGACAATAGGTAATTATAAAGTTTTTTCCCCTCGATCCACAAATGATCTTCACTAACTTCACGCAACACAATATTACAATAAACAGTAGCAAAAATTACAAGTTATCAACCATGGAAGACGAGACGGATTACACAAATCCTCTTCAAGACGACTCTTTGAATCTTGTCCAAATCTACTCCAGATCCAATCCGTATAGGCACCGTATTCCTCGTCAACATCGCAGAACAATGTCTGAAAACTCTCTTAAACTAAGACGATTGTCACAAAAGTCTCTCTAGAAAATCTTTCAATTTAAATTTTGGAGAGAAGTGGATGCATTACCCCTCCTCCTTCATGCATTTTTATAGGATCAAAACTAAGGAGATAGATGTGGTAGATGACATGTGGATAAAACTTCCGTGAAGTTTCATTCGGTCAAAAGACACATGTTAAATATCATGTAGCTTCCTTTGATAAATTTTCTAGAAGCTTCATTTAAGAGCATATGTTGGTTTCATAGTCAACGGTGGATGACTTTTTCTCTTTCCAAAAAATTTCCTTCAAGAACACATGCTGATTTCATAATCAAAAACTGCTAGTCTTTTTCACACTTAAAAGAGAATATCTCATCGTATAGCTTCATGTACTTGATTTCTCTTGTATTGTGAGCATGCAAATCTAAAAAAAATCCTGGCGGGCGGCGACAAATAATGAAGTTGATAATTGAGATGCGATTTTTCAACAAAAGGCTTCTTTTTTAATCTTAAAAAATCCTGGCACGCCGACAACCCACGCATCCCTGATGTTGTTTCTGCCGTTGTATACGATCTACATGCAATATAATATTTCTCACTGCCATCTATGGTCAACGGACGACGCGGACAAATGTGTTTGGTCAAATGGCTCAATCATACTAAAACTGAAACCTAGGCATTTTATTAAAATAGGAAATATATATATAATAAAAAAAATTAGAATAAGGCTATATTTGGTTGGAGACTGGAATTTGGAGCCGGAGGGGAGAGGCGGGGGTCAAAACGGAGCGGATTGGGGCCGTTTTCTCCTTGCTGCGGGTGCAAACGCAGCCAACGCCCGCGGTCCGACGGCGTTTACTCCAAACGGAAGCGGCAAAACGTCAAAACCAAACGAAGCCTAAGTTATCAGTTTGTGAACGTTTGAGTTCACATTCTGGGATCGAATTTTATCTTCAAGGCTCTCTTTGGCTAAGCGGTGGGGATCATGAATGCGGTAGTTATGAACCGTCAATCGTAGACGCCCGACCTCTCATCTTAAGGCTTTATTTGGCGCAGAGCTGGCGGGCCCATCCGGCGGTTCCTCCCGCGGCATTCGAACTAGGGGCGGGGAGCTCGGGATCAAAACGGAGCAAACTTCGTCGTTTTTCAGGGCGCGGAGTGGGGAAATGGAGCAAACGCCGCCGGAGCGGCGTTTGTTTACCCGCCGTCCGACGGCGTTTGCCCCAAACGGCCGGCGAAAAACGCCGCGTCAAACAAAGCCTAAGCTCTTCATCTACTTTTATGTTCAAAATTAATTTTATTTTCTTGATGGTGGTCGTAACCGTTGTCATTGTAAAATTTCACAGAAGTGGGAAAAGGTCGCAAGAACACAACCAAACTAAGCTCAAGTAAAAACAACAGTACAGAAGGAAAGAAACTTGTATAATCAATCTTTTTTACAGCATGTGGCATACATTGCGAGACATGATTCGTCAATGTACCCGATGGAAACAAAATTAACAAGCAAGAGTAAACCGGACGGACTGATAACAGTAACCGTCTATCCGTAAGAACAGTGTCCGCTGAAGCCGCCAAGTTGCTAACCGCAACTTAACCGCGCGGACACCTCGTTATTAAAAGCAAAAATATAAATACAAAATCCTAGCTTCTAGATATAGCTCAAAGGTTAGGCTAACTTCTTGGATCTCCAACTTCTGCTTCTGCACCTGTGCTCATGTCTATCAACTTAGGCTCCGTTTGGGAGAACTTATTTTCACCGGTCAAGCGGTTACGATCGCATGAATCGGACCTTAATTATGATCCGATATATGCGGTCGTAATCGCTTGGCCGGTGAAAATAAATCCCCCCAAACAGAGCCTTAATTGCACCATCAGTCCACTCATCCTATCTAATTCTGCTAGCTCATGGAGGGATAACAAATGAGATGATCAAAATTAACTAAAGGAACTCTTTCATCCTCGCCCTCCCTAACTTAACACTTGGAAGTGTAGAAAAGGAACTACAAAAAAGTGTGAATGCAATAGCCAAATTTTATATAATACATTCAATGTGATGAATACATAATACATAACAAGACAAATAAACATGTGTAATAAAGCATGCAATGATGATGATATGATGTTAAATATGCAATTCCATGTTTGCCGCAGAAGCGGGGGCGGTGCAGTGCGTCGAATGCACTGCACCGTAAAGTGCAGTGCATCCGACCGTCCCTCCCTACGTCGCGATGCGTGCTCGCTGCGTCGCGATGCGTGCGAAGATGTGCACGCATCGCGGCGCTGCTCGTTGTCCGCATATGTCCACAAATTTACCAGTCCGTGCGAGAAGCTATCTGCACCAGCTTCATTAACGTGGTCAAATTGTTACAGTGAACAAGTCAAGCCCAATTGCTAGGTTGTGGCACATCACAACACGTCCTAGGGCACCATAAATGTACCTCAGTGATATCAACGAGGACACGGACGTACACTCGTCTGCATCACCATCTTAACAAAATCATAACACGCATATCTCTGATCTAGATAATAGTTAACTAGCATACGGCCTCCCTGCTCTGAATAAACCAAAATCAGTTGTCCTACTTGTTGGGGAGGTTCCGCTCAAAGTATTCTACGTACACTTATTAAGTTTGGAATAGGTATATATAGTACCTCCAGCGTAGATCCTCGCCCGAGAATGACACGAACCCAATAATGCATTCCGAGTCGGCCCCGACACGTGCATACATATATTTAATATTTCTAACAATCTCCTCTTATGTCCGCCGTAAACCCGACTTCGGATAAAGGGTGGTTTGTGCAAAGTTCAACCAAAACCTAACTCATTCACAACTGTGTCCAGCATCTGTTAATCATATTGAACTTAAATAGAAAAATAATATGCGCACAAGCAAAAAGTAAGCTCAACCACATCATAGCATAGTCTCAGATACAATCAGAGCACAGACCATATAAGTCTAGCATCCCAAATAAAACAGAGAGAATAATAGCTCAAACAAACAGGTAAAAGTAATAGCTAAATAGTGCTATGAAAAGAGATAACAAAAGAAATATAAAAATACTCTGACTGTCATCATCCAGAAGATCATCATGATCATGATCTCAGTCTACCAGTACTCCTCCTATGTCAGCAACCCCTGTAATTTTCAACAGAGAATTTCATTTTTAGAATGAATTCAATCCTTTGAAAATGTACAAATATATAATTCTATTGTAAGAATGTAGTATTTATTATTATTATTGGTTGAAGGATACCTTCGCGGAGTATTATAGATTGACCTCAGAATTTATTATTTGTTTCCAAACGAAACGATTTACGGACTTCTGGACACCACAGCTATGTATGTGTTCCTATATGAAGTGTCATGGTTACTTCCCTTCTAGAGTTAACTGGAACTTATCAAGTTTAGAATGGAACCAATTATCAAAAGAAAAATCAAACCAAATCAGATTGTGTTATCAAGTTTGGAATAACACTCTCCTCTAAAGCAAGATAGCTGAATCCAGGTGAAGTTATTAACATCAGATTTAAAATGAAACAACTTACCAGATCTGTACTTAGCAACCAAGAGCATCAACGGAGCACAACAAGCTTGCTTTGACAAAGGAAATCTGAAAAATCAAAACATCTAGACTAAGGCTGAACTAAATCGCCTAACCTTGAACAAAGACCGAACTAAATCGTCTTTAGTCTCATTTCCTCTACTGTTTTGATTAATCGGTCTTTGGACAATCCTTTCATCAATGGATCAATCAGGTTATCCTTCGAACGCACATCAATCAAAGTGATAATTCTTTATTCTTTCAGATAATTCAACAAAGCATGTCTCAGTCGTACTTGTCTCTTTTTAGTATTATAGAGGGCATTTTTAACGACTTGAACTGCTGCTTGATTATCATAATACAAGCTCAATGAGTTGACTTGTAACTTAGACAAGGGTATGTCTAAAATCAAGTTCTTGATCTAGTATGCCTCTTTATCAGTCGAAGCTAAGGCAAATAACTTAGATTCCATAGACGACAAAGCTATACAAGTCTTTCATTTGGATTTCCAATTAATAGCAGCTCTACCCAGCATGAATATATATCCACTGGTAGACTTGATGTTCTCAACTTCTAAACACCACGAGGTGTCAAAGAATCCATCCATAGTAGGAGGATAACCAGTATAGCACAGAACATGATCTTTAGTACCTCTCAGGTATCTCATCAGTCTATCTAGAGAATCTCAATGCTCTTTGTCTAGACTATTGGTAAAACGACTCAATATATCGACCGAGAAGGAATGTCTGATCTTGTACAACTTGTGGCATACATGAGACTACCAATTATTTTAGAATATTTTACTTGATCAATGTTGGTCTCTTCATTATGACTCAACTTAATATTGTGATCAAACAGTATCTCAGCTGGCCTGCAGTCTTTATATCCGTAGGTAGAAAGATGTTGCTCTATATAATGAGTCTGTCTAAGAGTAACTCGACCCTTGTCAACTTTAACTTTCATATATAACAGGGTATCCATGGGACTAAGGTCCTTCATATCAAATGCTTCTGTGAGAGTGAATTTAATATCTCTAACTGTAGTAAGATCCGGCCCCAGAATCAACATGTCATCCACATATAAATATATGATGACTGTTTGATTTGACATTAAGTGGTGATAAAAGCATTTGTCAGAAAGACTGGACTGAAATTTAAAGCTCTTTACCACTTGATCAAACTTCATGTGCCACATCTTAGACGCTTGTTTAAGTCCATGGATTGATTTGTTTAATTTGCACACTTTATCTTTTATATCTTTATGTACATAACCTTCACATTGTGGCATATAGATCTCTTCATCAAGCTCTCCATTTTAGAAGGCTGTTTTCACATTCATCTGATGAACAATAAAGTTTTAGATAGACGCTAAGGCAAGAAGAATCCTAATAGTCGATAGGTGACACACAGGTGAATAAATATCAAAGTAGTCTATTCCCGCCTGCTGCTCATAACTTTTAGCAACTAGACGTGCTTTATATCTGGCTATAGACCCATCACTATGTAATTTCTTCTTCAACACTCACTTGCATCCTAGGACTTTAGCTCCTTTCGATAGGTCAACTAGTTGCAAGTGTTGTTCTATAGGAACGAGTCTATCTCATCATCGATGGATTCTTCCCATATCAATGAATCTCTAGATCTCATTGCTTCCTAATAGGAGAATAGATCATCCTCTAAGTGACAGATGACAAAATTCTCACCAAAATTTTTAGGGATTCTTTCTCTTATAGATGCTCTAATTGGAACAGGTTCTACCTCAAAAGGTTGGGGAGTAGTGCCATATGAGCTAACTCAAGGTTCTATAGTAGATTCTGAAATCATATCAGTAGACCCAAAAATAGATAAATCATGATACTTTACAAATTTATTTTCAAAGAATATGCCATCTCTAGACTCTATCAATGTATTAGTGGAGAGATCAAGAAATCTATTAGCCGTATTATCTTCTGCACTACCTAGATAGACACAGGTTGTCATTCTAGGTCCCACTTTAGGTCTCTTAAGGTATTGTATTCACACATAAGCAATGCAATCTCAAGTCTTTAGAGTATCATATCTACAAGGATGATCATGTCATAGCTCATATGAGGTAGAAGTGAGATGATAATGAGGCACTCTATTCAGAATGTGATTTACAGTGAGAACTACTTCTCCCTAAAAAGAATTATGCATGCTAGCAGTTAGGAGCATAGAATTCAATATTTATGTTAAAATCTATTCTTATGTTCGACAACGCCATTTGACTGAGATGAGTAAGGAGCTGTGATTTCAAGGATTAATCCCTCAGAGGAATAAAATTCCTTGAACCTAGTAGTAATGTATTCTCCACCTCGATCACTTCTAAATCTCTGAACTTTAAGGTTCAACTAATTTTCCACATGAGACTTGAAGATCTTAAATGTCTCAAAGGCCTCATCTTTCGATTTCAACAAATACACATGACAATATATGGAAAAAAAATGTATATGAATGTAATTAGATACTTCTTTCCCCCTTCTAGTGACATGACTTCGAAAATCACAGAGATCTGAATGTATCAATTCCAGAAATTGTATGCTTATAGAAACCGACTTGAAATGTTTTCTAGTGATTTTGATTTGAGCACACACCTCACACTTGTCAAATCGAATAGATAGATCTAAGGAGATGTTATGACTCTTAGTTAGATCTAGCATTTTCCTATAATTCGCATGTCCAAGTCTGTTATGTAACAACTTATGATCAATAAGGTTTGAACTCACTTGGTTAATGATATAGTTATTTAAGCTAAGTCTATACATTCTGTTGATAACATACGCACACCCAAAGTAATGTGAGTTGACTGTTTAGGTCATTCTATTGTTTTAGATAGTAATGGACATTCCAGCCTTATCTGAAAAGAGGACCATCTCTGTTGTCCCAGTATGGGTCACCTCGATCTCTCCCCCATTGCAGTTTTCTACCTTCTCCTAGGCTGCCACGACCTCAGTCAAAATACCTCTGTCATTTGTTACATGATAGGTAGCACCACTATGCAGCCACCACTCAGAGGACATACTGTGGTGACTACTCCCGATCATAGTCACGAAGGGCTTGGGTTCGGAGTTGTTGACCAGCAGGTTTAATACAATTTGATCCTCAAAGTGGATGAACCTTTTTAGTTCATTCAGTGTGTCTGGTTTAGCCACCACTCAGAGGGCGCACTGCGGTGAATACTCCCGATCATAGCCCGAGTGCGCACAAGCGCGCCATGCGCGCACTCACGTGCAAGACGCGAGTGTCTGCTCGTATGGACGCTCGCGCGCCCACTCGTGCACACTGCACGAGTGCCTGCTCGCGCGCGCATTGTATTAGAGCTTGATCGCAGGCGTGCATAGCGCGTCGGTTGTGTGCGCGTGTGCACGGGTGCGCCCCCTGCACGGTTTGGGAGTGCTCGCCCCCTAGCGCCCCCTTTCTTTCGCCTCCGCTCGCTCACTAACGTACCTTCCCGGGCTCGGCCGCCACGTCTCGCGCTTTGTGACTCTTCTTCGCCATCAACCTTGAAGACTTGCTCAAAGAGCAAAGCCTCACACCCCTCTCCTGAAATATGGAATCCGCAGACTTTGGGGGGCATTTTATGGGGTCACCCATTTTATAGGCAAACCGGGCTACGTCCGACCAAAAAATCAACTCCCCTACTAACGGATTGGGGGGTTACGGTTTAAACCGCTTTGCGTGCGATCCGCACGCCCGATCCGCATCATAACCTCATCACATCGGATCGTAACCACCGTGTGCAAGATCTAACTCCCGCGCACGGTATCTTAACTTTCGCACTGGGAACACCAACCACCATGGGGGAACCCGCACGCTGCATTCCTTGCGGCCTGCCGGCGGTCGGCCGCCCCTAGTCTCTCTGGCCGCCCACTATGTGGCCGGCTGGGGCGACGCCGACCCCAAAGGGGCTGGCCGCTCCTTTCCTCCCCGACCGCCTACGACGAGGTCGGTCGGGGAGGCGTCGGCCACAAAAGGGTCGGTCACCCCTGTTCTCTTTGGCCGCCCCTTCTCCCCCCGGCTGCCTAAGGCGAACCGGCCGGGGAGGCGACGGCCCCAAAGGGGCCGAGCGCTTCTTTCCTCCCCGTCCGCCTATGGCGAGGCCGGCTGGTGATCTGTGTGCCTTAAACGGAGCGATCTTATTCGTCCGGTTAGAAGTTACAGGGGGAAATTACATGGTCGCCCCTCTCCAAGCCAATAAATAGGCCCCTAATCCTTCTCATTTGGCCAATTTTGAAACTTGGGTTTCTACCGGAATTCCTCTCTCCCTCTCTCTAGATTTTTCTCTCTCTTGTTTTTCTCCCCCTTTCACAGGTCCACCGTCATCATCCTTGCCTCCAAGGCTAAGTCTGTGACCAATGAAATCGACTCCAAGTGAAAGACTGTTTGCAGTCTACTCCGCGCAATTCAGGGTCTGTAGGAAGACGATCGCTCTTTGTCCGCAGCTAGCGGCATTCAGAGTGCATCATCTGCAGGGCTTCCGCCGTGTCAGCTCAGCCGTCCGCCACCGATCGTCCAGGAGTGCGCGAGCATTCTCCCGCAAGCCTAATATTGTACCTCTCTCTCTCCCCCCTCAAGTTGTAATAAGGCGCGGCCTGTCGCCCTCGATTCTGCAAGAAAAGCCTTGTTATCTCGACCAATTTAGTGGAGTTCCTGTCGGCACAGCCCCGACCGTGATTTTTCACCATATTCAGAGGGTTTTTCACGTAAAAAGACTTGTCTCATCTGTGATCTATTTCTGTGACTGTTTGCGAAACCGACCGCTCCGAATGCTAAGATGGTCAAGTTAGTCCGGTCTATCGGGAGCGTGGTCGCAGACCGCAACATATATCATATATTTTTCTACACCCATGATGAATTTTTATAGTTCCATCACTTTGGTACTAAAAATTGAGTTTGGAGTTTAAGAAAATCAATTATACTTGGGTCATTTTTAGAAAACAGTGAGAATATTGTTTTGAATCAATTTTTGTGTCAATCTTGGCTATATTTTTTAGGTTTGTAGAGAATCCTGAGATAGGAGACATTTTTGGGTCCTAGGAGAGGACCTTGTTTTTTTGGTCTAAGACATCTCAACGACATCTTAAATGTTATTTTGTCTGTGAAAATAGATCTCAGATGTCTGAGATGTCGCTCGACATCTCAGATGTCTGAGATATATTTTCACAGACAAAATAACATTTAAGATGTCGATGAGATGTCCCGAAACTATGGCTGGGGAGCGACCCAATAAAAATGCCTACGATAGGGCAACAAATTTGGTGTGTTAGATTACCTATATGATTCAACGCGTAAGAGTCCGGTAGGGTGATCAGTATATAGAGATGACTCTATAGGCCTAAGTGTGACGAGTGATTTTAACTTAGATCGGATTCATGTCAAGATCCTCTAGATGGGAGGATTGACGGCCCCGATCGTTCAGGGTTTTAATTGTGGCCCTAAGTTTGGAGTATATAAAGGATTGTAACCCATCTTCCAATCAATCATCCGGTTCACTTTCTCCTAAACCACTAGAAGCCGCAAACAGGAGAAAAGTGGGCATCACGATTTTTTTGGAGGGTTTTCCGCAGGAGTCGGGATTCTAGATTTTCCGATTCCTTCGGCATCGCCATCCCGTCGGAGCTTCTCGCCGGCCTTCGTCTTCGGCAAGGCAACCTCTTCACCGTCAAGATCTCCGAGCTTCGTGTTCGGCCCCGTCGCCGCTCTTCCTGCAAGAGACGAGCTCGACGGTCACTGCTTGGGCTTTCGTCTTCCAGCTGTTAGGAATTGGCTCCACAAATTCCACTGAACAGTCAAAAATACAAAGAAAAATAACGTCAATATTTTATAACAAAAATATCACAATAATGATCAACGTCCGATACAGAAACGCCGCGGAGAAGCCGGACACGCTCGGTCCGCGGGAGAGAGGACAATCTTGACTGCAATCCGCTAGCACAACGGACGCACAAGGTTCACCGAACCTTCAACGTCGAGGTCCGACGTTCAACCGCAACCACCGCCACCACTGGAGAACAACGCCGTCACCGGAGAGAAACCTCCGTCGAGGCTAACTGCACACGCGCACGCCGTCGACACCGTGTCTCTCCACTGCAACGCCGGCGAACAACTCCAACCGAGCCCGGCAACAACTCTCTCAACGCCGGCGGTTAACACCTCCAAGACCGGCGACGAACACCCTCGGCCACGACCGCTCCGAGTGCACGAACAAGAGAGAAGAGAGCCGATCCTCCTGTTGGCCGGCTCTGCTCCTTCTTCCAGGCGGCTCTCTGGCTCTTCCCTTTGTCTAAATCCATGCATCTTATATATATATAAATAAATATATATATATTTTAATATATATAATATAATATATATATACAAAGCATGCTCCGCATGCTTGTGTATATATATATATATATATATTAAAAGTGTCTGGTTCACTTGAACGGGTAGGAGCCAATAAAACCAACAAACACCACCTTGGCTCATACCCTGGTTCCACTACCACCACCTGCACGAAGCACACAACTGCGCGAAGCACCACCTCAACGATTTGAGGCGTCAGCCGACCTGCTCCAGTCGACTCATCCCTGCTTTGCTCAACCTCTGAACGTCGTCGCAACCGGATCGCAAAAACTGACTCGTCGAACCCGAGTCCCTGGAAGGTGATCCACTGCACCGCCACGACTATCACCTCTGTCGGCCGCAGAAATCATGGGCACACCACCTCGCATCGTGGTCTCCAACAGCCGGTACAAACTTCCGTGCTGCAAAACTCGCATGAGTACAGTGCGCCCTCGCCTCACCGTCAGAACTCCATTTCTTGCTGCAAAACTGCAACCACTGGAGTCCAATCTGCCCAACGAAATCAGATTCCTGCGCAGCTTAGGTACCAGATGTACCTGATCAAGTCTACGCATAGCTCCGTCATGCGTCCTCAAGTTCACCGTACCAATCCCCGTGACCTTACATGCTGAGTCGTCACCCAGAAAGACCAACCCAGATGTCACCTCCAGGGAACTGAACATCGCCGCATCTGTGCAAATATGCTGCGAAGCACCCGAATCCATGATCCAGCTATTAGAGTCACCTTGACTCTCAGTGACGCAATAAAAACCGTCATCTCCTTCCAGGTCGAGTGTCACCATGCCCGCATCTTGGACATCCTTCGAAGTTCCAGAACTTCCTGCACGCTGCGGACAATTTCTCCTAATATAACCAACCTGTCTGCAGTGGTAACACGTCACTGCCTTCTTCGACGCCGACCGAGCTCGTGCACTGCTCGATCCTTTGTCAAAACTCCTCCCGCGTTCATGCGCTACCAAGATCTGTTCACCCCTAGGAGTGGGGTCCTTGAACATCTGACTGGATAACAACGCCGACGTGACTTCTTCCAGCCCCACCGTATCTTTCCCATACAGGAGTGTAGTCACCATGTGCTTGAAAGACGCCGGGAGCGAGGTAAGAAGCAAGAGAGCTTTGTCTTCTTCCTCTACCTTCGAGCCAACCACATGCAATTGGCTCAGAAGACCGTTGAACACATTGAAGTGTTCCTGCAGGTTGCCACCTTCCTGCATCTTCAGCGCATAGAGGCGCTGCTTCAGCAACAATCGAGTCGTCACGGATTTTGCCAAGTACAGTCGCTCCAGCTTCTCCCAAAGCTCGACTGCCGTCTCTTCAGTCCCGATGTTGAAGAGCACCTGATCAGCAACACACATCCTGATTGTGCTCGTGGCTTTTTCATCAAGATCCTGCCATTTCTCATCTTTCACCGCCGTGGATAATTTGTCGCGCCCCCGCAAGACTCGAATCAAACCCTGTTGGACCAACATATCCTTAACTCGAATCTGCCATAGGCTAAGATTTCCACCGCCATTGAACTTCTCTACGGAAAATCTATCCAACGTTGTGTTCTTCCCTGCCATGACTGTCGCCAACAAAACTAGAAGACTTGATTTGTTCAAAGGTCGGATCTGAAAGAGTGGGAAGAGGACCTAGTCGTTCACCACCGCAGTCAAACCCTTCCTAGAACGTCCAATCACGGTCGTCTACCGAACCTGCCTCTGATACCACTTGTTAGGAATTGGCTCCACAAATTCCACTGAACAGTCAAAAATACAAAGAAAAATAACGTCAATATTTTATAACAAAAATATCACAATAATGATCAACGTCCGATACAGAAACGCCGCGGAGAAGCCAGACACGCTCGGTCCGCGGGAGAGAGGACAATCTTGACTGCAATCCGCTAGCACAACGGACGCACAAGGTTCACCGAACCTTCAACGTCGAGGTCCGACGTTCAACCGCAACCACCGCCACCACCGGAGAACAACGCCGTCACCGGAGAGAAACCTCCGTCGAGGCTAACTGCACACGCGCACGCCGTCGACACTGTGTCTCTCCACTGCAACGCCGGCGAACAACTCCAACCGAGCCCGACAACAACTCTCTCAACGCCGGCGGTTAACACCTCCAAGACCGGCGACGAACACCCTCGGCCACGACCGCTCCGAGTGCACGAACAAGAGAGAAGAGAGCCGATCCTCCTGTTGGCCGGCTCTGCTCCTTCTTCCAGGCGGCTCTCTGGCTCTTCCCTTTGTCTAAATCCATGCATCTTATATATATATAAATATATATATATAGATTAATGAAAGCATGCGGAGCATGCTTTCATTAATTTTTATATATATATATATATATATATATATATATATATACAAAGCATGCTCCGCATGCTTGTGTATATATATATATATATTAAAAGTGTCTGGTTCACTTGAACGGGTAGGAGCCAATAAAACCAACACCAGCAAGCTTGCATCAATAAGATTCTAGCAAAGCTTTCCAGCATTGTACTCGTGCCGGTCTTCAGTTGGGATTAAAGCCGTTCGTGCAAAAGTCAGCCCTAATGGCTGGAGGTATAAACTCCTATACCCGATTTTCCATCTCCGCTGCGCACTAGGGTTTTGCCCTAGATCTAGTTACTGTTCTTCATGGTGTTCATGATTTTTTTTATTTTTCACTTCGTTTCCTTGCTATGACTACGCCCCGGGGATTGGATGTTGAAAAGCCTCAACTCTTTTTTTTTCTGACGAAGACTTTAAAATGCTAAGAAACAGCTGAACTGGAACTATTCAGAGGCCCCTGCTTATAGGCTAAAGCAACTGTACAAGAGACGCTCCCCTGCTTGATCTTAACCTAAAGAAAGCCTGACATTACCCAGTAGCTACTATTAGCTAGCTCCAAGGGCTGGTATTTATGAGCTTCAAAACTTATTGTTAAGTTTCTGAAAATTAGGCTCCATTTGGGGGGACTTATTTTCACCGGTCAAGCAGTTATCACCGCATGAACCGGATCTTAATTAAGCTCCGTTTCATGTTGTGGTAACCATTTGACCGGTGAAAATAAGTCCCCCCAAACGGAACCTTAATCAAAACAAAAATTGGCCTACTTATGCCACGATTTTGAGGGTCTTAGGGTTTCCAAAATAAATTTTGTCCTTCAGTAAAACAAATGCTCTACAACTATAGCAACGGGCACTTTTCTTAATTCTGCCTCCTTATAATCAAAATTGACTTCTGAACATGCCTAAACAACAAAAACTGCAACATAGTTCTTAAGGGAGAAAATGGGGGCACTGATCTTGAAAGAGATCAGACAACCGTATTCAAACATACTACTGATCTCATCCTCAAAAGGCCGGCCAAGAGATTACTTTACAATGATTAATATGAGGATCTGGACGGCCCAGATCCTTTGCATGGGATCAGACGGTGGGTATGTTGGGTTTCATTTACACATCATATGGGCAGCGTAAGACTTGATTGAAACTCAAAAGATGATCTTGCGAAAACAAAAAGATCAAGAATGAGTTTATGCATGCGTCGAAATAACAATTCGAGAACGATAGCAGTCGTAGGAAAATCACAATGTAGAACGAAATCTACCTCTCTATCCACAGAAACCCGGAAACACCTCGTCATTCGTTCGACAAAATCAGATGGAAAGATGACTATGCTTCTTCGTCTCCGCGAAATACTAGTTTCGCTTTTGAGGAGAGGATGCTACTGACGACATTGAAAAGGAATCGTCTCCCAAAAATCCCTAAAACGCATTATATATATTGTAGTTTCATAAATTATCTATATATGCGTCGAAAATGAGAAATAAGAGCAACATGTGTGTCTAATACTATTCGACGTGTTGAATAATGCCTTACTATTCGACGTAACGTCGATTTTTGCAAATCAATGCATGCATTGAATACTCCCACTAGTCGACGTGACATTGATTTCCATAAATCGTCATTGTGTCAAATACTATCTAATAGCATAGTATTCTGATAAACACATATCAATTCAATGTTTAGTCGATTTCTACAAATCGACGCATGCGCCGAACTATTCGATGCATAAGATCATTTTCTTTAATTCAACGCATGCATCGAATAGTCTTACTATACTAATCGATGTAGTGTAAACCTTTCTGTCAATTTAATGCCTCTGTCTGATGTTGTCAGTTAAGGTTTGGTTCGTAATCAATACATGTATCCAATTTTTTGTTTGTTCTTAGCATGCAGGCCTCATAGGCTCATATCACGTTGGCCACAAATCCAAAAATTTGATTAGTTCTAGATCACAAAAAATTCCAACAGTGTAACACCTCAAATTTCTCAGTCTAATTTGTGCTCATGCATGACAGGGTCATTGACCGTTGATTGGAGGGTTGGCCAACGATCATCAAACGACCAATAGGTCGGTCGCAGACCACAGATTGGATGGATAGTCTGTGATCACCGACTGACAGGTTGATAAGTAATCGATGTTTGAATGGTCGGTCAGCAATCGTCGACCGATAGGTCGATCGCTAGCCATTGATCAGATGGTCGATCAACGCTCACTAATCGCCAGGTTGATCACCGACTGCTGATCAGATGACCGAACAACGATCATCAATTGACATTTCGATCGTTGACCGAGGAAAGTAGCTTTTCGGGTTGTTTCGTTTCATAAATCGATTTGAGACATTGGATTGAGGTTTTGAGATCCAATGGCTAGGCATCTCGCATCTTTTTTTGGGGGGACTTTAGGTAGAATTTGGGTGATCCTAGTCCTCCCTTATTAAAAAATATTTTTCTCTCTTAGTTCATGAAAGGGGAGAGGAAGAGGTAGAGGTAGAGGGGGAGGAAGTGGAGGTCATTGGAGTTTTGTGACTCTAAACAAGAACAAGTATGGGAGAGTATGTGTTCGGAGCTTCGGGAAACTTCGTGAGGATCGAGTTGTTGTTTTAGACGTACTTGTTGAAATTGGTGAAGTGGAAGTGGGTGGTCGGGCAGTCCGGGCGTCCTGGGCGGACTGACCTCGCGGACTGACCGCGCGGACTGGTATCTAGTCCGACGGGTTGGTGGTTGGCGACCTGTGTAGTTTGCTGCGGTCAGGTTTTGCGGACTGCGCGGACTGGTTTAGTCCGACAGTGAGCTGAGCTCTGCAAGGTGGTGTGCGCGGCCTGTGCGGACTGGGCTTGGAGTCCGCGCTTCTTCTTTAGAGTTGCGGTGAGCAGCGGTCTGGCCTTGGAGCTGGCGGACTGGCTTGGTATCCGCCGAGCTCGCACTTTCTTTTCTGGACTTGCACTTCTGTGAAGTTCAGGGTTTTCGCAGTATCCGCTGTGACCGGGCATTTGTTCCTGTGGTCGCGGACAGTGCGAGGTGGAGTTGTTTCCGCAGTATCCGCTGTGACCGGGCATTTGTGCCTGTGGTCGCGGACAGTGCGAGGTGGAGTTGTTTCCGCAGTGTCCGCTGTGACCAGGTGATCTGCCTGTGGTCGTGGACATTGCGAGCTGGGTTGGTATCCGCAGAGTCCGCTGTGACCGGGCGGTTTGCCTGTGGTCGTGGACTGGTGTTTGCGGACAGATGCGGTGTCGTCTCTTCGGCGGACTGGCTTTGTACTCGACAAGTGGCTCTTGCGTCTCGGCTAGTCCTGCTTTGTTTCTGCGGACTGGGCGGACTGCCTTGAGCAGTTCGCCATCTCGCCTGGACTTGGCGGTTTGGTTTGCCTCATGCGGGCGGACTCAGCGGATTAACTTTGTTAGCTGCGACCAAGGGGCGGTGTCTCTATCTCATAGGGTGGTGACCACACTCCTCACCTGGCCTATAAATAGGACCCCCCGGCAATCCATTTACAAGAGAGTGAACAGTAAGTTGGGCTTGAATTTCGGCTGCGGACTCGATTTTTTGTATCCACACGGGTTGCTTGCTTAACTGGTTGCTGTGTGCAGGTGGCGCGGCTAACACTGTGAAACCAGGAGTTTGGTTCTGACCTCAGTGGAGTTAGCGGACTGTTTCCAGCGGTTACCTGCTTTAGCATCTTCTCTCAAGTTCAATAACCTGTCCGCGCGACCTCGCAGTCTTGGCAGGTAGGCAGTTTGTTCCTCTGTTCAGCAGCAGTTCGGCGAATAATGGCGTGTCCGCGAGACCTTGCGGTCTCGGCGGACTCCGTGTTCTGTTTGGTTTCAGCTCGGCTCGGGCGGTCTCGGCGATCTCGACGGTTTCTGTGATCTATCCGCCCGAGTTGTTTTGTGTTTCTATTTTTCATGTACTGGCGAAATCATATCTCGCCATGTATACCTCGCCCTGTAAAGAAGATTAATGAAATTTTGATCTGCTTGCTTTTGTCTGTGTTTTTTGTTATCTGAGTTGCTTCCTGCTTTTCGCAAGTTTAAGTTGTGATCTGGGTAGCTCCGAAGATATTGATTTGGTGTTTGGACTACCTTGCTGATCAACTTGAGAAAATTTAACATGGTATCAGAGGAAGGTTCAGTTGCTTGAGCTGTGATCAACAAGCCTTGTTGTTGCTCTGTGTGCTTCTGAAGGATAACCAAGTTAGTGTAATGGACGGAGGGTTTGCAAGAGGTCTGGGAATTGAGCTTCTGACGCCGACAAACTTCAAGAAGTGGAAGTCGTGCATGAAGAGCTATCTTCTGGGCAAGGAGATATGGGAGGTCGTCAGTGGCGATGATCAAGTTGAAATCACTACTGAGTTTGGAACAGCCGAGCAGGTGAGAGTGTGGAGAAAGATAAATGCCAAGGCTGAGTTTGCTCTCAAGCGGGCGGTGTCACCTGAGCTCTTTGATCACATCTTAGGATGTGAATCTGCTGCTGAGATATGGACTTCCCTTGATGGGTTGTTCAATAGGAAGAATGTAGCAAGGCTACAGTTCTTAGAGAATGAGTTGGCTAAGGCAACTCAGGGAGACCTTTTCATCTCCAAATACTTCTTGAAGATGAAAAGCTTGTGTGCTTAGCTTGCTGCTCTTGATCCTGATGAGCCGATCTCCGAGGCCAAGCTGAAGAGGCACATAATCCGCGGTCTGCGGAAGAAGTATGCGGCCTTTGTTACTTTTGTTCAAGGCTGGGCTACTCAGCCCTCTCTTCTGGAGCTGGAAAATTTGCTTGCCTCGCAAGAGAGCCTGGCAAGTAAGATAGCTGGGGTGACTGTCTCTGAAGGAGCTAGTGAACCTCTTTTCACTGAGAAGAATAAGAAGAAGAGATGGGAAGGGAAGAAAAAGCATACTGCGGCTGGAGATGAACCTTCATCTTCTAAACAGCAGGAGGGGAGCTTTGCTCCTTAGAAGGACTGGAAGAAGAACCTGAAATGCTACAGGTGTCATCAACCAGGCCACTTCAAGCGAGACTGCAAGGTCAAGCTACAGCCTGGGCATGCTACAGGCAAGGAGGAAGCTTCCTCTAGCAAGGAGGAGGTCGGTTGGGGTGGAGCATTCATGACGGGCACTTGTGTCCGAGCTTTGTCCACCGTTGACATTGAGGACGATTGGATCGTTGACTCCGGGTGTGGTCATGACCTCACTGGAGATATGACAAAGTTCTCCAAACTGCAGGCATACTCAGGTAACGAAGCTATTATAACTGCTGATAATATTGTTCATGCAGTAGAGAAGGAGGGTATAGTAACGTTGGGTAGTGATAAGGGGCCGCTCACGTTAAGGAGTGTTTATCACGTACCGGGCATGAAGAAGAACCTCTTCTCTGTGACCAATATTGTCGACGCCGGCTATCACGTTCTGTTTGGGCCAACAGAAGTGAAGTTCCTTCGCAACGTATCAACGGTTAAGGCTGATGTTGCTCACATTGGAAGGAGAGTGAATGACTTGTTTGTTTTATCAACAAGCTCCTATGTTGATTGTATGAGGGCTAATGATAGTGCTGCTATGTGGCATGAGAGGTTGGGGTATGTTAGGATGGATAAGCTGAAGGCTATGGCAAACAGGAGCCTGGTGAGAGGCTTTCCTAAGCTATCTTCCTTTGGTGATGGTCACGTTTGTGCTGGATGTCAGTATGGCAAGTCTTACCGTCTTCCATTTGATAAGTCACAAACGAGAAGCAAAGCACCACTGGAGGTTATCCATGGTGATCTAATGGGACCAACCGTTACTGCTAGCCTTGGCGGGAGCAGGTACATGCTAGTCTTGATTGATGACTACTCAAGATACACTTGGGTGTATTTCTTGAAGGAGAAGTCTGAAGCCTTCAGATTTTTTGTGGAGTTCAAGGAGCTGGTGGAGGGTCGGCTTAACCTTAGGATCAAAAAGCTTAGAACTGACAACGGCGGAGAATTTGTCTACTCCGAGTTTTTTAATTTTTGCAGGAAGAATGGAATCAAGAGGGAGCTCACTTGTGCTCATACTCCACAACAAAATGGAGATGCAGAAAGGAAGATCCATCATCTGACGGAGACTTGCAAATGTTGGCTTCATGCCAAGAGTATCCCAAGGTCCTTCTGGGCGGAGGGAATGTCTTGTGCAGCTTATGTCATCAATCGGATGCCTCTCAGTCCGATCAACATGAAGTCTCTCTTCGAGATGTTGCTAAAGGAGAAGCCAAGCGTTGAACACCTTCGGGTGTTTGGATCAACTTGCTATGTGCATATTCCTGATGCTCTGAGGACTAAGCTTGATGCAAAGGCAAGGAAGCTTGTCTTTGTTGGCTATGATGAGCGGAAGAAAGGATGGAGATGCATGGATCCGGTGACGAAGAAGTTCATGGTGTCAAGAGATGTTATCTTTGACGAAGTGACGTCATATGGAGGAATCTCGCTTGAGATACCGGAGAGCAAGATTGATGAAGATCAGGAGGTGGCTGAGGTTGTTGATCAAGAGTAGCTAGCTGTGTCACCAGCAGCTCCAGTTGCTTCAAATTCTAGGAGAGAAGCTTCTGGGTCAGGAAGTAGGGGGAGCATTGCTCAAAGCTTGCAGAAGAACAGAGGTGAACCAGAAAAAGTAGCGGAGGTGGTCAGCAAGGAGAAGTCTCTTCGGAGATCAAAGAGGGTTATCAAGCCTCCAGCTCGCTACTGCGAAGGAAACACTGTGAGCTATGTCTCATGTTTCTTTGCAGGTCCTCTTGATGAGCGGGAGCCTGCTAGCTTCAATGAGGCCACTGGAGTCAAGGAGTGGGAAGATTCCATGAGAGAGGAGATGGATGCTCTCAAGAAGAATGAAACTTGGGATCTTGTGCCCAAAGGTTATGGCATTACTCCGGTAACTTGCAAGTGGGTGTTTAAGTTGAAGAAGAAGGCTGATGGGAGCATTGAGAGATACAAGGCTCGCCTGGTTGCTCGGGGATTCTCTCAGAAGTATGGAGAAGACTATGAGGAGACGTTTAGTCCAGTTGCAAAGATGACTTCAGTTCGGATAGTGATTTCTTTGGCTGCTTGCCAAGGATGGAGGATGTGGCAGCTTGATGTAAAGAACGCCTTTCTCTACGGAGAGATTGACAAGGACATCTTCATGGATCAGCCACTTAGATTCGTTTCTGAAGTTCATCCGGACCACGTCTGCAAGCTCAGGAAGGCTCTCTACGGGTTGAAGCAAGCTCCTAGAGCTTGGTATGGGAAGATAGCAGAATATCTGTAATTCTGTGGATACCTTGCTTCAAACTCAGACTCAAGCTTGTTTATCAAGAAGAAGGGGGAGCTTCGAGTCTTGGTCCTGCTATATGTTGATGATATGATCATCACAGGGAATTCCGAGGAGGAGGTAGCTAGGCTCAGAGCTGAGCAAGCTATTCACTTCGAGATGAAAGACCTGGGAGAGCTTCATCACTTTCTTGATCTCGAAGTGGAGAGGAAGGAGAGTGGGTTACTCATTTTCCAGAAGGGATATGCTGAACGCATTGTGAACCGGTTTGGCTTGATTGAAGGGAAGACTTGCTCTACTCCTCTGGATCAAGGACTAAAGCTTCGTCGAGATGAAGGAAGGGTTCTTCCTGATCCTTTGGTGTTCAGAGCTCTTGTTGGGATCTTGATCTACCTGACGATTACTAGACCAGATATAGCTTATGTTGTTGGTCGAGTAAGTCGGTTTATGGCAGAGCCAAGGAAGTCTCATCTTGTAGCAACAAAGAATATTCTGAAGTATATCAAGGCAAATTCTTACATGGGACTTCTTTACAGAAGGGATGCGAGTTTCTCTTTGCTAGGGTACACGGATGCTGATTATGGTGGTGACTCGGATGACCGAAGGTCAACTTCTGGTTATGTGTTCACTTGTGGATCAGCGGGAATTTCGTGGTGTAGCAATAAGCAGGACTCGGTATCCGTCTCTACTACGGAAGCAGAGTACAAGGCTTCGGCCTTGGCAGCTCGGGAAGCCATTTGGCTAAGGAGGCTAGTAGAGGACGTCCATGAGAAAGTGCAAGGTCCAACTTTGCTCCGAGGGGATAATAAAAGTGCTCTCAAGCTGGTAAACAATCCAGTTTGTCATGTCAGGACCAAGCATATTGAGATCGATCACCACTTCATAAGGGAGAAGGTATTGGAAGGATCTCTTGTGGTCGGTCATGTTCGGAGTGAAGATAACCTTGCTGACATCTTCACTAAGCCGCTGTCGAAGGGGCCTTTTAAGCGGCTACGAGGTCTACTTGGCTTGATCACCACTTCTCACTTCAAGGGAGAGTGTTGAAATTGGTGAAGTGGAAGTGGTGGTCGGGCAGTCCGGGCGGCCTGGGCGAATTGACCGCGTGGACTGGTATCTAGTCCGGCGGGTTGGTGGTTGGCGACCTGCGTAGTTTGTTGCGGTCAGGTTTTGTGAACTGCGCGGACTGGTTTAGTCCGGCAGTGAGATGAGCTCTGCAAGGTAATGTGCACGGCCTGTGCTGACTGGGCTTGGAGTCTGCGCTTCTTCTTTGGAGTTGCGGTGAGCAGCGGTCTGACCTTGGAGCTGGCGGACTGGCTTGGTATCCGCCGAGCTCGCGCTTTCTTTTCTAGACTTACACTTCTGTGAAGTTCAGGGTTTCCGCAGTATCCGCTGTGACCGGGCATTTGTGCATGTGGTCGCGGACAGTGCGAGGTGGAGTTGTTTCCGCAGTATCCGCTGTGACCGGGCATTTGTGCCTGTGGTCGCGGACAGTGCGAGGTGGAGATTTTTCCGCAGTGTCCGTTGTGACCGGGTGATCTGCCTGTGGTCGTGGACATTGCGAGCTGGGTTGGTATCCGCAGAGTCCGCTGTGACCGGGCGGTTTGTCTGTGGTCGTGGACTGGTGTTTGCGGACAGTTGCGGTGTCGTCTCTTCGGCGGACTGGCTTTGTACTCGGCAAGTGGCTCTTGCGTCTCGGCTAGTCCTGCTTTGTTTCTGCGAACTGGGCGGACTGCCTTGAGCAGTTCGCCATCTCGCCTGGACTTGGCGGTTTGGTTTACCTCATGCGGGCGGACTCAGCGGATTAACTTTGTAAGCTGCGACCAAGGGGCGGTGTCTCTATCTCATAGGGTGGTGACCACACTCCTCACCTGGCCTATAAATAGGACCCCCCCCCCGGCAAGCCATTTACAAGAGAGTGAACAGTAAGTTGGGCTTGAGTTTCGGCTGCGGACTCGATTTTTTGTATCCACACGGGTTGCTTGCTTAACTGGTTGCTGTGTGCAGGTGGCGCGGCTAACACTGTGAAACCAGGAGTTTGGTTCTGACCTCAGTGGAGTTAGCGGACTGTTTCCAGCGGTTACCTGCTTTAGCATCTTCTCTCAAGTTCAATAACCTGTCCGCGCGACCTCGCGGTCTTGGCGGGTAGGCGGTTTGTTCCTCTGTTCAGCAGCAGTTCGGTGAATAACGGCGTGTCCGCGCGACCTTGCGGTCTCGGCGGACTCCGTGTTCTGTTTGGTTTCAGCTCGGCTCGGGCGGTCTCGGCGACCTCAGCGGTCTCGGCGATCTCGGCGGTTTCTGTGATCTAACCGCCCGAGTTGTTTTGTATTTCTATTTTTTCATGTACTGGTGAAATCATGTCTCGTCATGTATACCTCGCCCTATAAAGAAGATTAATGAAATTTTGATCTGCTTGCTTCTGTCTGTGTTTTTGGTTATCTGAGTTGCTTCCTGCTTTCCGCAAGTTTAAGTTGTGATCTGGGTAGCTCCGAAGATATTGATTTGGTGTTTGGACTATCTTGCTGATCAACTTGAGAAAATTTAACAGTACTTCACCAATTATTTCATTCACTCAAGCAGTAAAAGATGTACATGGATTTGAAGAAATCTTTTTAAAGGCCTTACATAAAGAGGGATGTGATAATATGAGTCGGTGTGAGACTTGTGCCTTGGTGAAAGCAGAATGTTAAAGGCCCGACGATTTTCATCAACCTCTTCTTATCACTGAATGGAAGTTTGAAAAATCTGATAGATTTTGTGCATGGTTTGCCCAAATCCTGACAGGAAAATGATGTCATTTAGGTAAAAAAAAATCCGATAGATTTTGTGCATGGTCTGCCCAAATCCCAACAGGAAAATGTTGTCATTTGGGTGATTGTCGAACGCGAACAAAAGTGGCTCATTTCATCACAAATAACAATGATGATGATATGGTAGAATTGAATGTGTGCAACTTTGTTCAGTTGCATGAAATTCCAACTAGCATCATAAGCGGCATAGACTAATGTTTTCTTCCAGTGACTAAGGTTGGTTCAGAAGAGCTTGTGGACAAAACCCATATTTAATATGATATTCATTCGCAGGCTGACGGCCAAACAGAAAGGATGAACCGTACAATAGAGGATATGCATAGCAAGTGTGCACTCGACTTTGGTTATATTTTTTTAGGGTTGTAGAGGATCCTATGATAGGGCTACAAATTTTGTATACATGATTTTCTTATTAGAGGTTTTTATGTGTTTCAAAATTTATTGTGAAGTTCCTGAAAAATTAACCCAAAACAAAAAAATTAAATTGATTGATTTGCTTCTATTACATTTTTCAGGATCTTAGGATTTCCAAAATAAATTTTACCCTTCAACAAAGATTCTCTATAGTGATAGTATCACACACTTTTTCTAATTTTGTCTCCTTATAAACAAAATGGAGCTCAGAAGATGTCTAAACAATAAAAATCACAGTTTAGTTCCTAAGAGAAAAAAATGGAAGCAATGTTCTTGAAAGAGATCAGATGTAAGACCCCCCCCCCCTTTTTGACCATGTCGTATGCCCAGAACCGCCGCTTTGCGGTGACACAAACTCCCGAGAAGGCCTTCACCACAAAATGTCGATTCTGCCGGCAATATCTCAACCACATTTCACAGAAGAAAGAAGTAAAACATTCATTTTCATTATCTAAACGAAAACATGTTCACGACCACAATGCAATAATAATATAAGTCCATACAAGAAATAAAGCTAAAACTTAAGAAAGATGGGCTCCTGCCCAGTACAAATAGACCTCACTACAAAACACTCGCGGAAGTAGAAATACTAATCACTCACTGATCCTCTGACTGATGGTTTTGCTGCCACTCCTAGACTAGGCTGGTTCACCTCCTCCTGCACCATACTCTGGTTGGGCTGGTTCTCCTGGAACTGCACCCTGTCTCTCAACTGGTGCCCCTATTGTTATGCCCATCAGTTCGTTAGTTTAAACTAAGTCTTGATCCCCCTCCACTCCCCTGTGACACCTAGGCACCATGCGGGAAGGAAGGAAAGGGAAGTACGAAAAGTAGAGAGTAACAAAAGCAGGTGACAGTGACCCTAACTATCATATGCTAAAAGTATCTATCATAGAAATAACAAGTATATGATAGTTAGGGCCATTGTCACCTGCTTTTGTTACTCTCCACTTTTCGTACTTCCCTTTCCTTCCTTCCCGCACGGTGCCTAGGTGTCGCAGGGGATGGGAGGGGGATCAAGACTTAGTTTAAACTAACGACCTGTTGGGCATAACACCAGGGGCACCAGTTGGGAGACAGGGTGCAGTTTGAGGAGAACCAGCCCAACCAGAGTACGGTGCAGGAGGAGGTGAACCAGCCTAGTCCAGGAGTGGAAGCAGCACCATCAGTCAGGGAATCAGTGAGTGATTAGTAGTTTTACTTCTGCGAGCGTTTTGTAGTGAGGTCTATTTGTACTGGGCAGGAGCCCATCTTTCTTCAGCTTTAGCTTTATTTCTTGTATGGACTTATATTATTATTGCATTGTGGTCGTGAACATGTTTTTGTTTAGATAATGAAAATGAATGTTTTACTTCTTTCTTCCGCGGAATGTGGTTGAGACATTGCCGGCAGAATCAGCGTTTTGTGGCAATGGCCTTCTCGGGAGTTGGTGTCACCACAAAGCCGTGGTTTTGAGCATAAGACCCAGTCAAAAAAAGGGGGTCTTACAACCGGTATCAGAGGGAGGTTTCGATTCTCCGACCTATGGGTTATGGGTCATCCACGCTTCCGTTGCGCAGGCGGGGTAGCCAGTGGTGTTGGTAGTGGTGCCTGTCTCCTAGGACGATTGATCTGAATATGTCCAGGCTGATGGCAGTGATAACACACTGGCGGGGGAGGTGCCCCCTCCTCTAGCCTCGGTAACTCCCGCATCTGTAATGCCTGAGGGGTCAAAACTTCCTGGTCCCTCTGCTCCTGTCTATGCCTCGAGCGGGATTGGTCCCCATTTCTTTGATCCCTTTGTTGTTCCCTCCTGCCACTGATAACTTTGTCGTCTGTCGGTCTTCTTTCCCTGCCCCAAACCGTGAGCTGGTCTACATCCAACCTCTTGGCCATCTCCAGGTCTGGGCCAAGCTTCCGTTAGAGACGGATAGAAGTGCCTGCCTCAGGTCGTCCCGAAGGCCCTTGCAGAACCTTTTCGCATAGCCAACATCACCTAGCTGGTATGCATCCACGAAGCGAT
The DNA here is from genome assembly GCA_039513925.1 of Platanthera zijinensis. Lineage (NCBI taxonomy): Eukaryota > Viridiplantae > Streptophyta > Magnoliopsida > Asparagales > Orchidaceae > Platanthera > Platanthera zijinensis. The sequence goes on along the minus strand of CM077078.1, from coordinate 277,472,982 downwards.
CTAAATGAGTAAACTCACGGTAGTACTCCAAAACGGACCTGTTGCCTTGCCTCGGCTGCAGGAACCTGTCCTCTAGCTCATCCCTCGCAGTCTGTGGCATAAAGTGGTCCAAGAATGCCGTCTTGAACTCATCCCATAAGATTTCTACGTCCTCCATTCCTGTATAAGCAGTGTCCAGAAGATAATTCCACCACCTCTTCGTGTGGGACTCCAAACATGAAACTGCTAAGGATATAGCAATATCTGTCGGGCATCGTATCCAAGCCAACATCTCGTGGATGATGTCCAGCCATTCCTCTTTCCGTATAGCTGACTCCGTCCCCATATATGATAGAGTGGAAAGGCCTCGGAATACACTCAGCCAATTTGCCCTAGGATTTGGTTGAGGAGTCGGAGCCTGCTGTGTCTTAAAAGCCTCCAATATGGTCGTCAGTGTCTGTCCCATCTCCGTTTGCTGGAACGGAGTAGGAACTGGCGGGGGTGGAACATTATTCTGAGCTATCGGTGTTCCCTGTTCCAAGCCCATAATTTGTTAAAAAATCAAAGAGGAAGGCTCACTTATACAATGGTTGACTTAAATCTAGTTAGGAATGGACAACTACATGTGATTCCCTATATGGGCACACCATAGATTCCGCTGCTTAGTTTGTCCCCAAACGAAACTCGAGCGGGGGTGTCCTAGGGTTCGTGGACTTCTTTTCTTCTGGTTGAGGTTCCCTCTGATACCAGTTATAAGACCCCCTTTTTTTGACCGAGTCTTATGCCCAGAACTGCCGCTTTGCGGTGACACCAACTCTCGAGAAGGCCGTCACCACAAAACGTCGATTCTGCCGGCAATATCTCAACCACATTAAATAAATCCCATTTGATTTATTTAACTTCTACCAAAACCTTAGAAAAATTATCTTCAAAAATTCCAATTTTTGAACAAGACCTAGTCCCTATCAAGACAAGCTCATGGCCCAAATTTCAGATCATTTGGACAAAAAGAGCAGTGGGGGCACCCATTTGAATTTTTAATTAGCCTTTGGATACCTTGCACCAAAACGTGTGATAAGGGAGATCCAGTGGTCCAAGTGGTTTGATTTCAATTTTGTATTAAACTAGACTCAAAGGACTAGGTTTTCTATGTTGAATGTATTTTCAGAAATGCCTCTAGATATTTTTAATATTTAAAACAAAACGGCTGTAAATGTGTGATAGAAAAAATATATTAATTACTATAAATCATTATATAGGCCTGCACTTATCAGATCAAGCTTGGTCCAACGGTCCGCCGTCATCATCCCCAATGAGCCAGTGGCTGGGATTACTCCGTCCTGTAGCTATTCCAGTGCTTATTCCCGGCCACTCGGCTGCCTCCCTGGTCGACCACTGCCACCACCACCTCCGTTGAGGTGGTGTCTATCGCCTTGTGGCGGCACAGCCGCCAGAGGGGCAATTTTCGATGAACCCGATAGGTTGTGTTTTCATAGAAAAATTGAGTTTTCTCCTCACTTATCGGGCTCAATTGAGCCCGATTTCTCCTCCTAATGATCTAAAGATCTAGCACGGGAGAGAAGGAGAGGACTAGACCTATAGGCGAGCTTGGCGGCGTGTGTGGTGGTGATGTGCCATGGCCGACCACTCCAAGTTTTTTGCTTGCCAAATCCACTGTTCTCCTCCAAATCCAGCGAAGTAAACATTCATTTTGAATGCTTGGGAGCTTTTAAAGCTTATGGGGAGGTTGAATTGGGGAGTGGAAGAGGCTACACCGAATGACCATTAATGGCCATGGAGGGGGGTGTTCGGCCATGGTGGGTTGGTGCCCTTTCATGTGCTGGCTTGGCTGGAATTGATGGCAATCTCCTCCTAAGGGTCAGGGGAGATGAATAGAGGCTTAAGGGGGGAGGAATGGGGAGCCTCTTTGCATTCTCCATTACTCTCCCCTTTTTCTCTCTCCTCCCTTAATGAAAATTCTCATTTTCTCTCTCTTAGTCACCACCTCATGAATTTGAGTAATATTTCAGCTGGTTTCTATTGGCTATAGCTAGTGGGTAATCCTAATTGGGCCTAGCCCAATTGGATTAGAGTTGAGCTTAGCCTTTCTCCCCATTTGAGCTTGGTTTAACCAAGTTTGACTTGGGGGTGTTGACTTGGTCAACTAAGTGGGTTGACTGGTCAACTTAGTGTCTTGGGTCCCTTGCCACCACCCAAGTCCCTTGTGGCTTGGTTTGACCCCTTAGGTTGACCTAACAAGGGCTAACTCGAGCAATTAGACCTAACAAGGGTTAGGTTTGACCTTAGCTAAGTTGACCCCTTAGTTTGACCCCAATGGATCTTTAATGACTTCAATGGACCTCCTAATGGGTTAGGGATGTTATGGTAGGATCAAAGGGTCAAGGTGAAACCCTAAAGTCAAACCTTATGTTTGGTATTTGAAATTTACTATTTACAGACCAAGGTGGTCTTCACCTTCATGCCTAAGCTCACTTGGTTCCTTATGCTTCATAGGATTTTGTCATGACCCAGTCATGACAAAATCATCCTAGGGGTCTAATTATTTGAGGGATGTTATATCAGACGACCTTGACGCAACCATACCACTGATCTCATCCACAAAAGGCGGTCAATAAATTATATTTCCAATGATTGATATGCGGATTTGAATAGCCCAGATCCTCTGCAGAGGATCTGATGGTGTGTAATACCCCAAATTTCTCAATTGATGAGACCCTCATAAATTTGTAGAGAATTTGGGGCTTCAAATAGCCTTCTCCCCATGATCCCCACTAATTTAGTGGGATCATGTGTTTGACTGCCACACACGCGATCGCCGAACTAGATCTACGTACATTGTTCGATCCTCCACCACGATCGGTCACTGGCGCCGCCATCACCTGTGTCGGGCGGCCCGCGACTGACCGGTCGTGACGGAGCCTTGTTGCGAGGCGCCTCCGCGCCCAGCCACCCCTCCCCGCGATCACCCCCTACGGCCGCGGGGAGCCACCCGCAAGGGGGCGGTTGTTCTCGGCCGCCCGTCCCCGCGGCCGCGAAGCACCGCCCGCGAGTTGCGGCCGCACCCGATTTCCCCTCCCCGCGGCCGCCTACCTCGGTCGTGTGGCGATGCCCGTGAGGGGGCGGTCGCGCCCGCGCCCCTCCCGCGGTTGCCTCCCGCAGCCGCGGGTCGCCCCCATAATGGGCGTTCATGCCCGGCCGCCCCGCCTTGCGGCCGCGGAGTGCCGCTCTCAAAGGGTGGCCACGCCTCCCCGCAGCTGCTCCCGTCTTGGCCAGCCGCCCTATCGGTCATGGATTCTTATCTCCCCTCGCTGGTGACCGTCCGCCGGTGAGAAGGCTTCTTTTTCGTAGTAGGCTCTCCCCGCCGTCTGATCATTCAACCACAATCGTCGCCGTGCATTTTGCGGATAACCACCCGCAAACTGTCATGGTTAGTGGGGGGTTATCAATTATCACGAATGACCTGCATTTAGTATAAATTATACGCATAACATTCACCCAAAACTCTATTAGATGTGGTCTGCAAATAGTAATCATGGGTGGTAACGGTGTGCAGGTAGCTGCGTAACTACCATAACCACCTCATGGAGCTTATAAAAAGGCCCCAGGACCCCCTTTATTTCTAAATTTTCGACTCTCAGTCTTCTTCTTCCTCAGGTCGAAGCTCTACCAAAATTCTCCTACGAGCCTCCTCCACCAGCCAGACCGCCAGGAAATTCATCTAAGTCCACAATATTATAAGGAAGAAGGTGCTCTGTGTGCGACTATAGCGAGCTTCCTACGTGCGTGACGCCACCTGAATCACTGCCAACGCATCCGGACGCGCTCTACCACGAAGTTTGCTCACCAAGCAACGTCTGAGAACACACATCTCCATCCAAGCATGGGAAAGAAATCAGATTCGAGTGAGGCGGCATGTCACCCACCAAACACTCTACAATCTCACCTCTTAAAGTTATAACGAGGAACGTCATGTCTCCCTCGGTTCTCCAAACACTCTATAAACAGCTGCCAATAATGAAGTTTGACCATCACTGTCCCGGTCACGTGATTTTTTACCTATTTAAGGGGTTTTTCCACGTTAAAAGTGTCTTGTGTTCTTCTGCTCATTCTGTTACTGTATGCGCTCTCGGCCGCTGCACAGGGCTAAGGCGGTCAAGTTTAGTACGGTCTACCAGGATGGTTGAGTTTGCTGAAACATCAGTCTTGTTTGTGCTCATGCATGTGGGTCATTGACCGCTAATTTGATGGTCGACCAATAATCGACCGATAAGTTGATCGCTGAACGACAGGACAACCACTGACCGATGATTGGGTGATCGTTCAACGATCATTGACCGATAGGTCAATCCCCATATGCTGATCGGATGGTTGGTCAACACTCACTGATCGCCAGGCCAACCAGTGATCGTCAATCAATTGGTTGATCGTTAACTGACTCCAAGTATGAAGAAAAGCAGATTTTTGGGTTGTTTCATTTTGTAACCTGATTTTCTCCATTGACTTTGTTGGAGCTTGAGGAGACCGAGCAGTTTTATGTCTAACCACAACGGTCTGCCTCTCTCATCGGCCTGGCGTTTTGGCTCTGCGGTCCGGTGGTGAACCTCAGCTGGTGATCTAAGGGATAGCCGCAGTAGCGGTCTGGCAGTAAGCCGCAATAGTGGTCTGGAGTTAAGCCGCAGTGGTCTAGGAGGAAGCCGCAACGGTCTGGTGTAGCCACAACGGTCTGTATGAAGCCGCAGTAGTGATCTGATGGTTAGCCGCAACTGCGATCTGGTGGTTACCCGCAGTATGCGGTCAGGTGGCTTGCAGCAGCTGCGATCTGATGGTTAGCCGCAATTGTGGTCTTATGGAAACCTGCAATTGCGGTCTGGCAGCCTGGTCTTGCAGTCTTCCATAGCTTTGTGGCGGTTTTCCTTAGTTGCCGCCAGGTGTACAATTGGTCTTTGTATAGTGTGCGGTTTGTCCATGACAAACCGCATAGGCCGTCCGGCTTGTATTTAGTCCCACATCGATTTTAGTATTCTCTCATCTCCCCCATTTTCTATAAATAAGGGGGCATACCTATGTAATCTTTATCTTTTTGGAGCAATAAAATTTGTCTTTATTTACCTCTTTACCGTTTTCTCGCTCTTTTCTCACATGGTATCAGAGCGAATCGATCCTCTGCTCCAATCATATTGCGGTTTGTTTGTCTAACCGCGTCGGCTTCTTCTGGTTTGCTTCCCGAGCCGGCTTCTTCCTGTTCGCTTCCCTCCCCTCCCCCTTTCTTTATTGTCGCTCTCGTGCGATTTCTTTTCTTTTGCGAGTTCCGCATTTTGGTCGCGGCTTGCCGCTGGTGTGTGTAACCCAGACCGTGCAGACTCCTTCTCTCCTCTCTTTCTCTTTTTCTTCGTCTTCTTCTTTGCGACTTCTTTTCTTGTTCACGCGGCTTCAGTTCTGTCCACACGGTTTCCCTCCCTGCCCTCCCTTGTTTGTCCTGTTCGTGCTGCTTCTACTCTGTCCGCTCTGTTCATTTCCTGCTTCTCACTTAAACCTTGTGGTTTGAGTCTCTGCCGGTCTCTTTCTCTTGGTCGCTGTCTTTTTATGACTTGTTTGCCTTCCCATTCTGTTTCGGCTTGCGCCCTTATTTTTCGCGCAGTTTTCTTGTGCGCGCATTTTCTTTGTTTTCGCGGTTTTTATACCCGCTGCGAGTTCCGCATCCTGGACGCGGCTTCTTTTTCTAGTCACTGGTGTGTTGTCACCTTGATCGTGCGGTCTTTTCTCTTGTCGCTGCGATTTCTCTTCTTGCGCTCCTCTTTTGCAGACTTGTTTTTAACTGAGCGGTTAGTCTTTCTGCTTTCCGATTTCTTCTTGAGGATGGCTTCCCTTCTCTCTTCTACCACTCATTCTCTTGTGGCCTCCTCTAATAAGTGGCTTATTGACTCTGGTGCCACTTGTAACATGACCGGCAACTCTCATTTGTCCTCCTCTTTGCTTGAACAGAACAGGTTGACTCCTATTTTTATTGCAGATGGGACTTCTGCTCCTGTGCATGGTGTTGGCACTGTGGGTCTTTCTTCGTCTTTGCTGCTTGAGGACACTCTCTATGTCCCTACTTTCCCGTGCAATTTACTATCTGTTCATGCTCTTTGCACTCAGTTAAATTGCATAGTTACTTTTATGGGCACCACTTGCTCTTTCTGCTTCTTCATCTCTTCAACAATGGCATTGTCGTCATGGCCGCCCTCCTTCTCGCCTCATCCACCAACTTCTTTCAGATCTTCCTCAAGAGGATTCCTCTTTGAATTGCAAAGCCTGTCAGTTTGGCAAACATCATTGCTCTTCTTTCACAGCACGAACGAGACATAGTTCTTCGGGTCCTTTTGAATTAGTTCATTATGACATATGGGGTCTTGCTCCTACTACCACAGTTGGTAGAGGTTGCTTATACTTTGTCACTTTTATTGATGATTTCTCCAGGTGTACTTGGTTGTATCTCCTGAAATATAATTCTGAACTTTACAGTATATTTACGGTCTTTTATCGTGAGATCTTGACACAGTTTCAGGTGCCTATTCAAGTTCTTTGTACTAATAATGCCAAGGAATATATCAGCCAAGAATTTTCTGCTTTTTGTGCGAACCATGGTTTTGTTCATCAAACTTCATGCCATATACCTCTCAATAGAGAATTGTAATATCTTGGATCTTGCTCGTAGTATTCTGTTACAAATGAATGTTTCTCGGTCCTATTGGGGTCATGTCGTTCTCCTCTCCTGCTATCTCATTAATTGGATACCCTCATCTGTTCTTCAGGGAAAGACTCCTTTTTTCCATTTTGTATCCCATGACTGAGTTATTTCCTTTATCTCTTAAGATTTTTGGATGTACAACGTTTGTTCACATATCTTCTCCTAGTCGTGACAAACTTTCTCCTCGTTCTGTTAAATGCATATTCCTTAATTATTATCCTACTCAGAAGGGCTGTCGATGTTTTGATCCTCTTCTACGCAAACAACATGTGTCTGTAGATGTTATCTTCTTTGAGGATACACCGTATTTTTCTCCCGCTTCTTCTTCATTGCCTATTATCTCGGCACCTCTACCAGAACCAGTTCTTTCCACACCTATTCCTTTTGTGTCGTATCTTTCTCTCGAAACTGATTCTTTGCCCTTGGAGCCTCCTGTTCATGTTCCCGGGCCTCCTCTTTCTTCTGGCAGTGAATTGACTCCCTTGGACAAGAGTGATCTTGATCTTCCGATCGCTCTTCAGAAAGGTGTTTGCTCTTGCACCCAGCATCCTTTTCAGGTTGTGGTCTCTTATTCTCAGCTCTCTCCTTCGTCTAGGAGCTTTGCTCTGGACCTCTCGGCTAATACTGTTCCCTCCTCGTATCAAGATGCTCTTATTATCCCTCGTTGGAAGGCTGCTATGGATGAAGATGTGTATTCTTACTGAACGGGGTACTTGGACTCTTCTTCCTATACCTCTAGGTGCTGATGTAGTTAGTTGTCGCTAGGTCTTTGTCATTAAGTTTCTGCCTGATGGATCAATTGATCGTTACAAGGCCCAGCTTATTGCCAAAGGTTTTACGCAGACCTATGACATGGATTTCTTTGATACTTTCTCTCCTGTAGCAGGGATTACTACGATCTGTGTGCTCTTTTTAGTAGTCGTCAACCGAGACTGGGAAATGTCTCAGCTGGATGTGAAGAATGTCTTTCTTTATGGTGATTTACATGAAACTGTCTATATGGAGCAACCTCCTGGGTATGTTGCTCAAGGGGGAGTCTCAGGTCTGTAAACTACAAAAAATAATCTATGGTCTTAAGCAAAGTACCAGGGCCTGGTTTGACAAGTTTAATGAAGTTATTTTTATGATTGGGTTCTCTCGTAGTGCTGCAGATCATTCTTTGTTCATCCACAAAATCTCGGTTGGTCTGGTTATTCTTGCAGTTTATGTGGATGACATTCTTCTTACAGGAAATGATAAAAATGGTATTTACATGACAAAGAAGCATGTGCTTCAACATTTTGTTACCAAGGATATGGAGTCTCCTAAGTATTTTTTGGGGATTGAGATATCTCGGAAATGTGGTTCTATTGTTCTTTCATAGCGGAAGTATGTGTTAGATCTTTTAAAAGAGACAGACCTTCTTTGGGCTAAACCCGCTCAGACTCCTATGGTTGTTGGAGATGACAAGTGTTGGAATGAAAATTCTCATATTCTTGAAGATGTTACCAGATACAGGCGTCTTGTGGGTAAACTCATTTATCTGACAGTCACAAGACCAGATATTTATTATGCAGTAGGGAAAGTGAGCCAGTTTATGCAATCCCCTAGGGAATGTCATCTGCAGTCAGCTCTAAATATTTTAGAGTATGTAAAAGGTGCACCATGAAAATGGCTCTTGTTTTAGAAAAGAGGACATTTGAAGGTTGAGGCTTATTCTGATGCTAGCTACGCAGATAATAAGGAAGATAGGAGGTCTACGTCTGGCTTCTACACTTTTGTTGAAGGTAATCTTGTCAGCTTGAAGTGCAAGAAAAAGACTGTAGTTGTTAGGTCAAGTACAGAAACTGAATATAGAAGCATGGCTCAGACTGCTTACGAGTTGAATTGGCTACGAACACTCTTACTTGATTTAGGAGAGTTTTATGATCATCCCCTTCTTATGTTCTATGACAATAAAACAGTTATATATATTTCTAGAAATCCAATCTTTCATGAGAGAACAAAGCATATCGAGGTGGATTGTCATTTCATCAGAGATGAGATTTTGAAGAATCAGATCTGCACACCATTTGTTACCTCAGAGAGAGAACTAGCTGATTTCTTCACCAAACCGGTTACTTATTTTGAGGAGGTTTGTAACAAGTTGGGCATGGTGGACATATATGCTCTAGCTTGAAAGGGAGTGTTGGAGCTTGAGGAGATAGGGCGGTTTCATGTCTAACTGCAGCAGTCTGCCTCTCTCAGAGACCTGGCATTTTGGCTCTACGGTCTGGCGGTGAACCTCAGTTGGCGTTCTAAGGGATAGTTGCAGCAGCGGTCTGACAGGAAGTCGCATCAATGGTCTAGAGTTAAGCCACAGCGGTCTAGCAGGAAGCCTCAACTGTCAGGTGTAGCAGCAGCGGTCTGTATGAAGTGGCAGCAATGATCTGATGGTTAGCCACAACTGCGGTCTGGTGGCAACCCGCAGTATGCGGTCAGGTGGCTTGCAGTAGTTGCGGTCTGATGGTTAGCCGCAATTGCGGTCTGGTGGCAACCCGTAGTTGCGGTCTGGCGGCCTGGTCTAGCGGTCTTCCAAAGCTTTGTGGCGGTTTTCCTTCCTTGCCGCCAGGTGTACTGTTGGTCTTTGTATAGTGTGTGGTTTGTCCATGACAAACCGTATAGGCCGCCCGACTTGTATTTAGTCACACATCAATTGTTGTATTCTCTCATCTCCCCCATTTTCTATAAATAAGGGGCATATCTATGCAATTTTTATCTTTTTTGAGCAATAAAATTTGCCTTTTTTTACCTCTTGGTCATTTTCTCGCTCATTTCTCACAGACTTGAGGTTTTAAGATCTAAAGGCTAGGCATTTTGTTGGGGGACTTTATGTCGAATTTGGGTGATCCAAGTCCTTTTTGAAAATGTTTCTCTCTCTTAGGTCATGAAGGGGAGATAAGGAGGAGCTAGAGAGGGAAGAAGTGGAGGGCTAGCTTTGTGACTCGAACAAGAAGAAGGGGAGAGTTTGTGTTCTGAACTTTGACAAACTTGGTAAGGAGTTGATGTTTGAGGAGCACATCACCAAGTATTTCATTCACTCAGACAGTATGAAAATGTACATGGATTTGAGGAAATTCTTTTGATAGTCTGGCATGAAGAGGGACATGATGTTATGTGTGAGTCGGTGTCAAATTTATGCTTTTGTGAGGGCAGAATGTTAAAGGCCCAACGATTTTCTACAACCTCTTCCTATCTCCGAATCCAAGTTTGACAAAATCAAATGGATTTTGTACATGTTCTGCCTAGATCATAGCAGAGGAGTGATGTCATTTGGGTGATTATTGATCGCTGACCAAGGTAGCTCGTTTCATCACAAATAGGAAGAATGATGATGTGGTAGACGTGTATGTGTGCTAACATTTTTTAGTTGCATGACATTTCAAGGAGTATCATAAGTGTCAGAGACTGACATTTATAACTTCCAATGATTGGATGTTGGTCTAGAAGAGGTCGGTTGAGTACAAAGCTCAAATTGTGTGATATTTTGTAACGCCCCGAAACTTAAAAGCAAAACGGGCGGTGTTCGAACCAAGTTTGGGCCTTGGTAGGGTGAAAACGGCGTGTGACACGGGCGTGTCACATGGCCGTGTCGTGCTCGGGTTGTCGAATTGAGGTCGACGAGCGTCGAGTGCTCGAACACGGCCTGTGACACGGGCATGTCACAGGGCGTGTAAGGCACACGGCATGTGATACGGGCGCGTACTTTTCGGGAGAGTTTGTCCTGTGTCGACTGGAGGACACAGACCCAAACACGAGCGTGTACTGGTTGACACGGGCGTGTCACGTTTGACACGGGCGTGTCGCCACCCGTGTCCATGAAGGGACGTGACGGTTGGCGTGGCGGTTATGCGTGACACGCCCCTGGTCACGGGCATGTCGATGACCCGATACGGGCGTGTCAGGTTGAGACACAGGCGTGTCTCGATCGTGTCTCGACCCGTGTCCTGCTCTGGATCAACGACTTCGTGTGCAAGAAGGGCATACGTCCAGGCACACAGCCGTGTTAAAGCCGTGTTCGGCTTATTTTATTGACTTTTTAGTTGGATCTGAGTCGTTCGTTTTCTTTAAATCAGATCTGATGGCTTAGGATTAATCCTCCTTCCTTAAGGCCGGGTGTGGGGGTTAAACTCATCATTTTCTTTTGGCCTTTCTCTTTCTTAAGTCTTAGAGAGAGGAGAAAGCAAGAAAGAAGGAGGAGGAGGATCCCAGTCACCAGCGGAGCATCGGAGCACCGAATCGAAAACTGAGACTGGATCCGCGGAGGCATTCTCATTATGAAGCTTTCCATCCGGCTAGTTTCTCATGGCGCCAAAACGGACTTTAAGGGTAACGATTCTCAACTTTGACATGTGAAGTCCTCTTCCTTTATGCATGGGAAACCCGCTCCCGCGAGTGTGCGGTGAGTGCGCGGTATTCCTTGGAGTAGATATGTGAAGTCCCCCTTATTTAGAGTCCAGAAACGAAGTACGGGCATAGGCATTGTGTGTGAAGCCTACCCGGACGTGTTTGTCTGGATCGGTGATGTTGCATTGTGCATTGATTGTCGGAGAAGACTCCATATTGTGTTGTTCTTTGGGTTTTTCTACACGGTAGATTGTAACAGGGAGCCTTGGGGATTAACTCTAAGGTGCACCCGGAAAACTGGGCGGAAACGCATTCCTGCCAACTAGGTGGCCTGGGGCAAACCTTGTATAATTGGGATTGTATGTGCGAGGCTTGTCTCCAGGAGACATGTAGGGTCTTTATATGGAAAATGGTGAGCCCATGGGGTTCAGAATTTTAGGCCAGGGAGCCGAACAGGAAAGGCAAAACCGACCCGCGCCCTGCAGGTTTGGCAATGAGTACTACGGTATTCGGAGACTGTAGGGCGACTTGAGCAACAGTAAATGGTGGAGCTGTACCTGCGTTATGTGGACTATGACATGAGAGTAGCAGAATTTGGCTCTCGTCGGTGGCATAATGAGAGTCTCAGGCCAGGGGCCGTAAAGACTGAAATGCTCAAAGTAATCCGTCAAGTCAAGGACCTCTGAACGGAGGTGGTAACCGGGAAGTCCGGTACACCGTCAATGTGCCCTGAGTGCACGGGGTGGGCGGCCATGTAAGCCTCCACCTGTGATGAATTGTGCTAGGTTGTACTTTCACTAGGATTTTTGGATGGTAGTGAAGCTACAGAATTGACCGGATTCACTGTGAATGTGCCCTGAGTGCACGGGGTGTTGGGCCGAGCGAGCCTACACCTGTGGCGAAAAAAAATACTTATGCACTTAATTGTTTTGCTGGGCTAATGAAATGCAGGGAAGGAGCACTGCCGTCCCGAATAAGGGGCGGGGTCGTTATAATTTGGTCAGCTTTTGCTGACCGTTGCTTTGTTTGTCACCGTACGGTGGAATGTTGCTTGCAGGTGCGACAGAACCAAGTACCAAATAGCGGGCTGAAACCCAAGCTGCTGTGCTGGCCCTCGAAGGCCAAAGTGAACTGTTATTTTATTTCTATCATGTGTGGCCAGCTTGCGATCCGATGTCTGTAAAACACTCTGTTGGTAAGTGAACATTTGTAAGGCCATAAGGCCAAGTACTCTTTTGTATTTTGGTATTTCATTCCTATTGTCGTTGGTGGACATTCATGATAAATGTTATTTGTTATTGAGTTCTTTCAACTACTTAAAAACTTCCGCTAGTTTCTCTGTATAGGACATTTGTGTTTGAGAGAATGGTTTCATTCTGTAACCCTTCGGTCTGTCTATAGTATATGGCGTCGGGCCCCGGCCAGACCTACTGCTATATACCATGCGACGGGTAGGGGTGTTACAATTTGATATCAGACTACCGGTTCCGGTCTTGCTTATTAGAATTCGTGGGCGAATTATTTTAAGGGGTGGTGAGCATATGTATGTGCACCATCGTTATAACATAAAAGAACCCATGAATGTCCACTTAGGAATGAAAATACACTTGTTTTTGAGGAACCTGAGTGTTCCAATGATTGCTTTTAGCAATTTGTATGTCGCCTAATCGATAGTTATGCTTTATAGGGGACTATGAGTGGTGAGGGGCAGTCGCAAGGTCAGCACTCCACGGAGAGTAATGCACTTAACATCATGCCTGAGACCCTGCTTTCTGTTGAAACCATAAGAAGGATAGTTGAAGTGGTGTTCGTGGTGACTAAAGCACAACTTGTAGGGCAAGTACAGCCCCCTGTCCCAGGGGTGACTTCAACACCGAGTGGTGTTATGGAACAACTAGCATGTATAAAACCTTTGGATCAGTAGTTGAACATGCTTTTGGTGTAGGGTACGCTTTCAGTTGAGGAGTATTTGCAGGCATTTCTTATTATAAGGCGCTACCCAGGGTTTGATTTGGAGAATGACCAAACTATAGTTAATTGATTCTATAACGGTCTGCGTGATGAATTACGACTGCTACTCGTAGGACCAAAGCTACTTGGATTCCGAGCGTTAGTGGAGGCGGCTAGAACTTTGGAAGCAGATCTGGCTAGAATCAACCAGACGTCAGGGTGCAGGTTACCAAACTCCCCAGGTCCCGAAAAGCCTGTACACCGAAAGAGGAGTAAAGTGAGGCTTGACGTATCTGCTAGTCAAACTCCATATTACTGTTATAAATGTGGAAGGTTTGGTCACTTTGCTCGAGATTGTCGTAAAGACGATTGGGGGACAGAGAAAGCTTTGAAGGGAATCCAAGAGAAGAAAGACTCCAGTGCTGAGAAGATAGAGTTCAAGGCTCTACCCACCTCGAAGTCCAGTTTCTGTAGAAGGTGTAAGAAGGCAAGGAGGGCGGGTCTAGTTCCTTCTTTTGGTGCGTCTGGAACAATTATTGGCCGAGACCAGGATGCATGCTTTTGCTATGGAAAGTTGGGACACTTTGCCCGAGAGTGTCGAAGCGGACATCTGGAGTCCGAGAAGAAGCCAAAAGCGACTAACGAAGAGAAGGGCAAGGGGTTGGAGATTGCTACACCTCAGTATGCTCCATCCCAACCTAGAGGATACAACTTTGGCCATCAGGAGATTATGAAATATGCTGACATGGTGACAGGTATGGTTTAATTTTTTTTTGGTATGTCAGTTTTAGATACTTGTTTGCTTACGCATATTAGCCTATGTTTGGTTATGATAGAATTAGTATTGATTTTCTGAATGTCCGACGAAAACACTGTTCGTTATGGGAACTTCCCATTCCTTTTTGCCCAAAGGACATGTATCGTGCATCGGAGTTCCTTTTCGATGGCAAGAGACAAATCGAGAGTACTGCTGCCTAACAGGTACTCTTTACACCCGAATAGAGCCTGTTGTTTGAAGTTACGGTTAGGGAGTCAGGAGTTTTGACTTGCAAGCATCGCTACTGCTGTCTATAGAGTTCGATGTAATCTTTAGAATGATTGGCTCTCGGAGTAGCGTGCTTAGATCAATTTCAAATGTGAGGTGGTCAGTTTGGTACTAGCTATGGTTGTGAGATGTCGGAACTGAAGTATTACTTCAAGAGCTGGTAGAACAGGGTTATGTGCATCCAAGTTTATTGCCTTGGGGCACATCAGGCCCCTTGTTAAAAGAGTATGGAAGCTTACAACTATGTTATGGTTGCTAGAACTTGATTAAGTTAACGGGAAAATATTAAGTATCCAACCCAAGGAGTGATTATCTGTTCGATCAACTCAATGGGTCAAGTGTGTACTCAAGTTGAATCTGAAATTCGGATAGCATTATTCGTCGCTAAAGGAAAGTGATATTCCCACAACGGCGTTCAGCACACGATATGGACATTTTGGGTTCATCGTTATGCCGCTTGTGCTGACAAATGTGTCGTCCGTGTTATGGATTTGAGGTATAGGGCGTTCAGTGAGTACCTGAACCAGTTCGTGATAACCTTTATCGACGACTTACTGGTATACTTTCGGTATGAGGGTGATCATTCCAAGCATCTGGATTCGGTATTGGAGATGTTAAGGAGAAATCAGATGTATGCCAAATTCTCCAAGTGCGACGACACATTACCCTCAGTAGCGTTTCTTAATCACGTCTTGAGCGGAGAAAGTATCGTGGTGGACCCGTCAAAGATATTTGCGATACGTGAGTTGCTTGTGTTATCTGCGTTGGCGAAAAGTCCGAAGTTTATAGGACTGGCCGGCTAGTACAGACGCTTCATAGAGAACCTCTAGCGGATAACATTATCCCTCACGATTTTGGCGAATAAAGTTCAAAAGTTTGTGTGGTCGCTGGAGTGCGAGCAATCTTTCGAAGAGCTGAAAAGTCGGTTGACCTCGGCAACTATTCCATGTTCACCGAGTAGGACCGAAGAAGTTGAGATTTACAACAATGCTTGGGGCATTGACTTGTAGGGTGTTCTGCTCCAGCGTGGGAGTGTAATAACATTTAGTTCATGTTAATTGGAGGTACGCGAGAGGATTTATCCGGTCCATGACTTGGAGTTAGCGGCCGCAATATTCGCCCTGAAGCTATAAAGGCGCTACCTAAACGGTGGGAAGGTCGGTATCTAAATCGACCTTATGAGTCTGAAGTACTTATTGGATAAAAAGGATTTAAACTTGTGTCAGCGGAAGTGGATGGATTTATTGGGGGACAACACCTTCAACATACATCTTGGCGCAAGTTTTGGAGATATTGGAGATCTCTTGCATGGACAAGCAGATCACGGATGATGTTTTTGATAGATCAAATCCCCAATATGTTTTTGAAGACGGACTGTTGTAGAAGGACAGTCGTCTGTGCGCCCCAAGTATGGAGAGTCAGCAGCAGGAGTTGATGTACGAGTCTCATCATACCAAGTACTCAATTCACCGCGGGTGCACAAAATGTTTAGAGGATTGAAAAAGTTGTTCTGGTGGCCAAGACTGAAAAGGGATGATCCGGTTAAAAGTTAGCCAAACTCTACATGGATAACGTAGTTCGGTTGTATGGTGCACCCCGCAATATTGTAAGTGACTGGGATGAACACTCCACGTCCAATGACTGGAGGCTGGTGCATAAATTGTTGGGAACTAATCTGAGTATTAGCACAACCTTCCATCCGCAGACGGATGGTCAGACCGAGGGTCAACAGAACAATGGAGGACATGCTTTGCATGTGCGTCTCGGATTACGGAAACCCGTGTGAAGATCGCATGTGCATGGTGGAGTTTGAGTATAACAACCGCTACTAGACAAGTAAATAAATGGCGCCTTCGAGACCTTGTATGGGAGAAAAAGGTCACACGCCATCATCTTGGTTGAAGACGGGTGAGTCGATGTTGTACAAACGTCAGATAGTGGAAGACGCCACTTCAACGGTACATACAGTTCAGAAATGGTAGCAGATCAATCACAACGGACAGGCAGAATACTATAACGCCAAAGTATAGGAACGTGGAGTTCGTTGTTGCCGATTGAGCATAGTTGAAAATCAAGCCGTTCAATGGTGTCTCGCGAGCTCAACGCCTGAGGAGGCTGAGTCTGAGGTACCTTGGACCGTTTGAGCTCCTGGAGCGGAGAGGTGAAGTAGCGTATCGACTGAAGTTGTCAGTGGAGTTGAGTGGGCTACATGTTGTACCCCACATATCGGGGTTGCGGAAGGCGGTGCTAGAGTCTTCGCATATGGTTGCAGTCGGTCAGGTGCCGTTTGATTGTGGGGTGACGACGAAGGTCAAACCTGTATGTATTGAAGACTTTGAAGTCACACAACGCCGCAATAAGAAGTTTTGGAATGGTTTAAAAGTCCGTTGAAATAATTATTGTCGTAAAGAGCTTTCATGGGATCGAGAGCGATTTATGTTGGAGGAATACCCCGAGTTGTTTCGTTTGGGTAAAACTTGGGTATTGGATCTTTACATAATTTCATGAACGAAATTCTTTAAAGGGGGGAGAATTGTAACGCCCCGAAACTTAAAAGCAAAATGGGTGGTGTTCGAACCAAGTTTGGTCCTTGGTAGGGTGAGCACGGCGTGTGACACAGGCATGTCACATGGTCGTGTCGTGCTCGGGTGGTCGAATTGAGGTCGGCGGGCGTCGAGTGCTCGAACACGACCTGTGACACGGGCGTGTCACAGGGCATGTCAGACACACGGCATATGACGTGGGCGTGTCACATGGCTGTGTACTCTTCGGGAGAGTTTGTCCTGTGTCAACTGGAGGACACGACCCCGAACACGGGCGTGTACTAGTTGACACAGACGTGTCATGTTTGACACGGGCGTGTCGCCACCCGTGTCCATCAAGGGACGTGACGGTTGGCTTGGCGGTTATGCGTGACACGCCCCTGGTCACGGGCGTGTCGATGACCCCACACGGGCGTATCAGGTTGAGACACGGGCGTGTCTCGACCCGTGTCCTGTTCTTGATCAACGACTTCGTATGCAAGCAGGGCACACGGCCAGGCACACGGCCGTGTGCAAAGCCATGTTCGGCTTATTTTATTGACTTTTTGGCTGGATCCGAGCCGTTCGTTTTCTTTAAATCAGATCTGACGGCTTAAGATTAATCCTCCTTCCTTAAGGCCGGGTGTGGGGGTTAAACTCCTCATTTTCTTTTGGCCTTTCTCTTTCTTAAGTATTAGAGAGAGGAGAAAGCAAGGAAGAAGGAGAAGGAGGATCCCAGCCGCCGGCAGAGCATCGGAGCACCGAATCGAAAACCGAGACCGGATCCGCGGAGGCATTCTAGTTACGAAGCTTTCCATCCGGCTAGTTTCTTCTGGCGCCAAAACGGACTTCAAGGGTAACGATTCTCAACTTGGACATGTGAAGTCCTCTTCCTTTCTGCATGGGAAACCCGCTCCCGCGAGTGTGCGGTGAGTGCGTGGTGTTCCTTGGGGTAGATATGTGAAGTCCCTCTTGTTTAGAGTCCGGAAACGAAGTACGGGCATAGGCATTGTGTGTGAAGCCTACCCGGACGTGTTTGTTTGGATAGATGATGTTGCATTGTGCATTGATTGTCGGAGAAGACTCCGTATTGTGTTATTCTTCAGGTTTTTCTACACGGTAGATTGCAACAGGGAGCCTTGGGGATTAACTCTAAGGTGCACCCGGAAAACTGGGCGGAAACGCATTCCTGCCAACTAGGTGGCCTGGGGCCAACCTTGTATAATTGGGATTGTATGTGCGAGGCCTGTCTCCAGGAGACATGTAGGGTCTTTCTTTGGAAAATGGTGAGCCCATGGGGTTCAGAATTTTAGGCCAGGGAGCCGAACAAGAAAGGCAAAACCGACCCGCGCCCTGCAGGTTTGGCCATGAGTACTACGGTATTCAGAGACAGTAGGGCGACTTGAGCAACGGGAAATGGTGGAGTTGTACCTGCGTTATGTGGACTATGATATGAGAGTAGCGGAAATTGGCTCTCGTCGGTGGCATAATAAGAGTCTCAGGCCAGGGGCTGTAAATACTGAAATTCTCAAAGTAATCCGTCAAGTCAAGGACCTCTGAACGGAGGTGGTAACTGGGAAGTCCGATACACCGTCAATGTGCCCTGAGTGCACAGGGTGGGCGATCGTATGAGCCTCCACCTGTGATGAACTGTGTTAGGTTGTACTTTCACTAGGATTTTTGGATGGTAGTGAAGCCACGGAATTGATCAGATTCACTGTGATTGTTCCCTGAGTGCACGGGGTGTTGGGCCGAGCGAGGCTACACCTGTGGCGAAAAAAAATACTTATGCACTTAATTGTTTTGCTGGGCTAATGAAATGCAGGGAAGGAGCACCGCCGTCCCAAATAAGGGGCGGGGTCGTTATAATTTGGTCAGCTTTTGCTAACCGTTGCTTTGTTTGCCACCGTACGGTGGAATGTTGCTTGGAGGTGCGGCGGAACCAAGTACCAAATAGCGGGCTGAAACCCAAGCTGCTGTGCTGGCCCTCGAAGGCCAAAGTGAACTGTTATTTTATTTTTATCATGTGTGACCGGTCTGCGAGCCGATGTCTGCAAAACACTCTGTTGTTAAGTGAATATTTGTAAGGTCATAAGACAAAGTACTCTTGTGTATTTTGGTATTTCATTCCTATTGTGGTTGGTGGAAATTCATGATAAATGTTATTTGTTATTGAGTTCTTTCAACTACTTAAAAACTTCCGCTAGTTGCTCTGTGTAGGACGTTTGTGTTTGGGAGAATAGTTTCATTCTATAACCCTTCGGTCTGTCTGTAGTATATGGCGTCGGGCCCCAGCCGGACCTACTGCTATATACCATGTGACGGGTAGGGGTGTTACACATTTCATCCGCAGACCGAGGGTCGGATAGAGATGATGAATCGTACAATCGAAGATGCATGCACTCGACTTTGGGAAGAAGTGGGAGGATTATATATTCATTATCGAGTTCGCACACAATAATATTCTTCAAGCAGGTATCGAGATAACACCATCCAAAACATTTTTGGGGAGCCGGTGTCGAACTCTGATGCTTTGGGGGAAGACGGGTGACACCTAATTTTTTGAAAAAGAGAAAAGAATAGGACAAATAAAAGGATAGTGACAAGAGAGATAAATACTTGTTCAACTAATCATAAAAAAAAATCAGTTTAACAGATAACCTTGCATTGCCAAGGGAATATTGTAATATGCGCACCACTTTTAAATTATGGATAGAGATATATGCCTACTAAGTACTAAGGGATACCTTAGTTTAGGGTTGCCCTGTTGCTTTTGATTTTTGAAAATTGCTTGCATTATTCACGGGCTTTAAATGCGTCGGTAAAATAATTAATTTAAACAAACAAAAATATTCCAGACCGTACACGTGTTGGCCAAATCTTTCGGTTCAAAAAAAGAGGAGAACCGCATGAATTGGATTAGAATCTGTTTGAGTTGGTGCTCCGAGATGGAGTGGTTGGAGATGCAAATAAAACAGTGTTTTTGAAAGGAGCTGCCTCAATGTGGTTGGAATCAGAATTTAACGGTATTTTGGGGATCGGTGGTTCAAAACGTAGGCAATTCAAACAGGCACAAAATAGCGGTTCTGTTTTTTCGAAAAAACGCAACGAAAAAATGCTCAAACAAACTGAGCCTTATGGTCCGTTTGGCACTGTGATTACAAACCGTCATCCATTTGATGCATCGTTTTTTTCTTGTGAGTTTGACCCAAAACACCATCTCATAAAATATGTGTTCCATGTGACAAAAACTGATACAGGAAAAAAAAAATTGAACATAAAAATGGATGAAGTTCCTCAGGTGAGGGTAGACGTTCACAAACGACTGTTCTCAATCATTGCAATCACAACTACCACTGTCAGGCCAAACATGCCCTTACTATGCTAGGGCCCGTTCGGTTGGATTGACCCAAGTCTACCAGATTAGAATTCAAATTCAATTATAATTAAAAATAGACCTTCAATTCTAACTTCACAGTTACAATTCTGTTCAAATGAACCAACCCATATTAGGGAGATAGATCTAAGAGAGTGCCTACATTGAAAAGGTTAAACTCTCATAGACGCGCATTATTTCTAACATTTTTTCGCATTCTAAACGATTTCTTCTCACGTCAAGCGAATATTTTTTTGCTCTAAAATCACTTGTTAGGAAACACAAAGGAAGGTGAACTGAAGTTGGACGAGATACGACACTGATCAAATTCACATGCAACCTAAAATTTAAGCTTAGGTGGGATAGCTAATTGCACCCCATTAAGGTTTTGTTTGGCATGGTGGTGGTCATGGTCGTAAACTCATGGGTTAAACCGTCATTCATTAAGGATCACCTAACAAACATCATCCATTTGACCATAAAAATGGACGAACTTCTTTAGGTGGGCATTAACGAATGACAATTTAACTCTCATGTTCATGACCGCCGTCACTGTGCCAAACAGAGCCTAAATTAAACATAAATTTTAAAAAACTGAATTGCACAAAAAAATTGATAATTAGGCTGCGCATGACAGTTTGGGAGGCGCATTATAATTTATAAACTGTATATGACCGGCCAAATTAATTAATTAAGGCTCCGTTTGGGAGGACTTATTTTCACCGGTCAAGCGGTCATGACCGCATGAATCGGGACTTAAAATAAGTCCCGATTCATGCGGTCATGACCGCTTGACCGGTGAAAATAAGTCCTCTCAAACGTAGCCTAAGAAGATAGCAACCATTCATCAAAATGTAGTTCACACCATGTGGCGTCGAGCCAACCGTGTATATTAATATTTATCAAAATGTTGTATCGGATTCGCATAGCGCACGTGATAGATTT
This sequence comes from Platanthera zijinensis, assembly GCA_039513925.1. NCBI lineage: Eukaryota > Viridiplantae > Streptophyta > Magnoliopsida > Asparagales > Orchidaceae > Platanthera > Platanthera zijinensis. The sequence continues at coordinate 277,452,049 of CM077078.1, read as the reverse complement.
TTTGACCACTTTTTGGCTCCGTTTGGCACTGTGGTCGCGGTCGTAAATGCATGAATTAAACCGTCATTCGTTAAGGATCACCTAACAAACATCATCCGTTTGAACATAAAAAAGAATGAAGTTTTTTAGGTGGGCGTTAACGAATGACAATTTAACCCTCATGTTCATGGCCGCCACCACTGTGTCAAACGGAGCCTAATTAGTAACATGTTGTTTGGGATGTTGGTGGTGGTAGTTGTTGCGGCCAAACTCGGCGCTCCGGTCGATCCGGACTAACTTGGACCGCCTTAGCTCGCGGAGCGGTCGAGCGCGCACACAGTCAGTTGAAGAGGGGAAATGAACACAAGGAGTTTTAACGTGGAAAACTCTTCAACCGGGTGAAAAACCACGTGACCGGTTCGCTGCTGGTCAAAATCCACTAGATCAGAGTGATTACAGTATGTTGGGTGAATCGGGGCGACAGGCCGCTCCCATTACAATCTTGAGGAGAGAGAGAGTGTATGCAACCGTTGGTGGGCAACAGACTGCCTCGCCAACGGGACTTGGACGGTGGAATGTGTGGGATGCTTCTGAGGCGTGCGCTTGGGGGCGGCGCGCTTGCGGGCTTCGACTGTCTCCTTTGCTCGGCTTCCTCTTCCTTTGGGTGCCTCCTTCCTAACTGCACGTTGATGGGGTGTCAATAGCCGATGGCGGGTGCTGATGGCCGCTGGAGGTCACTGGTGGCCGCTGGAGGTCGCTGGTGGCCGCTGGAGGTCGCTGGTGGCCGCTGGTGGCGAGAGGTGGCCGACACGGTGGAGGAGGCGGGAGAGCTCTCACCTGAGGAAGAGGGAGAAGAATAGGAGGAGGAAAAGATCAGAAATGAAGAGCCCCTTGGGTCCTTTTATAGGCTCCAAGGGGAGATCATGGTGGGCCCCACCACTAACGTAGTGGGTTAGTGGGTGGTTTCCCCTTGATCGGACGGCCGTGGTAGCGCGCTATGATCGGATGGTGGAGGTTCGGGCGGCGAGCCACCGGCTGGCGGTGGACAGACGGCGGCGGCCGGGCGGCCGGGCGGCGGCGGCCGGGCGGCGGCGGCCGGGCGGCCGAGCGGTGGCGGGCGGCGACGGTTGGTTGTGGCGGCGGTTCCCTCTCTCCCCTCTTTCCCTTTTTTATGGATCTCATTTTTGGTGGGAGAGAAAGAGGGGGGAATTGGATGGACGAGATGAAAGATGAGAGAAAGTGGGCCCTCCACTTCTCCCATCATGAAGGGAATCATGGGGTTGACTAGTCAACCCCATGATTTCATTTTGGGATTGCTATTTGCACCCCTAAAGCTAAAAATGGATCCAATCCCTATCAAATGCCCCCCAAATCCTTTGTTGTTGGTGAGCCGTGTGAGAGACAACTTAGGATTTTTAATCTTCTTCCCCGCTTCCATGTCTTCCTCCGGAGAGAAGGCCGAGAAGGCGAAGAACGGTGGCTCGAAGGCATGCTCGTACTTATACGATTGGCGACGGTGGTGCTACATCAAATTGAAGGAGCGTCGACGGGGCTTCAGGCAAGGTGCTGGCGAATCCAATCACGAAGGGGTCCGTGCGCTAGATGGTGCGGAGGCGCGCCAGCGCAACGGCGGGCGAGTGCAAAGGCACGCCTGGAAGCACGCAAGCGCGCGCTTGGGCAGCCATGCGCGCGGGTGCGCACGCCCGACCCAGCGCGTCCGCGCTTGCGGGTGCGCAACCCAGCGCGCGGGTGCGCGCGCGATCTTGCGTGCGGGTGTGCTCGCGCGCGACCCAGCGCACGGGTGCGCGCGCGCGACCCAGCGCGCGGGAGCGCGCCCCTGCGCGCGGGTGTGTGTGCGCGCGGGGGTGTGCGCGCGCGCGTCCCTACGCGCGTGCGCGACCCTCCGCGTGGGTCCTTGAGAGTGCGGGTGCGCGCGTGTGTGCGAGGGCGCAACCCTATGCGCGGGTCTGCGCACGTGCGACCGTCCGCGCGGGGTGCGTGTGTGCAACCTGTGTGCGCGTGGGCTCTGCTGGCGCGAGGGTGGCTCGTGGCTTAGGTTGCGCGTGAGTTGCGCTCGGTTTTGCATGTGCGAGGGTTGCTCGCGGCTTAGGTTACGCGAGGGTTGCTCGCGACTTATATTGTGCGAGGGCTGCTCGTGACTTAGATTGCGCGAAGGTTTCTCGCAGCCTAGATTGCGCAAGGGCTGCTCGCAGTTTAGGTTGCGCGCGGGTATGGAGGCAGTTGCTGTGAGGAGCGCGCTGCACAGAGGCAGTTGTTGTATGGAGCGCGCTGCACGGAGGCAGTTGCTGTAAGGAGCGCGCTGCACGGAGGCAGTTGTTGTAAGGAGCGCGCTGCACGGAGGCAGTTGCTGTGAAAAGCGCGTTGCACGGAGGCGGTTGCTGTAAGGAGCGCGCTGCACGGAGGCAGTTGCTGTGAAAAGCGCACTGCACGGAGGCAGTTGTTGTAAGGAGCGCGTTGCACGGAGGCAGTTACTGTAAGGAGCGCGCTGCACGGAGGCAGTTGTTGTAAGGAGCGCGCTGCACGGAGATAGTTGCTGTAAGGAGCGCGCTGCACGGAGGCAGTTGCTGTAAGGAGCGCGCTGCACGGAGGCAGTTGCTGTGAGGAGCGCGCTGCACGGAGGCAGTTGCTGTGAGGAGCGCGCTGCACGGAGGCAGTTGCTGTGAGGAGCGCGCTGAACGGAGGCAGTTGCTGTGAGGAGCGCGCTGCACGGAGGCAGTTGCTGTGAGGAGCGCGCTGCACGGAGGCAGTTGCTGTGAGGAGCGCGCTGCACGGAGGCAGTTGCTGTGAGGAGCGCGCTGCACGGAGGCAGTTGCTGTGAGGAGCGCGCTGCACGGAGGCAGTTGCTGTGAGGAGCGCGCTGCACGGAGGCAGTTGCTGTGAGGAGCGCGCTGCACGGAGGCAGTTGCTGTGAGGAGCGCGCTGCACGGAGGCAGTTGCTGTGAGGAGCGCGCTGCACGGAGGCAGTTGCTGTGAGGAGCGCGCTGCACGGAGGCAGTTGCTGTGAGGAGCGCGCTGCACGGAGGCAGTTGCTGTGAGGAGCGCGCTGCACGGAGGCAGCTGCTGTGAGGAGCGCGCTGCACGGAGGCAGCTGCTGTGAGGAGCGCGCTGCACGGAGGCAGCTGCTGTGAGGAGCGCGCTGCACGGAGGCAGCTGCTGTGAGGAGCGCGCTGCACGGAGGCAGTTGCTGTGAGGAGCGCGCTGCACGGAGGCAGTTGCTGTGAGGAGCGCGCTGCACGGAGGCAGTTGCTGTGAGGAGCGCGCTGCACGGAGGCAGTTGCTGTGAGGAGCGCGCTGCACGGAGGCAGTTGCTGTGAGGAGCGCGCTGCACGGAGGCAGTTGCTGTGAGGAGCGCGCTGCACGGAGGCAGTTGCTGTCAGGAGCGCGCTGCACGGAGGCAGTTGCTGTCAGGAGCGCGCTGCACGGAGGCAGTTGCTGTCAGGAGCGCGCTGCACGGAGGCAGTTGCTGTCAGGAGCGCGCTGCACGGAGGCAGTTGCTGTCAGGAGCGCGCTGCACGGAGGCAGTTGCTGTCAGGAGCGCGCTGCACGGAGGCAGTTGCTGTCAGGAGCGCGCTGCACGGAGGCAGTTGCTGTAAGGAGCGCGCTGCACGGAGGCAGTTGCTGTAAGGGTAGATGGACGTCTTCGTACTTGGGCAAAGTGAGTATGCATTTCGGACTGCACGGGTGACGCTTGACGCCAACAGGCTTAAAATGAGAAAATGTTAACTTTTTAGAGTTACAGTTGCGAAACTGTTCTTATGGGAACACATAATTTATAGGAAATTAAAATTAATAAACGCTATAATAGATAGAGCCCTTCTGAGGTGCGAAGCCCTCTCCTGGGTTGGTCGTCTTAGGGGTTGCCCCCTAGTCCGGTCTAGAAAAACGGTGGTCCGAGTTCCTTTCTGTGGACTTAGTTCCTATCCCCGTAAGAATCTCCCTAGGAGGCCTTGTTTGATAAGATACTCGATCTCCTCCTTGAGCTTTGAGCATTCTTCCGTGTCATGTCCTTGTCCATGGTGAAATTCACAGTACTTTGTCTGGTCCCCAGTATTTTTAGCGAGAGGTCTGGGCTTGCGGAGCGCCTCTTTGCTTTGAATTGCATAAAATACATTTGTCCTGGAGGTGTTGAGGGGTGTGTACTCCCGGGGCGGCTGATCTCTTTGATGGTTACGGCGCAATCTTCCTTCTTGGTGTTGAGGGGCCGGCTCATTTTCCCTTTTTCGCTTCTGGTTGTCGTTAAACTGTTGACGATGAGCTTCAATAGCCTCGTCGGCAGCGATCTGAGCCTCTACGCGGTGCACGAGGTCGGGGTAGCTAGCGACGGTTTCCCTCATTAATGTTGAATAGAAGCTGCTCGGGCGAAGACCTCCGAGGAACATTCCTCTTAACAGTTCAGGGTCAACCCCTGGGATTTGGCGGGCTTCTATGGAGAACCTGCGGAAGAAATCCTTCAAAGACTCTCCTTCGTTCTGGCGGATACCTGATAAGTGGGAAGGGTCGCGGGCGATCCTCCGATTTGCTATAAACTGATCTGTGAACTGTCTCATTAGTTCTGTGAAGTTGTTGATAGTGCCTGCTTTCAAGGAGTGAAACCATGTGCGGGTTTGCCCCTTGAGAGTGGTAGGAAACACTTGGCAGAGTAACTGATCAGGTGCGATGTACATCCTCATAATGGTAGTGAAGTGGTTGACATGTTCGAACAGATCGTCAGTTCCATCGAAAGTTTCGATATCGGGCAGTTTGAAACCGTGAGGAATTGGATGGTCCAGAATCTGGGGTGTCAGCAGGGAACCGTGGCAGAGTGGTCGGTGGGTACAAATATCTCTTGCACCTGCTTGATGATATTCTTCGGCGATGGCCTCTCGAATTTCCTCCCGAGTAAATCTTTCTAACAGATGTAGGCGGACTTCGCTAGCGGGCTCATGATGATGATCTGCTCTCGCTCTCCCCTAGGCCGAGTGAGTGAAACTTGCAGCTTCAGCATATTCTTCAGATATTTCCTGCCTTGGAGGAACCTCTTGGGCTCTGCCCTGATTTTGTTGCGGCGGTGGATCCACACGAGCTGGTTGCAGCGGGGGAGCCGGAGGCGCTCCCAGGTTTCGCAGTAGGGTGAGCATTTCAGTTTGATGTTCTTCCATTTGGCGAACGCTTCCCTCTATAGGAGCAAATACAGCTTCAGCGGTCAGTGGTGCGTCCACCAAAGAGTGGGAACGTGCAGGCTCGGCCTGCCTGCCAAGGGCGGAGCCTTCAGCGGTACGGGTGCTTCTCTTTGTCATTAAGATAGTACTTGGAGGGGGCGATGCTGATGATCTTACGCTTCAAAGGATGTTGGTAAATCGTTTCCCACAGACGGCGCCAAACTGTTGCGGTCAAACTCGGCGCTCCGGTCGATCCGGACTAACTTGGACCACCTTAGCTCGCGGAGCGGTCGAGCGTGCACACAGTCAGTTGAAGAGGGGAAATGAACACAAGGAGTTTTAACGTGGAAAACCCTTCAACCGGGTGAAAAACCACGTAACCGGTTCGCTGCTGGTCAAAATCCACTAGATCAGAGTGATTACAGTATGTTGGGTGAATCGGGGCGACAGGCCGCTCCCATTACAATCTTGAGGAGAGAGAGAGTGTATGCAACCGTTGGTGGGCAACAGACTGCCTCGCCAACGGGACTTGGACGGTGGAATGTGTGGGATGCTTCTGAGGCGTGCGCCTGGGGGCGGCGCGCTTGCGGGCTTCGACTGTCTCCTTTGCTCGGCTTCCTCTTCCTTTGGGTGCCTCCTTCCTAACTGCACGTTGATGGGGTGCCAATAGCCGATGGCGGGTGCTGATGGCCGCTGGAGGTCGCTGGTGGCCGCTGGAGGTCGCTGGTGGCCGCTGGTGGCGAGAGGTGGCCGACACGGTGGAGGAGGCGGGAGAGCTCTCACCTGAGGAAGAGGGAGAAGAATAGGAGGAGGAAAAGATCAGAAATGAAGAGCCCCTTGGGTCCTTTTATAGGCTCCAAGGGGAGATCATGGTGGGCCCCACCACTAACGTAGTGGGTTAGTGGGTGGTTTCCCCTTGATCGGACGGCCGTGGTAGCGCGCTATGATCGGATGGTGGAGGTTCGGGCGGCGAGCCACCGGCTGGCGGTGGACAGACGGCGGCGGCCGGGCGGCCGGGCGGCGGCGGTCGGGCGGCGGCGGTCGGGCGGCGGCGGCCGGGCGGCGGCGGCGGCGGCGGCCGGGCGGCGGCGGCCGGGCGGCGGCCGGGCGGCGGCCGGGCGGCGCGGCGGCGGGCGGCGAGCGCGGCGGCGGGGCCGGGCGGCGGCCGGGCGGCCCGAGCGGTGGCGGGCGGCGACGGTTGGTGTTGGCGGCGGTTCCCTCTCTCCCCTCTTTCCCTTTTTTATGGATCTCATTTTTGGTGGGAGAGAAAGAGGGGGGAATTGGATGGACGAGATGAAAGATGAGAGAAAGTGGGTCCTCCACTTCTCCCATCATGAAGGGAATCATGGGGTTGACTAGTCAACCCCATGATTTCATTTTGGGATTGCTATTTGCACCCATAAAACTAAAAATGGATCCAATCCCTATCAGTAGTGGTGATAGATGGAGACATTTTATTACACCACTCTTGTTTTGCTAGCATTTGATTTTTTGGGGGCGAGAAAAATATTTGCGACAAAAGCGCATTTTTCGGTCTTTTTCTACTTAAACCAATGGTTTCTTGTCGTTGCAGCCGTCCCAAACATCACCTTTATTCTATTTTTTTCATCTTCGCATATAACAAAGTGTAATGCATTTTTCAGGTATTGTCATGCCAAACATACCTTCTATATTGCTGGCGTGTCCAAACTCATTAGAGCAAAAACACCATACCGAACGGAGCCTAGAGCAAGTTTAGGCAAAGCCGTGTAAACCAAAAGAATTGGCGGTGAATAAAGTTGTTTGGCAAAAAGCTCCCTTTTTCTAAAGAGATAACAAGTAATTAATAGCCAGCGAATTGTCGAACCCAGCACGATGCTTGCACTTAGTAGAATCAAATTTTGTTTGCGCCAAATTTATGATTTCATTAAAACCACAATGATATCCACATATCAATCGAAGTATTCAAAAGAGAATTATGAAAAGCTCTACTTTGTATTTTATTTTATTTTATTTTACTTTTAAGCGTATATTATTGAGGCTCCGTTTGGGAGGGCTTATTTTCACCGGTCAAGCGGTCATGACCGCATGAATCGGGACTTATTTTAAGTCCCGGTTCATGCGGTCATGACAGCTGGACCGGTGAAAATAAACCCTCCCAAACGGAGCCTGAATATTTAATAATCTACTTCACGATGATCTATCACGAGTAAATTCTTCGTATTCTTTACATACTTATGAGCAATGTTGAAGCATGCTTTATCAGAGATATGTTGAAAACCACTCGACTTGGGTAACCTGTCACGAATTGTGTGTTAGACCCGCTCTCAATGTTTGTTCAGTTCGGTCTTACCTTCTTTTTGCGCCTTTCGTAGATGTTAAGTCTGTCTTCATCTCTTCTCTAGCAGTGAAATTATGTTTGACACATAAGAATATGGTGAAAATGAAAGAACACTCGTATCTGAACGCAGAAGCGAACGAACCAACCTAGGCTCTGTTTGACATGGTGGTGGCGGTCATGAACATGGAAACATAGGGGTTAAATTGTAATTCGTTAACGCCCACCTAAGGAACTTCATCCACTTTTATGTTCAAACAGATGTCATTTGTTAGGTGGTTGTTAACGAATGGCGGTTTAACGCATGCGTTTACGACTGCCACCGCCATACCAAACGGAGCATTAGATTCTCAAAATTTTTTTGCATGCCCGTGACCGGGTACTTGTTTTAACATTATATTTCTAGTGTGTGTATATGAATAAAATAATTATAAGAGATGATGATCTTCATCGTCTTCTAACTTTTGTGATAATATACTCTTAATCAAATAATTAACTCTACATAGTTGTACAAACTGCCACCTCATTGTGTCTGGGTAAACTTTTATCTATTATTTTGCACCAGCAGCTTTTTTCACATGCTTTTTGAATTGCTGTCGGCCTGTGCTGTATGTACATGGCATAAAATATTGATGTCAGTTGATTTTACTATATGGGACTATGAGAGTTGTGACTTGTGTTGTAGACAAAGGCTCCGTTTGAGAGGACTTATTTTCACCGGTCAAGCGGTCACAACCGCATGAATCGGACCATAATTAAGACCCGATTCATGCGGTTGTGACCGCTTGACCGGTGAAAATAAGTCCTCCCAAACGTAGCCAAAGTAGCGTCATCTAAGATGACTGAGTTGGCTTGCAGATTGTTCATCTTGCTTGAAAATCAAGTGCTTGGTAGACGCAAGGTGATCATTGATCAAGCGAGGGGTGAACGTGTGTAAAAATTTTGAGAAAGCGGGAAGGTGGCAGGAACACTCAATCAACTAAGTCAAATAAATCAGAAGTAGATGGAAGAACAAGAACAACAATTGAATTAATAATCTTCTTTACAATGCGAGTCATACATAGTGAGACATTATTTCGCAATGCACCTAATGGAGAAAACAAAAAAAACTGGTGGACAGGAAACTGTAACCACCCAAGCCGCCTATCTTCCAAGGCTAACAACCAACTCCGCCGAACTGCTAGACCACACCATTAGCCGCGCGAACTGCTGTTTATTGTCTGCTGAAGAAAACAACCATATCCGCAACTTTTGGTCGCATGACCGTGAGGTCGCCTAACTGCTGAAGTCGTCGCAAACAGATGAACTGAAACTGATTTGCTTCCTAGCCGCAACTCCTGGTCTCCTAACCGCCAAGGTCGTCTAATCGCGAGTTGAGCAAACAACTTTAATCGAACTGCAACTCAGTCTGCCAAAGGCGAACTGTGTTATCCAAGCTGAGAAACTGTCAAAGAAGAAAACCGCCTAGTCGCCTATCCGCGTCCTGTTGCTAACCGCCGTCGACTGCTACCAGCTTTCTGCACTGCTTTCAGAATTAGTTTCCTAGCTGTCAAGTGCTAGCCGCACAATCTGTAAACACAACAATAACCGGTCACTAATCATTGTCGCGCGGTTAAAAAAACCTAACCGCCGAGTTTACCCTGAGCTTCAGTTCTTACAGTTTATGTTATTTTTGACGAGGTCAACACCCCTATTTATAGGCGGGAAGGCGGATACCATCATCACCCAGGGGGATAGAGTAACCGTCAGTGGCGTGACAGCTAGCAGCACCAGCCCGTACAACATGCGGACTGCCCACACCAGGCTGCGCGAGGCTAAGTCCACCAGTCCGCACGGTAATGAGGACAACATCATCAGTCTGTGTGGACTTAAGTAGATAACTAGACAACCACGCGACCTGAACCTTAACGTACCAAGCGGCGGTCTGCCGTCTCCACTGTCTCCCATACCAGACCGCACAGTCCACGGTTAGATAAAGCTAACCGCACGATTAATACTACAGGCAGGGGAAGATTTAGGGGCCTGGGCCCCCAAGAAATATATTAAAAAAAATAGTATATAGGTATATTATATAATTTCTATCAAAAAATCAAGTTTTATTTTTTCATTTTTCCGCCTAAAATCCCGTTAAACTGTTGCCCAGTTGCCCAAATATTGCATCACAATTTTTTCATTTTTTTTTTCATAAGCAACTGGTTACGACGCGTTCAGCGGGATTTTCATTTTTCATTTATAAGAATTCCGCCGAAACTCTTGCCCTATCCTTTAATACGGAATTTTTTGGGTAAGTATGTGTACCGTGCGTGAGGTCAAAATACGGTCGTAATACACATATATTACGACCGTATGTGCATTTTACAACCGTATTTTGACAGATCCGACGGTGAGATCTCGCGCACGGTACGCATACGTACCTAAAAAACACTCTACAAGGCTTAGAGCCTCTCATCCGCGTCATTTCATTCTCGCTCAGTTCCTCAAGGCTAGCCGACCGCCCCTTCCAGAAATCGAGCGGAGCCCTCTTGAGTTTTGGCCTCTTCGATCACCATCTCAATCGTCGATTCCGCGATTCGGCGGTCGCTTATCTCGCTGGAAGCAGGAAGCCAAGCCCGAAGGCCTGTCGTCCAACCTTGATACAACCGAACGCAAAGAATAGACTGAGAGCTGTATTAACTCAAGAACAAGGGGTGCTTACACATACAAGAACAAATCCAGCCCTAAGGAGGAATTCCTGAACAGGCGGACAAAATGAGCGGAGCAGGAAGGCTTCCTGTAGGCTGAGAACCAAGAACAAACCACAATAATATCATACCCTAATACCCTCCCACAATGCCTTATATACCGGCACATACATGACTAAAATGCCCCCCCCCCATAACATAATAATAAAACATAACTGGACGCAAATAACCGGACGCATCAACCAGCCGCTCCTCCACTCCATCCTTGTCCTCAAGGATGAAAATCAGGAAACCTCTTTCGCAGTTGCCAGAGATCTTCCCAAGTCGCCTCTTCCGCTGTCCCTTGATCCCACTGTATCAACCACTGAGTCACTGCTCGACCTTCATGGGGAACGATGCGACGATCCAGCACCGCTACCGGTTCCGCCATGGCTTGGCCTTCACTATTCACCACCGATGGTAGGGGAAGTACCCGAGGTGGTGGACCTCCATGATGTTCTCGAAGCTGCGTGATATGAAAAGTATGATGGATCTTTGCGTCTTCTGGTAAGTTCAATCGGTAGGCCACGGCCCCTATCTGCTCTGCTACTTGAAACGGCCCAAACAACTTAGGTGATAGCTTGTGACAGCCCCGTGGTCGAACTGATGTTTGTCGATACGGTTGTAAGCGCACATACACCCATGAGCCCACCTCAAGAACGGTCGCCAACATTTTCATGCGATTCTGAGCGGCCGCCAAATTCACCTTCAACATCTAGATGACTTGCTCCCGTGCCGCTAAGGAACGGTCCACTGTCTCTACCTCCATCAAGCTCGGGTCATAAGTCACATGTAGGGGCGGTGCTTGCCCATAGACCACCTCATAAGGTGTCATTTTGATGGCGCTTTGGTACGTAGTGTTGTACCACCATTCGGCAAGTGGTAACCAATGTGTCCACTTCTTTGGCCTCTCCCAACACATACACCGTAAATAATTCTCCAAGCAACAGTTCACCACTTCGGTTTAGCCGTCAGACTGGGGATGGTATGGCGTGGATAACCTGAGCTTGACTTGTAGCAGGCGGAAGAGCTCGCGCCAAAATTGGCTAACAAAGGTGGGATCTCGATAACTAATGATCGACTCGGGTAACCCATGCAACCGATAAATAGAATCCAAAAAAATCTGTCCCACACTTTCGGCGGTATACGGATGGGCCAACACGATGAAGTGTGCTTGCTTGCTAAGGCGGTCAACCACCACCAAGATCGTTGTCTTCCCTTGACTCTAGGGCTGCTCCTTCACAAAATCGAGTGAAATCTCTTGCCAAATTATCTCGGGTATCGGTAAGGGCTGAAGTAACTCCATGGCCTTCCGGTTATCCAGCTTGCACTGCTGGCATATCGTGCAGCGTTGTACATAATCATAGACCTCCACTTTCATTTTCTTCCAAAAATATATCCTCTTCAAGCGTTGGTACGTGGCTGTGATGCCCGAGTGTCCCCCCCAAGTGCTTTCATGGTACATTTTTAATAACTTCAGCTTGATGGCAGCATCCTCGCCAACCACTAACCTCCCCTTCCTCTTCAAGAGCCCTCTCTCCCATTGATACTTGGGGTAGCTACTGCTGTCCACAGATTTTTGTGTGATGATATGTTGTAGTTGAGGGTCCCTTTGCCATGATTCCTTGAGTTCTCTTGTGAAGTTTGAGGTGATCGTGACGATGGCGCATAAATCCCCTTCCTCCACTTCCTCTGCTCCTTCCCTTCGTGACAAGGCATCCGCACACAAGTTTTCCTTCCCTTGTTTGTACTGAATGGTGTAATCATAGCCCAATAATTTTGAGAAATACTGTTGTTGCGCCGGAGTCGCCAACTTTTGGTTAGAGAGAAACTTCAAACTTTGCTGGTCCGTGCGAATGGTGAAGGGCCCGGTAATCAAGTAATGCCGCCAATGTTGCACTGCTAGTACCAATGCCAAGAGTTCCTTTTCATAGACGGAAAGACTCGAATTTTTCTTGCCCAATGCTTTGCTGAAATAAGCGATGGGTCGGCCAAGTTGTAGGAGAACTGCTCCAATGCCCCTCTCTGACGCATCAGATTCCACCAAAAATGCCTTGGTGAAGTCCGGCAAACATAGCACCGACGGTTGGGAGACGGCTGCCTTGAGCTGTGTGAATGCTTGTTCGGCCTCCGGTGTCCACTGGAGCCGGGCTGATTTCAGAAGCTCCGTTAACGGTCTTGCAAGACTGCCATACCCATGGATAAACCGGCGATAGTACCCGGTGAGGCCCAAAAAACCCCGCACTTGTTTGTTCGTCTTGGGAACCGGCCACTCCAACATAGCCCTCACATTGTCAGGGTCCGTGGCTACTCCATCATGAGATAGGATATGGCCGAGATAATGGATCTGCCGTTGGCCAAAGCTACATTTACTCTGCTTTAGAAACATGCGATGACGGCGAAGTGTCGCCAGCGCGAAGGTGAGATGCTCCAGATGTTCCTGCCATGATGGGCTAAAAATCAAGATGTCATCGAAAAAAACTAAAATGAACTTCCTGAGTTGGTTCTGGAAAATCTTGTTCATCAGACTTTGAAATGTCGACGGGGCGTTGGTCAACCCGAATGGCATGACCAAAAACTCGTAGTGTCCCTGATGTGTCCGAAATGCCGTTTTGTACACATCCTCCTCCGTCATGCGGACTTGATGATAGCCGGCTCGCATGTCTAGCTTTGAGAAAAAACAGCCCCGTGGAGTTCATCGATGAGTTCCTCAATGAGAGGAATGGGAAACTTGTCCTTTACCGTCTGCATATTGAGTTGACGGTAATCAATACATAGCCGCCACGAACCATCCCCTTTCGGTACCAACACTACCGGTGAAGCATATGGGTTGTTGCTTGGTCGTATGATTCCTGCTTGCAACATTTCATTCACCAATTTCTCTATCTCATCTTTCTGTAGCGGTGGATAACGGTATGGTCGCATATTGATGTCCTTGTGTTCCCCGGTAAAGTGAATCTTGTGTGTATGGTCCCGGTGTGGTTGTAGCCCGGTCGGCTCCCGAAAAATATCCCCAAATTGCGCAAGCACCTCCTCTAGGCCGCATGTTTCCTCAAGTGGTTGCACGCTTCCAACGGCATCCCCGTCGCTTGTGGTGAGCACAAGCTGCTCCTCCCATTGCCTATGCGGTCTTATGGCTTCTTCAAACTCAGCTAAGTGCTCCAAGGACCCGTCCCTTGTAAGTGTTGCTTGAATCCGGTAAAGGGTGCAAAATGACAGCATGTTCAAGTTACCCTCTTTGGCGATCTATTTCTCCAAACCATGTTGTGTCATCCACGTATCGGTTGCCGTCTTAGTGCCCCGTAAGGAGACCTTCCGTCCTTGGCTCGTGAAATCCATACGGAGGTTGCCGAAGTCCCAATTATTGATCCCCAATGTGCCCAACCATTGCACCCCCAACACAGCTTCACACCCCCCTAGCGGTAACACCAACATGTCGGTGGTAAACAATACCCCTTGCATCCTCCAAGTAAATCCGGCTACTTTATTGGAGCTCGAAACCCGCCGTCCATCCGCAATGGCGACGTTGATAGTCGGAATTGGTGTTAAGGCGCAATATAATCGCCGAGCCGCTGCCTCGTCCACAAAATTGTGAGTACTTCCGGAGTCGATTAGAACATGAATGGTCTGCCTTGATGCGATGCGCTAACCTTCATGGTGTGATATTGGGTGACTCCCATCAAGGCATGTACCGATAAATATGGTACCTCCTCCGCCGTGCCTTGGTCAAGTGAGTCTTCTACCGTGTCGTCGGTCCCTTGGTTCGGATCCCCATCATCCTCATCAAAAATGAGTTCCAATACGTAAGATTTCCCCTGTACTGCACAACGGTGGTCGGATGTGTACTTGGTATCACACCAAAAGCATAAGCCCTTGACCCTCTTCTCCGCCATTTCCACTATTGTCAAGCGACGATGGTTGGTAGATGTGTTTCCCGGTGGCGATGCTGGAATACGGGTCGAAAGTGGCTTGGGTAACGTCACCCGCCGCTCGGATGTCCAACTTGTCTCCATCGTTCTGACGACATTTCGTCGTTGAGATGAGGCTGTCTGTCGTTCCTCCATGTGTGCTAGGGCAAAGACATCTTGCAAGGTCTTCGGTTGGAACATGCGTATAGCATAGCCGATGTCGTCCCGGAGTCCGGCGATGCAAAGACTCATCGCAATCGCATCTGTGATGTTCACCCGATGGAGTAATATATCAAATTCATCCAAGAATGTTTGGACCGTCCCCCTTTGTTTCAGATTTTTTAGTTCCGCCATGGGATCGTCAAAGAGAACTGACCCAAATCGTTGAGCCAATGCATGAATGTACTCCTCCCACTTAGGCCAATGTTGGGTTAGACGAAATTTCATGAAGGCTTGGTGCCAATATAAGACCTTGCCTTCCACATGTGCCGCCGCAATCTTCACCTTGAAGTTATCCGGTGTTTCATCCAACTCAAAAAACTGCTCCGCCTTGTAGATCCATTCTTGTAAGTCGTCCCCGTAGAAGCACGGAAACTCGAACCTGTGTAAGCGACTATTGATGTGTGATTCTTGTGCTGGGAGGCGGTTACCTTCGACGTTGGAGGCGCGGCCACCGGAATCGCCCGGGTCGTCCGATCGGGTTGCAAGGAACTGCGCCATCTTCATTTCCTCCATCGATCGGGATTGTCTGTCCGACTTTTCTGTCAGGGATAGAACTGATGTGTCCAACGCCACCTGCTCTTGGCGGAGTAGCTCCAGGTCCGGCGTAGATGCGCTTGAGCGGGTATTGTCGGAGACCGGCATGGTGATCCTACCCGCACTGGCTCTGATACCATTGATACAACCAAATACAAAGAACAGACTGAGAGCTTTATTAAAACAAGAACAAGGGGTGCTTACACATACAAGAACAAATCCAGCCCCAAGGAGGAATTCCTGAACAGGCAGACAAAATAAGCGGAGCAGAAAGGCTTCCTGTCGGCTGAGAACCAAGAACAAACCACAATAATATCATACCCTAATACTGTAACGACCCCATCCGTTAAATGACGTATCGTAGAAGGTCCGGCCGGGGCCCCACACTATATGCCACAAACAGACGGTGAGGTCACCAGATAATACCAAACCATACGAATCCTAACTCAGAGCATTCTAGCGGAAGCTTTAAGTTACAACTTTGAACTCTCAACAGGAATGTCCAATATATAAAACCACCTTTATATATAAAACCGTGGAATGTACAACAAAGGTTTGACCTTAAGGCCTTACAGTTCCTCTTTACATACAACATGTTTTACAAACCTCGGCGCGCAGGCCGGCCATACATGAGTAAAAGAGAACAACCAAAACATTCGCTTAGCCTTCAAGGGCTAGCCGCAGCAGCAGCAGCAACAGCAGTAGGGCTTCAGCCCATCACTTACCACTTGGCTCTCCAGCACCTGCACGGGAACAATCCACCCAACCGGTGGCAAACAATGCAACGGTCAGCATTCAGCTGACCCAATTATAACAATCCTACCCCTTTCTCGGGGCATGAGCATTCTTTCCCTGCAAAGCATGGCATCATCAAATAGCACTATATGCGCGCAGGCACATTCAAGCCATCACAACTATCGGCCACACGGCCCGACAGTCCGTGCACTCAGGGCACATTCTTGGTGTACCGGAATATCAGGGTCAACACCACCGTCTACACGGTATTTGAGCATTCTAGTCTTTCCGGCGCGCGGGCCTAAGACTCTCATTAGGCGCTCCAACAAAACCTATAACCAGGCTTCCAAGTCGGACGGACCTAACGCAGGTACGGATCAGCCACCCCCCGTTGCTCAAGTCGCCGTGCCACCTCGAATACGGAAGTATCCATGGCTATTTATAGGCGCGGGTCGGTTTCACCTTTCCTGTTCGGCAATCTGCCTTTTCATCGAGTTGCAGCCCAACGGCTCAACCACTCACAAAGTGGCAACACACGACCACAAGAGTTGCATCCAACCCTCTTCATTTCCTGGACATCGTCCAGTACTTCCTGCCGCACCAAGCAACAGGTAGGCACAAGGCATCACAAGCCATAATCACGGAGCCTTCTCTGATATGCAAACAAGCATCACCAATCCAGACCATATCCAGATGGGCTTCACACAGCATGCCTAGAGCCGTACTCCAATTCCGGCCTCTAACAAGGGGGACTTCACATATCTACCCCAAGGGACACCACAACCCACCGCACACTCGCGGGGAAGGGTTTTCCCTATGCAATGCAGAAAAGAAGGACTTCACATGTCCAAGGAGGGAGATTGTTACCCTTGTCGATCTCTTCGGAGCCATCGAAAACTAGCCGGTGAGAAAGAACCGCAGCAGCCTTGCCTTCACAACGCCGGCTTCGGATCACGAATCGGACCACGGGAACTCCGCCGGTGGCTTGCTCTCCTCCTCCTTCTTCTTCCTCCTTTCTCTCTTCCTTAAGCACAAATGAAGAATGACTTCTTCCTTGACGAATTTAATCCAGCCAGGAATCACCTGAGCCCTTGGATCTAAAGAGAGAATCTGAACGGCCACGATCTGCCCAAAAAAACCCAAATTTTGGCTGACACGGCCTGTGACACGCCCGTGTCACAGGCCGTGTACCCTTAAGCAGCACACGCAGTTTGAACCGACTGAATAACACGGGCATCGACACGCCCGTGTCGAACCTGACACGCCCGTGTCATCCTGAGACACGCCCGTGTCAAACCTGCTTCCTCGAGCTGCAACCAGTACACGGGTCGGAACACGGCATCGGACACGCCCGTGTCCCACGTGACACGCCCGTGTTCACGGCCGTGTTCAAGGCCGTGTACTATTCTGACTCGAACAGGCCAAACTCGAAATTTAATTCGGACACGCCCTGGGACACGCCCGTGTCGAAGGCCGTGTCCCAGGCTCGACGATCGTCGACTCTCAATCGTCGACTATCCTGAACACGCCCTGGGACACGCCCGTGTCCCAGGCCGTGTACCCCCGACACGCCCTGGGACACGCCCGTGTCCCAGGCCGTGTAAAATTACCTGTACCTCAAAAATCATTTTGAGTCCTTTGGGGTCTTTTTGGGGTGTTACAACCCTCCCCCCTTAACAAAATTTCGTCCCGAAATTTGCACGGTAAGGAAACAAGAACCAGCAATGCTATAACGATGTTATAACAAAAAGTACACGGTCTACAGTTTATACAAATAACTCGGGAAACTCAGCTCGCATGGTCTGCTCTCGCTCCCATGTTAGCTCTTCACGGCCACAATTGTCCCATCGGACCTTGACCATCCCGATCACTTTGTTCCGCAACTGTTTCTCGGCTCGATCCTCAATCCGAATGGGTCTAACCCTCGTCGTTAGCCCATACTCGACCGGTACCCGATCATTTTCCACCACTTGAGCTGGATCCTTCACCGCCTTACGAAGGACGGAGATGTGAAATACATCATGTAATCCACCCAAGTCTGCTGAAAGTGCTAGTCGATAAGCAGCTTCCCCAACCCGCTCCACCACCTCAAACGGACCAAGATACCTCGGACTTAGCTTTTTCAAACGCCGAATCCTGGACACGCCTTTGAAGGGTTTGATCTTCAAATATACCCAATCACCCACCGCGAACTCCACGTTCCGATGTTTGGCATTGTAGTACTTTGCTTGACGATCTTGGGCTATCAATAGCCTCTCCCGAATAGAGCGTATGAGCGAGGTAGCTTCTTCGACTTCCTTTTTCCCACTCAGCTTAGATTCGCCTGCTTCTGCCCAAGCTAACGGTGTACGACATTTACGACCATACAACGCCTCAAATGGTGCCATACCAATACTCGCTTGGTAGCTATTATTATAGGCAAATTCGACAAGAAATATATACTCTTCCCATCTCTTACCAAAGTCTAGGGCGCACATACGGAGCATATCCTCCATCGTTCTGTTGGTCCGTTCAGTCTGGCCATCCGTTTGGGGATGAAAGGCCGTACTAAACGCTAACTTTGTACCCAACATTTGATGAACGAGCCGCCAATCATTCGATGTGAACCGCCCATCACGGTCACTAACGATGCTCCGAGGAACACCGTGCAGTCGAACAACCTGCTCCACATAAAGCTTGGCCAAGGTTTCCACTGAATCGTCTCTTCTGTTTGGAAGGAAGTGCGCCACTTTTGTCAACCGGTCCACAATTACCCAGATTGAATCATGACCGCGTTGAGATCTCGGCAATCCATGCACGAAATCCATCGAAATATCATCGAACTTCCACTCCGGAATAGGTAACGACTTCAGGAAACCGCCAGGCTTCTGGCATTCTGCTTTCACTAACGCACAGGTATTGCATTCAGCCACATAACGTGCGACATCTTTCTTTAGTCCGGGCCACCAGAACAGCTTTTTCATATCTCTGTACATCTTTGTGCTCCCTGGGTGAACTGAGTACTTTGCAAAGTGAGCTTCGTACATCAACTCTTCCCTCAATTTACCCACACTTGGGACGCACACTCGACCATTTCTTCGTAATAAACCGTTATCCCAAGAGAATTGGTCCTCCGGCCCATCCTTTGCATAGCGCTGGAGACTTTCATCAAGCTCCGTTGCTCGCCGAACTCTGTCCGTAAGGTCATACTGCACCTCCGTCCAGTTCAAGCATGCATCAGTTGACGAACCCTTGTCAACGCAAGATATCTCCAATGCTTCCAATTCCTGGATCAAACGCTGATCATGCCTCTGCAACCAGCTTGCCCGTACCGGAGTCTTTCGACTCAAAGCATCAGCGACCACATTTCCCTTCCCGGGAGTATAGTGAATCTCGAAGGTGTAGTCCCCGAGGAACTCCATCCATCTTCGTTGTCGCATATTCAGATCCTTCTGACCCAACAAATACTTTAGGCTTTTGTGATCCGTATAGATATCCACTTTAACGCCGTATAGATAGTGCCGCCACAACTTGAGCGCAAAGATTACCGCCGCCAACTCCAAATCATGGACGGGGTAATTCCGCTCATGCACTTTCAACTGGCGCGAGCCATAAGCAATCACTTTACCAAACTGCAAAAGAACGCAGCCTAAGCCGCTCCCAGAAGCATCACTATAGATCTCATACCCATCGGTACCGCATGGCGATGTCAACACAGGCGCCGTGGTTAAACGACTCTTCAAGTCTTCAAAAGCTCGCGCGCACTCCGGCGTCCAAATGAACTTTTGATCTTTTCTCGTCAGCGTGGTCAGAGGTAAAGCAATCCGTGAGAAGTTTTCCACAAACCGTCTATAGTAGCCCGCAAGTCCAAGGAAGCTCCTGACCTCGGCCACTGAAGACATCACTGGCCAATCTCGAATGGCACTTATCTTCAACGGATCCACCGCGATACCTTCTCCGCTTACCACATGGCCTAAAAAGGCTACTGAAGAGAGCCAGAACTCACACTTTGAGAACTTGGCATAAAGCTTATTCCTCCACAGGGTATGCAAAACCAACCGCAAATGGTTTGCGTGATCCTCTTCCGACTGAGAGTATACTAAGATGTCATCGATAAACACAATAACAAACAAATCCAAGTACTCTCGGAACGTTCGATGCATTAGGTCCATAAATACCGAAGGCACATTACATAGGCCAAACGGCATTACCGTGAACTCATAATGACCGTAGCGTGTTCCAAACGCCGTCTTGGGAATGTCACCTTCCCGAATCCTTAGTTGATAATATCCCGATTTCAAATTCAACTTGGAATAGACCGTTGATCCCGCCAGCTGATCAAAGAGGTCATCAATCCGTGGGATCGGATATTTGTTTTTCTCCGTCAGCTTATTCAACTCGCGGTAGTCAATACACAACTGTAAGCTACCGTCTTTCTTTTTCACAAAGAGAACAGGCGCGCTCCAAGGTGACATACTTGGGCGTATATAACCCTGCTCCAACAATTCTTGCAATTGGACTTTCAACTCAGCCATCTCTTTTGGCGCGACGCGATATGGAGAGCGGGCCACAGGTTTCGCTCCTGGCACCAACTCAATAGAGAAGTCAATCTCCCGCTGGGGTGGTAACCCAGGAAGATCTTTAGGAAACACGTCGGCAAACTCTGACACAACTGGCACTTCACCGACACTGGCCTTTGGCTCAACAGCCTGAATTAGCGTGAAGAATAACTCCGCGCCCTTCCGAACAGCATTGACGACTTGGAGTGCAGACAACAGAGTCCCGCCAACTCCTCGCATACCAGCGAACTTCGTCACAAGTCCGGTATTCTGGCCCAGTGTAATCTCCTTGGAGTTGCAATCAATAAAGGCACGCTGCTCCGAGAGCCAGTCCATACCAAAGATCACATCAAACTCCGATAACGGTAGCACAGCTGCACTCAAACCGAAATCCCGACTTCCTATTTGCACATCCACACCGCAAGCCCTATCCGCAAGCATCATACAGCCATTTGGCAATAGCACCCTTGTACTATCCACCGTCACATGACTTGGTACCCCAATGCGAGATACGAAATCCTCAGACAGAAAAGAATGCGAAGCACCCGTATCAAACAGGGCTCTCGCCAAATTATTCTGAATCAGGACAAAGCCTATGACGACGTCACTTTGCTTAATCGCTTCCTGTTGGCCAAGTTGATAGATTCGGGGCTGCGCCTGGGATGCAGAGGAATCAACCACCGCTTTGCCCTTCTCAGCATACGACGCACCCATCTTCTTTTCCCCTTTGGGCTGCACAACCCGACAGTCACGAGCTATATGCCCCACCCGGCCACAGTTATAGCATGTACGAGAATCCGGCCTTGACGTCGCTCCCGACACAACGGTCGTAGTCACTTGCCCAGATGGCTTGGACCTCTTGCCCCCTTTCTTCTGGTAAAACGACTTGCTTGGGCGAGGTGCTTGAAACTCTGGCTTCGACCCAACCAAGTCCTTATTCCCTTGCACTCGCCTCATGTCCTTCTCCAACGCGCACGCAGTATCAACCAACGCCTGAAACCCTTGGCTCACTGAACTCGAAAGCAGGAATCGCAACTCATCCCGCAATCCTTCATAGAACCGATTCGTTTTCCTTTGGTCATCCGCGAAGATTGTTCCCGCATATCGTCCCAACCTGGTAAACTCATGCAAGTAGATATCCACGCTATCTTCCCCTTGCTTTAACCGTTGGAACTCATTTTCCATCGCAATGCGTTGCGCCGCTGGGACATGTTTCGCCAGAAATAATCGAGAGAACTCCGCAATCGATACTTGCGTTAATTGCCTGCCCGCCAAATGGTGTACCTCAACCTCGTCCCACCACAACCGCGCCTCTCCTTCAAGCATGAAGGTGGCCAAGGTGACCTTAAGAGTTTCCTCCGCCCTGATCGCTGTCATTATCCTCTTGACACGCGATAACCAATCTTCCGCCTGCGTTGGGGATCCCATTCCCGCAAACGTAGGAGGACTGAAGCTCATGAATTGCTTCAACTGTCGGTCAGCTGCTCGTGGATCTACAGCCTCAACCGGCTCGGGTCTTACATCAACACGAACTGGCACTACTGCCGGCTGCGCTTGCCCGGTCGGCTGAATCATGGCAAATAGCGCCTCAGCAACTAAACGAACAGTTTCCGCAGATGGAGGAGGTGTTGGCACCTCAGCTGGTGCCGCACTCTCATCAGAGCGCTGGGGCTCAGACTGCCCAGCACCACTACGTGTCACCTATAGGTGGACAAGACACACATTAGCGAACGTATGCAAGCAAAACAACACAAAAAGGAACGTGCAGATTCCTCAAACAAGATTTTGTACATTCCTTAATGGACATTCCAGAGTTCATTAGCGTTACAGCAGGTCGCACAAACACGTGCTCGCCACCCCACAAAAGAATTCGACCACGAATTCGAAAGAGGAAGACCGACAAAAGCTGATACCAAAATGTAACGACCCCATCCGTTAAATGACGTATCGTAGAAGGTCCGGCCGGGGCCCCACACTATATGCCACAAACAGACGGTGAGGTCACCGGATAATACCAAACCATATGAATCCTAACTCAGAGCATTCTAGCGGAAGCTTTAAGTTACAACTTTGAACTCTCAACAGGAATGTCCAATATATAAAACCACCTTTATATATAAAACCGTGGAATGTACAACAAAGGTTTGACCTTAAGGCCTTACAGTTCCTCTTTACATACAACATGTTTTACAAACCTCGGCGCGCAGGCCGGCCATACATGAGTAAAAGAGAACAACCAAAACATTCGCTTAGCCTTCAAGGGCTAGCCGCAGCCGCAGCAGCAACAGCAGTAGGGCTTCAGCCCATCACTTACCACTTGGCTCTCCAGCACCTGCACGGGAACAATCTACCCAACCGGTGGCAAACAATGCAACGGTCAGCATTCAGCTGACCCAATTATAACAATCCTACCCCTTTCTCGGGGCATGAGCATTCTTTCCCTGCAAAGCATGGCATCATCAAATAGCACTATGTGCGCGCAGGCACATTCAAGCCATCACAACTATCGGCCACACGGCCCGACAGTCCGTGCACTCAGGGCACATTCTTGGTGTACCGGAATACCAGGGTCAACACCACCGTCTACACGGTATTTGAGCATTCTAGTCTTTCCGGCGCGCGGGCCTAAGACTCTCATTAGGCGCTCCAACAAAACCTATAACCAGGCTTCCAAGTCGGACGGACCTAACGCAGGTACGGATCAGCCACCCCCCGTTGCTCAAGTCGCCGTGCCACCTCGAATACGGAAGTATCCATGGCTATTTATAGGCGCGGGTCGGTTTCACCTTTCCTGTTCGGCAATCTGCCTTTTCATCGAGTTGCAGCTCAACGGCTCAACCACTCATAAAGTGGCAACACACGGCCACAAGAGTTGCATCCAACCCTCTTCATTTCCTGGACATCGTCCAGTACTTCCTGCCGCACCAAGCAACAGGTAGGCACAAGGCATCACAAGCCATAATCACGGAGCCTTCTCCGATATGCAAACAAGCATCACCAATCCAGACCATATCCAGATGGGCTTCACACAGCATGCCTAGAGCCGTACTCCAATTCCGGCCTCTAACAAGGGGGACTTCACATATCTACCCCAAGGGACACCACAACCCACCGCACACTCGCGGGGAAGGGTTTTCCCTATGCAATGCAGAAAAGAAGGACTTCACATGTCCAAGGAGGGAGATCGTTACCCTTGTCGATCTCTTCGGAGCCATCAAAAACTAGCCGGTGAGAAAGAACCGCAGCAGCCTTGCCTTCACAACGCCGGCTTCGGATCACGAATCGGACCACGGGAACTCCGTCGGTGGCTTGCTCTCCTCCTCCTTCTTCTTCCTCCTTTCTCTCTTCCTTAAGCACAAATGAAGAATGACTTCTTCCTTGACGAATTTAATCCAGCCAGGAATCACCTGAGCCCTTGGATCTAAAGAGAGAATCTGAACGGCCACGATCTGCCCAAAAAAACCCAAATTTTGGCTGACAGGGCCTGTGACACGCCCGTGTCACAGGCCGTGTACCCTTAAGCGGCACACGCAGTTTGAACCGACTGAATAACACGGGCATCGACACGCCCGTGTCGAACCTGACACGCCCGTGTCATCCTGAGACATGCCCGTGTCAAAGCTGCTTCCTCGAGCTGTAACCAGTACACGGGTCGGAACACGGCATCGGACACGCCCGTGTCCCACGTGACACGCCCGTGTTCACGGCCGTGTTCAAGGCCGTGTACTATTCTGACTCGAACAGGCCAAACTCGAAATTTAATTCGGACACGCCCTGGGACACGCCCGTGTCGAAGGCCGTGTCCCAGGCTCGACGATCGTCGACTCTCAATCGTCGACTATCCTGAACACGCCCTGGGACACGCCCGTGTCCCAGGCCGTGTACCCCCGACACGCCCTGGGACACGCCCATGTCCCAGGCCGTGTAAAATTACCTGTACCTCAAAAATCATTTTGAGTCCTTTGGGGTCTTTTTGGGGTGTTACAAATAC
Organism: Platanthera zijinensis; assembly: GCA_039513925.1. Classification (NCBI taxonomy): domain Eukaryota; kingdom Viridiplantae; phylum Streptophyta; class Magnoliopsida; order Asparagales; family Orchidaceae; genus Platanthera; species Platanthera zijinensis. The sequence goes on along the minus strand of CM077078.1, from coordinate 277,427,946 downwards.
CCTCCCACAATGCCTTATATACCGGCACATACATGACTAAAATGCCCCCCCCCCATAACATAATAATAAAACATGACTGGACGCAAATAATCGGACGCATCAAACCTCCTCCAATCCTCGACTTCGAGTCTTCGCCTCTTCGGTAGTTTGGTGAGTTCTAAGATCTAACTTCTGTTCTAAGTTCTAACATCATCACAGGCTCACAAGTCACAGCTTACACAAATATTTTGCACGCCTTCACCGGAATCACTGTGGTTTGCTGCACAAGTTTATTTCACACGCACGCCTTCACCGGAATCAAACGCTATTGAAATGTAGTGGGGATTATAAAGAAGCGCTAACGCTTCAGCTTCTTGATAGAGTATTAGCTTTCCATAAGTAGTTCTGCAGTTGTTAAGTCCTTTGGAAGAGTATAGACTACATAATTTGAATGGTTTGGGAGAGGAATTCTCCTTATGCCTGATGTTTAGATGCGTGTGTTGTGTTGTGACATCCTAAAATTTCGTTAACTTTAATAAAATGTTCGTTTCATACATATTTTTCAAGTGATGGTTTTACATTAATAATGATAGGCCCCATCTTTTAATAAGAAGAGATCCTACTTCCTAGCCATCAATACCCCCTCTAATTCAATAGATGAGATGAAATAAGGTTTAAAGTATTTCCAATTTCTTTAATAGATGTAGCGCCCCTTTCCCCAACATATATACGTGTGGAATGATTCCTTTGTGCACTCCATCGTTCGTAGCTGCGTGCCTGCGTGGAGATCCCTCTCACGGGTGGTGGCCAAACCCCACTTGGTGCCTCTCTCCTTATGCTTTACGACTTATAGTGTTTCACAAGTTGATTTTGTTCTATAACTTGTAGCCATGTAGCTAAGCCTATTGTTATTTGTCATAAGTGAATATTATAATGCATGTTTGATGTTTCACAAGTTGATTTTGTTATACAGATAACCATGAAAAAATTGAAAACTATAGATTCATTTTTCAACAAAAAAGTTATTAAATGAAGTCGACATATCTTCGTCAATAGAATAAGTTAATGTTCAATCTCAAGATATATGTAATGTTGATTCTTCCTTGGCTGAAAGTGATTCAATCATTTTCGAGCGTGATCCTGGATTACAATGACAAATTTGAGACTATCATGTAAATCAACAAGATGAAATGCATTTTTTTGACTCATGTAGGAAAGGATCATTGTTCTCCACACAACCTTGCAGTCAAAAATTGTGCGGATTTAATTGCCCAAACTAAACATATAAATAAAGTGATGGAAAGAAAACTTCTCAGCAAATCGCAATGAACCAGTTACGGGTTGGAACTTCAATTGATGCATTGCGATATTGCGCATTTCAAGGAATTGCATTTCGAGGTCACGATTGTGAGGTCTCAACTATAACCCCACTGAAATTCCTTTTTGAAAACCGTTTGTCAAGTATCCGATGTAACAGATTTATAAATATCTATTATGAGTACAAAATAAACACTCATACATTGGCTCGTTTCATAGCTAATCTTTTTTGTTCTTTCTCGATTAATTTTTCTTTTCGTTGCGCATTCAAATCCACCTCAGCATCTTAAACAAAGAAAGATGACGGGCTTAGTCATAAAAATATGACTAAGTGAAAAACATACCTCTTTAACTGCGCTACAAGTAAACAAAAAACATTAGTATCATAAGCAGATATAATTCAATAAATATAATACTAGAAAAGTGCACTATAATCATTATGGAATGCCACATTCTTAATATATTCTAGTTTCAAATAATTTATATTCGAATTTCATTCTAATCTTATTTTTCCCTTCTCATTAGTTTTCTTCTTGTCTTGTAATATTCATAATTCATTCAACTCATTCTCTTTCTTGTAGTTCACTTTTTCTTTAATTTGGGAAATCATAAGAGTAAGTTATGTATGCATCTGGGTCTTCAACGACCCCTGGGCCTTCAACGGCTTCTGGCCTTCAACGGACGCATGTAATATATAAGTATTCTGCTGTAGGGTATTCAACCCCCCCTACAACTACTGGGTTAACTCTTACTATTTTCCTATGCAATCTTTTTATTCATCTTATACGTCATTTTGTTCTCTTATACTCATATAGCTTTTACGATTCTTAATAATAAGTATAGTTATTTGCACATCCCTCAGAATCTTTCCTTTCGTTCTTGCTATCAAGCATTCAACATTTCTCTTTCTTTTAGTGATTTAAAATGCGAACTAAACAAAATATTTTGAAATAAATTTATGATTCCACATAATCAAAGCGGTAAGAACTCACCCCAAGTTTGCCTTTGCCCTTGTCCCTCGTCGGATTTTCGTCGCGTTTATCGTCGGACGCCATCCTCTGCAGTATCAAGTAATCATTTATTTTAGGGTTGCGCCGAAAATACACACGACCGGACTCCTAAGACGACCACAACTACGACTTTAAGGAGTTGTCTAGGGAAAGACTACACAACCGATCATGCACCCTTTCCATATATGTTCAGATCCGAACTAAAACAGCAGGAGGACAGCAGAAAAATTGCTGAAATCAGTATGAACATCAGCAAAAAAATCAGCAACAGAAATCAGCAGTAACCAGCCAGGAAAATTTGTGATTTACAACAGATTAGATAGCAGAAATCAGTATGAACTTCGCTTGGTGACTGCTCCCCCCCCCCCAGCCAAAATCCTGGATCCGCCCCTGACTCCAGAGAACCTGCTAGGTCAGACCGCGATAACATCCATAGCCAAGAACCTGGCTATTCACCAACTTTTTCGTGCTAATCGCGCGGTCTCGATGGTTTGTGTGGTTTGCACCATTCTGACCACCCACTTCCTACTTCAACAATTTCGACACCGTGCATTAGCTACAAGCTCGACAATTAGTGTGCTCCCTGCTCGTGATCGTCAAGCAGGAAACTGTAGAGCTCCCAACCGATGCTTGATGATCACAGTGCTTCCTAGTACACAATGCTTGCTCTTGGAGGTAGGGGCGATTGTCGAGACTGCACAACGATAACTTAGTTTTTTTTAAGCAATTAATTATTTGTTGATGCTTGTTAATGTTGAGTAGTGCATTGCTTCATTAATTGGTATTTAATTATTTTTTAATAATATTGGAAAATTTGGAGAGAAGATGTATATGAGCCAAAAAAAGGAATTGTGGAGATGAGGATGATTAGGTGAATGCGTGGACACATAAGACTGGATTAAATTAAGAATGAATGCATCAGGGATAAGAAATAGGAGTGACATCAATTGCAGAGAAGATGTGAGAAGCTCGACTAAGATGGTTAGGACACGTACTAAGGAGAGAATTAGCAGCACCTATTAGGTGTCGTGATAGAGACATGATGTACTGAGGCATCAATGTGATTATGACTAAAGAGATGGCACAATGGCAACAAAGGATGCATATAGGCAACCCCATTATAGTGAAATAAAGGCTTGAGTGTTGTTATTGTTGTACTGGAAATCTTGCGCGGATATCCTTGTTGCTCGTCCTCTCCCGTGAAAATTGTTGTGCACGTCACTCATTTATTAAAGAGTGATGAAATATATAAAATTAATCGAAACACCTTAATAATGCAAGACACATTGTGTGTAATTGGCAATACGACCCTTGACATAAATCATGGTAGGAAGTTGGGTCAACAAAAAGTTATGTTTACTGATAGGCTTCTTTTAGCCTTCTTGCCTCGAATTGTCAACCGCTATATGGTCCTGATATAGATGGTTCATGGTTGCCGCCGCCCTCACTCGGACATCCTAGCTACACAGTATAGTAGAGCTCATGTCCTAGAGTGAGGAATTCAAGATAAGCGCGTTGATCACTGATTGAGCCAATTATGTATTAGTTTAGGCTCCGTTTGGGGGACTTATTTTTACCAGTCAAGCGGTTACGACCGCATGAACCGGACCTTAAAGAACCGGACCTTAAAGAACCGGACCTTAATTAAGGTCCGGTTAATGCGGTCGTAACTGCTTGACCGGTGAAAATAAGTCCCTTCAAACGGAGCCTTAGTCTAGCTCTATCCAATATCCCTCCATCCTAGTGTTAGAAGTAACAAAAGCGTTTATATTCATGTATAAAAGGAGGACCCTTGGGGTCTACATATAGGAGAAGTGGAGAAAGAGGAATCACCACAGACGGTGTGGGACTAAACTAAATACACAATAAAATACAAAATAATACATTTAATATTAACATCTCCCATCAAACTCACGGTGGATCATGAACCGAGAGTTTGCCAATAAGATATCGGAATCTTACAGATGTGAGGGACTTGGTGAGGACGTCCGTTATTTGTTCTCCAGAGGCAATGAATGGTAGAGAGATGTTGTTGGCGTGGAACTCTTGGCGAGTGAAGTGACAATCAATTTCGATGTGTTTCGTCCGTTCATGAAACACCAGGTTGGATACAATTTGTATTGCACTTCGATTATCACAGAATAAGGGCGTGAGTCAGGATATCGATACGCCAAGATCACAGAGTAAATGGCAAAGCCAAATGATCTCAGCAGTGGTGGAAGGTCCACGAGAGGACAAAGGCAAGTCTCTTCATCAAGTAGGGCAATCATGGCTTCATCCAAAGTAGGAAGAGGAACCCAATGAAAGAGTTGGGCTGCTAGAAGAGCAAACTCGGGTCGCAGGGCAGCGAGGACCTGATGGAGATGGCCCTCGGAAATATGGCACTGAAACTCCAAGGAGCGAGCACAATCGCAGGGTAAAGGGATCATGGAATCTAATTCGTGTCAGAAGGTGCTCATCACGGTGAAGAAATCCTGAATGAATCGTCCTTCCTGTCGCATAGACTGAGAATCGCAGATGAGACGATGACATCATGCTCCACTGCGGGGAACAAACTTATCCCGAAGATATTCCCATATAGCGCGGGCTGAGGAGAGGCAGACAATGGAGGTGAGGAGCGGACGAGCAACAGACTTCAGGATGTAAGCCCGAATGGCCTGATTGGGACGTCGCTAGAGAGTAGCGTCATCAGGAGTGGTGGCGGCATCAGTGATGCTGATAGAGCTGATAGTAGTAGAGCTTGCAGAGGTGGGGGAAGCACCGATGATGTGATCCCAGATATCACGGGTGGAGAGAGCGGATTCAACAGTAAGAGACCAGTCTGACTAGTCGTTGGCGGTGGCGAGTTCAAAGGAAGTGGACTTCAGAGGAGGTGAGATCAAAGGGGCGGCCATGAAGCAGGGCGGCAACCCACTGATGGATGGATGACAAACTGGCGGCTAGGGGAGCAGGTCGTAGCAGCCAGAATGGGTCGCTGCGGGAAGTGTGTTGACTGAGCTGGAGGCAAGGTGCGGGTTGTCGAGCTGGCGGACAGAGCAGTTCGCTGATGGATGGAGGACTGCGGCTGGCGGACAGAGTGCTAGGTGGCAAACTGTTGGCAAGGTGTGGGTTGTCGGGCGGGCTGAGCAGGTCACAATGGACTTAGCAGGTCGCAGCGGGAAGAGGCGTGTAACGCCCCCGGTTTTTCTGTGTTTTGTTTGATCGTTGTTTGGCGTTACGATGACGCGTTTCTAGCCTTTTGCCGTTGATAGAGCGTGGTCTTAGCTCTTTAGGTTCCTTGAGTGGCCTATTTGTAGCTTGTTTGCAAGATTCTTCAGCTAGCCGGAGTCTGTTTTGGTGACTCGGCTAAGCCTCTCAGGGAATGCTTGTACTTTGGCTTGGGAGGTGTTAGCCCGAGTGTTTGATCGTCGGATGTTGTTTTTGACTTCGCCGTTGTTTTGGTAGCGTGGGTGTTTAGCTACGATGCGAGTTTCGTCGAATTCCGAGATCGTTTGTTTTCACGTCGTTTTGACGTTTGTTGATTTAGCTGGTAGTGTGTTACCAGGTTGTTGCCTTTGCTGTGCATAGCTTTGTGTGGCCGAGCTTGGTAAGGCTTGTGCCTTGTTTTAGGCTAAGTTGTTTAGCTAATTATATATACATATGTTTGGGTGTAAGCTTGGGTGCGGATAGTTGATTTTATATAAGTATATGTGCATAATATATATACATATATATATATGGGTGCTAGTGGTCGGTTATGTGCTTATGAAGCTAATTATTGTTATGATATTTATATATATATATTATATGTAGTGGATTTCCTTTGCTGCTAGTGGCCGAGCTTTCCAAGCTTTAGGAATATTTTATTAGCTTATCTAGCTGAGTTAGTGAGAGGATATATAATTAGGGCCAGCTGGATTCTCCTCCTCATTTCTCCATTCCCGAGCCATAGCTTAGCTTCCAGCGGAAGAAATCGGGAGGCGGAGGTGCTGGAGCTCCGGCCGGCGGTTGTTGGATTTTATTTTGAGCAGTTTTCTATCGGGTAAGAGCAGATTCGGCTTGCTCTCATCCAGATCTTCCTTCCTAGGTAAGTTATGCTTGTTCTAGGGCTGTTTCTAGGAGCTAGGGTTTTCGGGTTTGCTCTTCTTCCCTCTAAAAGCTTCAGAATTTTCTCGTAGGTGACCGATCTTGTCGCCAAGGCCAAATTTCTTGTTGTAGCTGCTGCATCTTGGCTTCTTGCCCTCGCCAAGGCCAAATTTACTTTGTTAATTTGCTGTAATTAGCTCTGTTTTTGCTTCTAGGAGCTAGTGCAGCAGTGTTTTTTTATTTCAGCCATGTCCGGTTCAGGTTGTCTAAGAATTTGGCTAATCTCTTCCTCTTTATTCTCGATTTGGTGTCCAGTTAGTAGTTGGAGGTAGGGTATGGCTGTATTTAGCTGTAGTTAAGTCAGATAACTGCTGTCGCAGGGTAGAAGGGGTAGGAAGGAGGAGCTTAGAATTTCTTAAAGTAAGTTTGAGTTCTCTAGATAGTTGGCGTTGAGTGAAAATTAGGCTAAGTATAAAAGAGTTGAGTGTGGTGGACACACTCAACGCCTAGCTTTTTGGTCTTGAGACTAAGTCCAGAAGCGTTGACAGCGTTGAGTAAGGTGAGCTCACTCAATACCGTCAGCCTTTTTGGCGTTGAGTGGGTTGAGCTCACTCAATGCCGTCTGTGTTTGGCGTTGAGTGAGTTGAGCTCACTCAACGCCGTCTTGGCAGAGACTTTTTCTAAGTCTTTTGGCATTGAGTGAGTTGAGTTCACTCAACGTTGACTGCCTTAGGAATTTTTTTATAAGTCCTGTGGCGTTGAGTGAGTTGAACTCACTCAACGCCATCTGTCTGCTGGCGTTGAGTGAGTTGAACTCACTCAACGCCGTCTGTCTTTTGGCATTGAGTGAGTTGAACTCATTCAACGCCGTCTGCGTTGGGCGTTGAGTGAGTTGAGCTCACTCAACGCCGCCTAGTCTGGAGTTATTATTATTTATTTTCCTTCTAAGTCAAAAGCATTGAGTGAGTGGATCTCACTCAACGCCTTGGCTGTTAGGCTTTTTGGCGTTGAGTGTGGTGAACTCACTCAACGCCGGAGTTAGTTTTTGCGGCTAAGTCATTTGGCGTCGAGTGAGTGGAGCTCACTTAATGCCGCGTCGAGTGGACTCGACGTCGTCCCTGGCTAGTGTTTGGCGCTGAGTGAGTGAAGCTCACTCAACGCCGCGTCAGGTTTGGCGTTGAGTGAGTAGAGCTCACTCAACGCATCGTCGAGTGGACTCGACGCTTTTTGCCTTGGGTTGGTGTGTTTCCTTAGGATTGTTATTGTGGCTTTTCCCTAGGGGGTGTTGGGTATTCAGCTAGTTTTGCTTGGATGCCGACTCGTGGATTATGGCAAGTGGTGTGGTTTGTGGGCTCTATAAGGGGTGATTTGCGTGTGTTGAGCTGTGGCCAGCACCACCTAGGCCGTGTTGGGCTGGTATGGTTAGGTGTGTGGACCATGTAGCTGCCATCGGTTGTTTTCACCCTGGAGTGTTTTTGGGTCTGGTTGTTGGTGAGGGCTGTGCCGCCCACTCCGACCCAAGGTTTTCACCACGGCCAATAATTCACAAAGATTAGGACTGTTAGTTCCTTTCCTCTCTGTGGTTATTTTCTGTTGGTATAAATATGTCTTGTTGTTGCTACAGGTTCTTTTCTTTTGCAAAGCATATTGCTATTGTACTTACACTTGGTGTGTTTTATTTTATTTATTGCTCTTTAGACATTATTCTTTTCTTACTGTCATGCCTTTTCTTCTACTGATAGCATTTTGTTGTCGGGTTGGTAAACCCTTCTTTATTTATTCATGAGTCTAATGCTCCACTCCTTTTGATTTTATTCTTGCTGAGGTGTTCCTTCTTTGAATGCCTCAGGTTCAGAGCAGTAGCCGGTTGAGCGGCTAGTCTTCTTGTGGAGCTTGTTTGTGGCCTCCTGGGTAGCTAAGATTTTTGTTCCTCTTTCTTATGAGGTGATTTATTCTTTCTGTATAGACATGCATGCTCACCAGTGGGTTCGTGTCAGATTGTTGACGTCCACTGGTGGCTTACTTGTGATACTGGGTATGAACTGAAACAGCTATTTTTTCCTATTTGGAGGTTGTTCACTTGATTTCTGCGAATGATTTATGCTATGTTGCATGTTACATATTTTAACCCTAAAAGCATTACCATATGTACCTCATGCATGTCATGTTTATAAAACTAAGACACTACTTTTCCTAATAACGTAAAGACTATATTTTTATATATACTATATTAACCTAGAGTCGTGCATACCATGAGTCGTCTCTTGGGGACACTTATGCTCATTTAGGATGTCTAAGCAACTTAACCAAAGTATTTTCCGCTGCGTATAAATATATATTTAATTGTGGACTAGCTGATCCACTGTGCCGAGGGATACGGCCATTGATTATAACTGCTTTTCTTTCATATTAAACTATGAATTTTCCTTAAAAACTAAAGTTTGGAGTTTTGCTTGAACGTGTGCAGTTATCCCCTGTACGACGTGGCATCACGACACGTATTTTCTCTTGCTCTGATACGATTTAATCGTTGAGAAAATGCGGGTTGTGACAAGGTGGCGGACTAAGTAGGTCGCGAGGTGCAGGCTTGCGAGCGAGCTAGCGGCATGGTGCTGGCGGACTGAGCAGATCGCGGCAGATCGCAACGGTTTTGCGGGGACAGATCGCAAACAGAGTGGAGTAGGTCGCTGGAGCAGGTCGCGGACAGGTCGCTGGAGCAGGTCACAGACAGGTCGCGGACAGAGCGGGTTGTGATGGCTTCTCGGGAAGAGGGCCGGGGGGCGCGGACAGGATCTTGCGGGTGTGGCGACTTCTTTGGAAAAAGTCGCGTACAGAGCGGACAAGTCGCGGGCTGCAGGTCGCGCGGGCAGAAGGCCAAGGGCGCGGACAGGTCGGGACTGAGCTCACGAGCAGGGGTGCGAGCGCGGAGAAATATTAAGAAGAACCTGGCTCTGATACCATGTAAGAAGTAATAAAAGTGTTTGTATTCATGTATAAAAGGAGGACCCTTGGGGTCTACATATAAGAGAAGAGGAGAAAGAGGAATCACCACAGGCGGTGTGGGACCAAACTAAATACACAATAAAATCTAAAATAATACATTTAATATTAACACCTAATTTAGTAAACTAGGAATTGTCTGTTCCAATGTTTTTTAAAAGGGCGTTGCTATCCGCACCGCAGTTTTGGCTATTCGCACCGCACTTTCACCTAATTTTTTGTTTTTTTTTGAAAATATGCTTTGTACATGCATTTTTAGTAAAAGTGTTCGACACGAAAGTTGTAGATCTAGATGAGATCTAAGACTTTAGTGTCGAACACTTTTCCTAAAAATGCATGTACAAGTCGTATTTTAAAAAGGCGCGAAACCTAGGCGTATTTCCAAAGTACGCCTTGTACATGCATTTTTAGGAAAAAGGTTCAACACGAAAGTTGTAGATCTCGTCGAGATCTACAACTTTTGTGTTGAACACTTTTCCTAAAAATGCATGTATAAGACGTATTTCCAAAAAACACGATAAATTAGAAGAAAGTGCGGTGTGAATAGCCAAAACTGCGGTGCGGATATCAGCTCCCTTTTAAAACCACCGCCATGAGCTGGACGCCTGTTAGGAAACCCAACACCCAAAACGTTAAATGGCTCCTCTTGAAGTCTCTGCCAAGCACCAAATAGTTTTTGGACGAAGATCCTCTTCATTTTGCAATTAATAGAGGATGTATATTTCATGATCAAGATAAAATAGTTAGTTATCCAAAAGTTGGTGTTGTTAGGGTTCGCTCAACGATCCCGATAGATTAGACCTACTGAACCGTACTAGCCTGTTGAGCGGTCGAGCGTGCTAACAGTCAAAGATTCACTGGGTGAAGAGACGAAGACTTGATGACGTGGAAATCCCGTAATCGGGGTGAAAACCGCACGGTCAGTACGGCGCCGGCCTAACTTCCACTATATGAGTTTATTACGGAGCTTCTTGGGGGGAGAGCGAGGACGAAAAGTTTCTCCTCGTTACACTAGAGAGATGGGAGAAGGATGAACGTTGGGCGATGTAGGCCTCCGTGTTGCTCTGATAGCCTTCCTCTGCTTGCTTCCTATGGGGGCGAACAAAGCCTTGTCTTCTGAGTGAGCTTGACGTGCCATCAGGGTTTGTTTGACTCCTTTCGTCTTCCCTTTCTTGCGAGAGGCCGACGACTTGAGGGGGTGTCCGGGAGCAAGCGTGCATTCAACAGTCGGCTTCCCTCATGGCTAACTTCGTCCTACTTTCTCGGCCTCGGCAAAGTCTTGCGGGAGCGTCCCTGGGTGGTGATCCTGTAGAAACAAAGGAGAGAAAGGAGAGGAAAGTGGAGTGGGAGTTAGAAAATTTCCTGAACCGAAAAAGATGTCCAAATAAAGTAGAAGACGGTCTATTTATAGATTTCCACTAATGTGGTCCAGTAATTTTGCTTAATAACTACCAGACCGGCTAATAGGAGCGCTTGAAATTGAGCACGCGGATCGTCATTTTTATAAAATGGCGGTACTACCCCGGGTCGGAGGAAAGCCCGCTCGCGAAAATCGGCGGCCCGGGGGCGACGACAAGGATGATGGTCGCTCCTCCTACGCCTGGCGGGCGGCCGGGAGGGGAGGTCGACCACGACGAGGTCGCTTGGGGATGTGCAGCCTCGGCTGGCCCTCGCATGGTCAGGCCGCAGCAAGGCCTCCCAAGGACGGGAGGCCTTTGCTGTCCATTGCGAGGGCCGGCCACGACGATGTGCCTGGGGATGGGAAGCCTCAGTAGGCCCTCGCATGGGTCGGTCGCGCTGAGGCTGCATGGGGACGGGTGGCCTTGGAAGGCCCTTGCAGGGGCCAGCAGTAGCGAGGCCGCCCAAGAATAGGTGGCCTCGGTCGCCCTTGCGGAAGCCGACCGCGGTGAGGCCTCCTCGATCCAGGTGCCCTTAGCCGGACCTCGCGAGGGCCGACTGCGCCGAGGCTGCTCGGGTCTGGACGGCCTTGGTCGGCCCTCACAGGGGCCGACCGCAGCGGGGCTTCCAAGGAATGTCAGCCCCCAGCCGGCCCCCGCGTGGGCGGCCGCGGCGGTTGAGGAGAGGGTGAGAGGGTGGCGGCCGGCCTGGGCAGGGTCGGTTGGCGCCACTGGTTGGCGATGGATGTAACACCCCAGTTTTCTAGTATTTGAGCCTCTAGAAGTTAGCTGGCGACGTTAGATAGCTACCGCTCGGCAGTAACCTGGCGTTGAGTGCGTTGAGTAACAGGCGTTGAGTAGAGGTGTTGAGTGGCAGGCGTTGAGTGCGTTGAGTGCTAGCGCGCGGCGTTAGCTAGTTATCGCTTGGCTTTAACCTTCTTGCGTTGAGACGGGAGCATTGAGTGAGCTACCGCGCTGCGGTATTTCTACGGCCGGCGGTAGCACGACTTTATTTTTGATCGAGGACTCGGGAAGCTACAACGGCGCGGTAGGTGGTTACCACCCTGCGGTTGTGGACGGAAGCAGTTCCGTTGATCAGTGTTCTAGTCGCCCGATTTCGCTTCAGTTTTGATCCTATAGCCCAGGACACTCCGTCCAAGAGGCATAAGTATGGCTGAGAGGCTTTTTCCTTTCATTTCTCTCCTTTGAGTGAGATCTAGGGTTTGGGAGAAAGAGTTTGGAGGAGGAAAAAGAAGAGGTTTCTCCGCCATTGACGAAGCTTCGGGGCTCCGATCGTCAATCAAAGGCCAGATCCGTGGAGAGGACTTGAAGGCGCACATGTTCATCCGTGCAAATCAGTTTTTCATGGCTAGGAAGAGAAGTCATAAGGTAACGACACTTCTCCTCACGGTCTTTAGGATGCGTGCATGACATCCATTTTATTCTTGCTTTCTTTCGAGCATTTAGGCACCACATCACTCAAATGAGAGGGGTTCAGGTTGTCATGGTTCAAGAGGAACCACCGGGTCGATTGTGTCCATCCCCGGCATGATGTTGCACTAGAAATATGCTCTATTAGTGGATTAGGCATTGTGGGTGAAGCAGTAGTCACGACCGTTAGTCTGACTCGATGATGTTGCATAACGAGCCTTAAGGATTTTACTAGAAATCCGTTTGCGGCAAGATGCCGTTTGTGATGTTTGTTTCCCCCTTATTTTCGTGTGAGAACGAATGGTGGATTATGGAGGGAAAGGCTGTTGATTTTGATTTGCTAAGGCACGACTTTGTCTCTGTGGTCTGCTGGCTAGCCCGTGACGTGCAAGTCATGTGTGGAGAGTGTCCCAGCGAGAGAAGTCCCCTTCTGTGAAACTGACGAGAATGTCAAGCTTTTGACAAGCCCGGGCGATGAAGCCCATGAGCGGGTGGGGTCAAGCAAGGGTTCATAGCATTGGTTTGTTGTTTGTGATATAGAATCCTAATGTGAGAAGTCAGAGCTTGTAGGCAAGCCCGGGTTTTGAGACCCAGGAGCGGGTGGGGCCTTGACAAGAGTTCCGTGTGACGGCTTGAATGTCGTTAGGGGAAATGGAAGTGCCCGTGTGATGTGTTGTGTTGATGTATAATGATATGTTAGTTTCATGCGCTTTAGGGTGCCTTGGGTGAATCCCAGGTTTGCATACATGCTATATAGTATGCCCCTTTTTATTATCTGCTCAACCTAGAAACATGTTTGATGTATGTGACATCCTAACATGTTTCTTTACTCTATATGTTTATATACATTTGCATACAAAGTGCTGACCTGCAGGGTGATGGAGTGCCCTAGGGTCCGCTAGGGACGGCCGGGAGGAGATGTGTTGGTTACAAAGTTGAGGTCAACCTTTGCTGACCCACATTACAATAAATTTTTACAGGACAAGGATCACAAGTAGGAGCAAGCTCGTCGGCCAAAAAGGCCTAAGCCTTATGAAGCGAACTATTTTTTTAGCAGCTTTGTTTTGTTGAGTGCTATGCTTAATGCATTATGTTTTCGGCTTGCATGTCGAGGTAGCCTAGGAGTGTCAAGACACGTTGCTTTGTTTATGGTTGTTGTTTCAGTTTTTGGACAATTAGTTATTGTAAGGCCTTAAGGACGCTCTGATACTCTTGTGGTAGTGGATAACTTCTGGTTGATTGTTTGTTTCCGTTGTTTATTCCTGAGTTTTGAGTTGGGTAGTTTTATATCAACTTACAATGCTTAAGCTATGGAGTCTGTAAGTTGTGGGGCCCCGACCGGACCTATATTATACGGTCATTACAGGGGAGGTGTTACAACGGAGGCACCATGTGTGGGATTCGGTGCGTGACAGTTGCCACGTAGATTGGGCATGTGGATCGCTTGTGTGGTGGTTATGCATGTAACTTCTCATGATATGATTGGGGGAAGAGAGAAGAACGGCTACTTGCATCTCAGTTTTACTATAAATTAGGGAGGCCCCATCATTTTCCCCCTAAAGCCCTCAGAGTCCGGAGCTAGAGTGAGTGGAGTTCACGGGCTTTTTCCTTCATGCTAATTTGGGTCCCTATGGCGGGAAAGACTGAAGGTGGGCGTGATGGTGCGACCAAGACTAAACAGGTATGGTGAGTGAGGAAAATGCGGGAAGGATCAAGCCAGATGCGGGGAACACGCACGCGCGAAGGGGGGACTGGCCGGAGCAGCATGCGGGGGCGCGAGCGTGCCCCTGTGATGCGTGTGTGTATGCGCAGGGGTGTGCCCCAGCGCGGAATGCGCGCACGCCCGGGGGTGTGCCCCCACGTGAAATGCGCGCACGCGCGGGGGAGTGCCCCCAATGCGCGACGAGCGGCGCGCCTCGCCCGCAATCCGCGCGCGGGGTGTTCCCTCTTGCATAATGCACGCACGAGCGCGTAGATGGGTACCCCTGCGCGCTTCGCTCGCATGCGGGTTACACCCATGTGCACACTGTGCTTATGCATGGGGTGTTTCCTACGTATAATGTATGTGCGTGCTTGTGCAAAGTTTTTTGGCGCCCCGGTCCCTCATGTTCATGATGCGTCGTGTATGTGGTCATGTGATGTCTGGAGTCGCCCTTTGCTAAATTTTGACTTATCTTTTTACGGTTTTTGATGCGTGTTTTTTTTTCAGGTTCCAAGGCATGTTGTTCAGGGTTGGCCGATGCAGATGCGCTCTACTCTTACAATGGAGCCCGATCCAGGCGCCCTTAGCTGGCCCTCACGGGGGCCGACCATGAAGAGGTCGCCCCAATCCGGGCGCCCTTGACCGGCCCTCACGGGGGTCGGTCGCGTCGAGGCCTCCCGTGTCCTGCCGGCCTTGGCTGGCCCTCGCGGTGGCTGACCATAGCGAGGTCGCCCGAGAACGAGTGACCCCGATCGCCCCTCGCATGGGCTAATAACTTTTCAAAAGAAGTTATCTAGTTCATTATTTTTACTTAATTTTTGTCATAAATGAGAAGAAACAATTTAAATGAATATAAATATATATAAATTCATATTTATTTTATTTATGGTTATTTAAGCTATTTTGCTTATGTTTTTCTTGCTAGAAATATCGTGAAAATCGAACCAAGGAAGTAAAAGTTGGACTTATATTTTTACTGTGCGGTTGTTACAACAACCTATTTTCAGTTGTTACAACAAGTTCTGGACGGATTTAAAATTCGAATTTCAATTTTGCACAAACTCAAATATGGAAGGAGACATTTATTGAGAGAGGGCTGCTTGTTTTTAAGAGGGGAATCTCATACCTAAAGGGGAAATACGAAATACAATAAAGAGGAGAGATCTAGAGAGTCATCATCTTGGAAAAGAAGAAAGATGCTAGGGTTTGGAGACGCCGACAAGAAAGAATAAGGCTTTGAAGCGAGATCTGAACACAAATCCCTGCAGCGTTTAAACTTCTGTAATCATGTCTAGTAAGTCTTTCTTTTTGTGTGATTTCATCCCTTCATCATGAACTAAATTCGTAGGTCTTGTATGTTTTAATTATTGTGATGATGTGATTTTAAATTTTCTTTTGTGATTGCTTGAAAACTATCTTTGCAGATTTTATGTTTTATTTTGTGGATTCTTTGTATTAAGTGTTCTTCTAAATTACCTGACGAGATTCAAGAGAGCAATCACGTTATTATAGAGTTGAATCATTTATTTTGCGCTGTGAGATTCGAGAAAGGAGTCACGTAAATCTTTAGCTAAATTCCATCTTTATACTGCGCTACAAAATTGAGAGAATAGTGACGTAAGTGTAACATAAATATCAATATAGCATAAAGAGAGAAAGATATTTCATTTTGTGTTAATAACATTGGTTTGTGTGCTTAATGTTATTCTTTTTCTATCTAAATTAGAGATAACTTGGGGAATTAGAGTAAATGGATTTCTGAGATCAAGAGATGATAACGTCTAATTTCAAATCGTTGCAGGATAGTGATTTAAACATTTCATGAAGGTTAATCCTAAAAACTCTTCATAATAGACAAAGGAAATCAACGTATAATATTATTTCTCCAACTTGATAAAAGTATTTTTAAATAAGCATTATTTAGTTTTTGTTATTGTTCTCTTTTAATTGTCTTTAATCTAAATTCACTTTTAATCACCCTGCTTGAATTTAAAGAAAAGGTAGAGCTAGTACTTGCAAGCGCTAGATTAGTCACTTCTCCATGGGAATGATCTTAACTCACAATATATTACTTGTTCCGACGCGTGCACTTGAGTATAATACGTAAATCTATTTCAGGCATATCATGGGCCAGTAACGACGGTTGAGGAGAGGGAGTGCGGGTGGCGACGGACGCACCGTTTTTGGGATCCAGTGTGTGACAATTGTCGCGTAGATCAGGCGCGCGAATCGCACATGCGATGATTATGCACGTAACTTCTCATGATGTGTATGGGAAGAGGGAAGAATGACTACTTACAACTTGGTTTTACTATAAATTGGGTCTAACCCTATCAAGTGTAAAAAAGAATTTATATATGATAAATAAAAAATGTGATCACTTGAAGAAAGAATCTAAATTGCTCATGAAATTAATAATATTCGTTTAATTACAAATAGAAAAGAACCGTGTTCATAAGGGTAAAAATTCTATACGTTACTCTCACCTGCAATCACCATATGTTAGCCACTATCAGACATGTTGCGGTCAATTCAACGCTTCTCGTAGACCAGACCAAACTAGGCCGCCTTAACCCGTAGAGCGATCGAGTGCGCAAACAGTCAAAGAATAAATAAAGAAGTACACAAGACGATTTTAATGTGGAAAAACCCTTCAACTGCGTAAAAACCACGTGACTGGTTCGGTGCCGGTCAAATTTCACTATATGGTGGCGGTTTACAGATTATAGGTGAAATCGAGGACGACAGACCGCTCCTCGTTACAATTCAGAGATGAGAAAGAATCTTGTTGCGCTTGGTGGGCGACAAACCGCCTCACACAAAGCTCAATTCCTACTACTTTCTGGCGGTGACGAACGTTCTTGGATGCTATCGAGTTGTTCAATACGAATGTGAGGTTTGTAATGATGTGTTGGTGGAGGTTGGTGGGGTGTTGCGCACGTAGGAGAATTCTCAAAGTAACCGACATGACATCTTCTTCCTTGGAGCGTTATGGACTTAGACAAATTCTAGAGTAGCTCGATGGGAGGAGATGGCTCGTAAGAGGATTTCAGCAGAGCTCCGACCTGAGGAAGAAGAAAGTTGGGAGAAGAAAAAGTTAAAAATGAGAGGGGTCTAAAAGTCTTTTTATAGGCCCTCAACGGTGGTTAAGGTAGTTATTCGTCTATCCGCACACTGTAACCACCCATATTACAATATTTAGCATAGTTTCCGGGAATATTAATTAATATATTTTATATATGCACACTATGATTAACTTATTGAATATTTTTCCCACTAGGACAACGGTGATCACAAAAGGACGATCAGACGATAGAGAGGGACTACCACCAATGGGCGGTGACTCCATGGAGGCAGGCGACCGACAGGGGGAGGAAGAGGAACCGCGACTGACAGAGAGGCCGACCGTGGGGGAGAAGGAGGGGCAACCAACCCTAGCTCTGGCCGCGCCTTACGGCCGCGGCACGGCCGGCCGACCAAATGCGCCTGGTTAAACGCGTCAGCTAGGGGGTCGGGCGTGGCCGGCCGCGGCCCGCGGCGTTGGCCGCCCCATGCGGCCTCCATCTTGCGGCCGCCAGCCGCATCCGTGGTGGTCGGCCATAGCAGCGCGACCGCGAAGGCTGACCGCAACGCACAGCCGCCCCACCCGGCGGCGGCCTTGCGGATTCGGGCAAAGTCGCGCCCGCTGTCCGGGAAGGCCGACCGCGCCTTGTGGCCGCGGGGCGGCGGCCGCGAGGAGCGGCCATGGTCGGTCAGCCGGTCGTGATCTCCACCAAGTTAGTTGGGATCATGGGTGATTGAATACTTGCACTCCTTTTCTCTACAAATTTAACATGACCTCATATTTCTACAAAAAATAGTGATTGATCGAAATATGAGGAAGTGTGGTGTAGAATCAGAGATCTGCACCATGAGACTAGTGTAACTCGTAAGTCGTACAATAATATTTATGGGTTGAGAAGTGTCTCACGTGTCTTCCCATAGGCGTATGTTTTGGTGCGTGCGAGTTGCGACACACAAAGAAGTGTTTACTAGAGAAAATCAGACCAAATAAATCAGTAATTCAAATGTTGAAATCGAAACAGAAAATTAAAGCCGTATTTAAAAATACGGCTGTAATTTGATAATGACGATTGTTATCCGCACTACAGTTTTGGTTATTCACACATTATTTTGAGTGTTTTTTAGGGTTTCAAAAGGTGATAATCGCACTAATCCGCACACAGCCCTATCACCCTCACCCCCGCCCGTTCTTCATCGGGGAAAACCATTCCCTGGAGTCGCGACCCGCCCCGTCCCCGACGCCTCCGGGCCTTCGCCGACCATCGCCCTCTCCGACAGCCCCCATCCCCGCATCACCGTCGGCCATCGCCGACTGACCCGTGCCTAGGGGTTTCGCCTCACCATCAATATCTTAATGGCCGATCTAGGGTTCTGCCTCTAGGTTTCAGAAGTTCACTGCAACCGACCAGGACTACAAAGGCCGACCTAGAGGTTCGACCACCTTCTTCTCCGACAATCCACCAAGCCCCACCTTCCATATATTATTTGGTATATTTTACTTATCTTGATTAATCTCTTAAGAATTTTTTTTGATTATTCCACCACATTTATTTACTATAATTAATGCAATGATTAGGGTTTTTGTTCCTTGGATTGTCAAGATGTGTGATGCATTCAAAAATTTGGAAAATACATGTTTAGCCATAATCGGTATGATGTTCATTCATTTTCTGTCTTTGGTATATTTTTTGAGTTTCTTTTAATTAGTTTTATTTGTTGTTTTTCAAGATCTTAAATTTCTCATTGATGTAAAAGAAGCAAAGGTTGAGGTTGATGTGGGCATGCATTTTGAGACCAAAAATGTTTTTTCATTCAAAAGAAGAGTTGGTGGATTGGGCTCGTTCTGTTGGTAGAAGCCTTGGGTATGTTGTCACTATTAGGGCATCTAATAAGATTGTCAGACGTCTTAGACCTATCGTTTTGTTGGGTTGTGATAGAAGTGGACATTATAGAGAAAACCAAAATAAAAAAAGATGGGTTAAGAAAGGTCTCCGCAAAACTACATCTAAGAGATGCGGATGTTTATTTACAGTAAAAGGAAAGAAGGAGGCCAATTTAGATGAGTGGCGAGTCAAACTTCTGTGTGGCGTCCACAATCATGAGAAAGTTCATTTAGAAGCACATGCTTATGCTGGAAGGTTAAACCTGGAGGAAGAGAAACTAGTTGAACAAATGCACAGTGTTGGTGTTAAACCGAGGAAACTACTTTCGTGTGTTAAAGGGATAAATATTAGTAACACAACTATGATGCGAACAATCTATAATGCAAGGACAAAGTTACACAAAAAACAGTTAGATAGTCATACTCCAATACAGTATTTGTATGAGTGCATTGAAACCGCGGGCTATGTCAGTTTCAATAAATTGTCGGAAAATAATACAAAACTTCAAGGTCTCTTTTTTGCAAATCCGACTTCAATCAAGTTGACGAATATGTTTTCAACCATTTTCTAACTAGAATATACGTATAAGACTAATAGATATTGAATGTCACTTTTATGTATTGTTAGGATGACTTCTACCTGTAAAACTTTCTATTCATGTTTTATATTTCTATTGGATGAAACTCAGTCTAGTTATGAATGGGCTTTGGATTGTTTTAAGTCTATACTTGCCTAAGAAAGTTTTCCAACAGTTATAGTGATAGATAGAGAAATTGCTTTTATGAATGTTATTTCTAAAGTTTTTCCAAATGCTAAAATTTTTTTATGTCGTGTTCACATCAATAGAAATATTCTTGCTCATTGTAAAAAATTATTTGCTAACGACAAGGAGTTTGAGAAGTTCATGTGTCAATGACAAAACTTGATTGAAGTTGGTTCAGAGAATGAGTTTAAGATTGCCTTTAATGATTTAGTTGCTACTTATTCTACGTTTCATGCTGATGTTTTAGAGTATGTTATCACAACTGGGATTGAACCATATAAAGTCTGGTTTATGTCACCTTGGATTGATAAACTCCAACATTTGAGTAATTCATGCACTAATCGTGTGGAGGATCGAGAGTTGGAAAAAAAGAAAAAAAGAAAGAAGTTGCCTATTCGAAAGAACCAAACCTTTGTTGACAGAGTGCGTCACTATTTCACACCTTTTTGGTCGGAACACATAGTGGACACCTTTGACGTGTTGGGTAATGGACATTGTGGAAACTGAGTGATTAGTGACGGTTTGAATGTAATGGGCGATTGTCCACAAGTACACAATGATCTTTATTGAGAACTTAAAAATAAAAAGATTTATATGATGCCATTTACAGAAGAGAAAGACAGTTACAATTGACAGAATCTGTACAATGTACAGAAACTCCCGCTCCGTTTACCAAATGGATGACACTACCGGATATGAGGCTTGTAATCTCATCATGCTACAACATAGCATTGGTTCAGTTGTCTAAGGTGCAAAGCTTGACTTTTCTACCGCTTCACTCATATATGCCGGAAGTGCCGGCACTTATTTGTATTGGTTTCATAAATGATAATCATTACATCCGGCTACAATTAAGTAGTTGTTCTCCGATTCCACAAATTACTTCATGTTGGGTGAAATATCATGAATGGACGACAAATAGTTGGGAAAGACATTACAACGGGCAATGTCAGGCACCGCCACTGTTTGTGGGACCAACCAATTTAATAGTGTTGGATAATCTTCAATGAAGTGAGATAAAAATACTTAAATTTAAATTTTATTTAGCATGCCTATTCAATTTGTATGTTTGACGTTTTTAAGACTTGCAGGTTTAAAGGTTTACAAAGCAGGCAAAATTGAAGTAATCAAAAGGGTGCCAAATTTTGCGAACTACTTGAGGTGCAACATTGAAGGTTTATATTATAATATAGATATTAAACTTGCAAATTTAATATATTTAACAATTGTTTATGCACTTTTTCAAGTTCAAACGTTAAAGTGAAGCAATTGACTACAAACAAGACAATATTGACAATTTCTTATTCTTAAATTTGACTATTTTATTTTGAATATACTCCAAAAAAAATTCAATTTTCACGCCTTTGGATGACATTATGGACTGCTGGAATTTTTGTGAACTCAAAATTTTTGTTACAATCTTTTTTAATATTCAATTTGCGGATATCAAAAAAATATAATGCGGATAACAATATATTTTGCAGATATAAATTTATCAAAAGTGATTTGCGGATATCAAAAATATGCCAATAACAATACTGTAGCGCGAATACCAATGACCTTAATAATTTCCACCGCACACTTCTGTGTCTGTAACCTAGGGTAATTTTTAGGTCAGGAGTCCTGATCATGAGCATGGTCTTGCACCAATGAAGAGCCTGCAAAGGTGGTGGGGCCTACGCAATTGTTGCTTGTGCCATACACTTTTGGGCCGGGCCCTCATCATTTCAGGCTCGTCATTGATTGTCCTGACCATACCTAAAAATATTTCGTAACTAACCCTAGGCTCCCTTCCCCCGTTCGCTGGCTTCTTCACCCCCCTTCAAGCAGTGCTCAACTCTCGAGGCCGCATCGCCTCCGACATAGATGTGTCTTCTTCGTCTTCCCCGGATATCTGTACAAAGGGCGCGGCTATGGTTATCGGGACGACGGGATCGGTGTTGTTGATGGCAGTATACCGGGAAGCAGCATTCTTGGTGTGTTTGCATACTTTGTTGAAATATTTCTTAATTTTTCTGCTTGGAGAATTACGAACTTAGCTTTGGGTTGGTTGATCTTTGATATTTTCATAATGTTTTAGTTTATTTCAGTTTTCTGTTCGGTTTTTTTTAAGATGGTGTCTGCTAGATTATGTTCTGGTTCTTCATGTTTAGGTAATTACACCATAAGACTACTCGCTGATAGTAATGAAGAGGATATCTTCGATTTCGGGAAGTTTTTGATTAAGATGCATGCAATAATAAGCGGTTCTATTTAGAGGCAGGCGAGATGTTTGATGAATTGCCGAAGAGAGACTGTGTATTGTGATATGTTCTTTATGCTAAATCACTATATGAATATATGATATATAAGAAATGATGTATTCCAAAATATGGATTTTAATTTCCAAAGTAATTTTGACGATCTCTTTCAAAATATTGTGGCATAAGCAAACTTTCGAGAGTAATTTCATGTGATTCTCAATCATAGTTTAGCTAGACTCGCATAAACGCCGAACATTCATGAAAAATTTATAATATGATATAAATACTCCACAGGCAATTCATTGAAAAGGAAAAGAAAACAACGGAATTTTGTAATTAACGACAAACGTGCAATATGGTAACTTAGGCAAGCTCTGAAATATTAAGATCATATAATATTAAGCATATTTATTAGTCTAAAACGATAAAATCAAAGAGTGGGGGCGTTATACCTTCGGGTTGTGAATGGTGTTTTGGAAATAGCCCCTGCAGAAAATTTAAATGGAGGCGGGGAGACTGGGGTGGCACAATAATGGAGGTAGGAAGTCTGCAGGACACGAGAACAACGGGGAAGGTAGAGGACAAACTGGGTTGTGAGACCGTCGGGAAAGCATGAACGGAAGGTGGTCGTGGACAGTTCTTCGGAGCTCGCGCGAGTTATGTTGGAATATACGCCCCATCCTGCTTTGAAGTGAGTTCCAAAGATTTTAAAAAGTAAAGATAAAATCATTTCAGCCCACTCCCGGTTCCAATGTCAGGCTATGTAATTTTATTAATAAATGTATTCCAACTGGCTGTGTATATACAACAAATCTTAAGGAAAGTGAATAAGTTATATTCCCCTCATTTTGTAAGCCCATAGAAGTTCTTCTCTACCTTTCCCTCTCTTCCTTTTTTAGTTTTTTATCTTTTATTTTCCAACATGGTATCAGAGGAGGTTCCGATCAGCATCCAGAAGATGGCTTTAGACGTCGGCGATGAAGTAGGGCTGATATCGAGTCGAGTTCGAGCGATTTTGGCTCGGCTCGAAATCGAAATTTTCGACTCGAAATCGACTCGAAATCGAAATTGATTTCGAGTCGAGTCGGCTCGACTCGAAATGGCTCGATTCCGAGTCGGCTCGAAATCGAATCGAGTCGGCTCGAAATCGAATCGAGTCGGCTCGAAATCGAATCGAGTCGGCTCAAAATCGAATCGAGTCGGCTCAAAATCGAATCGAGTCGGCTCGAAATTTAGAAATTTTTCGTTTTCTTCCTAGTTTGCTCAAAATAAAATTGGGCAACCTATAAATTTAGCAAATGAAACACTTAAAACTTCATTCTTTTTATTTAGGTTTTAATTTTGTTATTTTTAATCTTAAAATAAGAATATATTATTAAATACATATATTTTTTAATTAATTCGAGTTGATTCGAATCATATTTCGAGCGATTCAGGGCTGACTCGAAATCGACTCGAAATTAGGTTCGAGTCAAATTGAATCGACTCAAATTGAGTCGAATCAATTTTAACCGATTCCGATTCGTCTCAATTTTCGAACGATTTTCGAGCGATTTTCGAGTTTCGAATAATATGCTCAGCCCTACGATGAAGGAGGCCGGGAGCCAGAAGTTAATTACATTGTGCTTCTGGTGCCTACGGGCTGGAAGAAGAAGTTTACACCAAACAGAGGCAACAAATCCAAAGAAAATGAAGTTGTTTTCATTCCTACCACCGGAGAGGAAATAATTAGTGGAAAGCAGTTCTCTCAATACCTTAAATCCCCTTCTGATTTACCGCCCCTACACGAATTTGATTGGAGCAGAAGCGGCGAAAAGCCTCGGAGATCCGCACGAATCAGCAAAAAGGCTAAGGCAGTTTCTCCACTGCAACCAGAACCTCAATCTAAGAGAAACATGCCCAGTCGATCGCCGTCAAATCTGAGAACAAATGATACAAATGTTGAAGCCGCTCCAGGAGACGAGCAAGAGCACGAAGCCACGAAGACAGAGAATGCAAAAGATGAGCGTCAAGACAAAACACATTGTGGAAACTCATGAAGAAAATAAGACTAAAGTTGCTCCAGCTTTTGAGCATAAAAATGCAGACAAGCATGATAGTGAAGATATTTATTATGATGCAAGATCCGATGAAGATACTTCTATTGTGAAACAATGTGATGATGGACAAAATATTTACCAGTCTGCAACTAACATGTTCAATGCCCGCCAGGCGCCAAGTTTGTTCAATAAGTCTCAGGTCCCTAGTTAGTTTGTTGATTTTGCCACAGAGGCGTGTTTGAGATGTTGATTTCAACAGGACTATGACGAGAGGGACCAAAAAATGCGGAATATCCCTAATAGCTCATATAGGTTTAGTCCCACATTGTATACCCATAAGGTTGTGTGTTGGAAGGTTCATTTCACTGTTGAGAAGTTTTTTGGATAGTATATTTCAGCGAGACTGGGATGAGAGGGACCAGAAAAATGTGAAATATCCCTGGTGGCTTGTATTAGATTAGTCCCACATTGCTCCTACTCAACATCGTCCTCCTTCCACCTTCAACAAAATCCAAGGATGAAGATAGTTTTGATGTAGATTTTGGCTTACGGGAGGGTTTTGGTATACCCGCCTCATCTTACTTTGATGTGTGTTCCAACTTCCAAAGATTAAAAATAATAAAGATAAAATCATTTCACCCCACTCCTGGTTCCAATATCAGGTTATGTAATTTTATTGATAAATGTTTTCCAACTAGCTATATATATAACCACTTTGAAGGAAAGTGAATAAGTTGTATTCTCCTCATTTTATAAGCCCATCTTAAAACAATGTAGCCTATGAAAGTTCTTCTCTACCTTCCCCCTCTTCCCTTTTTAGTTTTTTTTATCTTTGATTTTCCAACAAGCTATCTGCATTGGTGGAGAGTCTCTGGAAAGGATCAAAGGGGCGGAGCTCCTGCTGTTAGGTCGCCGACAAACACTGGAGTAATCTGTGAAACCTTAAGAGGAGGAACAAGGGTGGGTCGTTGACGTTTGTAGAAGTCGGGTCCGGTGGGGTTGGAGTGTTGGACTCATCGCGGAGGAGTTCTGTCGACTGGAGGGGGAGATCGCCAAAACTGGAGTGCCGACTACCGAAAACAACGAAGACAAACAAGCGCATTCCTTCGGTTTTGCCCAACTGCTGCATATGTGGCCCGATTTTGTCTTAAATATAAATGGGGATGATTTTTTGATTGTTTTGTTTTCATCTAGAAAACATCGGTACGAGTATTGGTACCGGGTACGATACGTACCCGGTACGCCAAAATTTTAAAAAACAAGGATGCAGGTACGTCATGCTACGTTATAACATATATATCATAAGTGCAATGAATAGTTCTCAAAATATCGAAATATTAAACATAAATCATAACTTGAAGTACAAGTTTACAAATCAATGCAACATAACATGAAGTTTTCAAACATTAAAATTCTTAAATATTACAAAATTTAACATATTATATGTTTAACCAAAAGAGATAAAATTAAACTGAAGTCTACTCATCAGTCAATTTTTTTCTTCTTCATTGTTGATCAACTTCATTGTTGGAGATCGACATCTCCAATCTCCGGTTAGTCTAGATATAAGTTAGTCATTTTGTTAATAACTTGTGTCGTATCAACACGTTCAATACACGTACTTGTAACAAAAACGTACTAGTACAAAAAACATACTTGGTACAAATACACAACTTAATTGAACGTACCTACGCATCCTAGCATAGAGCCAATTTTTGTTTACTCTAGAAAAACAGACTCCTATCACAATATGCAGAATGATGGACTAAGTCCAAGTGTGTCCACATAGGTGCATCCATCAAGTATCAAGTACGTACCGGTACCAGATATGTATCAGGTACGGGTGCGCTGCCTTCAGGGAAGTATTTGTGTTTCAT
This sequence comes from Platanthera zijinensis, assembly GCA_039513925.1. NCBI lineage: Eukaryota > Viridiplantae > Streptophyta > Magnoliopsida > Asparagales > Orchidaceae > Platanthera > Platanthera zijinensis. The sequence continues at coordinate 277,402,177 of CM077078.1, read as the reverse complement.
GGGTTTTCATAAAGAGGAGGTTTTTTCAAAGATTTTATTTAATATGATATTAAATAAAGGTGGGGGTTACAAAAGTGTGAGCTGGTTGTCATAGTAATAGAAAGGGTTTCAAATGGCCATTCATTTGGTATTTATCTCACTCAATACTCCCCATTAAAACTGAATTTTTGAAATTTATTTTAATTTAAGAAATTTAAATATTTAATTATAATTAGTCTCTTTCCTCATCGGGATGAAACTAGCGACCTTCGTCAACCGGTCCACTATCACTCAAACAGAATCATTCCCAGAGCGAGAACGGGGTAAGCCGTGAACAAAATCCATGAATATATCCTCAAACTTCCACTTGGGGCTGGTCAGCGACTGTAATAGTCCTCCAGGACTCTTGCACTCTACTTTCATCTTCTGACATCCCTCACAGTGTGTGATATAATAAGTAACATCCTTCATTCCCGGCCAAAATATGGTTCATCGCAAGTCAGTGTACATTTTGGTGATCCCGGGATGCACCGAGTACTTGGTGCAGTGAGCCTCTCTCAAATTGCCCTCACGGATCCTACCACCTGCGGGAATATAAAGACTGCCATGGAAATGAATGAGGTATTCCTTCAACATGTACCCCTCAGCTGATCCATCTACAATGGCTTGGAACACAGGGGCTAGAGCAGCATCCCTCCCTTGCCCAACCCGAATCCAGTCATGATTGTCACAAACTATACTCATGATGTCCAAGTATTACGTATAGGGCTCAGGACATGCCTTGGACACAAGCGTGATCTCCATCTCCTCGAGTACTCGAGCCAACTCCATAGTCATCAACCGAGAACCTGGGCCCAATGTGGGTGCCTTCCTGCTTAGCGCATCCGCCACTGACTTCGCCTTCCCGGGGTGGTAGTTCAATGTAAACTCATAATCACATAAAAACTCTAGTCATCGCCGCTGCCTCAAGTTCAGATCCTTTTGTGTGTGGATATACTTCAGGTTTTTTATGATATCTCCCAATTGACGCCGTACAAACAGTGTCTCCAAATCTTTAAGGCAAAGGCTACTGCTCCCTGCTCTAAGTCGTGCACTGGGTAATTCACTTTATGCTTCTTCAACTGCCTCGAAGCATACGTAATCACGTGCCTGTGTTGCATCAACACAACTCCCATGCCCTGGTATGAAGCGTTGGTATAAATTTGGAATTCTTCCTTCCCAGATGGAAGGGCAAGGATCGACGCAGAGGTGAGGCGATCCTTCAGCTCTTGGAACGCAGCCTCGCACTTGGGTGTCCATACAAAGGACACACCTTTCTTTGTCAGAGTGGTGAGGGGAAGGGCGATCTTCGAAAATCGCTCCACAAACTTGCGGTAGTAACCAGCAAGTCCTAAGAAATTCCGCACATCCGCCGCCGACTTCAAAGGAGCCACTCCTTAACTGCTCGCACTTGGCACGATCCACTGCTAGTCTGCTAACCCTGCTCCACTAATCATATGGCCCAGGAAAGCGACCTCCCGAAGCCTGAACTTGCACTTACTGAACTTGACGAACAACTGGTGCTCCCTCAGCTTCTTCAGTACCAAAGCCAGATGCTTCGTATGATCCTCCTTCGACCTTGAGTAAACCAAGATATCATCAATGAATACAATGATGAAGACGTTCAGGTAAGGCCCAAACACCCTGTTCATCAGGCTCATGAACACAGATGGGGCATTTGTGAGCCCAAACGACATAACAGTGAACTCATATTGGCCGTATCTCGAGCTAAAAGCAGTGTTCGAGATATCCTCCTCCTGAATCCTCAGCTGGTAATACCCTTATCACAAATCTAGCTTGGGGAATCAATGCGCTCCCGCCAGCTGATCAAAAAGTTCATTCCTGGGTAACGGCTAGGTGTTTCGTACCGTCAATCTGTTGAGCTCCCGGTAATTTATGCATAGTCGTAGTGATCCATCCTTCTTCTTCACAAATAGGATGAGGGCTCCCCAAGGCGATGAGCTGGGGAGAACAAATCCTGAGTCCACCAACTCCTGTAGCTGCACTCGAAACACTGTTAGCTCCTTCGGGGTCATCCTGTACGAGGCCCGAGAAACGGGCTTAGCACTCGATATTAGTCTAATCTGGAAGTCCACTTTCCTAACCTCTACCTCCTTTAGTTCAAAACAGATCATATAGACCTCATCCCCCTGCTCATGGTCCTTGATGGCCTGAATAAAAGATAATAAAATTCGGGGCACTGGTCTAATACCTTGAAAGACGACCTCGGAATCTCCATGTCTCAAGGCGATCTGTTTTGCCGTGTAGTCAATCCTGGCATGATGTCAATGCAGCCATGTCACCTCCAGGTTGCACTTGGCGGATAAGAGTAGCTCGGAGCTATCTGGAAGGCGCACTCTCCTAGTGACATCAGTGAAGTGTTGTACGTCATCCAAATTCTTCATAAAGTCCGCCGTGACGAACGAGTGAGTGACACCAACATCAAATAGAATGTGGGTGGGCCTCCCACTAATAATCATGATGCCTAGGAGTTAAGTTTTCACAATTTGAGGATGAAATTCTCTAAACAGTTTTAGGCATACTGAAGATATACCAAATAAAGCATTGAATTTAAGTTGCATTGGTACCTGCGATGACATCCCGCGGGTCCCGCTCTTGAGCCAAGTCCAATGCAAACACCTGCTCTCGAGCAGGTTAAGGATTCCTCCCCTGTGGTCCTCAGCCTCAACCTCGTCCTCGCCCCCGCTGCGCCGCTGGGGGGGGGGGGGGCATAGGATGGTTCTGGGCATTCTCTCGCAACTGCGGGCAGAAACATCGAATGTGGCCCAACTGGTGACAATGGAAGAAACCCTTTGTGAAAGGCTCTCCAGGTCGCTGATGTGCCTGAGCCTGCTGAGGTGGGGGCAATGCTAGTCGTGGAGCCGGTTGCTATATCCTGAAATTTGGATGAAAATGTCCGCCCCCACTTCTCTGGTTTCCTCCTCTGCCCCTAATAGGCTGCCTCCTCCTACTAGGACCTGCTTTAAGCACATCCTCTGCTGATCTCTTTCCACTCTTCTGGACCCCAAGGTGGTCCTCCTACAGCCTTTTAGCCATTTCTATGATCTAAGCAAGGCTTGAGTCGTCTACAAAAATGAGAGCCTGCCTGAGGGGGGGGGGGTGTCGTAGACCCTTGTAGAATCTCTTCGCGTATCCGCGATCATCCAAGTCGTAGGAGTCTGCAAACCTGGACAGATGTTGAAATTCCTGCTGGTATTCCACCATTGACCTGAGTCCCTGCTTCAACTACAGGAACCTCTCTTCGAGCTCGTCGCGAGCAGTAGAGGGAACGAAGTGCTCCAGGAATGCATCAGAGAACTCACTCCAGCTGATGTCTGTGTAAGTACGCTCCTCGAAAGTGGAGCCTATAAGAGATTTTCACTACCTCTTGGCGTGCGAGTCTAAGACAAAAACTGCTAAGGTGACGGCCATGCTGGCAGGGCATCGGATCCCGACCATCAACTCCTACACCGAGTCCAGCCACTCCGTGCGAATAGTCGATTTTGTCTCGTGATATATAGGCGGAGAGAGAGCTCAGAAGGTGCTCAGCCAATTTGAGCCCAAATTTTGCTACTGCACTAGGGCCTGCTGGGATCTGAAGGCGTCGAGGATAGCAGACAAGGTCTGCCCCAACTCTGACTGTTGGAAGGGAGTAGAGTTCGAAGGAACGGGGGTGCCAATTATTGGCTCAGAATGTACCGAAATCTACACATGAAGGCACAATTTTAGGAATAGGTTGGCCATTTCCAGATGAATTAGTGGACATACTTAATGTGAAAAACTCATGGGCACACCATTGCTTTCACTAATTCAGTTTGTCCTCAAACTGAATAATCAAACGGGGGTGATCCAGTGGGTTAATGGGCTTCTTTATCTCAGGATCGTTGCAAGTTAATACCATTTATAAGACCCTCCCTCCCGAAACACAAGATATAGCCGAGGGGAGCCTTATGCCCAGAACAACCGCCTTGCGGTATCTCATCACACGGGCTAACCTGTACCACAAGACGCCTATCTTGCCGGATATTTCCAATATCATCTGCCAACCCACAAACTAAATGACATTGAAGTGCAACATCCACAATAAATATATGAGTCTACAAAAATGAGAATAACAGGAAGCAACAAAGTCTCATGAATACATCAGAGCACAAAAATGCCCGTAGGCTACATCAAGCGCTCAAACCCACATTTGTCACAGAAGGTAACGATGGTATCGTAGTGTCAGACCCTATCTCCTTGACCTAGCTACCCTCCTGTACGGGGTGCTCTTGCTGCTGCTGCTGCTCCTGCGAGTGTGCTCCTAAAAATAGTGGTGTAACAACGGCTAGTCATAAAGACTAAGTGGCTTCACGTTCTCTCCCCCGACGACTCTTAGGCACTGGGCAGCAAGAGGGAAAAAGGGCTACAGTATACACAGTAATATATAACAAAACAAGTGATAGATGTTTAATCTAGCAGTTATCAAATCAACAGTTCATATATGCAATATTTTGAATATCGGATGTCGACGACATATCAGATTGAGTTTTTAGATGTCGGAAGTCGGAGACATGTCAGAGATATTTTAAAATATCGGATTTTCATGTCTTATAAATAAAATTTTTATTTTTATGTATACAAACTATAATTATATATTATAAAAATAGAAAAATAATATAACAAATAGATAAAAAATGAGTCATTTATATTACAAAATAAAATCAAATAGTATCTAAGATAAAATATTATTAATAAATACTAAATTATACATTGCAAAATATATTTAATGGTATACAATAATTTTATTTTGATAAAAATAAGTTTATTATAAATAATGAAAATTTAAAAGTTAGAATTTTTGATTGATTATAAGTCTTTTCAAACTTATAAATTTATATTAAAAACATGCAAACAATCAACTAACTAATGTATTAAATAATTTCATATTTTTGTAATACGAAATTAAAAAATTATGAAATAATTATACAAATTGGTTGTAAGAATAAAACGTTAAAAACTCAAAACAATAAGTCTAATTGGTTTTAACATACATAATATAATATTCATAGACGATTTAAACATATGCTGCTAGTCTGCAAATATAACATAAAATAAAATAGCGGACGATATATTTAAAAGTCGTGTCGACCGATATATCGAAAAAATCGGACATGTCGACCTATATTTTGCAAAAAGACATAATCTATTTTTTTTAGAAAAAAATATTGTTTTGGCCTAAAAAATGACATGTCGGGAGACATATCGGACATGTCGGAGGACATTTAAAATAATGCATATATGGTAAGCAATATGTGCAAAAGCAGGAAGTTTATAAAACACTGAATTGAACTCAACTTATAAAAATGCTCATATAGATTATAAATTAAAGATTTGACACGGTAAATGTAACCCATCATATAAGAGAGATCATACTAATTTATATGATGATGATCTTATGCGGTGCAATGCAATGAAAATATGAGATGAATGTTTGAATGACCCATGTTTACACACACTCCAACATGCTATGTCGACATAGACCCTTAGTTCCCAATTTATAAGGGTAGCGAACCACTCAGGCACCTCCCGTCATGGCCGGACGGAGACAGTGGAGCGGGCTTCTCCACTACTAGGCGGGTATGCACACTATCAGACCTAGGCCTATGTTCGCCTCAATGCTAAGAACCAAAAGCGGAGACCCTGCGTACTTGCTCGGTCATTTGAGTCTTAAAATGCACAAAATGGATCTTTGGGAAGTAAGCACCAAAAATCTCAGCCCAACCGACCAGAGTTTATCTGTCATCTTCCATCAGTTTGACGACCGGTAAACATGTAAACCCGTGACAAGAAATCCTCACCCCAAGATCAATATGCAGTCGCGTATCAACCATACACACCCATGAAATTCCCATGATTGAACTGTGCTAACAAGCACCCAAGAACTTCCACTGAGTCCTTACACAAATCCTTATTTATAAGATTGGCTGGTGCTAATTAACACCCAAGGACCCACCAACCGGATCCTTAACATCACACCCTAAAATTTAATCCTATTCTATAATTTACACCAAGACATCACTGCTACCTGTACTGAGTTGTCGCAACTCTAATGACGTGTAATGGGTAGGTTAGGAAATTACTCTCTATGATCCTATAGAACTATTTGTGTATTTAGCGATATGTTTAAGTTCACTAATAAGGTCCACCCAACTACATTTTTTAGCCAGTTCCAACCTCATGTTAGAGTCACGACATGCCTTGAATATAATTGAATTCAAAACATTGATAAATCACATCATAAGCATGTTTGCAAATCTCCGCCTCAATTAGGTATCATGATAATTCACGTTCAACATAACAATTTATAACAAAGTATTTAATTGAGGAGCTATTTCAAAACCAAATTCTCAGAAATTTCTACCATAATTTATATATAATATTTTGATCATTTCTACCAAATTTCAACTTCTCTATATTTCACAATATCTATTTATGATGCGATAAATTCATATGATATGATTGATAAATTCTCAACAAATATATATACAAAAATTCTGAAACTTTATGGTGGTGATTACAATATCATCAAACTTATAACTATCAAATTTCATAAGCATCCGACAAATAATATGAGAGAAATCAGCAAAACATCAAAGCTTTGTACGTCTGCGTCGCTGTTTACTAAAATGGGGTTTCTGGAGCTACAGTCCACCAAAATTAATGATTTACCCCATTCTGGAAAGGTATCTCTAAGGGCTATGTTGGAAGAGCTCAAAAACTTATATGTATTGCTTGTGTATCTAAATATAAGGAGAGAATACAAATATATAGGAAGAAAAAGAGAGAAGATAATCTTATACAAGATGTGGGACTAAAAGAGGAGAGAAGATAAAACAATAAATGAGCCCAATAATGGGCCCTTTACATGGGCTATTTTAACACTCCCCCGCAAGCTGGAGCGTACAAATCGTATGCGCCAAGCTTGGACAAGCATTGATAGAAGAGTGTCTTGGAAAGAGCTTTCGTGAAGACATCCACAACTTGTTCTGATCCTGGGACATGCCTTAGGTAGAGCTGTCACGGTTCCGGTTCGGTTCCGGTTCTACTAAAACCGTGAACCGAACCACTAAGGTAACGATTCTTTAAATTAGAACCAAAACCTTATTTGGTTTGACCGGTTCCGGTTCTGGTTCCGGTTCCAGAATAGTTTTTAGAACCGTCATGTCAACGGTTCCGGTTACGGTTCCACACGAACCAAAATCAAACCGACCACTAACGGTTCGGTCCGATTCTATGCGGTTCGGTCCGGTTCCAATCGGTTCTAAGTAGAACCAAAACTAAATTTGGCAAAATGAATTGGGGAAGTAAAAAATAAAAAAATCGGAGGAGAAATGTAAATCCATTCGGTTTTTTCTGCAAGGACTTCGAAGTCCGGGACCCGGACGTAGGAATTTTGTATTACTCCAAGTGAGATTACTTTTTTTGTGTAATATAGTAAGTACCACTGAAAGTTAAAAACTGAAATCACAAAATTGCACCATACCGCACCGATCTTAAACCGCGCCGATTTTAAACCGTACTAAATGGTTTGGTTGTAGAGTGACTTCGTTGGTTGCAAAACAACATAGTTTGCAGTGCATTTATTGGCGGCGTAAAATCGACAAAACCGTGCCGCATTATTTTCTTTGAGAGGTTATGATTTTCCAATCATCGCCAATAAGTACAAGTTACTTTAATTATTTCAGGAAAATGTATGAGTAAAATTGTAAATACATTATATAATAGTGTAAATATCGAAATTGTACTGCAAAAACCGACTCCAAACCGCACCAATGTCAAACCACACTGCACTGTTTTGATATGATGCGATTTTGTTCAGTCCAAAACTAACATTTTTTAGTATGATTGCGGTTTGAATCAAACTGCGTCAGTTTTACTCATACTAGTAAGTATAGATATTATTGATGGATTATAAAAAATAATAATATAATAAAATTTTTATTAATAATAAATTATAATAATAAACGAGTTGCGGTTCGGTTCGGATCGGGTCTAAAAATCTTGGAACCGCTTGAGACTTGTATGTTGCGGTTCCGGTTCCGGTTCCGGTCCGGATAATAAAATGAAAGAACCACACCCGGACCAATGATGTTCACGGTTCCAAAATTCAAACCAGAACCTAAATAATTCGTGAACGGTTCGGTTCGGTTCTTTGCGGTTCCGGTTCGATTTTCGGTTTTAAGTGACAGCTCTAGCCTTAGGTCAAGCTTCTTCATTTGAACCTTTTCCCGGATGAAGTGACAATCGACCTCAATATGCTTCGTTCTTTCGTGAAAGACCAGGTTCTTTGCGATGTGTATGGCGGCTTGACTGTCACAAAGGAGAAGAGTCGGTGATGGTAATTTTACACCCAGATTAGTTAGAATACTCTCAAGCCATGTCAATTCTGATACAACTGATGCCATTGTCCGGTACTCTGCCTCGGCTGAAGATCGAGCAACGACCGCTTGTTTCTTACTTCGCCAAGTAACAAGATGTCCTCCAAGGTAAGTGCAAAAACCACTCGTAGATCGCCGATCATCGAGAGAGCCAGCGTAATCAGCATCTGAATATGCCACCAATGTTGAAGCAGAAGAGGAGGTCATGTAGACAAGTCCCTGGCCAGGAGCGGTTTTCAGATACCTGAGAATTCGTTCTACTGCTTGAAGATGAGATTTTCGAGGAGAGTGCATGTATCTGCTGACAAGACCAACAACAATGGAAATATCCGGTCTGGTAATTGTGAGATATATCAGTTTTCCAACAAGGCGTCGATAATATTCAGGATTCTGGAGAAGGAGATCGGAGTCAGATGCCTGGGCACACAGTTTGTGGTTCACATCCATAGGAGTATCACTTGGCTTGCAACCGGACTGACCCGCATCATGAAGAAGGTCAAGACAATATTTCTGTTGAGATAGAGTGAGCCCATCCGACCTTCTGGCAATCTCAAGACCCAGAAAATAACGAAGAGGTCCCAAATCCTTTGTCTGAAAGACTGAGTTTAGATGGATTTTGACGGCCTGTATCCCTTGAGAGTCATCTCCAGTAATGATAATAATTATCGTCGACATATACTAACAAAATAACCGTTCATGTTGGTTGGTGACGAGTAAAGAGCGAGAAGTCGGCCGAGCTCCGAGTGAAGCCAATCTCGCGAAGGACCTTGCTGAATTTTTCAAACCATGCCCGTGGAGATTGTTTGAAACCATATAGAGTCTTTTTAAGATAACAGACTTGAGACTCCCCCGTGGTCTCAAACCCGGGTGGTTGTTGCATGTAGACAGTTTCCTGGAGATCCCCATTCAGGAAAGCATTCTTGATATCTAGCTGAAAGAGAGGCCACCGACGATGGACAACAACAGAGATGAGGACACAAACACTATTAAGTTTCGCTACCGGAGAGAACGTTTCCTCATAATCTAGCCCATCCTGTTGAGTGAAACCTCTAGCCACAAGACGGGCCTTTAGGCGGTCAATTGTCCCATCTGCAGCATGTTTGATGACAAAGACCCACTTGCACCCAACTGGTTTCTGGCCCGGTGGAAGGGGAACAACAAACCAAGTCTGGTTAGACCAGAGAGCAGACATTTCTTCCTCCATGGCCGCTCGCCATCCTGGATGTTGAAGCGCCTCCTGCACAGAATTAGGAATAGCAACCGAAGAGAGAGAAGTAGCCAAAGTGTGTGAATGGGGAGAGAGGCGATGAAGAGAGACGTAGTTTGCCAGCGGATGAGCAGTGGAAGACAATACCTGATCATTTGGACGCGGAGTATCCATGGTAGAGACCGACGGCAGAGGGGCAACGGAAGTGGTAGAGCGACGAGTGTAGACGCGGATAACTGGTGGTTTCAGGGAATGACAGTCGACTCAGAGGGAACGACAGTCGGAGGAGTAGTGGCGGGAATGACGGGGCGTAGGATGGATGGTGGAGAAGGTGTGGGTGGTAGATGGTCAGGTGAGGGAGCAGGAAAGAATGGTTGATCCTCGCGGAAAGTGACATCAGCAGAGACGGAGAGCTTGCGTGTAGTAGGAGAATAACATACATACCCCTTTTGGGTACGTGAATAGCCAACAAAGATATGCTTGGCTGCTCGAGGATCCAACTTATCCGAGGAAGGCCCCAAACGCTGGACGTAGCAGAGGCTACCGAATACACGAGGTGGGAGAGGAAAGGCCGGAGTGGAGGGAAAGAGTATGCTAAACGGAGTAGCATAGTTGAGAATAGAGGAAGAGAGACGGTTAATGAGAAAGCAGGCGGTCGAGACCGCAAAGTTCCAATATGGTTTAGGGACATGCATTTAAAGCATGAGAGAATGGGCAACATCGAGTAAGTGACGATTCTTGCGTTCGGCAACACCGTTTTGTTGCGGCGTGTAAGCGCAGGAAGTTTGATGTAGAATGCCGAACTCAGAACATAAAGCAGTAAATTCGTGACTAGTGTATTCACGAGCATTGTCAGTTCGTAGAACCTTGATGGTCGTGCGGAATTGTGTACGGGTTTCGAGGACAAATGCCCGAAAGACACGGGGAAGCTCGGAGCGTTCACGAAATAAGTATAGTCAGGTAGTGCGAGAGTGATCATCAATAAATGTTATAAAATACCGGAAACCGGAAATACTAGTAATTTTAAATGGTCCCCAAATATCCGAATGCACTAAATCAAAAGGAGCAGCGCTCCGAGTACAATGAAGAAAAAGATGAACGAGTCTGCTTGCCGAGGATACATGAGTCACACTGAAAGGGGGTAAAAGAAACATCCGGGAGAGCCCGCTGGAGGACCGGTAGAGGAGCATGCCCAAGTCGACGATGCCAATCAGTGGAAGAGACGGATGAGAGGATGGTGGGAGAATCGTCGAGAAGGTAAAGCCCATTCCGCAGTCGGCCTTTACCAATGGTAGTCTGCGTCCGCCGATCCTGTATAACAAAAGAAGAGGAAGTGAATATAACAGAACAATCCAGATCATTAGTAAGTCGTCCAACAGAAAGTAAATTGAACGGGGAACTCGGGACGTGAAGAGCCGAGCGAAGGGAGATGGAGGAGGTGAGAGGAAGATCTGCCGAGCCGGAGACGGGGACAGTGGCCCCATTGGCCACAGTAATAGACTGTGGATAAGAGGAATTCAGGTACTGGGCAGGTTGATGTGGAGTAATGTGATGAGTAGCGCCAGAGTCCACAATCCAGCCCAAGCCGGTGGAGAGACAAGCGGTACCTGTGTTAGAGACGGAGGTAATGGAGGCAGATGGTGGGTGGAGTAATCCTTGGAGATGCTGGAGCTGAATACGGATACTTTCAAGATCAGGAGGACCAACATCGGTAGCAACAGAGGCCGTCGGGCGAGGAGGATAGCCAACTTTCTTGTAACAGGTGGCCTCGAGAGGACCATCTTTCCCGCAGAAGGAACACTTCGGCCGACCCCGGCCACCACGACCACGACCGCGAGATCCCGAACGACCCCCCCGAGTAGGAGGAGGGAATGGTAGAAGTAGAGGTGCCTGCTGAAGAAGGGCCGGAGGAGCCGTAGTATCTGGAGGAGGTGGTACACGGAGAATCATGGAACACACATCAGAGAATGATGGTGTGGTAGAGGAAGCCAGGACCTGAGCACGAATGCTTTGAAGGTGAGGGGGAAGACGGGCCATGAGGATGGCAGTACAGGCAGCTTCCTTCTGAGCGCTGAGCAACAACATCATTGGTGAACGGCTGATGTTGGATCCATGCTTCAGCAAGAGTCTTCGCACGAGCAACAAAGGAGGTCATATCCGAAGCCCCTCCAGCGTCAAGAGAAAAGAGGTCAGTGAGGATGTCGTAGAGATGCTGGAGGCTGTCCCGTCCAGAATATAAGGAGTGTAGCTCAGTCCACATATCTTTGGCAGTCTCATGATACATAGCCATTTGATACGGCTCACCATCTAAAGAATTCAAGATCCAGGTCTGAACTCGGCCATCATTGCGGAGCCAGTCATCGGTAGGAGGGGTGGGAGGAGCCTGAGTAAGGTGAGGGAGAAGGCCCTTGGCCTGAAGAACCCGTCTAACTGAATGTACCCAAGGGACGAAGTTCTTCTTTCCAGAAAGAGAGATGGTAGTGATGCGCAGCTCATCACAAACTTCTGTAGTGGTAGCCGGGCGGTCAGTCGGACAAGCCGGGCGGTCAGCAGGCTGGCTGGCTGTCGAGCTAGAGGAGTTGTCGGAAGAGCCCATAAGGACAGACCGCAGAGACAGACAACCGAGGTCGCTGCGAGAAGGTCAGGAGGCCGCTGCGAGAAGAGAGCAAGGCCGCGGCGAGTAGAAGACAAACCGCCTGTGAGAAGATAAGGAGGCCGCCGCGAGAATGACTGAGGAAGACCACGACCAGAATGCGGATAGACAGCAGTCCGCACGGTCAAGCCGGACACCAGCGAGTAGTCAGTTTGCGACCAGAGGGCAAAAACAGAAGAGAGACCGCCCCGGTCAAGGTGAAGCCAGCAGCGGTCAGAGAGCGGAAGGAACCCGCGAGGTCGCAAGCGAGAAGTAAGCAGAGAGAGGCGGATAAGAGCAGCCCGCAAGAGAGAACCCGCAGCGGATTGACAGAGATCGCGGGAAGCAAAGGGGAGACTGCTGTCTTGCAGCGGACAGAAGACGAAGCCGCGCGGACAGAGGGCAGAGCCGCAGCAGCCGTGCTGCGGGCAAGAAGGTGAGGAGCTCGCAGCGGATAGAAGGTGAGGCCGCAGCGGGTAGAAAAGAGGTGGACCCCACGAATTAGAGAGAATGGTGGCTATAAAAAGCCAGAAGAGGGTGGAACCACGGAGTGGGAGAGGAGAAGAGGAATGCAGAGGCAAACCGCAGAGCTCGCGGATAGAAGCCTGCAGATAGGAGATCGGAGCGGGAAGGCTCACAAGCCGCATGAGAAGCTGAGAGGGGCAGGCGGATGGGGCGGGTTGGGCGGCCTGGGCGGTTAAAGAGAACGAGACCGCACAGGTCAGACCGAAGCCTCTGATACCATGTTGGAAGAGCTCAAAAACTTATATGTATTGCTTGTGTATCTAAATACAAGGAGAGAATACAAATATATAGGAAGAAGAAGAGAGAAGATAATCCTATACAAGATGTGAGACTAAAAGAGGAGAGAAGATAAAACAATAAATGGGCCCTTTACATGGGCTATTTTAACAGGATACGACTTTCATGTTGAGCTTGAGGTCCAGATATAAGCGTATCATGCTTAAAATCGGGTTTGAAACCGGCGGTGTAAACCTTGACAGAATCTGTCCGGTCCTTAAGACATAATTGATTTCGGGACAACATTTTTTATTTGAGTTATAAGGAGCTACAAGACTCCTCAAAAAATGTGCAACCACTTTCCGGAAAGGTCTTTTCGAGGGCTACAAATTTCGTGTTGAGCTTGAGATCTAAATCTGGTTGGAACATGCCTATAAGGTGGCTTGAAGTCAGTTGCACACACGAGTCAGATTCTATTTACTTTATAATTAAATGTTCTATTGGAGATATGTTAGGTGTTTGGTCTCCTTGTATTTGATGGGAAAACTTCAAACCAAAATGGAGGTAAACCAATTATTTGGAGGGAGACCTTCATAATGAAAAAGAGGAACACTTTATCGCACATTGCTTAACACCATACATGTCAGTGAGTGTATAATGTCATTCACTCCTTCATATTTGTTCAAAAGAACATAAAGAGGAACTATAAAACCACACGCATGCGCGCACCGCACTGAACCAGGTCTGAATTTGGGATTTCAGGAATAATTGAATTGTATATTTTGCGCAACTCCCAACCCGCTAAAGAAACGTCGACATGCGTCGAGTAGCACTCGTCAACTTCACTAAACATGCGTCGAGTTGCACTCGACGCATGCGTCAACTTCCCTAAACATGCGTCGAGTGCACTCGACGCATGCGTCGACTTCACTAAACCTGCGTCTACATGCGTCGATAGGCTCTCAATGTACATTGACTATAACTCGGCGCAAGTTACGTCAACCACCGATTGTCTTATTCCTCCAGTGTGGGGATGTGACTTGCCCGGCCTGGAGCCTTTTAAATCCCTCTTCCATTACTCCCTCCATAGACCACTAATCTTCACGGGATCAACTCCTATAACTTCTTATTGGAAACATGGATTGATTGAAGTTATTTTTGCGACGAGCGACGCCCTAGAATGAAAATTCTAGCGTGGTTTCTTTCTACAAAACTCCATGAATCTCGCTGAAACCAAGCTCTCTTGAGTCCAATATCTCTACTAATTCGATCAAAAGATCTAGCACTAAGAGAGAGGGGAGGAAGCTCACCTGGCTCACGACCATTGATCGAGTTTGTCTTCTTGGCGGCATGATGGTGATCAGTTTCGTTCCGATTCCTTCTCCTTGACTTGTTCTCTTTCAAGAAAATCCTTGCTCAGCTGCTTGAGGGTTTAGAATGAAGGGAAAAAGGCCAAGTGAGAAAGGGAGGGAGTTTCACGTGGGAAAAATCCTACGCATGGCTAACAATTAATGGTAGTTATTTCCAAGGCTTTGGAATGTGACGTATTAGATGAAGCGTTTCCCATGCCTTGAAAAGTCATAACATGTCATGTGTCACCCTCCATAAGTCAATATTTGTTCAGCCGCCCTAATTTAAGGAAGGGATATAATACATGACCTAGGAGGGAGTGTCACGTCTTTGTATGTCCGACGTCTAGCATTATCTTTATAGCGTCGAGTACTCTCCAGGTTGCGTCGAGTACTCAAGTTGCGCCGAGATAGTTATCGCCCGGCAGTAACTACTACCACCAACATTAGCTCGAACTACAGGTTTTCTTAAGTCTCAGGCCTACCACACAGACCCAACCATCTTACCGTAACACCAGTCACTCATGGGGGCCTAGTTCGAATAGGGACGTTACACACTGCTTCCTCACCGCTTCCCCGAAGCTGCTCTCGGTCCTCTTCCTCCGACACTGCTTCCCTGACGCTACGTCCTCGGCAAAACACCCCCAATGGGCGTCTAATCCTCCTCTGCCGACAGGAAACGCTGCGTAACAGAAGCATACGCGTAAGATTCTTTCTGATTGGGCCGGTACCCACACGTGGGGATTTCTAGGAATTTATTATGCATTCAAGAATTTATTTCTTATTAATTCTTATTTGAATTAATTAAGTAATCAAATTTGAGATGCCATCGTTGGGAGACGACACAAAACTCGCGGAACACAAATTCAGCCGCCTCTGATGACTCCAACCGTCCCTTCTTCTGCTCCTTATCCTGTGTTACCTCCATCCACACTATGGGAGACTCGGCCGACTTCTTGAATGCTATAAACCAGATACACACAGTTATATCCGCCATGGATGCACGCCTCCAGAATGTAGAAGCATGCTTTCAAGACGCCGTCGCATGTCATCAGAATGACATGACAACCCTCACCACCGTGCTTAATGGACTTACAACAGCACCTCCCGTGGTTACCACCCCATCCACGGATCACGCCAGCAACAATCAAGATCTGCTACCTCCGCTCATCCTCCATGAGCCGCCACCACAAACTCTCTTACGCCCTAAAGCTGTTCTTCTACCGCGCTATACCTGGTTGGAATTCCTCACCTACGATGGGAAAACAGATCCCTTGGGCTGGCTCACTAGGCGCGAACAATTCTTTGGTCCTCAACAAACTCCGGTAGCCAAACGACTTTATCCGGCCTCGTTCCACCTTCTCGACTCGGTCTTGCTTTTGGGCAACTCGTTTCCTTATCAGTTGGGTTTGACATAGGACGACTTCATGCGATTTTGCAACCCGCGTTCCGGCCCTCCAATCTGTAGTAACCCCCTCGGTGCCCTCACGACACTCCGCCAGACGGGTTCTGTAGACGATTATCTGGAGCAGTTTCAACTTCTTCTGACACACGTCTTACTTTCCCCAGAGATGTAGGTCGTCATCTTCACCACCAGACTTCACGAGCGCTTGCGACTTGATGTTGTTGAGGATCTTCCAGACTTATTGTTTGTTGCGAGTCTGCTCAGGCTATGTGACCGTCGCCTCCAACTGGCACAGGAGGGCTATTTGCCCACCAACACTGGCATTCAGTAAGGTCGTTCCGAGCGTCCTCTAGCCCCACCAGTCCATAAACGACCTCGACACGAGATGATGGAACGACGCACGCAAGGCTTAAGTTTCAACTGCAACGAGCAGTGCACTCACAGGCACTGGTGCAAACGGCTTTTCTATCTGCACATCGAGGGCTCTGATGATGAGGGTATCGGCTTACGCGGACACCATTGATCTCCCTCGAGCTTGAGGACAAGCTCATTTTGCAAGGCGGGTGAGATGTTATGGGTCCTTTTATGACACTCTTTATTATTAATTATTTCTTAATATGCATTTTTTCTGTATTAGAGTCGTGCCTTTATATGACTCTGTTATTTATGTCGTGTCTTTATGAGATGTTCTTTTTCGTCGCATGTCCAAGTCTGCCTCGTATTTCGATTAAAAGTTTATCATAAGTCTTATTTAAAGGAACCATTGGGTCTTGTATTGGTATGAATAAAAAAAGTATATTTTCCCAAAGCCTAAAAGAGATCTCAGAAGCTCTCTCTCCCTCCAGCACACCTCCTTAGGCAACCGCGGTCACGACTCCATAGTATCTCCGCCATCGTCATCTCCACCTCCGACCACTCCTCTGGCAACCTCCAAGTAGGCCCTTAACACCCTAAAATAGCAATTCCATTATATATTTAAAACACCTATCAGTATACTGTTGACTACACACATGTGGCAGCTATTCATCTCCCTCCATTTGTTTGGCTCCACCCGACTACATCTCTCTCTTCCTTGGGATTGCATCTCTCTCTCTCTCTCTCTTCACTCTCTCACTCTCAGTGCCTCTCTCTCTCAAATTTCCCTAGTTTAGACGCTCTTCCACTTTGGCTGGATAGAGCTGACGACGTTGGCAGCTCTCAGAGGCTACTTCTTGCCGAACGTGGTTGCTGCCCCGGGTGTCATCGTCGAGGGAGACTGTCGAAACCTCATGGAGTACCGCTCCTCTGGATTCAGGAAGGGCCAGTGGGCTGACTCTTATCGGAGCAATGAGGATCTTGCTTTCCTCTTTGACTTTACACAAGTGCTCTTCCGCTATGTGCCACGGGAGGTGAACTGGGTTGCTGATTATTTTGTATGTTTGTCTCTTTTATCTATTTTTTATAGACTGATAGTGCATATTATTCGCTGGAATTTTCTTGTTCAGAATGACCGGGAGAGCATTTTAGCTTTTTGATTTGTTGTACTTTTATTTTTCCCTTGGAATGCAAATGCAATATTTCATAAAAGACATCTCGTCTAGGAGCTTGGGTGCATGCAATATAGCTTGCTTCTTAGACATCCTCTTCTCTAGGGCCTACGATCACTTTGAGTGCCTCTTTGCCTCAATCTAGCTAGGTAGTAGGTAATGAAGATGAAATCTACATGGAAGTAGATCTTGTGGCCGCATGTCAGGGTAAGATCATGAGAATGCATGCAGTATGCATATCATGATGGTTGGCGGTGCATAACAGGCGAAGCTATTGCTTATCATGATGGTTGGCGGTGCATAACAGGCAAAGCTATTGCGTATCATGATGGTTGGCGGTGCATAACAGGCAAAGCTATTGCGTATTATGATGGTTGGCGGTGCATAACAGGCCAAGCTATTGCGTATCATGATGGTTGGCGGTGCATAACAGGCCAAGCTATTGCGTATCATGATGGTTGGCGGTGCATAACTGGCCAAGCTATTGCGTATCATGATGGTTGGCGGTGCATAACAGGCCAAGCTATTGCACAAGATGAGAATGCATGCAATATGCATATCAAAACAAAACATAGAACAACTACACAATATATGCAAAAGCTTAGATATCAAACACTTTTTATGTTGAGCAATAAATAAAAGAGAGCCTAACATGCATGTATCATGATGGTTGGCTTTATCCGAAGATCAACCACAACCCCTTGATCACATCAGTGTATGCTTCTAGCACAACAATCATAGAATCAATACATAAATCAGGGGTACTCATGGTCACCCAATCCGAAACACCAAAACATCAAATAGAACGCCCTATATCATAAGTAAGACACACCTATCTCTTAGGCTCTCTTCACCTAATATATAGAGTCCCGACGAAAGGTTTACCCTCGGCGAGCACACTTTGCGCCGAATCTCGTTTTGGTGGGAGGTGAGGTTCATCTTCATGCCGAATCTCGTATTAGCTGGGGGTGTAGGTTCATCTCCATGTCTAATCTTGTACTGGTAGGTGTATGCTCATCTCGATACCAAATCTCGTACTAGCGGAAGATGTAAGTTCATCTCCTTGCTAAATCTTATACTACCCGGAAGTGTAGGGTTTTCTCGCCACCAAATCACTATTACTCATATCAAGCCTAACCCGTTTCTAATTTAATCTATTAATTCAACCATCGCATAATCAACTCTCGTGGATTACAAACTAGATAATTACATCCTAACTATCTTCGTGCCGTGGAATCTACAATATTTCATTATGTCATTTTAAGGGCCACCGACATAGATCTTTGCTACTGATGCAGGACGAATCTATAGGCGGCGGAAAATCTGCGACCTAACCCTACATGCTATGCAAATGTCCGACGGGTAGATCATAATTGGATAATAAATTAAAATCATCTCACGCAGATAAATTCACGATAAGGTAAAATATTTTATTTGGAAAAAACAAGCTTAGACTTTCCTCCGTGGAGGGCCAAAACAAGAGCGCGCGGCGAATAAATCCTGCAAATCACGATAATTATCTAACAATCCACCAAGATACAAGGTATCCAATCTAATACAATGATCCAACCAAATATAAAAGTGCTGAAAATAGTAAACAAGTACAACTAAATCTCACCAAATAATGGGCTAACAATGACACTGAAGAATTCAGAGCCGAAGATGAATGTACGGCGATCCGAGGTGGAACCGGCGGCGTAAAAAGCGACGTAGGTGAGTATCCTCGGTGGTGGAGGGTGGAATCAGACTGGAAATGGATAGATCTGGTCACGTATGGGTAGATCCGGGCGTGGGTGGATAGATCCGCTATTTTGGGGGGATCCGGGCTAGAAAGTGATGGACGGGTGAAAAAATAGCAGATCAGGGCTGGATGGTCTAGATCTGGACTTATCTAGAGGGGGAGGAGCTGTGAAAAGTGGATCCACAAAAGGAGGGGCAGTGGGGGAGTAAAAACCTGCGACTGGAGTGGCCGGCTTGTGGGGAGGATGTTGGAGGGGGCGGTGGGTTGCTGGAGGAGTCCAGATGGGGCGGCCAGCGGTGGATCTGGTGGAGGACCGACTGGATTGGTGAGGGTTGCTGTTAGTGAGGAGGGGAACCAGATGAAACAGAGAATATGGTGGCTGGGCGGGTGGCAGCAACGGGCAAGGGGAGGCCGACAATGCAGGGGAGGGGCAGCAGCATGCCGACAGTGGTTCAGGGTTTAAAAAAACTATATAAATGAACATTAAATTTCATTTTTGAATAGTAATGGTGAATGAAAATTTAGATTTCTGGACAGCCAATTGTGGGATGTTTTGGGGCTGATTTGGGCGGCTGAAAGGGGGTTTGGAGGACGGAAAAAGAGGGCTAGGGTTAGGGGATATCTTGGGGAAGGAGATACAAGCCTAGAAGTCGTCACCTAGGGTTCCACGAAGTCGGTACCGTGGCGGGATCACTGGAATTCGGGAATAGCTTTCTCCAAATTCTGCAACCCCTTCAAAACCAGTCTCTACTCATCTATTTATAAGTAAACAAAAACTAGGGCTTCCCACCTTCAACGACTATGATTGGCCAGAGGCGGGATCACTCAAAATACACTAAAATAAACCAAAAATAATAAAGTAGCATATGATTTTGACTCGCAGCATCAATATGAACACATCCACAGAATCCGATTGTCGATCCGGGCACGCCATATATGGAAAGTCACCAATCAGCCCCGAACGGGCCTAAAACTCGTCCTCTACTGCAAGTCCTCTTCTCTGCTCCACGTCAATCTCCATGACTTGAAAGAATTCATCTCCCGATGAATAGGGATCAAAATTCTCTCGATGTATGCCAGGTAAGACTCGAAGAGATCAACCAGAGATCGTCCAAGTGTCATTGATGAAAGAATGTCCTCGCTAATCAACTCCCCCTGACTGAAAAGTTGTAATCTCCGGTGAATGGAGACAGTCGTACTGAAGTCAAAGTCTAGGGGCGAGTCATCGAGCTCTGTTGTAAGTACACAGGTGTCACCAACGTCTGTAGCAGGAATGCACTGGTGGAGTCTGGTCTCCATAATGCTCTCAACGCTCAACTCACGAGTGGTGGATCTCGGTGCGATCGGCGACGCTGTAGGTAGAACAAAAGAAGACAAGTCCCCGGGTGGGTGGGTGTCAGAAGTGGGTGAGTAGTGGTGGCCATCAGACGTGTGTGGGCTATGAAGGTGGCAAGGAAACAAAAATGGAGGCGTGAGCGGCTGGAAGTCTCCACTGCTTGGGTCCGCATACTCGTGAGACTCGTAGTATGCCGTCAGATTTTCAACATTAAATACTGAGTGGATACCTATACTTGTAGAGATATCAAGATCGTAGATGTTTGATTCGATCAGTCTCATGATTATATAGGGATTCATTCGCCTAACGCTCAAGCTTTTAGTAAGCCTCACAACGCAAATTCTTACCATCACCTGCTCGCCTTCATGAAATACCTGCACTTGCCAATGAACATCCGCATGTGATTTACAAGATTTATTACCAATATGGATTATTCGTCGAACCGACTCATGACACACATGCAAACGATGAACAAACAACACAACATACTTTTGCAAATGATGACGAAATGACTCAACAGACTCATGCAAATGATGCAAATGACACATGACCGACACAACATGCTCTCTATGGGAGAATCTAATAATGACATGAAAACTTATCAAAGGAGGTGGCCTATCAGGAGGCTATCTCGGTGGAGTGTTAAAAAAACTCATCTCGTGTGTGCTGAGTGCTCATGTGATCGTGCGAAACATCTATACTAAAGGGCGAGCTCATGAAGAGCAAAATGTCTCTCAGGGAGCGTAACGCATCAGGGGGTTCACCGGGAGGTGTGTAAGAAAAGTCATCATGAATGCGACGACCACATGAATGAAAATCTTGTATACCGACTAAAAGACGTGAATCTCGACTGTGGCGCGTGTCCCCGAAAAGAAAGAGCTCGTCTGGTGGGTTAGCAGGTGGTGCGTCCCAAAACTCATCGAGGGTGTGATGTGCCAGCGGGTGGTGTCCTAAATACTTGATGCTTCACACAATATCCATTCTCCGGGACAAGGACAAGGGCGAGAATGGAAGAAAAACCACTAATTTGAAACTCGTAAGCAAACGTCTCACCTGAATCGCATCCTCACCGGGATGTGGTAGCTCATCAGGAGGCTCAACAAGGGGGTCGTCATAGTACTCGTCGCTAGGGTCATTGTTCTCCAGATGAGTACGATCGTGAGGGGTAGTTTCCCCATGAATGGATGACATAGGCACTAAAAGAACAATACCAGGCTCTGGGCTCTCAGTCGTGATGTGACTCCGGATAATGACAATGAGAGAGTGACACAGACCTACACTCAAGAATAGATCCATGGGTGCGGTGTCAGGAAATGGGTCTGTGGTTGGGGTGCTAACTAATCTTGTGTATGACATAAGAGGAAGTGTGGGTGAGGGACACAACACTACAAACTCAGTAAGTCGCTCAGGCTCGCTCGCAGTCGGGATCACAAGATACATGTCAGAAACAAGAGATAAGTTACTCACTGGGCTAAGCACCTCACTAGGGTGAGAGTAATCCGCCACAGGTATCACTTCTGTTGTGGTTGATAGGACAGTGGTAGGCGTCATGGTGACCTCAGTATGGGAGGGACTCGTACTGCAAAGGTCAAGGTGAGAATCTCATCGACCAGCTCTTGCGGATTTCAATGGCTGTTCATAACGAAGGGCGAGCTGATATGTCTGCTCGAGGGACTCCGAGCTATGATAAACTACCTTAGTACGAATGTCAGATCGAAGCCTAAACCGAAATCTAGTAGTGGTCATGGTTGGGTCCTCTCGGATATCGCTCCTCACAACTAACTCATCTAAGCGATCCCTGCACTCAGCGACATACATGGATCCTTGCTGAATGGAAAATAATTTGTCGAGCAAGCGACTTCGATATGACGAAGACAGATACCTCTGATACTGTACGCTTCATGCCCACCCAATTGATGATGCGATGTGGACGGTCTCGCTCCTGGGTCCTCTCAACGCTAGCCCAATATGCCCTCGCCTGATCTAAAAGTCTTAAGTTTCGCAAACTTGATGCGACGCTTACCGAATACCTTAAAATGATCAAGATAATACTCCATATCCACGAGCCAATAACTGAAAGACTCGGGACTCGATGAGCCGTCAAAGAAAGGGGTAGCAGTACGAAACTGACTCTCAAGATCTCTCTCAGAATGACTATCCTCATAATAATTATCCCTAAGGTAACTGAGTCATGTCGAAGGATCAACACGATCCGCTCGTGTGTATGGATAAGAACGACGACAATCATCATACTGATCGTCTCTAGCATAGTGGGGTCGTGTCGGTGGGTCAACACGATCTATGGAAGTTGTGTGCTGCGATCGCAAATAGTCATTGTAGTGTCTTGAGGGTCTCCTTGAAGAGGATCTATGAGGGCAGGTACAAGTGGACTCGAGACCTTCAAAGTGAGGAGATAAATAATTGTGACACCTAGACATAATGAAAAATCTATAGACTCTATGACTGTGTATCAAAAGAGCGCAAACCTAGCTGCGCGCAACCTCGCTTTGATATCAATTGACGCAAAGCGAATCTATAGGCGGCGGGAAATCTGCCACCTAGCACTACATGCTATGCAAAAGTTCGACAAGTAGATCATAATTGGATAATAAATTAAAATCATCCCACAGAGATAAATTCATGACAAGACAAAATATTTTATTTGAGCAAAATAATCTTAGGCGTTCCTCTGTGTGGAGGGTCAAAGTAAGAGCGCGCGACGAATAAATTCTGCAAATCATGATAATTATCTAACAATCCACCACAATACAAGGTATCCAATCTAATATTGTGATCAACCCAATATAAAAGTGCTGAAAATAGTAAACAGTACAACTAAATCTCACCAAATAGTGGGCTGACCATGACACTGAAGAATGGGCCGAAGATGAATGTACGACAATCCAAGGTGGAACCGGCGGCGTGGAAAACGACGTAGGTGTCTGTTCTCGGCGGTGGAGGGTGGAATCAGACCGGAAATGGATAGATCCGGTCACGTATGGGTAGATCCGGGCGTGGCTGGATAGATCCGCTGTTTTGGGGGTGGATCCGGGCTAGGGAGTGATGGACGGGTGGAAAAATAGCAGATCGGGGCTGGATGGTCTAGATCCGAACTGATCTCGAGGGGGAGGAGCTGTGAAAAGTGGATCCATAGAAGGAGGGGCAGTGGGGGAGTACCTGCAGCTGGAATGTTGGCCGGCTTGTGGGGAGGATGTTGGAGGGGGCAGTGGGTTGCTGGAGGGGTCCAGATGGGGCGGCCAACGGTGGATCGGGTCGAGTACCGGCTTGATTGGTGAGGGTTGCTGTTAGGGAGGAGGGGAACCGGATGAAACAAAGAATATGGTGGCTGGGCAGGTGGCAGCAGCAGGCAAGGGGAGGCCGATAGTGCAGGGGAGGGGCAACAACAGGCCGACGGTGGTTCAGGGTTAAAAAAAAACTATATAAATGAACAATAAATTTTATTTTTGAATAGTAATAGTGAATGAAAATTGAGAATTCTGGACAGCCAATTGTGGGATGTTTTGGGGCTGATTTGGGCGGCTGAAAGGGGGTTTGGAGGAGGGAAAAAGAGGGATAGGGTTAGTGAATACCTTGGGGAAGGAGATACAAGCCTAGGAGTCGTCACCTAAGGTTCCACGGAGTCGGCACCGTGGCGGGATCGCGGGAATCTGGGAATAGCTTTCTCCAAATTCTGCAATCCCTTCAAAACCAGCCCCTACTCATCTATTTATAAGAAAACAAAGACTAGAGCATCCCGCCTTCAACGACTATAATTGACCGGAGGCGGGGCCACTCAAAATACATTAAAATAAACCAAAAATAATAAGGTAGCATATGATTTTGACTCGCGGCATCAATCTGAACACATCCGCGGAGTCCGATTGTCGATCCGGGCACGCCATATATGGAAAGTCACCAATCATCCCTGAACGGGCCCAAAACCCGTCCTCTACTGCAGATCCTCTTCTCTGCTTCGCGCCAACTATGAATATCCATCTCCTTAAATCGTCAAAACACCGTATACACTATGACGTTTATCTCAGAGTTTTCTCCGATACACAAACTAGGATAACTCTAAATGCAAACGTCACAAAACCATCATCGATCTGGTCCTACGACCACGAATGGGCTTCACACACCATACCTAATCCAGACTCGACCTTCGGATTCTCTAATGCAAAGCATGCCGAGGACGCAATCCCACTCCCAGGGTTCTAGTGAACCAAATGAGTTCATACCCTCCACTAATTAGTGAGAGAAGAATTTCCTAATGCAAGAAAATAAAGACATGATTCATACAAAACGGTCCTAAGACCGGAGGAAGAGATTGTTAACTTTAAAGACCTCATTGGAGCCATGGAATTCTTGCACAAATCGGTGGAGAAGAAGCGCAACGAGATCCCCAACACGGCGGAGGTGACGGATCGTAAATTGGAGCTCCGGATCTTCGGCAATGAATCCTTCCCACTTAAGCTTTCTCGTTCTTTTCTCCGCTTCCACCCTTGGAGAGAGAACTAATGATGAGAAATGAGGTGTTTCTACCCTCTCTCATAATCTAAACACTTTCGGAAAAGATCCGGGCCATCCAAGATTAAAACCTTCAATCCTATGGCGTAAACGGAATAAGATTTTCGTATTTTGCCTCATGTACGTCGAATATTCTATGCTCCGATCTTAGAAATCAACGTAAATCGAATAGTATTTGATGTATGTCGAATATTTTGTGCTTCGAATTCTAAGCTATGCTCCGAATTCTAATCAACATATACTGAATAGTGCTGCACACGACCATTTAGGTTGGAAAACTCTGGATTTTGACCTTCTGGCCATCCCACAACGTGCTACATACAACCATATTCCTATACTGGGCTTTCAACATATATTTCACGACATAAAATTGGAAAGCCGGGCTCAATCACCTTTCTAATGGCCTTAGCCTCTAGGGTTCATCTCCAATTGTAAGGCTTTGTAAATCCTACACCTCAAATTTACTCAATTAAACTATGATCCCAACCACGACCTAATGCCATCAAAACATTAATATCTATAGTGAAGTTGGCACACTCCATGAATGTTCGCTCAAAATAATTCTACTGCATCAGAGGTTCATCAGAACTCCTAAGTCTTTTAATTGAAGGAGTCACCATAAGAAGTCATATCAAGTCAAAAGGTCTTACATCAACCAATGTCTTCTCTTGGGCCCATGGCTAAATACCAGTCCTGAACATGTCTTAGAATGAACAATTGACTTCTCACATGCCCCTGAATAAATACTAGCACCAAACAGGTCTAAAATAACCACTGTCTCCTCGAAAAACCCCAGAAAGGACTACTAACAACCAATGGCTAAATACTAGCACAAATCACAATCATACAAGCATCATAACATACATTCAAATGTTTTGCAATTCAGTGTGTTCAAACATAGCGATCATGCTACGATGGTTCTATCATTCACGCACCATAAAAATTTCTACTCCTGTGTTGACAGTTGGGGGACTTGGGGCACACGACTGACCCAGAACGCGGGGACCACAACCACCAGACCGACTGCAGTCGAAGATATGACATCCCAACCAAATCTCCTGGGGCGCATACAATGAAATCCCAGGTAGGTTGTTGAGGATGGGGATAGAACCCCTGACCTCCTTTATAAGAGGGTGTTAACACCAAGTATTATACCCAAGTGCGATGCAACACACTTGGATATCAGGAGTGGTGTTAACACTTTGATAAAGGAGGTATTGGGATCGATTCCCCACCTCAACAACCTACCTGGGATTTCGTTGTATGCGCCCCAGGAGATTTGGTTGGGATGTCATATCTTCGACTGCAGTCGATCTGGTTGTTGTGGTCCCCGCGTTCCTGGCCAAACGTGTGCCCCAGGGCTTAGACATTTTCAGGGGCTCCGTACAGACCGACTGCGTTGAAGATAGAACATCCCAAACAAATGACCCGACTGAGAAACACAATTCTAGGTAGGTTGTTGAGGCCGGGGATAGAACCCACAACTTCCTTTATGATGATGTTAACACCA
This sequence comes from Platanthera zijinensis, assembly GCA_039513925.1. Lineage (NCBI taxonomy): Eukaryota > Viridiplantae > Streptophyta > Magnoliopsida > Asparagales > Orchidaceae > Platanthera > Platanthera zijinensis. The sequence continues at coordinate 277,375,765 of CM077078.1, read as the reverse complement.
CTCCTCATACCCAAGTGTGTTGCAACACACTTGGGTATGAGGAGTGGTGTTAACACCTTCATAAAGGTCGTGAGTTCTATCCCCATCCTCAACAACATACCCAAAATTGCGTTTCTCGGCTGAGTGATTTGGTTGGGATGTTCTATCTTTGACTGCAGTCGGTGGGTACTGGGGCCCCAAAATGGCTAAGCCCTATCAGACATCTCCCCGTCTTTCAACACTTTGCACAAGTCAACAACACAAGAATTTATATCACTTCTCATACATGGTGATCAAGGACATGACTCCATCATGCCATCCCATGAACTCGAGGTAACATATAAAACACCCTCCTAAGCATCACCAAGTCTTAGGCTCCGTTTGGAGCGGCTTATCGTAGCTTATTTGCTCCGATGAGGTTGGTCAAAAATGTCATTCATACCAAAATCTTATGTCTCAAACTAGTTTCTTTTTTGTAACATTTGTCATACCAAACATTCATTCTATGACAATGACGTTTTTGTCCAACCTCACCGGAGCAAATAAGTTACGATAAGCCGTGCCAAACGCAGCCTTAATTACAGAAACTAATGATACTGCTCACCTATATTAAGACAATCCCACGAACATCAGTGTAATGGCCCGAAGGTTCCCAAAAGTTTGCAATCTGCATGGCCCTATAGAATTTGACCTTTGTGTTCTTGCTCAACATCCTATCTCACATCGTTCATACCCAAATTATATATCAATTCACTGCACACAGTGTCTTTTATAGTTATACTCATCTGAACCTAATCACCGCCAATCAATCCCCTCTAGGGTTATTCTCATAAGACTACCAATGACTTTCTATATAGGTCTCCACGCTATCAATCCATAGCTAATGTTAGAATGAAATTATATGTTGTATGTTCCCCCTTATATATATAAGGGGGCTCCACTATTGATTATTTGTGACAGTTCATTTCGGCTCAACATGGTATCAGAGCCCTAGCGCTCGTGTCTTCTGCTCGCCACCCGTATTCGCTCGCTGCGCGTTTCCTGCACACCCTTTTTTTTCTATCTCTCTATCCCATGCCTTGGAAATGACAACTCAAGGCCACATGTCCTCTTCCTAGTGGACCAACATCAATCCACAACAACCCTGTCTTTAATGGCATAAATGGAATGTTATTTTTCATGTCTTGGATAGGTTATTTTATGCCATACGTCAATTTTTTTCGTCTCGGAAAATGCACAAAATAATTTCTGGGAGGTCAAGGGGCTCTTCTGTGCCGTTTTGGAAATATTAATAAATTTTCATAGTACACGCCCATTGGTCACGCCCATGACCAAGGGCATGTCAACCTAATCCTGCTTCCCAGGCATGACACGACACTCAGTCAAATGTCGACTGTATTGGTTGGACACTAAAGGGTAAATGTCGACCGTATCGTCTAGACTCTAAAGGATAAGTGTCAGCGGTATCAGCTAGACAATAAAGGATAAGTGTCAGCTGTATCGGTTGGACACTGAAAGTTCAATATCGACTGCATCGGCTGGATGCTCCAAGGTCAATATCGACTCCATCGGCTGGATGCCTAAGGCCAATATCGACTGCATTGGCTGGATACTAATGGTAAATATCGATTGCATCGACTGGATGCTTATAAGGTCAATATCGACTGTATCGACTGGATTCTCCAAGGTCAATATCGACTGCATCAGCTGGATACTTAAGTTCAATATCGACTGCATCAGCTGGATGCTTAAGGACAATATTGACTGCATCAGCTATATCAACTGCATCATCTATATCAACTGCATTGGCTATATCGACTGTATTAACTGAATCGTCCCGATGACTTGAATCTTCTCCCCACTTGATATCTCCCAAATTTCCATTATAAATTCATGTTGACTATGACTTAACCATGACTACCTCATTATCCCAGGGCTTCTACCGAGGCCGAGTCAACTCTCAGTGACACAAAACACTCACGAGAGGTCTAGTTCGAATTGGGACGTTACATCGCAAGGAATGGACACGCGTTGGGGCGCGCAAGGAAGCGGCGCGCGCGGGCGCACGCAAGGAAGGGGCGCGTGCTGGAGCGAGCAAGGAAGCGGCGTGCAGGGCACAAGGAAGTGGCGCGCGCAAGGAAGGGGTATGCACGGGAGCACGCAAGGAAGCGGTGCGTGCGAGATCGCGTAAGGAAGAGGTGCCCGCAAGAGTGCGCAAGGTAGAGACGCACACAGGAGCGCGTGTCAGCAGGAGAGATGGAGGATTTTCCGGGGGAGAAAAGAGTCGAAATAAAGGAGGTCATGACACTTTTTTATAGATTTCAAGAGGGGCGTCCCTGTAAATTTACTCGGTAACTACTAGATGGGCGAATAGAAAGGCTCGAAATAGGGCATGCGGATCACCACTTTAATGAATAAGACGACTTTGCCCTTGGCAGTTTAAGCCCAACAAAAAAAATCAATCGCCCCTCCCGCGAGGGGAGGGGCGGTGCAGCGAGGCCGGCAGTCGGGGCGAGGCAGCCCCCGACCATGGTCGGGTAGTAGGACTAGCGCCCGATTTTGGCGACAAGAAGGCCGCCCCAACCAGGCGGCCAAAGGGCAGCTCTATTTGGGGCGGCCCTACCCCTAGCGGGGTACCGACAGGGCTGGGCGGAAAGATTGCTGCTCAGCAAGGGCAGCGAGGAGGCCGCCCCAACCAGGCGGCCAAATGGACGCCTGATTTGGGGCAGCCCTTCCCCTGGCGGGGCGCTGACTTGGCTAGGTAGCAAGATTGTCGCCCGAATAGGGAAGCGAAGAGGCCGCCCCAACCAGGCGGCCCTTCCCATGGCGGGGCGTCGGCAGGGTTAGGCGGCAAGACTGTTGCACTGTTAGGTAGCGAGGGGCCGGCCGAGCCGGGCGGCAAAACCGCCGCCCAGTTTGGGCGGCGATGGGGCCGCGCCCTCACCGAGGGCGCCGGCGGAGGCCGGCCGACCGTGGAGGCTGGGGGACCGCCGGTCTGGGCAGTTGGCCAGGGTAGTTTTGCCTCGACGGTTGCCTCGTTAGTGGGGGGTCTATCCCACACATGACACATGAGGGTGCGCTTAGTGGTTTTTTACCCGCAATTATGCGACCGTATCATTTGGCAAGACAAAGGTTATGACTGCTACCAAGAAAATAAACTAGTTTTGAGCATAAAATGCATGAATTTTTTTATGTGAGGTCGGACATTCACGAATGACGGTTCATGAACAATCGACACCACCGCGCCAAATGAAGCCATGGAGTCCTAATTACTTATTATTAGCGCTAGAAGGTTAGAACTATAAGAATAATCAATGACCCTGAACTCGAAGGAGTTGATGTCCTTCTCTCTCTCTCCTAATTACTTATTATTAGCGCATGGGATGATTTTTCCGGCGGCCTTCTGGCGGTCCGATTGAGTCCAAACTATGGAAAAAATTTCCCTTCGGCCCTCTACCCACCTTAATTTTCTCGGGATTTCGACGAGTGGATGCTTCCCGATCTCAGCTCTCGTGCTTCGTTTGTTCAAGAGGAGGACGTCTCCTAACTCTACAGTGATGCTCAATCTCCCTTTCATTCTTTGAAGGGGGTGTTCTTCTCTAGTCCTCACCATCTTGTCGGCGAAGTTTGGCTGACATTTGTTCTTATCCCGGACGTTATTGATTCCGGTAGCTCCGTAACCCCCGCTGGATCTACCCGGGCTAGTCAAGATTGCCACTACTCTCAGATTACAACAACCTGACTTGATGACACTATTTATCTTGGTCCCGCTCCATTACTCTAGCCTTACAGAGTCGGCATCTCTTTGGCTATATTAGTGGCACTACCGCCGCTCCTACCACGACCTCTACTGCTTTGCCTCAATGGGAGTTGGAATACTCCCTTGTCATATCATGGCTCACTAATTCCATGCAGAAATCTATTAATCAGAATTATCTTTTCCTGGATACTCTTGCAGAGATATGGAAGTGTGCTGAGTCTACCTATTTCCCGTAAGGAAATGCGGTCCAGATCTACCAACTTCGCCGCACATTTTTTCTTCTCCGACGGGGCGATCGCCCTCCTTCTGCCCACTACCTTGAGTTTACCCAATTTTATCAGGACTCTCTTGTTATGGTTTGTATTGGAAAAGCCCATGTAAATGGCTCATTATTGGGTCCTCTTTCTTTATTTTTCTCTCCTCCTTCTTTAGTCTCACATCATGTATATGATTTCTTCTTCTCTCCTCTTTCCTATATATTTGTATTCTCCCCTTGTATTTGGAATCTGGGATACTCAATACATACATACAAGCTTTTGAGCTATTCTCTACATGGTATCAGAGGGACTCGGTGCCTCCTGCGGACTCAGACTTGTATCCGCACGTCTCTCCGGCGGCCTGCTTTTTTTTCCGCGGCCTGATTCTTGAGTCCGCACCTTCCCCTAGTCGCCTAGCTTCTGCGGTCTGCCCCTCTCGTATTCGCTCCCTCTCCATTTCCGTGGATCCACTCCTCTCCTGGTCCTTTTATAGCCCCCTCTCTCTGTCCTTTGGGGTCCACTGCTTCCCACAGTCCGCTGCGGTCTCCTTCTGTCCGCTGCGAGTTCTGCGGTCTCCGTCTGTCCGCTGCGAGCTCTGCGAACTCGCTCCCTCTTCTCGCTCTCTTCCACCTCTTGTCGCTCTTGCGAGCTCTCCTCTCCCCGCTCTGCTTGCTCAGTCCGCTACGGACTCCCTCCCTCTTCTCCACTCTTCTGGCGGGCTTGTTCTCTTACCCAAGCCGCGTTCTCTTCTCCTCTCTGCATTTCTATCTTGCGGACTGATCCAGCCCGCTGTGGTCTCTCTCTACTCAAGCCTTACTGCGGTCTCCGACCTAGTCGCCGCGACCTGCCGAGTACTCCCGGCTTGAATTCTCCTTCTCGCCGCGGCCTGCCCTCTCTTCTCGGCGCGCTCTATTGTTCTCTACTCGGCACGGCCTGCTGTACGTCTCGTCGCCGCGACCTGTCGTATCTACTCCCGGCTTGTATACTGCTTAGTCGCCGCGGCCTGCCCTCTCTTCTCGGCACGTATCTATTCTCTACTCGCCGCGACCTAACTTCTCTACTCGCAGCGGCCTGCCTTCTGCCATGCTCCTGTCCGCTGTTGCTTCTTGCTTCCTCTTCTAAAGATCGCCATGTCTTCCAGCGACTCCACTACAACTAGCCCCTCTGCAGACCGCATGGCTCCTGCTCCTGAACTCCGCGATGAGCTTCAGATTACTACTCTTTCCCTCTCTGGGAAGAAGAACTTCATCTCTTGGGTTCACTCCGTTCGTCGGGTCCTCCAGGCCAAGGGCCTTGTGCTTCACCTTACCCAGGGACCTCCTTCTCTTATTACTGATGACTGGCTACGAAATGACGGCCGCGTCCAGACCTGGCTCCTCAACTCTCTGGAGGGTGAGCCCTACTAGATGATCATGTATCATGAGATCGCCAAAGCAATGTGGGATGAGCTCCACTCCTTGTACTCGGGCAAGGACAGCCTCCAGCACCTCTATGACATCATCACCGACCTTCAGGCTTTGGATGTTGGCAAGGCTATGGACATGACCTCATTTGTGGCTCGTGCTAAGACTCTCACGGAGGCCTGGATTCAGCACCAACCATCTACCACTGATCTCGCTGCTCAACGTGCCCAAAAGGAGGCTGTCTGCATTGCTATGATTATGGCTCGAGTCCCGCCACACCTTCAGAGTATCCGGGCCCAGGTTCTGGCATCAGCTGCTACCCCCTCATTCTCGGACGTTTGCTCTATGTTACTTCGAGTACCCTCTCCCCTGGAGACTTCTGCACCACCTTCTCTGGTCCTTCTTCAGCAGACCCTTCCCCCCTTACTTCCCCCACCGTCTTCTACTCGTGGTGGCCGTACGGGCTACCGCGGAAGGGGGCGTGGTGGTCGGGTCGCCCACGGTGCTCATATTGCGGTCGGGATGGCCACACTGAAGCAGTCTGTCACAAGAAACATGCCTACCCTCCTCGCCCGCCTACTGCTGTTACTGCTGATAGCTCTTCACCCAACAGTACGGACCTTGAGGCTGTTCGCCTTCAGCTGCAACAACTCCAGGGGCTCCTCAACCCTCCTTCTGCTTCGGTTGCCTCCACCTCCACTGCAGGTATTGCATCCACCTCCACTACAGGTACTGCCTGTATTTCCTCCAGTTCCCGTTGGATCTTGGACTCGGGTGCCACACACCACATCACCTCATTGCTGCCGCCAAGGTTCTCAGATGCTCCTCATCCAACGTCTATTACCGTGGCAAATGGTGTGATTGTTCCGGTCTCCGAATGTGCTGATCTCTTGATCCACTCCTCCATCTCTCTTCGCTCCGCTCTTTATGTGCCGGCATCCCCATTTAATTTACTATCTATTGGTCGTCTTACTCATGATATGAACTACTATATCACCTTCACCTCTTCTGGTTTTTTGATACAGGATCGGCAGACGCAGATTACCATTGGTAGCGGTCGACTGCAGAACGGGCTCTACCTCCTCGATGTCTTTCCACCGTCTTCTCCTCTGTGTCATCCAGTGATTGGCATTGCCGTCTTGGGCATGCTCCTCTACCTATCCTCCAGAAGGCGCTTCCTGACGTATCTCTTTCTTCATTTAAATGTGATTCCTGTATTATTGGCAAACAACCACGTTCTTCTTTTCCCGCACATTGTACTCGGAGCTCTACTCCTTTTGATTTAATACATTCTGATATTTGGGGTCCGTACAAGGTTACAAGTATCTCCGGTTATTGTTACTTTATAACGTTTATTGACGATTACTCTCGCACAACATGACTATATTTACTTCATGACCGCTCGGAGCTTCCTCGCATCTTTCGGGCTTTTGAGAGACTCGTACGCAATTCTCCACTACTATCAAAACATTACGCTCTGATAATGCCCGCGAGTACACTAGCCACGAGTTTGCCAATCTATGCGCAGACTTCGGTATTGTTCATCAGACATTTTGTCCCTACACCCCTCAACAAAACGACGTCGCGGAACGAAAGAACCGACACCTTCTTGATGTTGCTCGATCCCTCATGCTTCACATGCATGTTCCTAAAGTATACTGGAACTTTGCAGTCTCCACTGCGTGCTTTCTCATCATCCGTCTCCCTTCTTCGGTTCTCCAAAATACTATCCCATTCAGCCTTCTCTTTCCCTCCGCTCCAGCCTTCCCTCTCACACCCAGGGTCTTTGGCTGTACTTGTTTCGTCCATATCCTGGGTCCCACTATAGACAAACTGGATCCCCGAGCAGCGAAACACATTTTCGTCGGCTACTCCCGCACCCAAAAGGGCTATGTGTGTTATTCTCCGGCTACCCGGAAGGTCTCTGTGTCCGCCGATGTTACCTTCCGGGAGGATCAACCCTTCTTACCTCCTCCTTTACCGCCTCTTCTACCACCAACCACTCTACCACCTTCCATTCCACGACCGGTTATCCCCGTCAACACGCCTCTCCCCCTCACTCTGCCCACTCCCACTATTGCTCCTCCTAAGCCGCCCGTAATTCGGGTCTACACTCGCCGCCCTCCTACTTTCGTTGCCCCTATGCAGTCGGCTTCGACCTCGGCTTCTTCGTGCTCTGCTGCTCCGGTGCCCGCCTCTACAGATCATCCGATGACCAACTTTGTTTCTCTACATCGCCTCTCTCCACATCTTCAGACATTGGCTACTTCACTATCCTCGGTCTCTATTCCTAACTCTGTATAGGAAGCTCTTCAACATCATGGATGGCGCGCTTCCATGGAAGAAGAAATGGCTGCTTTTTGGGCAAACCAGACTTGGACCCTGGTGCCCCTTCCTCCCGGACAGAAACCAGTTGGGTGCAAATGAGTATTTGTCATCAAGCATGCTCCTGATGGGACCATTGACAGACTCAAAGCTTGTCTGGTAGCTCGTGGCTTCACCCAACAACAGGGTCTCGACTATGACGAGACTTTCTCTCCGGTAGCAAAGCTCAACACGGTTCACATTCTCATCTCGGTGGCTGTCCATCGCTAATGGCCCTTACTTCAACTAGACATCAAGAATGCTTTTCTGAATGGCGACCTCCACGACACGGTTTACATGCAGCAACCTCCCGGGTTTGAGATCACGGGGGAGTCTCGGGTGTGTCATCTTCTCAAATCGCTCTATGGCCTCAAACAATCCCCTCAGACATGGTTTGACAAGTTCAGTAAGGCTCTCCGGGAAATTGGCTTTACTCGGAGCTCGGTTGACTTCTCATTATTTACTCGCCACCAGACAACAAGTACGGTCCTCCTATTGGTATACGTCGACGACATCATCATTACTGGAGACGACTCGAACGGAATACAGGCCGTTAAGCAACATTTGAGCTCCGTCTTTCAAAATAAAGATCTGGGACACCTTCGGTACTTCCTAGGTCTTGAGGTTGCCAGACGATCAGATGGTCTGGTCCTCTCTCAGCGAAAATACTGCCTAGATCTCCTTCATAATGCAGGCTACTCCGGCTGCAAACCTGTGAACACTCCCATGGATGTCAATTACAAACTATGTGCTCAGGCCTCGGATTCTGATTCTCTTCTACAAAATCCAGAATATTACCGTCGTCTTGTTGGGAAACTAATCTACCTAACGGTAACAAGACCTGATATATCATTCGCTTTGGGTATCGTCAGTCGGTATATGCACTCTCCTCGAAGCTCTCATCTTCAGGCATTGGAACGGATTCTCAGATACCTTAAGACAGCTCCTGGTCAAGGACTTGTATACAAAACCTCATCTTCAATCCCAACAGTGGTGGCATATTCTGATGCCGATTACGCAGGTTCTCTTGATGATCGACGATCCACTAGCGGGTTCTGTACATATTTTGGAGGACATCTGATTACTTGGCGGAGCAAGAAACAAGCAGTGGTTGCTCGAGCCTCAGCAGAAGCAGAATATCGGGTAATGACTTCTGTGGTCTCGGAACTCACATGGATTGAGAGTCTCCTTGCCGACCTTGGTGTAAGGCTCTCTTCACCAGCTCTCCTCCTATGTGAGAGTCAAGCTGCTATACATATAACCAAGAACCCGGTCTTTCACGAAAGAACGAAGCATATTGAGGTAGATTGTCATTTCATCCGAGAGAAAGTCCACATGAAGAAGATTGAACTCAAGCATGTTCCTAGTACTGAACAGGTCGCAGAAGTCCTCACGAAGGTTCAACCAAGTACCCTCTTCTATCAGTGCCTATCCAAGCTTGGCGCATACGACTTGTACGCTCCAGCTTCCAGGGGAGTATTGGAAAAACCCATGTAAAGGGCTCATTATTGGGCCCTCTTTCTTTATTTCTCTCTCCTCCTTCTCCCACATCATGTATATGATTTCTTCTTCTCTCCTCTTTCCTATATATTTGTATTCTCCCCTTGTATTTGGATACTCAATACATACATACACGCTTTTGGGCTATTCTCTACAGTTTGCAATGCAGATGCGCTCTTGTTGAGGAGCCACGAGGATCACAATCGAGTCTTTGAGTTTCTGCATGGGTAGCACAGAGATTTTGATCAGATTATCATCCAAATCTTGGGACGTGTTTCTATTTCCTCACTTCTTGAAGTTTACAACATTGTTCGACAAGAGTTTGACCACATGCACTCCTAGAACATCACCACCCTTATGGACGGATCCACTTTTGTGGCTCATCAACCAAACTTTGGAGGCCGTGTTTCTCGTGATTTCAAACCTAAGCCTACAAATAAGTATCACCTCACTTGTAATTATTGTGGCATGCCTCGTCATACTCGGGATACATGCTTTAGCCTATTCTGCTTTCCTCCTCCCAGGGGCGGTCTGTCTTCATGTGGTGGTCGCGATCGTGGTAGATCTCCAGGGCGACCCTATTACTCTGCTCATCTCATTGAGATTCCAGAGGGATGTCCACCTCAATCGTCCTCCTTCTCTGTTGAAGAGATGTAGTCTCTTCGTCGCTTGATGCACGACATTTCTACTGAGCCTACTACTGCCTCTATATCATCTTCTGCCCTTGCCCACACAGGTACTCTAGGTGCCCACTCTACTACTAATACTACTACTACTCAGTGGATTATCGATTCTGGCGCCACTGATCGCATGACCGGTTCCGCTTCAGGTTTTGTGTCTTATACTACTCTTTCAGGCAGAGATAAAGTGAGCATTGTTGATGACACTCTCTCCCCCACTGCTGGGAAAGGTTTCATCACTTGTTCGTATCTCACTTTATCTTATGTGCTTCATGTTCCGAATTTTTTCCGTAGTCTACTTTCATTTAGTCATTTGACCACTTCTCTTCAATGTTCAGTTACCTTCTTTCCTTTTCATTATGTTGTTTAGGATCTGAAGACAGAGATGGTGATTGGCTTTGATAACATGCAGAATGATCTATATGTGTTTGACTCCACTGGTGGGGGTACCTCTCCCCCAAATCTCCACTATTCGCATACCTCCACCTTGCTTACATGGCACCGTTAGCTTGGCCATCCCTCTGTTGCGGCCATGCAACGTTTATTTTCTGTTTTTTCTTCTACCCGTTTTAAAAACTTTGATTGTGATGTGTTTATTGTTGTCAAACATCATCGTACTCATGTTCATTATATATCTTTACCTAGTACTTCTTTTCACATTGTCCATACTGATGTTTGAGGACCTTATCCCGCTACTTCTGCTTCTGAATGGTATTGGTCTATTGTTTTTATTGACTGTTTTTTTTTCGGACCACCTGGGTTTATTTGATGAAAAATAAGCATGAAGTGTTTTCTGCCTTTCAAAAATTTCATAAAATAGTTTCGACTCAATTCTCCACTACTATAAAAATTCTTCGTAGTGATAATGGTCAGGAATATGTCAACGCTCCCTTTGCTCACTACCTTGCTGATCATGACATCCTCCACCAATCATCATGTGTTCACTCCCCATCTTAGAATGTGACTGTTCAACGAAAAAACTGCCATCTTCTGGAGGTTGCGCGTCTGCCCTTCACTATGAATCTCCCTGAATTCTATTGAGGTGATGCGGTTCTGATGGCTGCATACCTCATCAACCTCTTGCCATCTCCAGTCTTGGGTCATCAAACCCCTCTAACTACCTTAGGGGTTCCACCAACCTCTATCCACCCAAAGTCTTTTGGTTGTGTTTGCTTCTCTCACGTACACTCTCCGGGTCGGTCTAAACTTGACCTTTGTACTCTTAAGTGCGTTTTCATTGGCTATTCTCCCATTCTGAAGGGATATAAATGTTATCATCTTCTAACAAAGCGTATTTTCGTCATGACGGATATCACATTTCATGAATCCGATCCTTGTTATGCTACCTCACTTTTGGGGGAGTCCACGCATAGAAGAAGTGAGCTTCCCTACTCTATCCTTACCGATACCTCCGTCGTACTCCATTCCTCCATATATTCCGCCTCATGACGAGACTCCCATTCACGGGGAGCCTTCTCAGGGGGAGCTTCCTCGTAAAGAACTGGAATTACATGTGTATACCAGACTGAGTAAAGCTCCTAACACACAAGCTCTTCCCACACTATCAACGCCTGTGCCAACTCCGTCAACAGAGTCCTCAAAACCTCTTATTGCCCTTTGCAAAGGTATTATATCTTGCACCCAACATTCTCTGTCTCATTATGTTTCCTATGACGCTCTAACTCCTTTACATAGAGCTTTGTCTCATCTCTTGTATTTGTCTCTATTCCATCTACATGACATGAAGCTCTTGGGCATCAAAAGTTAAAAGAGGCAATGATTGAAGAAATGTCTGCCTTGGAAAAAAATTGTACATGAAATTTAACACACATTCCATCCGGAAAGAAGACCGTTTGTTGTAAATGAGTGTTTACTGTGAAGCAGAACTTTGAAGGCTTGATTTAATGATTTAAAGCGAGGTTAGTGGCAAGGGGATATACTCAAACCCTTGGGATTGATTATTAAGACACTTTTGCCCCTGTTGCAAAAATGAACTCTATACGAGTTTTGTTATCATGTGTTGTGTGCAAGGGTTGAGGTCTTACTTAATTGGATGTGAAAAAAGCATTCCTTCATGGGAATTTAGAAGAGGAAGTATATATGTCACTCCCCCCCCCCCCAGATTTTTCCCCTTTCGACTCTGAAGGGAAAGTGTGTAGGTTAAAGAAGACACTCTACGACTTGAAGCAATCTCCGAGGACTTGGTTTGGTCGGTTTCACAAATTCATGTTCACTCTTGGATACAGACAAAGTTATGCTGACCGTACTCTGTTTATAAATATGAGGAATAATAGGTTAACAACCCCCATTATCTATGTTAACGACATTGTCATAATTGGAGATGATGCTTAAGAAGTGAAAGAGTTGAAGGTAAATTTGGCAAAACAGTTTTAAGTAAAAGATCTTGGGAAACTAATTTTTTTTTTGGGTATTGAAGTAGCTAGATCTAAACAGGGTATTTTCATCTCTCAGAGAAAATACATCCTTAATTTGCTGGAACAACCTTGGAAGAATTGATGGTGATCCTATTGAAGACGTTATTGGTTTCCGTCTTGTCGGACAATTAATCTATCTATCCTATACTCACCCCGACAACCTATATTATGGGGGTCGTTAGCCAATATATGTATTCCCCGAAGATGAGTCATTTGGATGCAGCTCATAGAATCTTGAGGTACTTGAAGACTTCACCAGGAAGGGGAATCCTCTTTACTCCCAATATAGGTTTGAAGATTGAAGTTTATGCTGACGCAGATTGGACGGGCTCCATTGAAGATAGACACTCTACATCTGGGTATTGCTCATTTGTTGGTGAGAACCTAGTCACTTGGAGAAGTAAAAATCAATGTGTCGTCTCAAAGTCTAGCGCAGAAGCAGAATTCAGAGCTATGACTTATGAGATATGTGAGGGATTGTGGATATGTTCTCTTATGTGTGAACTGGGTCCAAGTGAGTCTAGCCCTATCCGGTTGTACTATAACAACAAAGCTGCTATCATTATTGCCAACAACCCTGTTCAACACGATCCCACCAAACATATCAAAGTGGACAGACACTTCATCAAGGAGAATATCGAGAAGAAGATTATCTGTATTTCATTTGTTCCCTCAGAGGGACAAATAGCTGATATTCTTACTAAGAGTTTTGGGGTGAATGTTTTCTGTGTTTTTATTGACAAGTTGTGTATGAGAAATATAACATGCCTAACTTGAGTGGGTGTGTTAGAATGAATTATATGTTGTATTTTCCTCCATATATATAAGGGGGCTCCATTATTGATTATTTGTGAACAGTTCATTTCCGCTCAACAACTAACAATCCTCATATACACGATTCTCAAAGGAATTTTTCCTGTGATTATGTTGTCACAACATTCACATTGAAAATATCACATGCCAATTAAATGTCACCCGGTTGAATTCACCTGTTACGGACATTCACGACGAGGTGCGTCCATAGCTGGTCTACAAACGGCGGGGTCCACATGCGGCGGTGACGGCGGGTGCAACGAGGACCGACATGGGCGAATCGGCTATGATGAGCGCGGAGGATAATTAACATTCAGCTTTTATTATATTTTGTTTTATTTAATATTTCAGTTTTGTTATTTGCACCTCGCTACTATAAAAGAGTTTGTTGGACCTTGTAATATTTTGTCATGGATGTGTTATGAAAAAGAGCTGCTCCCTTGTCTCCTCTCAAATCTTAGCCTCTTTCTTTCATTCTTGCTGTCGGCCCTCCCCTAGTCCGGATTTCCTCTTGATCGGTAATAATTGGTCCGACCTGTCGTGCTGCCCGCTTGGAAGCTGCCGGTTTTTCCGTATCACTGCTTACGGCCCTCATCGTTCGCTGCTTCGGGTCATGCGGTCATCCACATTAGGTCGCCAAACATCGTAGCCTTCCACCGTGCGTTCCTCCAACGACTGCGCATCCCGCTCGCTACCCAGATTTCCCGCCATGCTGTCTTTCGCATGGATCCCACCACACACACACACACTGACTCCCCTGTTGTCGATGCCCCCGATGAAAGCGTCCAGCGCCACCTCGATGCCCATGACTTCTAGTTCGCCTTCATCCAGGCCACGTTGTATGACATCCTTGCGCGCCTGGACGCCTGGCCCGCCTCTCCTGCTTTCGCTGCCAACGGCGGTTGCGCCTCATCTACCGAAGGGGGCCCGCTGGGGCGAGCCACTACCCCCGCCAGCCACTACCGTGTCTCTCTTGGGTCGCTCGTCCCTCTCCCTCGACGTCCCGCATTTCTCCGGCACCGACCCCATGGGGTGGATCGTCAAGGTGGAACAATACTTCAACCTCCACCTCACATTCGTGGCGGACAAGGTCGGCACTGCCATGGTTGGCTTTGACGGATCCGCTTTCCATTGGCCGCGGTGGCTATGCCAATCCCAGCCCCACATTTCGTGGGGCGAACTGGAACAGGAAATGGTCCAACGGTACGAGTCCGGCTACGCCAGTTCCGCCGTCGAGCGTCTTTGTAGCATCCGCCAGTCAACCGGTCTCGATGCCTACATCGACGAATTCGTCGGACTGGTGACACATGTTCCCGGCCTCCCGCCAGACCATTATTTGGGTTTCTTCATGCAAAGTCTTCTTTAGTCGATCCGCTCTCGCCTCTGCACTCACCATCCTCGGACGGTCTCTGAAGCGCTCGATCTATTGCGTGCAATGGAGGCGGATCTCTTTGCCCGTCCATCGACCGCCACCGGGCCTCCCCCTACTCGTTCACCACCATCGCAGGACTTCAGTTCGCGGCCTCCTCCCGGGTCTCGTCCGCTCCGCACCCCAACCACCCACCACCTTTCTAACGGGGACTACAACGAGCTCAGGAAAAAGGGGCGATGCTTCCAGTGCCGACAACCTTATTATCCCAATCATGAGCGCACCGTGAAAGAGTTTCATGCAATCATCAAGGATCTGGGCCTCGAAATCACATTGGAGGACTTTGAGACGCTCGATACCATCGACGAGCCGCAACCCCCGGAGGCTGACAGAGCCACCTTCAACCGCTTGGATCTCCCCTGCTTCTCGATGGGCGGCCTCACCGGGCCTCAGACAATTAAGTTTGTCAGCCTCATCCAGGGGCACTCAGTTCTCATTATGATCGATAGCGGCGCCAACCACAATTTCATTTCTCATCGTTTGGTACGACAACTCTCCATCCCCTGCACACCATCGTCGGACCTCACTGTCTGTTTGGGAGACAACCGCCAACGCCCGACCGCGGGCACGTGCATCGTCGTGCAAGTTTCCATGGGACCTTGCTCTGTGATGACAGATTTCTATGTATTCGAGTTGGGCGGCGTTGACATCATCCTGGGCGTGACATGGCTAGCGACGTTGGGCGACGTTCGGGTCAACTGGGCCGAGATGTCTATGCAATTCCTATGGGAGGGGTCACCCTGCCTCCTCGTCAACGACTCGACTCTTCTCCGCACACCGGTTTCCTTCCGTACCATCCAACGCACTACCGATGTGGCATTCTCTATGTAGCTTTGGCAGCACGTCGTTGTTTTTTAATGATATCTTGGTGTATAGCTAATCCTGGCAGGAGCTCTTATGTCATGTACGTCGCACTCTTGAGACGATCCGTCAGCGTCATCTTGTCCTCCACCACAAGAAGTGTTTGTTTGGTGTGACCACTGTCAGCTACTTAGGGCCACACGATCTCGGCTCAGGGCGTGGCCATGGACGACGACAAATTCCAGGCGGTCCTGCATTGTCCGACCCCCACCTCCCTTCGAGACGTCCGTGGTTTTTTGGGCCTCATCGGTTACTATTGGTGTTTCATTCTGGAGTATGACACCTTGGCTCAGATCCTGGCACAATTACTCAAATCTTCCGACGATGGACCCTTTTCGTGGACCCCAGCTGCCATGTCTGCATTCACCGCCTTCAAGGTAGCTCCTGTGAATGGTCCAGTTCTGGCCATGCCCAACTTCAATCAACCCTTCATTGTGGAGTGCGACGCCTCGGACACCGGTGTGGATGCGGTGCTCATGCAAGGAGGCTGCCCCATCGCCTACTACAGTCGGGCATTCTCCACCACCGTCCAAAGCCGTTCGGCTTATGAGAACGAGCTCATGGCACTTGTCCTAGTAGTGCAGCATTGGCGGCCGTACCTTCTGGGCCACGCCTTTATTGTCCGCATCGATCATCATAGCTTGCGGTATCTCCTCCAGCAGAAGATTGCCACGCCGACACAGCAACTCTGAGTGGCAAAACTTCTTGGGTACGACTTCTCCATTGAGTTCTGCCCGGGCCACACCAACCGAGCGGCAGGCTCTCTCTCCCGACAGGTACACTCCCCGGAACTTCGGGCCATCTCTCGTCTGATCTGGGAGGATGTCACAGTGATTCAACACGACGTGGAGATGGACCCGCACCTTGCTGCCATTCTAATGGTCCTCATCGCCGATCCGGATGGCCACCCTCCTTACTCTTTGGTGGGCGGTTGACTCTTCTACCAGGGCCGCTTAGTGTTGTCCGCGACCTCTGCTCTCATTCTGCGCCTCATCGCCGAGTTCCATGCTACCCCAATCGGGTGCCACGCCGGGGCTTTCCGCACCTACTGGCGTTTGGCGGCTTAGCTTTACTGGCTGCACATGTTTAAGCAAGTTAAAGCCCACGTGGTCGTCTGCCTTCCATTCCAGAAGGTGAAGTACGAGGCTATGTTCCCGAGCGGGTTACTTCAGCCCCTGCTGATTCCGGATCGTATCTGGGAGGGCATTGCTATGGATTTCATCACACGCCTTCCCCGGTCCAATGGGTTCGAATACATCCTCATCGTGGTAGACCGGCTCTCCAAGTACGCGCACTTCATTCCTTTCCGACACCCGTACACGGCCGCTGGCGTAGCCGACCGTTTCATCTTCGGAGTTGTGTGCCTCCATGGATTTGCATGATCGATTGTGAGCGATCGAGATCCTCTATTTCTGAGCAGTTTCTGGACATTCTTGTTCCACCTTCAAGGCACACACCTTTGCATGAGCTCCGTCTACCATCCGTAGACGGACGTCCAATCAGAAGTTCTCAACCGTTGCTTGGAGACTTGCCTACATTGTTTCATTGGCAAGATCGGACACGTGGGCCAAGTGGTTGGGTTGGGTTGAGTACTCGTACAACACCGCCTACCACCATGCAACGGGAACGACTCCGTTTGAATCCGTCTACGGACGACCACCACCGGATGTAGTGTAACACCTACCTGGGGAGTGCCTCGTGCCTAGTTTGGCAGATCACCTCCAAGATCGGGACATCATTCTGGGCAGTCTCAAGCATCACCTTTGTCGGGGCCAGGCAAAAATGACATCTTTCTCCAACCGCAAGCGTCGGGATCTCTCCTTTCATGTAGGCGAGAAGGTCATCATGAAGCTCCATCCTTACCGCCAATTTACGGTCGCCAAACGCCCTTGCCCCAAACTCGCGCCTCGTTTCTTTGGGCCGTTCACCGTCATAGCCCGGATTGGCGCCGTCGCTTACAAGCTTCAACTTCCTTAGGAGAGCCATATCCACCCGGTCTTCCACGTCTCTCAACTTCGCCGCGTCGTGGGCGACCATCCGACTCTGGACCACATTCCGTCCGATTTTGACTACTCTGACTTCGCCCCCGTATATCCACACAACATTCTAGACCGCCGCCACTATCTTCCCGGTGATGCGGCCCCAGAGGAGATCCTTGTGGGGTGGTGTCATCGTTCCCCGTTCGGGGTCACTTGGCTACTACGAGATGATTTCCTCCGTCAATTTCCCGACTATTGCCTTGAGGGCAAGGCAAATTTTCCATATGGCTGCATTGTTACGGACATTCACGACGAGGTGCGTCCATGGCGGGACTACAAGCGGTGGGGTCCGCATGCGACGGTGACGGCGGGCGCGGCGAGGACCGACGTGGACGAACCGGCTATGACGAGCACAAAAGATAATTAACATTCAACTTTTATTATGTTTTGTTTTATTTAATATTTCAGCTTTGTTATTTGCACCTCGCTACTATAAGAGAGCTTGTCGGACCTTGTAATGTTTTGTCTTGGATGTGTTATGAAAAAAAGGGTTGCTCCCTTGTCTCCTCTCAAACCCTAGCCTCCTTCTCTCATTCTTGCCTCCGTCCCTCCCCCTAGTCTGGATTTCCTCGCGATCGCTAATACCACCTAACAATTACCAATATGAGATCCAGATCTGCCATCCCTCAATTGATACATGAATATGGCTCCAAATCTGGCCTACTATCCGACCTGCAGTTTACATCTCCACAAATACTGATAATAAAACTTATAATTGAGATAAAGTTTTTCCTAGACTGAAATCCCTCATGTACAAAATAACAAAATAAACTAATTTCATTTCTACTTGCTCAATTCTATTTCCTGGCGAAACAACAAAAAATTAATTTAGACCATCTCAATTTGCGAATCTAATTCTAAATTTCATCTAACCGAACAGTCCCTTGCGACTTTTGAAATGACAAGCAAGAAAAATTCTCTAGCATCCCTCATATGCCCCCTTTAGTTTTCTTAGTTAGGTTTTGGTGCTTTCTTTGAGCTCCTGCCTTGAATGTCATGACGAGACTCTGATTATCCCATCCTCCTTGACAAATTACAAACAGTGGTTCGTAACAAATTGGTATCAAAACTAGTTGATCGGTACCCATACTATTGCTGATCAGTATCACAACTCCTTTTGGACCCATCGAATCTTTTATCTGCAACCTCAACAATTTTTTTGCGACTACATAGAACCCAAGCAGAAGCAGCGCTTTAGCAACTCTAGCCAATTTTTATTGTTGTGCGCAACTCGCCCCTTTTATAGAAGGCTGCAGATCATGCACCTGCCCACCTTCTTGCCATAAAATTCCCTCTAGTGACATGTTGGAGGAAAGTAATTAATACACGTGCATCTTTCCTTTTTGTAATTGGACCGGGGCTGTTATATAAACCCACATGACAATATAATTTGATATCTTAGATAGTATTATGAAAATTGGAAATCCTTTAAGTTATTTCTCTTCCTTCCTCTTTCCCTCTCCTCCTTTCTCTCAGATTTAGGGTTGCCACCGGTCTCCAGTCTGAGTGGTAGCATACGGTTTCTTTCCTTTTCGGGTGGATTCCATGTTAT
Organism: Platanthera zijinensis; assembly: GCA_039513925.1. NCBI lineage: Eukaryota > Viridiplantae > Streptophyta > Magnoliopsida > Asparagales > Orchidaceae > Platanthera > Platanthera zijinensis. Next base: position 277,356,693 of record CM077078.1, on the reverse strand, counting down.
TTTGCTTCCTTGTTTCATCTAGGGGATCAACGGGATTGATCTTCTCTTCGATTTTCTTCTGAGTCGGGTGTACGAACTCACATGCTTGTATGTCGTATAATTACCTAATCCTTTCTCTTGGGCATTGGCCATGATCTTAGATTGTTGTTTAATTTATCCAGTCAGATTCTGTACTGAAATTCTGTCATTGACTTAGATTTGAAGTTTAATTAGTCCAATTAGAACTGCTGCGTATTAAGGAATTTATTCATTTTTGGATCATAACGTCCAAGTACTGTGCTAGTACTATCCTTGTTGAAACCGAAAACTCAGTCCCTGTGGAGTTCACCCTTGGGGAATGGGTGATCGCACACTTCTCTCTCGCGAGCCAAAAGACGAAGGAAGAAGAACATGAGACAGACCCAAGGGCTCGACGTGGAGGTCCCACCACACACCCGGAAGATCTTAGAGCACTTCCCCTCCCTAGCCAGATGCCGAGCTAAGGATACCTCAGAAAGCGCAAGAAGATCGGGGCACAAGTAAGCATGCTTTTTGAGGTACCCCCTTGAGTCTATTTATAGATTTCTGGGAACGGCCTGCAAATAGCCAACCCCCGCTGTTCTGAACAGCTATGAGCAGGACAACGGGGGTAAAATAGTAAAAGAACATCATAGATCACTGGGCGAGTGGTCCTTGAGACCACCACTCGCCCGGGGTGGCGAGCACGGGCTTGGCAGGCCCTACTCGCCTGCCAGTTGCCGAACTCCCCTGGGGCGAGTACGAGCTCGCCTGCTCCACTCCCCCCTCAAACACTCCACCCCGCCTGGGCGAGTCAGGGGGCTGCCGAACTCCTCCCCCTCTTTGGGTGCTCGCCCGGGGCTTGGACTACTAGATCGGGCCCATCTGGCCTCTGTCAGCCTCACTCGCCGGATACGGGATTGGACACAATCCCCCTCTTTGCGAGGTTGGAACAAGCTCGGAAAGAATCATCCAACCCCACAGGATTCGGCGAGTGCAGCAGGTGCCAGAGGGAATCTTCGGGTGGGGTCCACCTACGGCTATATATATGCGTCTGCATACCTGGGTGACCTTTGCCATTCCTTTTGCTCTAAACCTGCCGAGATTCCTATCCCCAAAGAGATCCAAGAGAGGCTTGCCCGAGCTCGCGAGGCTGCGATCGCCCGCGTTGTCGGCTTGACCGACGTGTCCCTTAGCAAACTGCCGAACACCCTGGCAGAATCCAACCCCGCCAAGAAAACTAGACAGCTTCCAAAGGCGGCCGAGCCCATCTACCAGGAGCTGAAGACTGTCCTGGATGACGGGGTCGACTCCTCTACTCGGCCTCCCCCTGAGCAAAAGGGTAAAGAAATCGTTGATCTCTCTGCCTACCCGGACAGCCAACGGATTGACGGCGAGTCCTCCCTGCCGTGAATAGACACCCTTCATGACAACTCGCGGCCTCAAACTCCGGACACTCGCCTGCGGGACCCGTCTCCCCCCCTTTGGGACCCTGGGGCTGGACTCGCAGACGCTGAAGTCGCCAGCTTGCACCTCTTCTCGACAATCTTCTCCCGCCCCCGATCTTGCGGGGAGAACCGCTGGTACTATCCCGGTCCCGGGCTTTGGCCTTCTTTCCCCGGGAACTCATCGCCTGGGTCGTGGCAAGAACCTGGGGCTGATCCCTCTTCGCACCTCGTTGGGGGAGCCGAGCTCGCCAGGTAGGTTTCTGCTTATGTTACTCCGTCCTACCCAATTTCCTTGTAGCACTCGCCCCTCATGTAAGGTTGATTAAACTTCCTGCAAATGCACCCAGCCAGCCTGATGCCAACGGCTCTTCGGAGTCAGCTCGATACTCGCCCCTTCCTTCCCCCCCAACTCGATAGAGGCCTTCCTGGGCCCTTTGGTGGAGAATGACGAGCTGACGAGGCGAGGGATCATGCTCTTCAAGAAGTTGGTGCGCGGGCTGCGCGCGGTCCAGGAGGACAATGAGAGGCTGCAGCGAGACTATGTGCGGCTTGCGGACGAGGTGAGGGGCTCCCCGACAGGCGAGGTGGAGGGCAGCCTGGCGGACGAGGCGGTGTCTCCAACTCTACTTATGGATGAGATCGGCGAGAATCTCCGGGTTGCCCAGAAAAACCTGGAGCTGATACGCGAGCTCCACAAATCGCACCGACCTGCGGGGAAAGGGAAGCGAGGCCGGGTAGGTAGAAACGGCTCCCCTACTGAACCTACCGGCACTCGCACCCGGCCCCCTCAGCTTGCGTGCATGTGAGATAGCCCTTTTTTATGCATTTGATTTCTTTGATCTGTATTCACACTCCTGTCTGTAATAACTTATAATATTCTTTAGGTTTTCAGTGTTTGCCATTTGAATAAGATACTGGTTTTTAGGCTCAGCTCGGCGTGTAATTGAATAGGCCTCAGAAGTCGGCGAGCTGGGGTTGGCTGGCTGGGGCAGGCGAGCCGGACTGATCGGTCGGCTCGGCCTCAGATTTCTTTTTCTATAAATAGGCCCCCTCACCAACCCCGGTCCACCGCCTGTATTGCTTTCACACCCTCTCCTTTTTCCCTTTCCACTACCTGTACTCGCGCCTCGATAACCCTGCGAGCATGGGTAAGACAAACCCTGATGTCGATGGTCGCTCCAAGTTTGCTCGACATTTTGCCGAGTACTTCTTTTTCGAGGGAAACACTTTAGAGGAAGAGCTCGCGGAGTTCGTCAATGGCTACGTGCCTCCTGGCTTCGAGGCGCGCCGACCCAGGGAGGGCGAGTCCATCAACTCCTTTTACCCCGACGAGCTCGCCTTCCCCATCTCGCATTTCGAGGTGGGGTTGTGCCTACCCCTCTGGCTGGAAATCTGCCAGATCTTCAAGTATTACGGCGCGGTGCCCATGTAGCTGAACTCGAACGCCATCGCCATGATGGTCGCATTCGCGTGCTTCCTCCGCAGGGAGAGGATCGAGTTCAACTTGACCGTCTTCAGGAAGCTTTTCACCTACAAGGCGACTCCCGACGGCGTCACCTACTTTGGGGGCTCGTTTATCAAAGTTCGCGAGATCGCGAACAAGAACCACAACTGGATGTCCAAGATCGTCTTCATCAAGGGCGACCTCGGCAACGTCCCCTACTCGCCGCTGCAGAAGGGCGAGGAGGTGTACCGCCCCCCCACCGTGTCCGGCAGCAATGCCGAGCTCCACAAATTCTTCCTCCACAAGGATTTCGAGGTCGCCTTCCTCTGAAGGGGCCTCGACTCGCTCCTCCCCGTCCTTCCCGACGAAGGTATACCTCGCAAACTTCTCTTCTTGCCGAACTCGCCAGATCCATATGATTTTCTAACCAAGTTTTTTCATGCAGGAGAGAGACTGATTCCCGAGAACCCGCCATTTGCGGTCTCAGGACTCCACCCCGACCCACTCGCACGCGAGAAGGCAGCCGCTGCAGCCTGCCGAGATGAGCTGGCGTCCTCCAAGCCCTCATCCAGCAAGAATCGACCGGCTCCTGCGGGGTCCAGCTCGCCTCGCCGCCCACCGCTGCCAAAGAAGATGAAAAGGGCGGCGGTGATCCCCAGGGCGAGACAACAACAACAACAACAAAGCCCAAAATACATGAGCTCGCCTCCTCTCCCGACGAATCGCCGGAGAGCCCGCTGAAGGTGTCATAGAAAGGGGAGGGAGGTGGCGAGCCCTCCGCTCTTCCTTCCGCAGAGGAGATCGCGGCCCGCGAGCTGCGCCCGCCGAAGAGCCACCCCTCTTCGGTTTCGGGGGAAAGGTGAAGGACCCGGCCGGCGAGCCGATGGTCCGATGGGATGAGCAGACCCACAGGGTCTCCATCTCATCCCTCCACCCCTCCTGGTCAGACCGCCAACCCTCCTCCGGTCATGCCTATACCCTCGGCTTTGGCCTGTGTGGCCGCGAGGATGTCGAGGCCTACAAGGGCGCGACCCTGCGCCAGCTCGGCCATGAAGGCATACAAGCCCAAATGCGGGCCCTGGAGCTGCACCATATGGTGATCCGCCGAGGCTTCAACCTCAGCCACCTCCTGCTAAAAGCCGAGCAGGAGCGCGACCTGGCCAAGGATAAGGCTGCCAATCTGGAAAGGCAACTCGGTATTGCCGAGAGCTTACTCGCCAAAGCCGCCGGCGGGTTGGTAAGTACCGGACACCTCCTTCTCTTTTTACTTGAGATTTTTCGTAGTGGAAATTGCTGACCTTTTCGTCTTACAGGATGTCGAGGCCGCTAGCGAGCTGCGGGCTCGCGCCATCGGGTTGGAGGAAGAGAACAACCAGCTGCGCGCCCGCGCCGCCGAGCTGCAGAAGGCGGATGAGGATCTGCTGGCTCGCGCCGCCGAGCTAGAGGCGGACAACGGAAAGTTGAAGGATCAAATCAAAGGACTCCACAGCGAGATCATCCGCCAGGCGGACGTATTCCTTCCCTCGGGTGGCAGCGACCCCTCTCTCCCGTACAAGAGGCCGAGAATCTTTGGCGAGGCTGAGGTCACGGAGCGGTTGCGGGTCAACTCGATCGAGTCCGCCGAATGCACCCTGCATATCATGAAGGAGACAGGGGGTGCTGGTGGAGGGTTGCGAGGAGATCTCGGTCCGGGTTCTCATGCCGAGCCTGTTCCCGCCGTCTCCTCCCGGCGAGAGGGAGGAGAGCTTTGGCTCGCTCTTCGAGACGTCCAAGGATTTTGAGGGTGGGCACAAGTCCGGGGGCGAAGAAGACCGCCAGTCTGGGGGAGGAGGCGAGAGCTGACGCGCACCCCCTTCTTTTTGTAATTCTTTAATTTTCTTCCCCCCCCCCTTTTGTAATCTCGCTGAGGCGGGCTCCCCATTGTAATATCATTTTGCTTAATGATGAAAGGATTTAACATGAATTTTTCTCTCTTCTTCCTTTTTTTGAACTTACTGTATTTGCCTGCGAGCTTTCCCCCTGGGCGTCCTCGCTAGGATATAACTCGCCGCTAGAATGCATGTGTTAGGATTCGTACCCGTGAGTTGATCTTGAGAGCTCGTCAGCCCTAGGCAATCCGGAGGCGGACCACTCGCCACGCCGGACTCGCTGCTACCTAACTCGCCCGCGGGCTGCCGCTTTTCTTGCCCATGCTAGACTGAAATTTCCCAAAATTCACGAGTAATATCCGAAGGGTGTTGGAATGCATTTGCCAACGTTACCCGGCTTGCCGCTTGCCGAGTTGCGCCCGCGAGTCCCATCTCGCCGAGAGCCCCCCCAGCTCGCCCATTGTCGCTTTACAAGGCCATCCTCCGGGTGCTACCACCGACCCAATCAGTTAAGTGAATGCCTGACGGTGAGTGTTGAACATCCTCAGGGCTCAGCCCTCCAGGGTCATAACAACGTCACTCGAGGCCCGGGCCCTGCCAGCTAGGTGGGAGCCTGACAGCGAGAGCGTCTCAGGACCTAACCCCAGAGCTAGAATACTTGCCTTCACTCAACCCCCGGGTGCTACCATCGGCTCAATCAACTAAGTGGAAGCCTGATGGCGGGTGTTGAACATCCTCCGGGCTCAGCCCTCCGGGGCCATAACGACGTCACTCGAGGCCCGGGCCCTGCCAGCTAGGTGGGAGCCTGACAGCGGGAGCGTATCGGGACCTAACCCCAGAGCGAGAATATTTGCCTTCACTCAACCCCCGGGTGCTACCACTGGCTCAATCAGCTAAGTTAAAGCCTGATGGCAGGTGTTCAACATCCTCTGGGCTCAGCCCTCCAGGGTCATAACGACGTCACTCGAGGCCCGGGTCCTGCCAGCTAGGTGGGAGCCTGACAATGGGAGCGTCTCGGGACCTAACCCCAAAGCGAGAATACTTGCCTTCACTCAACCCCCGGGTGCTACCACCGGCTCAATCAGCTAAGTGAAAGCCTGATGGCGGGTGTTGAACATCCTCCGGGCTCAGCCCCCCAGGGTCATAACGACGTCACTCGAGGTCCGGGCCCTGCCAGCTAGATGGGAGCCTGACAACGGGAGCGTTTCGGGACCTAACCCCAGAGCGAGAATACTTTCCTTTGTCCCCCGGTCCTACCAGCTAGGTGGAAACCTGGCAGCGGAAGCTTCCAGGACTTAGCTTCACAAATAACAAGCTTGATCTGCAAAAGAGTTGAAACATCAAAAGATTTCATGTTTATTGAAGAAGTGGACGTACACATTTTCACGAATAGAAACGCTTTAAGTCATCACCACTTCAGGTGTGACTTAGGGTCTCGCCCTCCACATTTCGGGGACGGTACCCCCCCCCCCGACCTTAGAGCTTCCTGGACAATATACGGGCCTTCCCAGCTGGGGTTGAGCTTCCCCACTGCTGCTGACCTTCCTGCTGCATCCACCTTCTTCAGGACCAAGTCCCCTTCCGTGAACTGTTTGACTCTGACGTGCTTGTCAAAATATTTAGTCATTCGCCGCTTGACCTCTTCTTGCCAGATGGCGGACAGATCACACTGTTCTTCTACCATATCAAGGGAAAGTCGCAGCTCCTCCTCGTTCTCGGCTCTCCACTCCTCCCTGCCTTCTCAGGCCTCTGCCACCCGAGGTGTCTGGACTTCAAATTTTATGGGAAGTACTGCTTCGCAGCCATGGGAGAGCTTGAAGAGGGTCTCCCATGTGGCTGTATTGGGGGTGGTCCTCAGAGCCCAGAGGACCGAGGGAAGCTGCTCCACCCAGCTTCCCTTCAAGTTTTCATCTTTTTTCTTCAAGAGGTTCACAATGATCTTATTCGCCGCCTCCACCTGCCCGTTGCTCCTAGGGTGATGGACTGACGCGAACCAGAGATCAATCCCGAGCTGCCCACAGATGCTGATGAACTCGGCGCTGGCAAATTGAGGCCCGTTGTCCGTGAAAATGGCCTGGGGTAATCCGTGCCTACAGATGATCTCCCCCCACACAAAGTTTCTGATTACTTGGGAGGTCACCTTGGCTAGCGCCTTCACTCCTAACCACTTAGAGAAATAGTCGATCATTACTAACTTGAACCTCCTCTGCCCGCTGGCCTGGGGGAAGGGTCCTACCAAATCCATTCCCCAGATGGCAAAGGGCCAGAGGGTTGTGATGCTTCTGAGGCGCTGGGCTGGTTGTAGTTGGAGGGGGGCAAACAACTGGCACTTGTGACACTTCTTTGTGAACTCTGCAACGTCGTGGCCCAGGGTAGGCCAGAAGTATCCTTGTCTGACAATTCTTCCTTCCAGGGTCCGACTCCCGGAGTGACTCTCCCACTCCCTGGAGTGGACTTCTTCCAAGAATCTCTGGACCTCCCTCTCGGTCACACAACGAGCCAACATCCCTGAGAGAGTCTTCCGATACAATTGCCCGTCACAGATGAGATAGTATGCCGACTTGTACTTGAACTTCTTTTTGTCCATCCCCTCCGGATATTTCCCCGTGGAAAGGAACGTTGTGAAAGGGTCCATCCACGAGGGGTGTTGGTCCACCTCCATCAGCTCTCCCTCTTCGATGGAAGGGCAGAATAGGTCAGTAATGGTGTAGCACCGCCCCCCCCAACCTTTGCCCGGGTCGGGCCGGAGGGGTGCTACTGGCCCAAGACGCCCACCCAGTGCTTATAGGGGAAACGATCCTCCCTGTCCAAGCACTAGATGGCCGCCTTGGTTGGCTCGAATCATAACATTCACAACCCATCAGAATATAGCGGAAACATTAACAGGAAACCATTGCAGATTTATATATATGACATATCAGAATCACAGCGGTTCTAGGGCCGAAGCCTAAGTACTTATATAAGCCCGTAGGCTATACATGTGCTACATATAATCCTCATATACTCTCTCTCTACGCTGCTCGGCGGAACTCACGTCTCTAAACTCTGGGGACGGCGGGGGTACATCTGCTCGAGTCGACCTAGCTGCTGGCGTAATCTCCTGCGGCAGCGGGTCACTACGGTGCTCCATCTCCTGTGAATGGTTAATCAAATAACCGTTAGTCACAGAGCTAAGTAGAAACAAATCTCCTCCCCGGATCCACATCCTGGGGACGAGCACGCACCCACCCAACAGAAGTAAATAGCCGAAGCAAGAGAGGGTTAGCACCACATTTCATATATGAACGACTAGGAGCAAATATAAAAGAGTGCAGTATAACCGGAAAAAGCAGCAATAGTATAAAACGGTTATAACCATGCTCTACTAGCTCATCAGCACAACAAGTTTTCATACCCTGATTTCTATCGCAGGCATTCACAGCCGCGCACACACCGCAGACATTCACAGCCTGCGCACACAGACCCTATGTCGACATAGTTTGGACCGCTTCTGTTCCAGCAGGGTAGCGAGCCCCGCGGGCCTCACCGATGTGGCCCTCGGTGACAGTGGCCAGTCCTGCCACTTCTGGGGATGATCGTACCGCACAACCCCAGGCCCTAACGTACAACCTTGTGTACTCTTGGATGTGAGCGACATCTAACGAATCATTTTGGCCGACCAGCGGAGGAAAACCCGACGGGGAATAAAACGGTCGGTCACCCGTGGTACCCATCTCCCTGTCGCCTTGAGTCAACCTTCCCGCACCGGTACGAACGGTCTGCGGAAGGGACTGACCCGCCACTATTCCACCGCAAGCAATTTACAAACAATCAATCAACGGCAAACATAACACACACTGGGTCTACGTCGGCCTGCCCTACTAGGCTTAAACTTCGGGCGGCGGCGCTTAGCTCTACTTTCGTCAAGGAGCGTGGGAGCGCATTATTTGGGGCTAGACCTGGAGGAATACCTCAACTCCGGTTATCCCCAACTAAGGCTCAACCTTAATAACGACTGTTCGTCAGAGCAGGACCCGGGGTTATAATAGTAAATTGCAATGAAGACAAATGCGGTGTTTATGCTGCTTATTTAAAGTGCTGTAATGAAATGTGACCAGTACAAAACTGGAGTAGTACTGAATTGAAAATACTTGACCAGTACGAGACTGGAGTATAACTGAATTGAAAGTACTTGACCAGTACGAGACTGGAGTATAACTGAATTGAAAGTACTTGACCAGTACGAGACTGGAGTATAACTGAATTGAAAGTACTTGACCAGTACGAGACTGGAGTAAAACATAAAGAAAAGGTTAGTAGTCCAATCACTCCATTCAGGAGGCTTCAGTCTCATCTCCGTTCTCAGGAGGCACTTTCAGTTCTATTTCAGTTTTTAATAAGACTTCATTGGGTTGCATCCATTATTAAGATCCGATTAGAATCTGGTTGCGCCTTATTAATCACGGCTTAATCAGATCAGGGGCTTATCAGTAGTTACACCCTCATTACCCATTGAGAATAATTCTTAGCTCACCACTCGTGCTTTCATTTTTTTTTGAGCGTGCCAGAGATTCACTCGAGAGCCGAGACGCTCGACGGATTAACGAAATCTCGAAACACCCGGAGCCTGGCCACCGGCCTCATCCACTCTCATCGATATGTTAAGTTTGATTTGATTATTTATAACAGGGATGATAGTCGCGCACTCCAATTTTCATTTTCGAGCGTAATAATTACCGGGCGCGATCCTAGGCTTCCATAATTTGGGAAAAATATCAAAACTTATTCTCATGATCCCAAATTTTGATACAACCCCTAAGAGAGCCTATAATGAGCCTGGTAATTTTTTGGTAATTTTCCAAATTATTTTGGGCCTTTAATTTGGCCAAACAAATTTTATTTGGGCTTTTAAAAATACCAAATCAACTCCAAAAATTCTCAAAATTTTTGTGGAGATTGCCCTCATTAAGGGAAACATTTTTCATGTTCAAAATATTTTCATGAGGGCTCTGTTTTAGTCTCTGAAAAATAAAATCCATTATAATAATATAATATTATAATATATATATTATTATAATATAATTTTTTATATATACATATATATAAAACGAAATCCCTGTACATCTTCTCCCCTCCCCCGCGCTGTTTATTTCCTGGAGCCCTTACGGGGCTCCGCCGCCGGCCGGCCACCGGCCGGCCGGCCACCGGCCGGCCGTGGCTCCACCACCGGCCGACTGCCCGGTGGTGGGCGCTCCCTCCGGCGGTGGTCCGGCGGCCTGCCGCCGCCGGCCGCCGCCGGAGCCATTTTTTTAAAAAAAAAGGGAGGGGAGGGGGGTGACGGCGGCGGTGCTCCGGCCGCCGGGAGCGCCATGCAAGACGTCCAAAATGGAGAAGGGGGAGGGAGAAAGCTTCTACCTGGGTTTGGCGGGCTTGGGAGGGGCCGGCTTGGTCGGCCATGGCTCAAGGTGGTGGAGGAGGGGGAGGAGCTCCTCGGCTGGGCTTTTTCCGGCCACCAGAGCTCCGGCAGAGGGGGGGAGAAGGGGGAGAGGGTGCTCTGAGAGCTGTGAGGGAAAGAGAGGGGGGTTGGGTGGCTTTTATAGGGAGGGGGAGGGGGGAGCTCCCTCCCTTTGGGTGGTGTGGGACTAATCCCTCCTTAGGGAGGGATTAATCCCACCCTCCAGCTGTCCTTGGACAGCTGAAGGTCTCTCATTTTCCCCCATGTGGGGAAAATGAATGAGGCCCTTAAATGGGCTTGGGCTTTTTGGGAAGAGAGGGGAAAAAGGAGGAGAAGAGGGGTGGGGTGGGCCTCCACCTATCCTAGGCTTCAATGCTGTTTGGGGGGCCCAAGGAGAGTGAGGAGGGCATGAGTCATCCTCTTTTGGAGAGGAGGTGGGCTCCTCATTTGGGAAAAAAAAATCCAAAAAGTGGATTTTTAAGAGGGTTTGACTAACTCAACCCTAGGGTGGGTCCCCCTTGCTGGTCAAAGTCAATGTGGGTCCAAGTCATCGGGGTCGGGTCAAGGTTCAGGTGTCGTGTCATAATGGTGTGTGCACGCTTTTCGGTGCACGACTATGCTTAATTTGACCACGAGTTGACCAATTGTCGTCGAAATTAACCGGAACGACTTCTGTTGACTTCGTATTGACCATACGAGTCCAACGCCACTGACCAGGGTCGAATCGGAGTTCGTTTGGTGAAAGTCCGATATTTGCGCGTCGTAGCGTGCTAAAATGGTCAAAACGCTCATAATCATCGTTAGGCTTCGAATCGCGACGCAACGAGTTCCGATGCGTTCGTATTAACTATACGAAGTCATAGGAATTGACAGAACTCAAATCGGAGTTCTCTATGTCAATACCCAAAAATCTCATTTTCGCGACGTTCTGCGAGGAATGGCCAAATCCACTATATAACCTCTGGTTCAATTGAACGAGTTCCGATGCGCTCGTATGGACTATACGAGACCACAGGAACTGACGGAACTCAATTCGGAGTCCTCTAGCTCTATTTCCTACCTTGGGTTACCCCTCACCGGGTCATGGGTAGGGTCCGGGCCACTTTTATTGGGCCCACTAGGGTTCTGGTGGCCCAATAAAAGTCGGGATGTTACAATCCAATAAAAATAAAAGGATTTTCGTCCCCGAAAATTTGCTTGAAGTAGGGGGGAAAAGTAACATACCTGGGGAAAGAGCTCTGGATGCTTTTCTCGGAGGAGTGCTTCAGGTTCCCACGTGAACTCTTCTCGTCCGCAGTTTGACCATAACACCTTAACCATCGGAATGGTTTTATTACGTAGTGTCTTGACCTTATAATCCACTACTCTGACGGGTTCGAGCCGGACGGATCTATCTGACTGTAGCTGCACTGGTGGAGTAGGAAAGTACTGCTCTGGTTGCCGGAGGACTCGTCTCAAGGAAGAGACATGAAACACATCATGAAGATTCCCCAACTCTAGGGGCAAGGCCAAACGATAGGCGACGGGGCCAACACGCTCTATCACCGGATAGGGGCCCAAGAAGCGGGGGTCTAACTTTTTCTGCTTCCTCAACCGGGAGACACCATGCATGGGCTTTATTTTCAAGAACACCATTTCCCCCACGCTAAACTCCACCGGTCGGTGACGCGCATCATAGTACTTAGCCTGCCGGCTCTGCGCTTCCCGCATCCGCTCCTGGATCAGCCGTATCGCTGTCGTAGTATCATCGATGTAAGCCACTCCCAAGGCTTCCGGGTCCTCTTCCTGAGCCCAAGTCAACGGGGTTCGGCAACGTCTTCCATACAATGCCTCGTATGGAGCCATCTTAATACTAGCCTGGTAGCTGTTATTGTAAGAAAATTCGACCAACGGCAACAGCTGCTCCCATGGCTCATTGTGCTCTACTATGCACAATCGAAGTAGATCCTCCATCGTCCGGTTCGTCCTCTCCGTCTGTCCGTCTGTCTGCGGGTGGAAGGCGGTGCTGAAGGCCAACTTGGTCCCCAAATATGCCTGCACCCGCCTCCACTCCTTAGATGTGAAACGCCCGTCACGGTCTGACACGATGGACTTTGGTACTCCGTGGAATCGTACCACTTGCTCTAGGAACATCCTGGCCAGGATATCTACTCCGTCGCCCTGTCGGTTTGGGATGAACCGCGCTACCTTGGTGAGTCGATCTACGACCACCCATATTGAGTCATTCCCAGCGCGGGATCGAGGTAGGCCGTGGACGAAGTCCATGGAGATGTCTTCGAACTTCCACTCTGGAATCGGTAGGGGCTGTAATAGGCCTCCTGGACTGCGGCATTCGGCCTTAACCTTCTGACAGGTCTGACACCGGGTTACGAAGTCGGTGACATCTCTTTTCATTCCAGGCCAGTAGATGGTCCTGCGCAAGTCCACGTACATCTTAACTATGCCAGGGTGGATCGAGTACCTGGACTGATGGGCCTCTTGCAAAATTTCTTCATGAATCCCTCCAGTAGCGGGAACAAATATGCGGTGCTTGAATTGCAGAATCCCGTCATGCAGTTTATAATCCTCTTGTGCCCCTCCTTGCAGAGATCGGATGATCGGTATCACTTCTGGGTCGATCTTCTGGGCTTCTCGTATCCGGTCCCGGATGTCGCATTGGATTTCCATCCAATACAGCTGCGAGTAGTACTCTTCCGGATCTCTTCGGGCAACCAGGGTAATCTCCATGTCTATCAGAGACTGGAAAAGTTCTTTAGGGATCTGCTCCATCCAACTCCCGGCTATTGCAGGCTGGCGGCTCAAGGCGTCAGCGACTCTGTTAGCCTTCCCGGGGTGATATTGGAGAGCGAAGTCGTAATCGCATAAGAATTCCAGCCATCGGCGCTGCCGGAGGTTCAACTCTTTCTGCGTGAAGATATACTTGAGGCTCTTGTGGTCGGAGAAAATCTCACATCTTACCCCGTACAAGTAATGCCTCCAAATTTTGAGGGCGAAGACGACGACGCCCAACTCTAAATCGTGTGCTAGGTAATTCAATTCGTGCGGCTTTAGTTGCCGAGATGCATAGGCCACTACCTTACCATATTGCATTAGAACAGCTCCCAATCCCTTCAGGGAGGCATCAGTGTAGATCTGGAATCCCTCGGTCCCTGTGGGGATCGTAAGGATTGGCGCGGAAGTCAGCCGCTTCTTCAGCTCGACAAACGCAGCCTCGCACTCCGGCGTCCATCGGAATATGACGTCCTTTTTGGTGAGAGCAGTTAGGGGTAGGGCAATCTTGGAAAAACCTCGACAAACTTCCTGTAGTATCCGGCAAGACCGAGGAAACTCCGGATATCCGCAGCCGTCCTAAGTGGCGGCCAATTTTGTACTGCTTGGACCTTGGCTTGGTCTACTGCCACTCCTTCCTTGTTTATCGTGTGGCCTAAGAATCCAACTTCTTCTAGCCAAAATTCGCATTTACTAAATTTGGCGAAGAGAGAGTGCTTCCGGAGCTTTAATAGCACCATCTGAAGGTGCCGGGTATGGTCCGTCTTGGTCTTCGAGTAGATTAGGATGTCATCTATGAAGATGATGACAAAGTGATCCAAGAAAGGTTCGAAGACTCTATTCATCAGGGCCATGAAGGCGGAAGGCGCGTTGGTGAGCCCGAAGGGCATTACTAGGAATTCATAAAGACCATAACGAGAGCTGAAGGCAGTCTTGGGAATGTCTTCCTCTCGGACTCGGAGCTGGTAATAGCCGGATCTCAGGTCCATCTTGGAAAATACGGACGCACCTTGCAACTGATCGAACAATTCGTCGATCCTAGGAAGGGGGTAGGTATTGCGTACGGTCAGCTTATTCAGTTCCCTGTAGTCGATGCACAGTCGCAGAGTCCCATCTTTCTTTTTGACGAAAAGTACCGGGGCTCCCCAGGGCGAGGAACTAGGGCGGACAAATCCAGCATCTATTAGTTCCTGTAGCTGGATCTTTAGTTCAGTCAGCTCCCTTGGGGCCATCCGGTAGGGGGCTCGTGATACTGGCCGTGCTCCGGACACGAGCTCGATCTGAAAGTCGACCTCTCGCTGGGGTGGCAATCCCGGGAGGGACTCGGGGAAAATATCGGGAAAGTCGCGGACTACCGGGACCTTGGCGAGCACCTGAAATTTGTCTTCCATCTCGAAGTAGATAAGGTATACTTCATCCTTCTGTCGGTCGGATTTCACCATCTGCGTAGGAGTCAGGATAATACGCGAGACAGAGGGCACACCTGTCAACGTGACGGTCTGGCCATTCGGGTTCCGTAGCCGGACTTCTCGTGCGGAACAGTTTATCTGAGCTTGGTGCTCGGCTAGCCAGTCCATTCCCAAAATTATGTCGAATCCAGTTATGGCTAGGATGGTTGCGTAGATTTCGAACTCCACTTCTCCCAGCACAGCCTGGAACGAGCACTTTTCGGTAGAAGTCATATCCGACCCGTCCGGTAAACGGATTCGTATAGACAGTCCGGTCGAACGAACAACATTTCCTTTTGTTGCGATGAATTCGTGGGAGACGAAAGAATGAGTTGCTCCCGTGTCGAAGAGGGTTTTGGCAGGAAGTCCTTCTACCAACAAGATTCCTGACGACAAGGGAAATATATATATATATATATATATATATATATATATATATATATATATCAACTATCTAATACAGAGGATATAAGTACACATAAGTAATATACAACATCAGTAGTCAGATCTGATATCTCTCTATCGCCTAAGATATATACCTATGACTACGTCAGGGGCTGGTCCGTGCTGCAGGTCTAGTGCATTGGCCTCCTGGGGCGCTGCTCGGCCCTGCTGGCCTCTCCTGCCAGCTCTGCCTCTGCGACCTCTCTGACCATGCCCTCGTGTCGGCTGTCCACCCTGAACAGCTCCCAATCCGGGTCTCCCCGTCGCCTGAGGGCAAAAGGCCCTCATATGTCCTGACTGATGACATAAGAAGCAGTTCCCTGCGAAGGGAACATCTCGTCGGGCTAGTGGGGGCTGCGGTGCTGGAGCTGGTCTGAAGTCTGGCTGTGCAGCTGGGGGTGCTGAGGGTGCTGGTGGGTGCCTATAAGGCTGCCTGCGGCGTCGCTGCCTGCGCTCTCTATCCTGTCTATGGGGAGCAACTCCTCCATATCGTCTCTGGTCTCGAGGGGGCTCTTCCTGACATCTGTGCCGCTGAGCCACTGTCTGCTGGTCCAACTCTAAGGCTGTCGCATGGGTAGCTATGGTGTGGAAGGTGGCCTGAGAGAGCATAATCAGGGCCTGCCTCAGGTCGTCTCGTAGTCCTCTATAGAACCGAGAAGCTTTATCCCTGTCGGAGGCGGCCAGGTTCCCGGCGAAGCGTGCCAGGTGTATGAACTCTCTCTCATACTCTGCCACAGTGCGGTTGCCCTGTCGGATGAGCAGGAACCTCTCTTGTAGCGCGGCTCGGTCTGTATCTGTGATAAAGAACTCTAGTAGAGCTATGGAGAACTCTCCCCAAAGGATCGTGCTCATCGGCCAACCTCGAAAGGTAGAGCGACTAGCCGCTCTCCACCAATCCCTCGCATATCCCTCCAAGAGGGTCACCACCAAAGAAACTGCTGCCACAGCTGGGCACATCATCCCTACTAACAGCTCCTCCACTCGCTCCACCCACTCCTCAACCTGAATGGCCGTCTCTGTACCCCTGAACGGGGGAGGCCTGAGTCCTCAAAAAGTCGTCAGCAGATCGGTGGGTGCAGTCATCTCTCGCGGTGGCTGTGCTAGGGCATCCCGGAACGTCGCTAGTATAGCCGTCAGCGTCTGCCCCATATCCGTCTCGGCAAACGGTATAGCCGCGGGGGCGACCGGGTCTGGTGGTGGGGTAGCTGGAACATATCCCCTAGACGAGGATCCCCCGTTACTGTCCTCCGGTATCTGGAGAAGTAACAGGAAAGAGTGTCAGTATTTTGCAAAAGTAGTGGCAATTTGCAAAAACGACAGACAAAGCGGAAACAACGGTGTATGGGCATACTATCGTACAGTCTAGAATCCCTAAGCCTCTACACTAGGATCCACCAGGCTTCCGCTGCAAGGTTCGTCCCGAACCTAAAACGAAGCGAGGGACGAAGGGATCCTGAGACTGCTCCACAAGGAAGAATCGTGATCGCTCTGATCCATTTGTAGCACCGCCCCCCCCCCCCCAACCTTTGCCCGGGTCGGGCCGGAGGGGTGCTACTGGCCCAAGACGCCCACCCAGTGCTTATAGGGGAAACGATCCTCCCTGTCCAAGCACTAGATGGCCGCCTTGGTTGGCTCGAATCATAACATTCACAACCCATCAGAATATAGCGGAAGCATTAACAGGAAACCATTGCAGATTTATATATATGACATATCAGAATCACAGCGGTTCTAGGGCCGAAGCCTAAGTACTTATATAAGCCCGTAGGCTATACATGTGCTACATATAATCCTCATATACTCTCTCTCTACGCTGCTCGGCGGAACTCACGTCTCTAAACTCTGGGGACGACGGGGGTACATCTGCTCGAGTCGACCTAGCTGCTGGCGTAATCTCCTGCGGCAGCGGGTCACTACGGTGCTCCATCTCCTGTGAATGGTTAATCAAATAACCGTTAGTCACAGAGTTAAGTAGAAACAAATCTCCTCCCCGGATCCACATCCTGGGGACGAGCACGCACCCACCCAACAGAAGTAAATAGCCGAAGCAAGAGAGGGTTAGCACCACATTTCATATATGAACGGCTAGGAGCAAATATAAAAGAGTGCAGTATAACCGGAAAAAGCAGCAATAGTATAAAACGGTTATAACCATGCTCTACTAGCTCATCAGCACAACAAGTTTTCATACCCTGATTTCTATCGCAGGCATTCACAGCCGCGCACACACCGCAGGCATTCACAGCCTGCGCACACAGACCCTATGTCGACATAGTTTGGACCGCTTCTGTTCCAGCAGGGTAGCGAGCCCCGCGGGCCTCACCGATGTGGCCCTCGGTGACAGTGGCCAGTCCTGCCACTTCTGGGGATGATCGTACCGCACAACCCCAGGCCCTAACGTACAATCTTGTGTACTCTTGGATGTGAGCGACATCCAACGAATCATTTTGGCCGACCAGCGGAGGAAAACCCGACGGGGAATAAAACGGCCGGTCACCCGTGGTACCCATCTCCCTGTCGCCTTGAGTCGTCAACCTTCCCGCACCGGTACAAACGGTCTGCGGAAGGGACTGACCCGCCACTATTCCACCGCAAGCAATTTACAAACAATCAATCAACGTCAAACATAACACACACTGGGTCTACGTCGGCCTGCCCTACTAGGCTTAAACTTCGGGCGGCGGTGCTTAGCTCTACTTTCGTCAAGGAGCGTGGGAGCGCATTATTTGGGGCTAGACCTGGAGGAATACCTCAACTCCGGTTATCCCCAACTAAGGCTCAACCTTAATAACGACTGTTCGTCAGAGCAGGACCCAGGGTTATAATATTAAATTGCAATGAAGACAAATGCGGTGTTTATGCTGCTTATTTAAAGTGCTGTAATGAAATGTGACCAGTACAAAACTGGAGTAGTACTGAATTGAAAATACTTGACCAGTACGAGACTGGAGTATAACTGAATTGAAAGTACTTGACCAGTACGAGACTGGAGTATAACTGAATTGAAAGTACTTGACCAGTACGAGACTGGAGTATAACTGAATTGAAAGTACTTGACCAGTACGAGACTGGAGTAAAACATAAAGAAAAGGTTAGTAGTCCAATCACTCCATTCAGGAGGCTTCAGTCTCATCTCCGTTCTCAGGAGGCACTTTCAGTTCTATTTCAGTTTTTAATAAGACTTCATTGGGTTGCATCCATTATTAAGATCCGATTAGAATCTGGTTGCGCCTTATTAATCACGGCTTAATCAGATCAGGGGCTTATCAGTAGTTACACCCTCATTACCCATTGAGAATAATTCTTAGCTCACCACTCGTGCTTTCATTTTTTTTTTTGAGCGTGCCAGAGATTCACTCGAGAGCCGAGACGCTCGACGGATTAACGAAATCTCGAAACACCCGGAGCCTGGCCACCGGCCTCATCCACTCTCATCGATATGTTAAGTTTGATTTGATTATTTATAACAGGGATGATAGTCGCGCGCTCCAATTTTCATTTTCGAGCGTAATAATTACCGGGCGCGATCCTAGGCTTTCATAATTTGGGAAAAATATCAAAACTTATTCTCATGATCCCAAATTTTGAGACAACCCCTAAGAGAGCCTATAATGAGTCTGGTAATTTTTTGGTAATTTTCCAAATTATTTTGGGCCTTTAATTTGGCCAAACAAATTTTATTTGGGCTTTTAAAAATACCAAATCAACTCCAAAAATTCTCAAAATTTTTGTGGAGATTGCCCTCATTAAGGGAAACATTTTTCATGTTCAAAATATTTTCATGAGGGCTCTGTTTTAGTCTCTGAAAAATAAAATCCATTATAATAATATAATATTATAATATATATATTATTATAATATAATTTTTTATATATACATATATATAAAACGAAATCCCTGTACATCTTCTCCCCTCCCCCGCGCTGTTTATTTCCTGGAGCCCTTACGGGGCTCCACCGCCGGCCGGCCACCGGCCGGCCGTGGCTCCACCACCGGCCGATTGCCCGGTGGTGGGCGCTCCCTCCGGCGGTGGTCCGGCGGCCTGCCGCCGCCGGCCGCCGCCGGAGCCATTTTTTTTAAAAAAAAAGGGAGGGGAGGGGGGTGACGGCGGCGGTGCTCCGGCCGCCGGGAGCGCCATGCAAGACGTCCAAAATGGAGAAGGGGGAGGGAGAAAGCAAACAAGTGGCCTAGTCCAAGGGTGTTCTGTCATATAATTCATCTTTGAGAATTGCTCTTGACCAAGTTGATGGGATGATGTCGAAGAAATTGTCTCATCTGGAAGAACTTGATGTTACCCATGATGAGCAGCCTGATCATGTTGCAGAAGTTGGAAGATCTGAATGTACTATAACTAGATCGTTTGAGTCGGATTTTAAACTTCAAATCCTCCAGTCATCTGTCAGTACAAATATTGCTTCTAGTTTTGATAAATGCAGAGAAAATAATAACATTTTTCAATCAAGTGCAGTTCATACTTCATTTAATTCCAAAGGTGAGGATGCATTGAAAGACCTTTCTTCCAAAGCAGGTGTCTTTTCAAATTCTAGCGGTAATTCAATGGACGAGAATGAGAAGTTGCCCAAAATTTCTAGAAAGAACTGGGCGGAGGACAATTTTCAGCAGTTTGATTCTATTATTGAGAAGATTGGGATTGGCTTCCAGGATAACTACATGTTGGCAAAAATAAAGGCTCAGGAGAATCCCTTATCTAGTGTTGAGATAGGCAAGCTTAGTTTGTGGGGAGAGGACAAAGAACTTGAATGGATGAAAGATGAGAATCTTCCAGAAAGTGTTTTCCAAGTTCGTGAGAACGAGTTGGCGGGGCGAGGTCCATTTTAATTGATGGATGCCGAGGACCAACAGGCCTTCTTCCACGGACTTGATCGTAAAGCCGAGAAGGTCAACAAAAAGCTCGCAGGGCTGCATGAGTGGATACACTCAAAGATTGAGAATTTAGATTATGGCACATATGACATCGGCCTGGATGATCCATTGGAAAAGGTTATCCCTCGTTGGAAAAGGTCCACCCATTGACAAAGACCCCAAATTTCTCGAGAAATTCGTTAAGAATGGGAATTCAGTTTTGGCTGAAAATATAAGAAATTTGGATTATATCTCAGGGGATAAGCACTATGGTTTTCAGAAATCAGAAAACATATCAAATTCAGACAACATTTCCCCCAATTCCCCAGTAGGGGGGCACATCAACAACACCAGAAACACTTATAGAATGCAGTGATGGCTCCTCTGTACCATCCATTCTTACCTCAATAGTTGGAGGTTTTTCTTTCATATTATAGTTAATACTATCATATAACTCTGGTGTTATTAGAATTTGTTCTATTGGGATTAAGGTAAAAGTTCTGATGCCTGCTAATGCTTCTACTTTATTATAATTTTTACCTTTAATACTTAAATTTTGATAACTAATCTCACTTTCCTTATAATTAACGTCTCTAAACTGGATAGAGGGTAGACCGGTGAGTGGAGTAAAGATTATCTTTGTAGGGATAATATGGTTGTGACCTACCACTAATTGCCCACTATAAGCTCTGGCGGAATATTTACTTCTTGCATGTTCATATCTATCTGGAGTTTCACGGATCTCCGTAGTTTTAATTTTACTCCATCCATAAGAGAGTATATCATCTAAAAAGCAATTATTTTGCCAGAAGTGTATTCCACATAACGATACTATATTAGTTTGAGCGTTAGCTCTGTCACCGGCTTTAATATGTTGATATTTTAGATGGGTATTAAAGCGACTATAGATAACTCTGAATATGAAACTATCATATAGCTGGTAATCTGCTCCCCATGTGCCACCTCTAACCTTTGCTTTATATCCACTTACTTCTTTGTAAGGTTTTTGGTTAGCTATGCTTAGTGCAGGTGAGAACCATAGGACATTTTTATTTTTTACTTCTCTTCGTCTTACCTCTATTTTTTCTTCTTACTCTACCATGCTACTTGTCCCTGTGAATGAGGCTTTGATTTTTATTTATATGTTTGATATGGGTATGGAAGTTGTAATTTGAAAACAAAAATGTGTTAAATAGCTATAATTTTGGTCTGATGCTTACCAGAGTCACATAACTATGATTTTGATTTATAAATTTGTTGAGCAGGATAAAGCACCGGCCTTTTGACTCGATCCCTAATTATCCTGACGATAGTTTGGTTATGAAGGTTTCCATTTGAATGACATTATTTTCTCACTTTGTGTTTTATAATAGGTTATGCCTTCAAAAAACGTGTCTTGGGGAGAATATCGTATGATTGACCCTGCTTCTCAAGAAAGTGGACGTAGCAGGCAGAGGTACCTCGGTGGGGAAGCTCCGTCCCAACTGGGAAGGTTCCTTGATGGTGAGATGAGTCCCAAAATCCGGAGGGTGTCACTTCCCGAACGTGAATGGGATACCGCTCGATCGTGCCCGAAGCGGCGACGATTTGAAAAGATTCTATCCTTAGCATTTTTCATTCTTTCGATACTTGCAAATGTTGTTGTGCCCTTCTAATATGATGAAATTTCAGGTGGTTTATTCTATGGCATGAGAATAAAGCAGATGGATGGAAAGACCCCGAGAAGACCCGCTGTCCAGGCTACCATCGAGCTGGCAGGTCTGTAGGCTCACTCGGCGGTTGGAGGTTGTTTGGAGAGGAGACCCCGAGAAGACCCGCTGTCCAGGCTACCATCGAGCTGGCAGGTCTGTAGGCTCACTCGGTGGTTGGAGTTGGTTTTGGAGAGGAGACCCCGAGAAGACCCGCTGTCCAGGCTACCATCGAGCTGGCAGGTCTGTAGGCTCACTCGGCGGTTGGAGGTTGTTTGGAGAGAAGACCCCGAGAAGACCCGCTGTCCAGGCTACCATCGAGCTGGCAGGTCTGTAGGCTCACTCGGCGGTTGGAGGTTGTTTGGAGAGGAGACCCCGAGAAGACCCGCTGTCCAGGCTACCATCGAGCTGGCAGGTCTGTAGGCTCACTCAGTGGTTGGAGTTGGTTTTGGAGAGGAGACCCCGAGAAGACCCGCTGTCCAGGCTACCATCGAGCTGGCAGGTCTGTAGGCTCACTCGGCGGTTGGAGGTTGTTTGGAGAGGAGACCCCGAGAAGACCCGCTGTCCAGGCTACCATCGAGCTGGCAGGTCTGTAGGCTCACTCGGCGGTTGGAGATTGTTTGGAGAGGAGACCCCGAGAAGACCCGCTGTCCAGGCTACCATCGAGCTGGCAGGTCTGTAGGCTCACTCGGTGGTTGGAGTTGGTTTTGGAGAGGAGACCCCGAGAAGACCCGCTGTCCAGGCTACCATCGAGCTGGCAGGTCTGTAGGCTCACTCGGCGGTTGGAGGTTGTTTGGAGAGGAGACCCCGAGAAGACCCGCTGTCCAGGCTACCATCGAGCTGGCAGGTCTGTAGGCTCACTCGGCGGTTGGAGGTTGTTTGGAGAGGAGACCCCGAGAAGACCCGCTGTCCAGGCTACCATCGAGCTGGCAGGTCTGTAGGCTCACTCGGTGGTTGGAGTTGGTTTTGGAGAGGAGACCCCGAGAAGACCCGCTGTCCAGGCTACCATCGAGCTGGCAGGTCTGTAGGCTCACTCGGCGGTTGGAGGTTGTTTGGAGAGGAGACCCCGAGAAGACCCGCTGTCCAGGCTACCATCGAGCTGGCAGGTCTGTAGGCTCACTCGGTGGTTGGAGTTGGTTTTGGAGAGGAGACCCCGAGAAGACCCGCTGTCCAAGCTATCATCGAGCTGGCAGGTCTGTAGGCTCACTCGGTGGTTGGAGTTGGTTTTGGAGAGGAGACCCCGAGAAGACCCGCTGTCCAGGCTACCATCGAGCTGACAGGTCTGTAGGCTCACTCGGCGGTTGGAGGTTGTTTGGAGAGGAGACCCCGAGAAGACCCGCTGTCCAGGCTACCATCGAGCTGGCAGGTCTGTAGGCTCACTCGGTGGTTGGAGTTGGTTTTGGAGAGGAGACCCCGAGAAGACCCGCTGTCCAGGCTACCATCGAGCTGGCAGGTCTGCAGGCTCACTCGGCGGTTGGAGGTTGTTCAGAGAGGAGACCCCGAGAAGACCCGCTGTCCAGGCTACCATCGAGCTGGCAGGTCTGTAGGCTCACTCGGCGGTTGGAGGTTGTTTGGAGAGGAGACCCCGAGAAGACCCGCTGTCAAGGCTACCATCGAGCTGGCAGGTCTGTAGGCTCACTCAGTGGTTGGAGTTCGTCTTGGAGAGGAGACCCCGAGAAGACCCGCTGTCCAGGCTACCATCGAGCTGGCAGGTCTGTAGGCTCACTCGGTGGTTGGAGTTGGTTTTGGAGAGGAGACCCCGAGAAGACCCGCTGTCCAGGCTACCATGGAGCTGGCAGGGCCGTAGGCTCACTTGGTGGTTGGAGTTGGTTTTGGAGAGGAGACCCGAGAAGACCCGCTGACCAGGCTACCATCGAGCTGGCAGAGCTGTAGGCTCACTCGGTGGTCGGAGTTGTTGGAGACTTTTGCACTACCCCGAGCCTGGCTCGGCCCCAGGTAGACCCGCTGCACAGGCTCCCATCCAGCTGGCAGGTCCGTAGGCTCGCCTGTGGGGGTAAGGGACCCCGAGTGCTGCTCGGCCCCGGGTAGACTCGCTGCTCAGGCTCTCATTAGCTGGGCAGGGCGGTGGGCACACCTGGGGGGAAAGGATTTGGACTTGTAAAAGGTCTTGGAAAGAGTTTGATCTCATAGAAAAGCGAGAAAGTGCGCAGTACTTCTTCAAAAGGGGAATAATCATAGTTTAAACCGTAATTTAGATCAATAGTTTCATTTTGATGAATTGAATAGACTAATATTAATACATCTCTTGTTTCATGTCTTATGAAAATAGTTAAATGGTTTGCAAAGCATGCCGTATAAAAAACATCATCCTCTTTTGTGATATGAAAAATAACATTATCGATCTTGTTCCTTTTAATGTTGATCTTGCTGATACATAAAATGTTTGAGAGGTAGCAAGATCATTGTATTTATAAGAGGTATGCCCATCTGAAATATGCATCTCAAAACATGTACTGCCATTGGCTTCCACATCAGTTGATAATTTGGTTGGATTTTTAATAAATAGATTGGTTTTTACCGCATGTTCATGATAGTGAGTTGATTCTTATTTAAGCCCTGGTCTGGAGCTCTTTTTATCAGCCAAGTGGAGAATTTTCTCAAACTTTTTTTGAGTCGGAACCCACTCGCCGAGTACTTGGGGTTGGACATTTCTTTTCGAGCTTGGACAACCTCGAAAAGAGCGGGGATTGTGTACAATCCCGTACCCGGCCGAGTGGGATCCTCCACGGGGAGCTGGCTCGGGACGTGCTACGAGCGGCGTTTTGGTGCAGTCCCGTTCGAAGACGTGCGGGTGTTCGTGCGTGCGTGCGGAGGTTTTATGTGCAGGCTTTAAATGTATAAATATGTATTTAATATTATAATATATATATATTATATACATATATTATATTATATATGTTATATTATATATGTTATATTATATATGTTATATTATATTATATGATATAGGTTATATGATATATTGTATTAAGAGGAGGAGAAAGAGGGGGCACGGGAGGGAGCAGCAAAAGAGAGCAGCGGAAAAAAGAAACCTAAGCGGCATGGCCGCCACCCCTCCCTCCCTCTCTCGATCTCTCCCGGCGCCGGCTGGCACAAGCCCGAGCCGCCCTCTCTCCCTTGCCGGCGACCTGGAGCAGCCCCCCACACCGCCCGCCTCCCTCTCTATCTCTGGCCGCCGCCGATGCAAGGAGCCCGACCGCCCCTCTCCCTCTCTCGGCCTGGAGCAGGGCTCGGCCGTCCGGAGGGAACGCCACCACCGTCGACGTCTTCCTCCTCCTTCAGATCCCGAGAGGAAGAGCTGCTCCGGTTTTTATTCTCCATGGCTGACCAGGAAGAGCTACAATCCATTTTCTTGTTGATAAGGCTTTATCATCTCCAGGCAGATTTGGAAATTGAATATAAAACTCTTCTTGTCATAGGCAAGTGCATATACTTTAGTGCTATAAACACAGGTGATGTTAGTGCTGCAATAAAGAGACTTGAAGGTGGAGGTAGAGCTTCCTCCGCAATGGTTGAGGGAGCTAGTAAAGTTGCGTTGCTGAAATCCACCGTAAAAGAGGCCGATTTGGAACACAAACCTTCAAGTGGAGGTTAAAGTTGTATAAGGAGAGCCAGGAGCTCCTCTCCCGGCACCGTCTTCAGCAAGAACAACTAGGAGCTCCTCTCTCGACACCGCCGCCAAACACGCGTCAAGGGTAACGAAGTTTCTTCTCGGGCAGGTGAAGCCCTCAATTTACATGTTTGCATGGAAGCTCCTCTCCACCGACGAGTGGGGGAAGGGTGCGCTCCGACGGGTTGACGTGTACGTCCCCGCAGTTAATTACAATTAGTACCCGGAAGCGTGAGTACGGGTTTAGGCATGCTGTGTGAAGCCCATCCGGACGTATGAGCCGGATTGGTGATGTTCTGGGGTTCCCGGAGAAGACTCCGAGGAAGTTGTGCGTTCTTTATGTAGCAGAAAGCAGTGGGCTTAAGCCCAAGTTCGTGCCGGCCCTTGAAGGCCTATTTTGTTTATGTTGCCGGCCTGCGTGCCGAGATATGGAACGTGCGTTCCTGTAATTTGAGATGCCCGCAATGTTTTTGATAGTCCTTGAAGGTTTATGTTTCGTTGGTGGCGGCCCAAAGGGGGCTACGGAAAAATAAAACGGTTAGGCGAGGTTATGCTACTAGGAGGGCAGTTAAAGGGCGTTTTGTACAAACCCGAGGTGTCATCCTGGGTTAAGAGGGAGCGAATTTTGAGATCCTCCCTAGAGGTTCTGGTTGGCCAAGAGAGCCTTCCAAGGGTGCCCAATTAGCTCAGCATTTGGCTTAGGAGGGGAAGAGTTCGTTAGTCTTCCGGGTGTGTGGTGGGACCTCCACGCTGAGACCTTGGGCTTGTCCCTTACGTTCCTAGTCTAGAGCCTCGATTGTTCACTTGAGTGTAGTAGGTGCGCGGTCACCCCTCTTTTGGGACCTCGAACTCCACGGAGACCGGTTTCCGGTTTCAACACTGAGAGCTGTGAGGGAAAGAGAGGGGGGTTGGGTGGCTTTTATAGGGAGGGGGAGGGGGAGCTCCCTCCCTTTGGGTGGTGTGGGACTAATCCATCCTTAGGGAGGGATTAATCCCACCCTCCATCTGTCCTTGGACAGCTGGAGGTCTCTCATTTTCCCCCATGTGGGGAAAATGAATGAGGCCCTTAAATGGGCTTGGGCTTTTTGGGAAGAGAGGGGAAAAAGGAGGAGAAGAGGGGTGGGGTGGGCCTCCACCTATCCTAGGCTTCAATGCTGGTTGGGGGGCCCAAGGAGAGTGAGGAGGGCATGAGTCATCCTCTTTTGGAGAGGAGGTGGGCTCCTCATTTGGGAAAAAAATCCAAAAAGTGGATTTTTAAGAGGGTTTGACTAAGTCAACCCTAGGGTGGGTCCCCCTTGCTGGTCAAAGTCAATGTGGGTCCAAGTCATCGGGGTCGGGTCAAGGTTCGGGTGTCGTGTCATAATTGGTGTGTGCACGCTTTTCGGTGCAGGACTATGCTTAATTTGACCACGAGTTGACCAATTGTCGTCAAAATTAACCGGAACGACTTCTGTTGACTTCGTATTGACCATACGAGTCCAACGCCACTGACCGGGGTCGAATCGGAGTTCGTTTGGCGAAAGTCCGATATTTGCGCGTCGTAGCGTGCTAAAATGGTCAAAACGCTCATAATCATCGTTAGGCTTCGAATCGCGACGCAACGAGTTCCGATGCGTTCGTATTAACTATACAAAGTCATAGGAATTGACAGAACTCAAATCGGAGTTCTCTATGTCAATACCCAAAAATCTCATTTTCGCGACGTTCTGCGAGGAATGGCCAAATCCACTATATAACCTCTGGTTCAATTGAACGAGTTCCGATGCGCTCGTATGGACTATACGAGACCACAGGAACTGACGGAACTCAATTCGGAGTCCTCTAGCTCTATTTCCTACCTTGGGTTACCCCTCACCGGGTCATGGGTAGGGTCCGGGCCACTTTTATTAGGCCCACTAGGGTTCTGGTGGCCCAATAAAAGTCGGGATGTTACAAATGGTACCCCCTACCCCGGGGACCATGCTTTGCCAGCTGATCAACCTGTTCGTTTTCCTCCCTGGGCACGTGTCGGATGGAGAAGGTCTGGAACATGCCGATGACCCCGTTCACCTTCGCTAAGTACAATTGAAGGGTAGACTCCCTTGCCTCAAACTCCTCATTGATCTGGGAAGCCACCACCATGGAGTCAGTGAGGACCTTCACGTCAAGCACTCCCAGTTCCCTGGCCAAACGTAGCCCTGCAATCACCGCCTCGTACTCGACCTGATTGTTAGTAATAGGAAAGTGGACAACTGTTGTTTGCTCTATCTTTGTTCCTTGGGGGATTTCCAAGATCACCCCCACCCCCAAAGAATGTTTACCTGAGGCACCATCCACCATTACCCTCCAAGGAACTGGGCGGGTGAGTTCTGCCTCCGCTACCTCAACCACATAATCGGCCAGAAAGTCTGTCATCGCTTGGGCCTTGATCGAGAGGCGGGGGACAAAAGAAATGTCGAACTCGCTCAGCTCCACCGACCACTTAGCCAACCTGCCTGAGTGCTCCACCCCCTCGAAGATGTTGCGGAGGGGATGGTCAGTCACCACTCGGATGGAGTGTGCCTGGAAGTAGGGCCGGAGCCTCCGGGCCGAGATGACCAAAGCGAAGGCCAGCTTCTCCAAGATGGGATATCAGAGCTCCGCCTTCCTCAGGACCCGACTTACATAATAGACGGGCAACTGCCTCTTCCCCTCTTCCCGAACCAGGACGGAGCTCAGGGCCTCGACTCCCACTCCAAGATAGAGGTACAGGTCTTCCCCTTCCTTTGGCCCTTGGAGGAGCGGGGCCTGAGTCAGCTGCCTCTTCAAGGTTTGGAATGCCTCTTCACACTCCTTGGTCCACTCGAACTTCTATCCCTCCCTCAATGTCTTGAAGAAGGGGGAGCACTTCTCCCCTGCCCAGGAAAGGAACCTGCTCAACCCGGCCAACTTCCCTGTCAACCGCTGCAACTCTTTAGCATTCCGAGGCGACCCCAACTCCATGATCGCCTTGACTTTGTCAGGATTTGGCTCCACTCCTGCGGGGGTGAGGAGATGTCCCAAGAATTTCCCCCTGCTAGCCCCGAAAATGCACTTCAAGGGGTTCAGCCTCATCTTGTACTCGCGCAAAGTGGTGAAGGTTTTCCCCAGGTCCCGGAGGTAAGAGTCAACGTCTCAACTCTTGATCATAAGATCATCTACATATACCTTCAGGTTCCTTCCCTTTTGTTCTCGGAAGACCCTGTCCATCATCTTTTGATACGTTGCTCCTGCGTTCTTCAGCCCAAAGGGCATCATTTTGTAGCAGTAGCATCCGTCCCCTGTGATGAAGGAGACATCTTTTATGTCAGGAGGGCGCATCCTGATTTGGTGGTAACCTGAAAACCCATCCAAAAAACTCATTACAGGAAAACCGACGGCTGAGTCAACCAACGCGTCAATCCGAGGCAAGGGGTAACAATCTTTAGGACATGATTTATTAAGCAAAAAAAAATCAACACACATACGCCACCGGCCGTCTCCCTTTTTAACCATGACTACATTGGAGACCCAGCCGGGGTACTGTATTTCGGATACAAAACCAGCCTTGAGGAGCTTGGCCACCTCCTCCCTGATGGGCTCGGTCAGCTTGTCCACCACATACCTCTTCCTTTGCTGGATGGGGCGGGCTTCTGGATCCAAGTTGAGGCGGTGGCAGGCTACGTCCGCATCGATCCCTTGCATCTCTGCAGCGCTCCATGCGAAGATGTCCACATTTTTCTGGATGCACTCCAACATCCTGCCTTGGTCCTCCGGGGTCAGCGCCCCGCTGATGCTAACCTTCTCCACCCTGCTCCCGAGGGTGAGAATTTCCATCTCCACCATCTCCTCCGCAGCCTCCAAGCAGGACTGCTCCCCCCATTCTCCGACGTCCCCTTCCCTTGGGACAAGGACCTCCTCCTCAGCCTCCTCTACAGCCATTGCCTCGGTCGACTCTTGGACTTCCTCCGCCGCCTCCACCCAGGTGCGGTTCTCCTCCACTTCCATCTCCATTCTGCCTTCTTCCTACTCCGCCACCTTCATCCTCCGCTCCATCTCCTCGGCTCCCTCCTGCCAGAAATGGAGTTCACCGCGGTGACGTAGCACTCCCTCGCCACCTTGGGGTCTCCCCTGACCCAGACCTGGATCACCTCGGCGTTGAACTTCAAGCACTGATGGAAGGATGAGGGGACACAACGGAATACGCTGATGAGGGGCCGCCTGAATATGGCGTTGTAGCTGTTGGGGGCGTCCACGATGACAAACCTGCAAGTACGGGACTGCCCCCCAGAGTAACATGGAGTCCCACTCCTCCTTCCACTTTCCTTCCTCTCCCCAGAAAATCTGAACAGAGGCCCGTCCGAGGCCAGCACCCTCTTCGCCTCTACCTTTATCGCGTCGAACGCCTTCTTGAAAATGTCATTGACCTAGCTCCCGTTATCGATTAGGATCCGAGAGACAGTGAAATTTTCGATGGCTGTCTAGATAACCAACACATCGCAAAAGGGATCCTCATGATCCGGCATGTCCTTCCTCAAGAAGGTAATCTTCTCATCGGGGGGTGAAGTTTGGGATGTGGAGCCAACGCTCCGGCGATACATGGTTTTGAGGCTCGCCTTTCGAGAAGCCTCGACTCCCACCCCCCCATAGATCACTCTGATCCCACCTCGGGCTCCAACATCAGCCCTGTCCTCGCACCTATCCTCCTCTGCTCTAGGCAGGACCTCCTCAATCCGCACCCCCTGGCGGTCTTGCTGCTGCTGCCGTCCCCTGGCTTCCCTCATCTCTAGGAACTCGGGGCACGTGGTAGTTGCATGCCCCTCTTCTTGGTGGAACTCACAATAGGGGAGCTCCACCCTGACTTCCGGCCTTCTCCTCCGCCCTGCTCTCCTCCTCTCCCCCATGGCTATTGCCATAGCCTGATTTTTATCGGGGAGAGGGGGTCTCTGGCCTTGCCTCCCGCCTGGAGGGTGAAACTGACCCTGGCCCCCCTGACGGTAGTCTCCTCCATGGAAACCTCTTCGCTTCCCCTGGTCCTGCCACTCCGGCCTCCAACCTAGCCGATGGTTCGGCTCCTGGCGCCCCCATCTGGGCTGCTGCTGCTGCTCCCTCTGCCGGGGTTCAGCTCTCCTCTCCTCCTGACCTCTGCCACCTCTTGGCTTCTCTTCTTCCGTGGCCCACCTGACCAACTTCCGGGTAAACTTCGGGTTCAACGCCTCCATGTAGACCTCCTTTGCCGCTCTCTCCATCAATGCCTCAAAGGACACTGGAGGCGTCCTCTTCAGCTCCATTCCAAAGAACCCTGGCTGAAGCCCAAGGGTGAAGGCCACCATCATGGTATGCCCCGACATCTCCTGTACCTGTAGAACTTCCTCCTGGAACCTGTCCAAGTAGCTTCTCAGGGTCTCGTTCACTCCCTGCTTGATGCGAAACAGAGACTCAGACTCCTTCCTCTTTTTTGAGGTGGTGAATCTCAACATGAACCCCCGACGCAGGTCCTTAAAACAGAAGACGGAGCCGGCCGGGAGCTGGTGGAATCAATCCCTTGCCTTCTCCTTGAGGGTGATGGCGAAGTTCCTGCACTTGAACCCGTCCGACATCTGTCGGATCGAGACTACGTCCTCAAACCACTGCACGTGCTAAACCGGGTCGCCCTTTTCGGTGTAGTAGGACATCTCCGGCTCTCAGAACCCCTCTGAAACTGGGGTTGATGAAACAAACTCGCTGAAGGGGCTGCCCCCCTCTGCTGGGCGAGTAGGGGGATCTCGCCCCCCATCTCGCCGAATCGGCCTTCGGATGCCGAGATGGGGAAGAGCACGCGCCCTTGCAGCTCGCGCTCGCCTCCTCCGTCTGCTACCTCCTTCCCGGCTCGCCTGCCGGGTGCGTCCTCGCCCAGGGTTGGGACGGCGACTACTGGAACTGCTGGTGTCGAGCACTTGGCGCGAGTGCCGAGTACGAACATGATGAGACTCCGCATCTCCTGCCTGAACTCGTCCAACATGCCGACAGTGGCGAGAGGGGGAGGTGGGGGTGGCGAGTTGGCCCCCGCCTGAACCTTGCCCTTCTCCTCCAGTCATCGAGCTTGCTGAAGATTTTCGGTGCTGACCACGCTCCACGCTTACCACACCAAAATGTTGAAACCAAAAACTCGGTCCCTGTGGAGTTCACCCTTGGGGAAGGGGTGATCGCACATTCTCTCTCGCGAGCCAAAAAACGAAGGAAGAAGAACAGGGGACAGACCCAAGGGCTCGGTGCAGAGGTCCCACCACATACCTGGAAGATCTTTGAGCGCTTACCCTCCCTAGCCAGATGCCAAGCTAAGGATACCTCAGAAAGCGCAAGAAGACCGGGGCACAAGTAAGCATACCTTCTGAGGTACCTCCTTGGGTCTATTTATAGATTTCTGGGAACGACCTGCAAATAGCCAACCCCCGCTGTTCTGAACAGCTATGGGCAGACCAACGGGGCAAAATAGTAAAAGAACATCATAGATCACTGGGCGAGTGGTCCCTGAGACCACCACTCGCCCGGGGTGGCGAGCACGGGCTCGGCAGGCCCTACTCGCCTGCCAGTTGCTGAGCTCCCCTGGGGCGAGTACGAGCCCGCCTGCTCCACTCGCCCCTCAAACACTCCACCCCACCTGGGCGAGTCAGGGGGCTGCCGAACTCCTCCCCCCTTTGGGTGCTCGCCCGGGGCTTGGACTACTAGATCTGGCCCACTTGCCCCCTGTCGGCCCCACTCGTCGGATACGGGGTTGTACAATCCTGATGGGGAGTACCAAACTCTTCAGAATAGGAAAACCAAATCCTGTCATTGACTTCAAAGGTTGATTGTTTTTCTAACCCAAATAATATCTTTGTAGAGGATTTCCTGTTAATTTCATTTTCAGTTGAGACCATTTTCAGTAAAACTGAATAAGGATGAACAATTTACACATAACACAAGCATTGTAAATGTTGGCCGATATGTCCAACATATCGCCTGAATAAAGGTTTTAAAAAGAAAATGCCACAACATCGATATTTTAAGCAAAAATATTATTTTTGAAAATATCTCTTGGTATATCTTTTTTACCAGATATATCAGGCGATATCTCGCTGCCGATATATTGGCGAAAGTTTTTTTTTTCATTTCTTTTAAGCAACAGAACAGTATTATTTTGTTTCATCCTTCATTTCATGCATGCCTCTGAGTGTAGCTTTGACGACTTTATTGTCTCGCTGTCATTTTGTGTTCTTAATGTCTGTTACTGTCGTCGATGCTTCTTTCTTGTATAATTTATAAACATACATAATGTGTATATATGTGTCTTGTGTAATTTATAAATATATACAATGTGTACAATTATACATATCTATAAAAATGTGTATATATATGAATAAATTTATTTTTATATATTAAAATTTGACATTGCAATACGTTGTTTGATATTTCAAACTCAAACCGATATGAACCCGATATCTGCAACTTTGCATAACACAAGTTTTATGTTGTTCGGTCCAGAAGGACCCACATCTATGGGAGAGAATTTGACAAGCTGGCTTGAGATAAGACTCTTTTACATGTGCATCATTCATGGGGATATGCCTTGTATTCTAGCTTCTATTAGGAGTTAAGTCCATTAACCTAAACATTACAGAATGCCCCCGCATCGACCGGGGTCAAGTAAAACCCTAGATATACAAAAGGGTCTTCTGTTCCACTTTAATCGGTTTTTTTGTTCGGATTTCAGATTGCGGTTTCCTGATTGCGGCAATGAATTCTTTAGATATAGATTTTTGGAGAGAGAATCTTGATGAAATTTTTAGAAATAGAATAGAGAAAAAGTTAAGTTATATATTTAGTTAACAAATATGATCTTATGAGGCATATTATGAATAATATTTGATAATAATGTATGGTAGTATTAGCAAAATTAGTAATTCATGTGTCTGAATTTTTTTCCAGCAATTTCATAGTAGAATTGACAAATTTCATTTCTGCATATTTAATTCTATGATCCCGTTAAACGTCAGAATCAAAATTCAGACCTATTATAATTCAGACAAGAATTGAAATTAAATTAAATTCCTGCATCCAATTTCAATTCCTTTCAACTAAACAGACCCTAGTAGACCCCCCCCCCCCCTGTAAAAGCTCAGTTATTTGGGCCCATGAAATCTGCACTATAAAAGCCCAATATTAGAATTAAGAAATATCTAGAACTTGATGTATCCGGAATATTCTAGCTAAAGCTTGAATTATCTAGTAGAATACTGTATCCATAATGTTCCAGTAAAATGTATGATGTATCTAGAATATTCCTTGTCTAGAATATTCTACTATACATCTATAAAAACCTTGTAATACCCCCATTTTGAAGTCAAGTAAAATCTTCTCATTCATGGTTGATACCTCCTTGTCCAAGTTAACACCCGCATACTTTAACACCTTAGCCTTATTTCTCTAACAGTGGTATCAGAGCGATAGTTAGAGAATCATCATCTAATTTAGTTTCGTGGAACCACATTCTCAAATTCATGGCTTCATCATCTACCACTATGCCCATTTTCTCGCATCCATCCATCCCCATGTTCAATGGCGACTTTTATGAGCAATGGAGTGATAAAATGGAAACTCTCCTAATCTCACAAGACTTGTGGGATATAGTAAATGATGGCGTTCCCTCCACCGGCAAAGCAATTGATGGTGCAGCCCCAAAACCCAAGAAAGAAGACAAGATGAAGGATGCTCTTGCCTTGCATCTACTACAACAAGGAG
This sequence comes from Platanthera zijinensis, assembly GCA_039513925.1. Classification (NCBI taxonomy): domain Eukaryota; kingdom Viridiplantae; phylum Streptophyta; class Magnoliopsida; order Asparagales; family Orchidaceae; genus Platanthera; species Platanthera zijinensis. The sequence goes on along the minus strand of CM077078.1, from coordinate 277,322,923 downwards.
TCTCAACAACCATCTACCCAAGGATCATGGGGTCAAAATCCTCAAAGGAAGCATGGGAGCGGCTCAAGAATGAGTACAAAGGAAATAAAAAGGTAATCAAAATCAAACTCCAAACACTACGGCGTCAATTCGATGACATAAAAATGCAAGATGGGGAGAAGTCACAAGAATACTTTGCTAAGTTAACTAGCTTAGCAAATCAAATAAAGACTCTTGGAGGAAATCTAGAAGAAACTCAAATCGTGGAGAAAGTGCTAAGGTCTATGCCCAAGACCTATAATCACATAGTCTCTGCCATCATGGAAGCCCACGACATTGAAGAGATGACTGTCACAGAGTTGATGGGATCACTTCAATCCCATGAAAGCCTCCTACTCCATGACAACACTTCCATTGAAAAAGTGTTTCAAAGTAAAATGATGCTCAAAGAGAAGAAAGGAAAGAGACCTCCTTTCAACAAAAATTTTAAAAATCAGAGACAGGAAAAACCAGAAGAAAAGGGATATTTCAAGCAAAGAGACACAGCTCAAGCTTCGGGCCCCTCCTGCTCCATCTGCAAGAAGCAAAACCACCTCACCAAAGATTGCTATTTCAGATGCAAGACCTGTAAAAACCAAAATCACTCCGAGAGCAAATGCTGGTTCAAGACCAAACAAGAAGCCAAGTTCTCAGAAACAGGAAATGAACAATTCCTCTTCACATGTAAAGGGCCGGAGAACAAAGACTCTTCTCAGCTATGGTTCATCGATAGCGGCTGTTCAAGCCACATGGTGAACAATCGAGATTACTTCCTCTCACTTGATGAAACCTGCAAGTCAGAAGTCATGATAGGAGATGGAAAGAAGTTAAGAATAGAAGGAAAGGGGACAGCAGCGGTCATCACAACAGATGGAGCTCAGAAATTGATTGAAGAGGTACACTTTGTTCCCTCCCTCTCACAAAACCTTTTAAGTGTTGGGCAGTTAATGAGAAGAGGACACTCAGTAGTGTTCAATGATAACACCTGTTCAATCTACCAAGCTGGAACCAATTCTCTAATTGGGACAGCAAAATTAAACTCCAGCAACATCTTCTCACTAGAGCTGCAGCCCTACAAATCCACTATGCTGGCCTGCACTCAAGACACCAAATCAGTCCAACTATGGCACCATAGATTAGGACACCTGAACATGTCCTCTCTCCACCACATGCATCAACATCAGCTTGTAGAAGGTCTACCAAGCCTATCCAAAACAGAGTTAAATTGTGATACCTGTGCCCTGAGCAAGTCTCACAGACTGCCCTTTCCTCAAACTGCACAAAGAAGAGCTACACAACCTCTGGAGAAACTTCACATAGATCTCTGGGGACCCACTCGAGTGCCATCTCTAGGAGGCAAAAGATACTACATGTTAATTGTTGATGATTTCAGCCGCTACATGTGGATCATGCACCTAGAACAAAAATCAGAGAGCTTCCAGCACTTCCTCACCTTCAAAACTCAAGTGGAAAATCAATTAGAAAGGCACATTAAGATACTAAGAAGTGATAGAGGTGGAGAGTTCCTTTCCAACGAATTCAACACATTCTGCAAAGCAGCAGGAATCCATAGGGAGCTCACAGCACCAGCCTCACCACAACAAAATGGTGTTGTGGAGAGGAGGAATCGAACCATTGCCGAAATGATGAGAGCAATGCTAGTTCAGAAAGCTCTCCCAAAGCCATTTTGGGGAGAAGCCACCACAACTGCTGTGTACATCCTCAACAGAACACCCACCAAAGCACTCATCAAATCAACCCCATATGAAGCGTTGTACAACCAGAAGCCGACAATATCTCATATGAGAGTATTTGGATGCTTAGCATATGCCCACAAAAACACAGAAAGACAAGACAAGATAGAAGAAACTAGTATCAAATGCATTTTTCTGGGCTACAGTGATCAAACCAAGGGGTACAGATTACTTGAACCCAGAAATAACAAACTTATTATATCACGAGATGTGATTTTTCATGAAGAAGAAGCATGGCAATGGGGTTCAGAACATGAGTTACCTCAAGCTCCTGTGCCACCGGTTGAGCCGAGCCCTTCTCCAACTGGGAGAACACCTTCAAGCACCATCCAGGATAACACGGGAGGAGGAGAAACTGAACTATCAGATTCAGACCATGAGTCATCATCACCACAAAAATTTCGATCATTACAAGACATATACCTGAATGATGAATTTGCTCTTCTAGCTTCAGCCATTCCAGCATCATTTGAAGAAGCCACAAAAATCAAAGAATGGAGAGAAGCTATGACAGAAGAGATAAGAGCAATAACAAAAAACAAAACTTGGATCCTTGTCAACCGACCCCACAATCGAGCCATTATTGGACTCAAGTGGATCTTTAAGCTAAAGGAAGATGAAGCAGGCAGAATTGTAAAACACAAAGCAAGGCTAGTTGCAAAGGGGTACACACAAAGGCCCGGGAAAGACTATGACGAAACGTTTGCTCCAGTCGCAAGACTGACTACAATTCGCCTAATTCTTGCTACAGCAGCTCAATACAACTGGCCCATATATCAACTAGACGTAAAATCGGCGTTCCTGAATGGGGAACTCATGGAAGAAGTGTATGTAACACAGCCACAAGGATATGAAGTAGAGGGAGAAGAAGAAAAAGTCTACCGCCTACATAAAGCCCTTTACGGCCTGAAACAGGCCCCAAGGGCATGGCATCAGAATATCGATGCATTCTTCCAGCAAGAAGGATTCACCAGAAGTCCAGTTGAAGCAACCCTCTACATCAAAAACTCAGAAGAAGGGAAGATCATCATCAGCCTATACGTTGATGATCTAATCCTAACAGAATCAAGCAAGGCACAGATAGAAGAGTTCAAAAAGAAATTAAAGACGAAGTACGAAATGTCTGATCTTGGACCCCTGAAGTTCTTTCTGGGGCTCCAGATCAAACAGTTCAACGACAACATCTTCATCTCCCAGGAACACTACACAAAACTGCTACTGAAGAAGTTTGACATGGAAAATTGCAATCCCACACTAACACCCATGTCCACTACCGAGAAATTGACTGCCAGAACAGAAGAAGAAGAGAAAGCAGATCAAGAGAAGTACAGAAGTCTCATTGGAAGCTTGATCTATCTCACAAACTCAAGACCAGACATTGAGAATGCAGTCAACATTCTGGCACGATTTGTCAACAATCCCTCGAGTCATCATCTCGCTGCGGCCAGACGCATCCTCCGCTACCTACAAGGCACAAAAGAGTATGGAATACTCTATCAAAAGAGCCCAGATTTCACTCTTCGTGGCTTCACCGACTCAGATTGGGCGGGGGACATCAACGACCGTAAAAGCACTGGAGGATACATCTTCTTCGCAGGATCAGGCCCTATTTCATGGAGCTCGCGCAAACAACGAACTGTTGCACTATCTACCACCGAAGCAGAGTACATGGCTCTCAACAGTGCTGCGTGTGAAGCAATCTGGCTCCTGCAACTGAAGAATGAGATAGAAGGTAAAAACAAAAGAGAAAGAGAAGGGGTAATGATCTACTGTGACAACAACTCCGCCATCGCCCTTTCAAAGAACCCAGTATACCATAGCCGAAGTAAACACATAGACATAAAACACCACTTCATCAGAGAACTCTTGGAGAAGAAGACGATCGAAGTGGAGTTCTGCCCGACGAAGCGGCAGCTCGCCGACCTAATGACGAAGCCATTGCCGCGTGAGAAATTTATCGAGCTGCGGGCGAAGATAAAGATGATGCATAGTACAGATTTAGAAGGGGTGTAAAAGCTCAGTTATTTGGGCCCATGAAATCTGCACTATAAAAGCCCAATATTAGAATTAAGAAATATCTAGAACTTGATGTATCCGGAATATTCTAGCTAAAGCTTGAATTATCTAGTAGAATACTGTATCCATAATGTTCCAGTAAAATGTATGATGTATCTAGAATATTCCTTGTCTAGAATATTCTACTATACATCTATAAAAACCTTGTAATACCCCCATTTTAAAGTCAAGTAAAATCTTCTCATTCATGGTTGATACCTCCTTGTCCAAGTTAACACCCGCATACTTTAACACCTTAGCCTTATTTCTCTAACACCCCCCCCCCCCCCCCCCCCCCACACACACACACAACATATAAATAGATTAATGAAAACTTTAGTTTCACACTTTCTTTCTGTGATTCCCCCCTATAAATAAACATCAATGGAATTATATTCATATTTCTTGCGAGTTCACAGAGCAGAAAATGAAACTTTTGTGCCTGTCACCATCCTTACACAACAGCTTGTTCTCAGCAATCATTAACGCATAGCTGTCTTCGGGATTATCCAAGAACTGCCAATGGAAGAGCAAGAGCAATTCCAAAGAGGTGCTCCACTCAATAAAGATTGTCACGCATTAAGTAACCGTTAAAGCGCGTTAGAGAATTTGATTTAGCCTCACATTTTGTATGAATTACTTACGGTTATTTGTGTATCATATCAAAATTTTGTCGCGCTTTAACCAACAGTATCGTGCACGTGATATAAAATGTCTATTATCATGATGAGTGTTAGTGTGATTTCTGGCCGCAATATTCAAGTAAAAGTAGTTCTCTTGGTGGATTTATATGTTTTTTTGGTTAGGTCGGGTGATGGTGGAGGAGGAGAGTTCATGTAAAAGTAGTTCTTCTGGTGGATTCATATGTTTTTTTTGGTTAGGAAGAGTGATGGTGGAGTAGGAGAGTTCATGTAAAAGTAGTTATAATGGTGGATTCATGTTTTTTGGTTAGGGAGAGTGATGGTGGAGAATGAGAGTTCATGTAAAACTAGTTCTCATGGTGGATTCATATGTTTTTTTGGTTAGGGAGAGTGATGGTAGAGAAGGAGAGCTCATGTAAAAGCAGTTCTCATTGTGGATTCATGTTTATTGGGTTAGGGAGAGTGATGGTGGAGGAGAGTTCATGTAAAAGTAGTTCTCATGGTGGATTCATATGTTTTTTTTGGTTAGGGAGAGTGATGGTGGAGAAGGAGAGCTCATGTGATAGTTAAGAGATGATAAAATATTGATCTAGAAATTTTAGTCGTTAGCTCTTTTTCATGGGCTTAAGCTTTTGCATTTAAAATATACTTGATTGTTTGACCTAATTTCGATCCCCTCGGTGGTGTGTAGGCTCACGAGCTATACTTGTGAACCGACTCATAATTTCGTTAACCAACTTGTTTAGAAGTATCAAATAAAAAATCCAAGGCTTTAAACTAATAAGGGTCATTTATTGGAACCTCCCCTCCAACTTTGCATAATAACAGAGACCTCTTTGCTATCTTTAAATTACCAAAACCTCCCCTCTAAATTTACATTGTTAACATTTTGTTATGGACCGGCTCATTTACCGGCCTAACCCGCCGGTCGAGCACATAACATGGGCCGTGCCCCAACACACATAGCCCTTTTCCGCACGTGTTCTAAGTGCAACGGGTTGTTGAGGCGGGGGCTTGATTCCCCGACCTCCTTGATGTAAGCTCTTAACGCTAGCTCACATCACCAACTGAGCCGCGGATCAGTTGGTGATGTGAGCTAGCATTAAGAGCTTACATCAAGGAGGTCGGGGGATCGAGCCCCCGCCTCAACAACCCGTCGCACCGAGAACACGTGTGGAGAATGGTTGAGTGTGCTGTGTCGCGACCCATGTTGTGGGCTCAACCGACGGAATTAGGCCCGTGAATGAGCCGGTCCATAACACATTCATCCTGAAAGTGTCTGTCAAGGATTTGTTTTGTACATTTATGTTAATAATGTAAACTTACTGGGAAGGTTTTGGTAATTTTGAAAACTAGATGAGAAGTCTCTGTAATCATGCAAAGTTAGAGAGAAGTTTTCCATAACTATTCCGACTAAGAATTTTAATTCTCTCCCTCCCATTTTTGTCACAGTAAGATGAGCAGGCCGTGAGCAGGTTTGAACTCGTGAATTGAGCTGGATTTCGAGCTGAGCGGTTGAATCAAGTTAAAGCGACGAGTTTGAGCTGCGCAGCTTCTCAATTTCCACTCGAATCTACTCGGTGCAAATTTCCTGGCACTATTTTAATGATTTCTTAGTCACCCACCAGTCTGAAATTGGGGAGCTCAGTGTCTATGTGGTCTGGTTATTTGAGCATACAGGTAGATATTCTGTGAATAAAGTTGAAAGGCTGTGAGGTCATCTAGTGTCTTCATTTAGACTAATCATCAAGCACTTGAGGGCTCATGATTATCCTTGTAACAGTGATTTTGCCTTGTGTGTATTGAGGAGAACTATCTGTATCCCACTACAGGCTACTTTCCTTGGAAAAATTTCTTTTAGATTTGTTATATATTAGGGTTATGTACCTAGACATACCCTCAAAATATAACAAATTATAGGTTGCCCTCTCTATCTTTTGAAATTACAAAAATCTTTCCAGTAAGTTTACATTTCATAACATGCCCAAAGGAATCAGGAGCAAGCCCCAAAGACCCTGCCGGCGGCGACTTGAGCGAGACCGAGCCTTCTCCAACTCCGGCATGCATGTTATGAAATGTAAACTTACAATGGAAGGTTTTGTAATTTCTAAAAGATGGAGGCGTGCAACCTGTAATTTTGCCAACTTTGAGGGGGAGGTCCGGTAAATAATCCCTTTTTTATTATGATTGTTGTCAAGGATTTGATGGAGTTATCCTGCAAATTATTTGGGGAGTACAGCAACATGTGCGGGCGCGGCACATGTTCACTGTCATCTGTATTTCCCGTGGAACCCGCCGGATTTGATAAAACGCGAGCGTGATGAAATTGATTTTATATTTCGTATAATCAGTGATGGATCTAGGAATTTTAACAAGGGGGGCCGAACATCAACTTCATTCAAAAAAAATTGAACATCTCTTACTATAGCCGTTTTTTCTCTCATCCGGTCACCGTTTTTGATGTATAAATAGTCAAAATTCATTGTCTCGACGAGAGAAATTCAAAATCCACTGACTATTTTCCAAAATGATCCGACCCTGCGTAGGATGGTTCAAGATTTGATGGAAGTGTTGTTGAGTTTGAATTTGTATTTGGGGACTAAAGGTCCGTTTGAGAGAACTTATTTTCACCGGTCGAGCGGTTACGACCGCATGGATCGGTTCATAATTAAGATCAGATTCATGCGGTTGTAACCGCTTGACCGGTGAAAATAAGTCCTCCCAAACGGAGCATAAGTGTGGCGGTTGTGATTGTTGCGGTGAGAAACACATGTATTTGAGCATCTTTATTCACGAACATTGTGTTTCTCCAAGACGGTGCTTTGGGTTAGAACTCCAAAAGCAAAGTTTTGGCCAGAAATTCTGCTCAAAAGCGCGCCTTTTCTCGCTACTGTTTTTCACTGCCGTTGCGCAAGCACCATAACTCTCTTAAACATAGCGTATTGTATGTCAGATGATTCATGTGGAGACCTCCTGACCCGACGTGCCGTGCTGGGGCAAATAAAAGTAGGCGGGTTTACAGTCATTTGCCTTATTGTAGAGTAATTGTGAAGAAGTCTAAAAGACCCAAAGTTCAGTTAGGCTGACCTATCATGGGGGATGATGAGAAGGCCTCTAACTGAGGCATGGTTGGATTATTTTATGTGGGTGGCTTCTGCTGACGACGTTAGCTTGCTCCTTTTTTCCTTCTAAGTGCTGGGTTTGTCCCCCCCTGGTATTTTGTTGGTTGGGTGATTTTCTTTACACGTGTGTAATATCACAATTTGGAATTATACGTGTATGCCGCCGCATGCACGAAAAACACTCGGATGGTTTTGGAATGCGCTTGGCCAAGCGTTGCCGTTTGGAAATACTTCTGTTTGCGTGCACCGGGAATGATACTTTCTTTTTTGTGGAAATCTTAATCTTAAAATGTAACGCCCCAGGTTTCAAATGTTTGAAAACAACAAATTTTTTGGTTACTGAAAGCTACCGTCTGGCGATAGCAAGATACCACCGGCGATAGCGGGCGTCGTGGTGTAACGTGGAGTGTGTTGCTCATTGCTAGTGTATTTAGTGTATACTAATGATATTACTTTAAAAGAATTAAAAATGAAAACAAATCTTGATAAGCTAAGGCTCCGTTTGTTAGGGCCTTTTTCAGAAAACGCAAATGCTATATTTTGAGTGTTTATATTTTATGTCTGATTCCAACTACAGGGAGGGAGTTTCATTCAAGAATACTGTTTTATCTTTATCTCTAACCATCACCATCATGCACCCAAACATGCCCTAACTCTCAATTCATGTGGTAGTTCATAAGACTAAAGACTCTTTGGGAATCAAAACTTAATGCAAATGCGACCACGAACATCGCACGAGGCCTTGCGTCTACTTAGCCTCTAACAACTTAAAATCGGGCACAAATTAGCCTAGCACGTTCATGAAAGCATCAAATTTTTCCTGTCGCATTGTATAATTACAAGGACGTACCTTCTAATTCTCAAAATTACCAAGACGACCATCAGAGTTTGCATTGTTTAGCAATGTAAATTTAGAGGGGAGTGTACAACCCCGTATTCACTGAGTGGGCCCCTTCGGCAAGTTCAAGGCATTTCAGGATGATTTTCAGGCTCGAGATAGACAGAATGGCGAGTGGGATAGGCTGGCCTGCACTCGCCCCGCGCCCTAAGGAGCTTTCGCCTAGTCCGAAAGGGGCAGTTAGGTCCTCAGGCGAGTGCGATCTTCATCACGCACTCACCCAAGGTCGGCGCCTTGTTGCGCAAAGGAAAAGGTTCTCGCCAGGATGGGCGAGTGATGGGTAAGGCCCGCACTCGCCTGGGGGGCGAATGCGTGGCTCCTACTTTCGCTGCTTCAGGCGAGTGGTGCTTCTATAGGCCAATCGCCCAGTGGGATCCAGTGGTAAAATGACCTGGATACCCTCGAAGGTCTGCAAATAGCCTTTCAGGACAGCGGAGTTACGTTGTTGGCAGACCCAATTGAGTTGCGTTTAGTAATTCAGGATAGCAGAGTTACGCTATTGGCAGACCAGGTTCAGAACTCTATAAATAGAACTGAGGGGGAAATTTTGGAGGGACAGACTCTCTTGTTTTCTTCTTCCTCAGGCTTTCCTTAGCGAACCATGAGTGTTCTCCAAGGTGCCCCAGCTCAGCATTGGCTTGGGAGGGGAAGCGCTCTTTGATCTTCTGAGTGTGAGGTGGTTCCTCCTCACTAAGATCTCGATTTTGTTCCAGGGTTCCTGAATCTTTGGTCTGGTGTGCTAGCCCGAGGGAAGTAAGTGTGTGGTCACGCCCCTTTGGGGACCCCGAACTCCATAGAGACCGGTTTTCGTTTTCAACACTTTGGTGCGGTGAGCGTGGAGCGCAACTTGTACAAGAAAATTCTAGGCGAGTCCTATGGTCGGAAGCGAGGGACAGGAAGGCGAGATCTGGCTGGGCGAGTGCTGGAAGAGGCGAGTACCAGCTAGGCCGGCCTGACTTAGGCAAATTCTGGCTCAAATCAACTCGCAGGTATCCACTCTTATGTACCCTCCTTATATACCCTGCTCGCAAGATGCAAGATGGAACCCTGTTAAATTTCAGACAGTCTTGGGGACGTGCGAGCACTCAGAGCACCATGATAGTGCCCAAAGTGCCAGGAGAGTGCTCCTTGTCCTGTGTCGTGCGAGTGCCAGGAGAGTGCTCCTCGGCCTGTTCCAGGCGAGTGCTCCTCGGATTATGTCAGGTAAGTGCTCCTCGGCCTGTGCCAGGCGAGTACTCCTCGGCCTGTGTCAGGCGAGTGCTCCTTGACCTGTATCAAGAGAGTACCCCTCGGCCTGTGTCAGGCGAGTGCTCCTCGGCCTGTGTCAGGCGAGTGCCTCTTGACCTATGTCAAGCGAGTGCCCCTCGGCCTGTGTTAGACAAGTGCCAGACGAGTAGGGGATGCAAGATGAAACCCTCAAACCCTATACACAGGGGTCATAAGTTCACTTGAGACCCTCACCCCGCCGATTTCACGCCCATTTTTGGTAGAAACTTTCATCTTGTCATACTTGGTGCATGCTAACATCCGTGGGCACTTGGGTAAAACTCACTAGTATTTTTATGACAACCAACAACATCATCTTAAGTGTCCAATCCATAGGGGTGAGCACCACAGAAAGGTTGACATAGTGTATATCCGGCAAGTGTTTGCCTCGACTTGCGAGGGTGTTGGCTTTTCCTAAGGTAGGTGTCAGACTATACCCGCGAGATAATCCCATCTGTAGTTGAAATTCAGCGAGCTCAGGTTCACAAGTTACATTCAAGAAGCGTATCCACCCCAAGTCTTCATGCCCCCGAGGGTAAAACTCACTAGTATTTTTCTAAGGTAGGCCTTGGAACTTTATTTATATGGCGTGCTTATATTAAAGAGTTTCAGGATAGGAAAGAACTTTAAATAAGGATAGGTGTTGTGCATTGTCCTATGGGTGATGTGGTGTGTTGTGGTGTGTAAGGACATCGAGAAGATCCCGCTGTCAGGCTCTCACTAGCTGCCAGTGCAGGAAGGCACTCAGAGGTCAGATTGACATTGCATCCCGAGGTGATCCCGTTGTTAGGCTCTCTCTAGCTGGCAGGGCAGACGGTACTAGGAGGCCGTTTCAAAGGCAAGCCCTTGTTGATCCCGCTTTCAGGCTCTAACTAGCTGGCATGGCAGGAAGACATAGGCAGTTTCAAAGGCATAGCTCCTGGGAGATGTCGAGCTTCCTCCACCTCCAGTTGAGCCGGGCTCCTGGGAGGTGTCGAGTTTCCTCCACCTCTTGTTGAGCCGGGCTCCTGGGAGGTGTCGAGTTTCCTCCGCCTCCAGTTGAGCCGGGCTCCTGGGAGGTGTCGAGCTTCCTCCCTCCCCGTTGAGCCGGGATCCTGGAAGGTGTTGAGCTTCCTCCACCCCCGTTGAGCCGGGATCCTGGGAGGTGTAGAGTTTCCTCCACCTCTAGTTGAGTCGGGCTCCTGAGAGGTTTCGAGCTTCCTTCACCTCCAGTTGAGTCGGGCTCCTGGGAGGTGTCGAGGTTCCTCCACCTCCAGTTGAGCCGGGCTCCTGGGAGGTGTCGAGTTTCCTCCACCTCCAGTTGAGCTGGGCTCTTGGGAGGTGTCGAGCTTCCTCCACCTCCAGTTGAGCCGGGATCCTGGGAGGTGTCGAGCTTCCTCCACCTCTAGTTGAGTCGGGCTCCGTGGAGGTGTCGAGCTTCCTCCACCTCCAGTTGAGCCGGGCTCCTGGTAGGTGTCGAGCTTCCTCCACTTCCAGTTGAGCCGGGCTCCTGAGAGGTGTCGAGTTTCCTCCACCTCCAGTTGAGCCGGGCTCCTGGGAGGTGTCGAGTTTCCTCCACCTCCAGTTGAGTGGGTCTCCTGTTAGGTGTCGAGTTTCCGCCACCTCCAGCATGGATTCTGGAAGGTGTTGAGCTTTTGAGTGACCTTTTCTTCTAGTGCCAATCTCTCTGAACCACAGGTTCTACATTGTTTTTTCTGAACTCATGTCAAGCTCGTAAAGAAGCGGAGATTGTGTATAACCCATAATTCGTTGAGACCAAAGACGACCGAGGAGGGCCTAGAGGACCTTACTTACCCAGGGGCGAGACCAGACCCCCAGAGGCGAGTTCACCCCTCAAGGGGCAAGTGCAGGCTACCCAGGGGCGAGACCAGACCCCCAGAGGCGAGTTCAGCCCTCCAGGGGCGAGTGCAGGCTACACAGGGGTGAGACCAGACCCCCAGAGGCGAGTTCATCCCTCCAGGGGCGAGTGAAGGCTACCCAAGGGCGAGTGCAGGCCCCCTTAGGGCGAGATCAGCTCCCTAGGGGCGAGATCCAGAATCAGGGTGAGTGGGGAGTGCTCGCTTCACCAGGCACTCGCCACCCCCATGATGCCCATTTTGGTCTGCTAATAGCCCCTACAAACATCAGAGTTTTGTTGTTAGTAGACCACTTTGGGGTGCATTTAGTAAAACTAAAAAGCGGAATTCCGCTATCAGCAGACTAGAACCGAAAAACTATAAATAGACCCTTAAGGTACCTTGGAGAGGAGCAGATTCAGGCTTTCTTCTTCCCCCCAAGGTGCCTAGCTCAGCATTAGCTATGGAGGGGAAGCGCTCTAAGATCTTCCGGGTGTGTGGTGAGACCTCCGCACTGCAGCCTAGGGTCTATTCCTTAGTTCCGTGAGACCGGCCAAGAGCTCTCGCTTGGGAGAAGTAGGTGCAAGTTGCCCCCTACTCGAGTTCCGAACTCCACAGAGATCGATTTCAGGTTTCAACATGGAGGTTTTGGTAATTTTAAAAGTTAGATGGGGAGGTCCCCGTAAATGACCAGAGTGAAATTTGAAGTTACGCATGTTCAAAGATCAACTAAGCTTGCAATGACACGAAATCCATGAGCAAGATTGGAAGCATCTCTGCGAGTTCTTGGGTGCGAAAATCACATGAATCATATGCCTGGAAGGCATCGATCTACTTGGTTGAACCGAGTGATCTGGCGTTCGCCTGACATGATTTTGCCTGGTCGAACTTCACCCTCGCACGTGTCTTATTTCCTTCGACCAACTCGCAGACCTCTCTATAATGCAAGTTAATTAGCGGTGCAGCTCGGGTTGGTCCGGATCGGTTTCACCCATATCAGAGAACTGATCTATATTAGTGTAGTTCTTATATTTTGGGACATAAAATGGTTTGGTTCCGGTTCTATTCTTAGTTCCATTCACGAGTCATAATATTTTTGAAATATACTTGTGTATTAGTGAGCATTCCTAACTATTCTATTTATTTAAACAAATAAAAAAACATAAAATATAATGTATAAAGGAAATAATATGATAAAGCAATTGCATGTTTCGAAGAATAAGAATATTCATACATAATCTTCTTCAATTTGTACTAAGCACATACCCTTAGAAGATCAAAATGTTGAAATTTGTGAAGTGAAAGTGGGGGTTGATCAAGCAAACCGTGCGACCTGGGAGGACAGTCTAGCGGACTGGTGGTGCGGCCTGTGCGGTCTGAGGTTGCGGTCTGGTGTGGCGACCAACTTGATCAGCTGGTTCTGCTGTTAGCAGTTTCTTGTAGGAACTGTGTAAGGAGATCGCTGGCCCAGCTTCGAAGAATAAGAATATTCATACATAATCTTCTTCAATTTGCGCGGACAAGAAAATCGCTGGCCCAGCTTCGGCTGTTGCTAACTGTGTATGGAGATCGCAGAGTCCATATGTGGCGAACTGTGTATGGAGATTGCTGGCCCAGCTTCGGCTGTTGCCTTTGCTCAGGTGGAGCGGTTAGGCGTTGTCCTGTGTCCGCTTGTCGCGGATTGACTTGTAGAGCTAGCGGACTGAGCTTTTGTCCACTGAGCTCGCACCTGAGTTTGGTGGGTTGCTGGACTTGGTCAAAATTTGTGACAAGTTCAGGTTGCTTGCAGACTCCGCAATGACCGCTGGTTGACCGGGCGGTTTATGCCTGTTGGTCGTGAACTTGTGTTGCGGGCTGCTGCATTGTTTGCAGGCTGTGCAGGTTATTGTTGTGTCCTTGTGTAGCGTGCGGACTGACTTGGTATCCGCCGGACTGCAGACTGGCTCCTGTCCTTGGTGCCTGGAGGATTGGCTAGTGTCCGGCTTTGTCCCTGCGGACTGGGCAGACTACTTTGTGCTAGTTGCAAGCTGGGGTGGTAATTCTATCCACTAGGGCGGTGACCATACTCCTCTCCGCGCCTATAATAGGACCCCCCGTCACATAAACAGTAACGAATGAACAGTAAATTAAGCGTGGGTTAATTGTTGCGGTCTCGATTTTCTTGTCCGCGCGGTTTGAGCAGAGTTAACTGGTTGTTGTTTGCAGGTTGTGCAGCTTGCGGTTTACAATCGGCGGTTTCAGCAGGTCGTATTTGCGGCCAACCAGTCTTCTCTCCTTCAACAATTTCCAAGTTCATTAACCTGTCTGCCAGTCTCGGCGGACTAGGCGGTCTGTTCTTTCAGTTCGGCGGCGGCTTGCAGAGCAGTCAATCAGCAGAATAACGGGTAGTCCGTGGATTTTGCGGACTCCGTAGTTCAGTTGGTGCAGCAGCGGCTTGGCAGTCTCAACGGACTCGGCGGTCTCTGAGATAGTCCTCCCGGCTTGTTTTTCCTTGTTTGCTTATTTGCTTCTCCTTTGTACTTGGAGAAATCATGTCTAGCCATGTATGTCTAGCCTTGTAATGAAGATAGTTGATATTACAAGACTTGTTTTTGCCTTTTGTTGTCATTGATTTATTTAGCTCAGTTTATGGTTAGAGTATTCCTGCGCCTGGTTCCTGCTTTCCGCTTAATCAAGTGGTCAGCTTGATAGCTCTGAAAGTTTTACTTGATATCAGAACTATCTCCTGATCAGCTTGTGAGATTTCAACATGGTATCAGAGGGAACAGTGGCTTGAGCAGTGATCAACCTTAGTTGTGTTCGGCGCTTCTGGAAGCTAGTAGATCAGCGATGTTGCAATAGAAGGAGGTTTCGCAATGGATCTTGATATTGAACTTCTTACAGCGACTAGCTTCAAGAAGTGAAAGTCGTGTATGAAGAGCTATCTTATTGGTGAGGAGTTGTGGGAGGTCGTCGGTGGTGACGACAAGCAAGAAGTGACTGATGCTACTGGTACTGCTGAACAGGTGAGAGGTTGGAGGAAGACTAATGCAAAGGCAGATTTTGCTCTCAAGCGGGCTGTCTCACCTTAGCTCTTTGATCACATCTTAGGATGTGAGTCTGCTGCTGAGATCTGGACATCCATTGATGGATTGTTAACAGGAAGAATGTAACGCGGCTACAGTTCTTAGAGAATGAGTTGGCTAAAGAACCTCAAGGAGAACTTTCTATCTCAAGGTTCTTTCTTAAGATGAAGAACCTGTGCGCTAAAATATCAGTGTTCGATCCTGATGAGCCCATTTCTGAAGCTAAGTTGAAGAGGCACATAGTCTGCGGGTTGCGGAAGGAATGTGTGACTTTTGTGACTTCTGTTCAAGGATGAGCGACTCAGCCATCCTTGCTGGAGCTGGAGAATCTACTGGCGTCACAGGAGAGCTTGGCTAAGCAGATGGCTGAGGTTATTATCTCAAAAGGAGGTAGTGAAGCTCTCTTCACTAATGAGAAGAAGAAGTCTGTTGTTGCGGATGGGCTTTCAACTTCCTATCAGCAAGAGAGGAGCACTGCTCCTAAGAAGAACTGGAAGGAGTTGAAGTGCTACAGGTGTAATCAGCCGGGTCACTTCAAGCGTGACTGCAAGGTCAAGCTGTAGCCTGGGCATGTTGCAGATAAGGAGGGAGCTGGTTCCAGTGCTGAGGAAGCTGGGTGGGTAGGAGCTTTTCTGACGGGCACATGTGTTCGTGCTCTTTCTACCGTCGACTACCAAGATGACTGGATAGTTGACTCGGGGTGTGGTCATCACCTCACTAGAGACGAGTCGAAGTTCTCCTCTCTGCAGACATTCTCAGGTAACGAAGCTATTATTACAGCTGATGATTCCGTTTATACTGTAGAGAAGGAGGGTGTGATTTCTTTGGAGAGTGCTCAAGGTCCACTCACGTTAAGGAGTGTGTATCACGTACATGACATGAAAAAGAATCTCTTCTCAGTGACCAATGCGGTTGACACGGGTTATCCCATTCTTTTTGGGCCAACAGAAGTGAAATTTCTCCGCAACATATCAGCGGTTAAGGCTGATGTTGCTCATATAGGGAGAAGGGTTAGAGACTTATTTGTTTTATCAACAAGCTCTTATGTTGATCGGATGAGGGCCAACGATAGCGCTGCTATTTGGCATGAGAGGCTTGGGCACGTGGGGATGGACAAGCTGAAAGCTATGGCGATGAGAAGCCTTGTGAAAGTCTTGCCAAAGTTGTCATCCTACGGAGATAGCTATGTCTGCGCAGGATGTCAGTTCGGTAAGGCTCATCGCCTTCCATTTGACAAGTCTCAGACAAGGAGCAAGGCACCTTTGGAGTGCATCCATGGTGATTTGATGGGGCCAACTACTACTGCTTATCTTGGAGGTAGCAGATGCATGCTGGTGCTGATTGATGATTACTCAAGATACACTTGGGTGTATTTCATGAAGGAGAAGTCAGCTGCTTTCCAATTATTTGTGGAGTTCAAGGAGCTGGTGGAGGACCGGCTTGGCCTGCGGATCAAGAAGTTTAGATCAGACAACGGTGGTGAGTTTGTATCATCTGAGTTTTCTAACTTCTGTAGGAAGCACGAGATCAAGAGAGAACTTACTTGTGCTCATACTCCACAACAAAATGAAGTGGCGGAGAGGAAGATCCGTCATTTGACGGAAACCTGCAAGTGTTGGCTTCATGTAAAGGGCATTCCCAGGTCCTTTTGGGCAGAAGGAATGGCCTGCGCAACTTATGTCATCAATCAGATGCCTTTGAGTCCAGACAACATGAAGTCTCCTCATGAGCTGATGTTCAAGGAGAATCCCAGTGTTGAACACCTTCGGGTGTTTGGATCAACCTGCTATGTGCATGTCTCGGATGCTATGAGGACCAAGCTTGATACAAAGGTGAGGAAGCTTGTCTTTATTGGCTATAATGAGCGTAAGAAGGGATGGAAGTGCAATTTCCAAGTTCAATAACCTTTCTGCAGGTCTCGGCGGACTAGGCGGTCTGTTCTTTCAGTTTGGCGGCGGCTTGCAGAGTAGTCAGTTAGCAGAATAACGGGTAGTCCGCAGATTTTGTGGAATCCGTAGTTCAGTCGGTGCAGCAGCGGCTTGGCGGTCTCCGCGGACTAGGCGAACTTGGCGTTCTCTGAGACAGTCCGTCCGGCTTGTTTTTCCTTGTTTGCTTCTCCTTTGTACTTGGCGAAATTATATCTCGTCATGTATGTCTAGCCTTGTAAAGAAGATAGTTGATATTACAAGACTTTTTGTTGTCTTCTGTTGTCACTGATTTACTTAGCTCAGTTTATGATTGGAGTGTTGCTGCGTCTGATTCCCGCTTTCCTCTTAATCAAGTGGTCTGCTTGATAACTCTGAAAGTTTTACTTGATATCAGAACTATCTCCTGATCAACTTGTGAGATTTCAACACAAAAAACCCGCACAATTGCGTGAACTAATTTTCGAATGCAACACTACCAGACTCATATTGAACATGTTAAACGTGACACGACCACCCTTTTACTAGAGTAACAGGAAAATGTCCCACTCCACGAGTATACAAGTCGGCGTCACACACCTGGACTGCAGCCGTGCACCCCAACCCGGCCCTCTCTGCACCCTATATAAGCGCGGCGGGTTGTTGATCGAGGTCGGTCATCGATCCCCCGATCTCCTTGATGAGGAGCCTTAAACCCGACCCTCACACCAATTGTGCTACAAGCCGTGTTTAAGGCTCCTCAACAAGAAGGTCGGGAGATCAAACACCAACCTCAACAATCTGTCACCCTTATATAGGGCGCAAAGAGGGGTTAGGGTGCACGGACTGCAGTACACGTGTGTGACGCCAGCTGGTATACTTTTTGGAGTGGGACAACGTCCCATTACTTTGGTAAAAGGGTGGTCAGGTCACATTTAACAGTTGTTGATATGTATGATGTGAGAAACTTTAAGTTTAATTTAATTTGGACAGGATCTGAAAGCTTATATTGAATGAAATAAGAATCAGATCCACCACTCCTATATTTCTGAAACTTAGGCTCTGTTTGGCCGCACTTATTTTCACCGGTCAAGCGGTCACGACCGCATGAACCGGACCTAAATTAAGGCCCAGTTCATGCGATCGTGATCACTTGACCGGTGAAAATAAGTTCCCCAAACGGAGCCTTAATTTGAAGACAACGATCAATCATGGCCATCACCTTTAGACCACATCCAATCATGATTTGATATTGGACGGCGCTATCTCCACCGTCCGATGATGTACGAGGTGACAAAAGCAATACAAGGATATGATCACCACATTAATCATAATATAGGCTCTGTTTGGCACAACTTTTTTGTTCCAATGAGTTTGAACAAAAAAGCCACAATCATAGAATGCATCTTTGGCAAAACAATGGTTAATTATGACCCCGAGCAAGAAAATAAGACTAGTTTTGAACATAAAAATGAATAAAAATTTTTAGGTGAGGTCGGACGTTCACGAATGGTGGCACATACCCACCACGTTCACAACCGCCGCCATCATGCCAAACGGAGTCATGGCCGCATGCATAAATAGAAATAATTATTTTGAAATAAACCTCAAATACATAGTGTAACTTTATTAATTACGACTTAACCGCGGCATCGTCCTCAAAGTTTCTTACATTTTTCGAGGCTCGATTAGTCCAACATTTTCTCTAGGTTGCTCCTCCTTGTGAAAATTTTCTAGAAAGTCGAGAAAGGTCGCATGAAAATTCAATCACAACAAAATCAAGTAGAAATCAACAACAATAGAAGCACAAGAGTCTCAAACTTGGAATTATCAAAAACTCATTTACAAGGCGAGATATACATTGCGAGACATGATTCACAATGTACCCGATGGAATTAGAAAATACAAGCAAGAGAAACCACGCGGTCTGCAAACTATAACCGTACAGACCTCTGACCGCAGGCTTTGTCCGCCGAAACCGTCAAATCGCCAAACTGCAACCAAGCCCCGTGGACTGTCTGTTATTGAATCTTGATGAACTGAACAGAACCCACTGATAGACCGGGTGAACTGCTCGAACTAACCGCAACTCCGAGAAAGTGACTTCAAACCGCTGAGACCGCGATTTGCTGTATACCACTGACAGTAACCGTGAACTGTTCCACACTAAGCCTTCCAACTAGTTGTCTAGTCATCCAGTGCTAGCCGCATAGCCTTCACAGACAAATCAACTTTGCTTAGTCATGCCGGTTAGAAAACTGTAACCACAAGATCAACACGCGAGCTAAATTCTCACAATTCTCGTTATATATGACAAGTCGGGGACCCCTATTTATAGGCGACATGGGTGGTGTGAACACCACCCATAGCGATAAGAAAACCGCTCGTCATTCTGCAGCTAGCATCACCTATCCGCACAAGTGCGGATACCAGCGTCAGTCCGCGTGCGACAAACCACCTATCTGCTTACGCGAAAAGATCAACTGGTCCGCATAGCTGAGTGGACAACAATCTCAGTATGTGTAGACTTAGAGTAATCTAACCACGCATCATCAGCCAAGTCCGCACCTACGAAGATCTGTCGGACTCCGCCACCAGACCGCACAGTCTTGTGGTCTCCGCTTCCAAATTGCGTAACTGCAACCCGCGACTAGGAAACCAACCAGACTTGTCACAACCGTGAACAAGTCAACACAATCCAACGAACTCTGACATCAACCCGCGCAAGTAGGCCCAATCGAATTGTGCGGATAGACTTAGCAGACGCTCTAATCGTCTGCCTCCTTGCAAACCAGAGAACCTGTCAGCTCCAAACGGGCTATGCAGTCTCACATTCCAGACCGCAATAACTGCGGTTAGACAAAGCTAACTGCCTGGTTACCTCACAGTGTGCTTGCTGAACCATACCGCAAGAGAGAAGATTAGCCAACCGAAATTCGGCTATCCGCCAACAGCTATTCGTCAGGTCGCTAACAATCTCTGCGGTCTGCCTAATCAGACCGCCCCACTCCACTTCAACAATTTCAACACTCTCTCTTGAAGTGGGAAATGGAAACCAGCCCGAACAAACCCCATAACCGAGTAAACGATCCATTCGACAGTCGCTTCGTGAAGATTTCTGCAATATTTTCCTGACTTTACACATACTCAAACATCAAAGACCCCTCCAGCACCTTCTACCGAACGAAGTGATGCTCGATCTTGATATGCTTGGTCTGCGCATAACAAACTGGATTATTGACTAGTTTGAGAGTACTCTGGTTGTCACCACGCAGCAAAGTAGGACCCCGCACCTCCTCATGGATGTCCTCCACTAATCTCCTGAGCCAGATGACTTCCTGAGTTGTCAAGGCCGAAGCCTTCTACTCTCATTCCGTAATGAAGACAGATACTGAATCCTGTTTCTTACTACACCGCGAGATAGTTGATGTTCCGCACATGAAGATATATCCTGATATAACCTTCCGGTCATCAGAATCTCCCCCATAATCAACATCCGTATAACCATGCATCTTGAAGACCGTGTCCCTCTCGTAAAAAAGACTTATGTACGAGGTGGACTTCACGTACTTCAAAATATTCTTAGCCTTCACCAGATAAGGCTTTCATGGCTCGGTCATATACTGACTTACTCGGCCCACAACATAGACAATATCTGGCCTTGTAATCGTCAGATATATGAGACTCCCCATGAGAGCTCGGAACACCAAGGGATCTGAAAGAACCCTTTCCTCATCGAGCCAAAGTTTGAGACCGACCTTTATAGGAGTTGAGCTGCTCTTCCCCTCCCGCATGTCGAACCGCTTAACCATTCTCTCCGCATAGCCCTTCTAGGAAATGAGCACACCGCTCTTCTTCCTCTCTATCTCGAGTCTAAAGAAGTGGTGGAGCTCCCCAAGATCCTTTATCTCGAACCTGATAGCTAGCTCAGACCTGAGCCTAGCTGCTTCTTCCTCCGAGTTTCCGATGAATATCATATCATCAACATATAACAGTACCAAGACCTGAAGCTCCCGCCTCTTCTTAACAAACATGTTTGAATCCAAGTCCGAAGCAAAGTATCCACAAAACTAGATGTATTCTTCGATCTTCCCATACCATTCCCGAGACGCCTGTTTCAGACCATAAAGGGCCTTCTTCAGCTTACAGACGTGTCCTGGATGTTCTTTAGAAACATATCCAGGTGGCTGCACCATAAAAATATCATTGTCAATCTAACCGTAAAGAAAAGCATTCTTTACGTCGAATTACCAAATTCTCCACCTTTGGAAAGCCATCAAAAAATCACTACCCGAACTGAAGTCATCTTGGCCACTAGATTGAACGTCTCTTCATAATCTTCTCTGTACTGCTGCAAGAACCCCCGAGCTATAAGACGAGCCTTGTACCGCTCGATGTTGTCGTCAGCCTTTCTCTTCAGCTTGTAAACCCACTTGCATGCCACAAGAGTGATGCCTTCAACCTTGGGCAGACGGTCTGAAGTCTCGCTATTCCTGAGGGCAGTCATCTCCTCATCTATAACATCTTCTCACTCCTTAATGTCAGTGGTGTTTTCAAACCCCATAACCGAGTAAATAATCCCTTCGATGGTGGCTCCGTAAAGATGTCTACAATATTGTCCTGACTTTACACATACTCAAACATCAAAGACCCCTCCAACATCTTCTCCCGAATGAAGTGATGTTCGATCTCGGTGTGCTTGGTCTGTGCGTGACAAACATGATTATTGACCAGTTTGAGAGTACTCCGGTTGTCATCGCGCAGCAGAGTAGGACCCCGCACCTCCTCATGGATGTCCTCCACTAATCTCTTGAACTAGATGGACTCCTGAACTGTTAAGGCCGAAGCCTTGTACTATGCTTTTGTAATGGAGACAGACACTGAATCATGCTTCTTACTGTACTACAAGATAGCTATCTTTCCGCACATAAAGACATATCCTAATGTCAACTTTTGGTCATCAGAATCTCCCCCATAATCAGCATCTGTATAATCATGCAGCTTGAAGCCCATTTCCCTCTCGTAAAAGAGGCTCATGTATGAGGTGGACTTCACTTACTTCAAAATGTTCTTAGCCGCCACCAGATAAGGTTTTTGTGGCTCCACAATATACCGACTTACTCGGCCCACAATATAGGCAATATTCGGCTTTGTAATCGTTAGATATATGAGACTCCCCATGAGAGCTCTTCTCTCGGGCAAACTAGGAGCATCGCTCCCCCTGCTTCTAGAACTAGAAGCTTCCTCCCTAGAGTTAGATGAAATCAGAGGACCTGGTGACACATGCAATTCCACCAGAAGATTCCGAGCAGCTTCAACTTGACCCCTGTCAAACCTGCTCTCCTGTAGCTTAACAGATGAACTATCATGGTATGACGTCAACTCATCAAATACCACATCCCAGGAGACAATTAACATTATCGTGTCTCTAGATCCTTGTATTTCCAGCCCTTCTTCCTCTCATCATAACCGATGAAGACTAGCTTCCATGCTTTTGCATCTAACTTCGTTCTGAGAGTGTCTGGAATATACATGTAGCAGGTTGATATGAACACCCGAAGATGTTGCACACTGGGTTTCTCCTTAAACATTAGATCATGTAGAGACTTCTTGTTATTCAGACTGAGGGGTATCTGGTTAATGACATATGCCACATAGGTCATTCCCTCCACCCAGAAGGCCATGAGAATGCCTTTGGAGTGAAGTCAATACTTGTAGGTCTCTGTCAAATGACGAATCTTCCATTTTGCAACTCCGTTCTGTTGTGGAGTATGCATACAAGTAAGCTCCCTTCAGATTTCGTGCTTTCTACAGAAGTTGGAGAACTCGTTTGAGTTGAACTCTCCTTCATTGTCAGTTCTCAACTCTTGATCTACAGATTGAGCTGGTCCTTCACTAGCTCCTTGAACTCCACGAACTTCCCAAATACCCCTAACTTCTCCTCCATAAAGTATATCCAAGTATACCTTGAAAAGTCATTAACTAGAACCAACATATACATGTTACCACTGAGATTGAGGGTGATGGTGGGTCCTGTTAGATCATCGTAGATGCACTTCAATGGTGCCTTGCACCTGGTCTGTGATCTGTTAAATGGAAGGTGATGAGCCTTACCAAACTGACATCCAGCACAAACATGACCGTCTCTAAAAGATGAAAAGCTAGACAAGTCATGCACCAGACCTCTCACCACTATAGCCTTCAGCTTATTCATCCCAATATGTCGCAACCTCTCATGCCAGATAGCAACGCTGTCATTAGCCCTCATCTTATCAACATAAGAACTTGTCGCCAACACGAACAAGTCCTTAACCCTCCTTCCAACATGAGTGACGTCAGGTTTCATAGCTAACACATTTTAGAGAAATTTCACTTCTATCAGGCCAAACAGAACGTGATACCCAACTTCTACAGCATTGCTCACGAAGAAGGGGTTTTTCTTTATGTCTGACATGCGATATACACTCCTTAACGTGAGCGACCCCCGATCACTGACTAAAGAAACAGTCACCTCCTTCTCTACTATATATACAATATCATCAACAATAACAATAACATCATTACCTTTATAGTCTTGTAGAGAAGAGAACTTTGACTCGTCCCCGGTGAGGTGATGACCACACCCTGAATCCACGATCCAGTCTTCTTGATAGTTGATGGAGGCAAGTGCACAAACAAAAGTGCCCGTCATAAAGACACTCCCTCATTCTCCTTCCTCAGCTCTAGATTCAGCCTCTTCTTTCCCTACAGCATGCCCCGGCTGAAGATTGACTCTGCAGTCCTTCCTGATGTGACCAAGCTTGTTGCACCTATAGCACCGAGGTCCTTCTCTCTTCTTCCTGTCATCCTGCTTAGGAGCCTTGCTCCTCTCCTGCTGTGATGAAGCAGACATACCATTGCTAACAGGTCTTTTCTTCCTATCTCATCTCTTCTTTTTGTCAGAGAAGAGAATCTCTCCATCTCTCCCTGAGATCGAAACTCTAGCCATCTGCCTCGCCATGCTCTCACACGAAGCTAATAAGTTTTCTAGCTCGAGCAATGATAGATGATTAGCCCAGCCCTGCACAGAAGTTACAAAGGCAGTATACTCCTTCTACAGCTCGCAGATGACGTGCCTCTTCAGCTTCGCCTCAGATATACACTCTTCCGTGTCCAATGCCGATATCTCAGTGCAAAGATCCTTCATATTCAGGAAGAAGGATGATATGGACAAATCACCTTTAGTGGTCATCACTAACTCATTCTCCAAGAACTGTAGCTGAGCTACATTCTTCTTGTTGAATAGGCCATCCAAGACGATCTAGATTTCAGTAGTTTACAGACATCCGATGATGTGGTCAAATAGCTCTAGTGAGATAACCCGCTTAAGAGTGAACTCAGCCTTCGCATTCGTCCTACTCCAAGATCTCACCGCCTCGATATTCTCGACAGCAACAACCACTTCATTTCTGTCATCACCACCAACGACCTCTCAAAGGTCCTCACCTAGAAGATAGCTCTTCATGTAAGACCGTCACTTCTTGAAGTTGGTTTGCGTCAAGTGCTCAATTTCAAAACCTCTTCCATAACCAGCTTTTATTGCTCAAATCTGATTTACTTGAACTTCTAAAGAATAACAAACCTCTAAGGTTTATGAACTGCTAACTCCTCAACACCCCTCTGATATCATGTGAAAATTTTTTAGAAAGTCAAGAAAGGTCGCAGGAACACTCAACCACAACCAAGTCAAGTAGAAATTAGAAACAATAGGAGCACATGAGTCTCAAACTTGGAATTATCAGCAACTTCTTTACAATGCGAGGTATACATTGTGAGACATGATTCACAATGTACCCGATGGAAACATAAAATACAAGCAAGAGAAATCACACAGTTTGCAAACTGTAATCACATAGATTGCACAAGCCGCTAACCGCAAGCTCTGTCCGTCGAAATGACAAAACTGGAACCAAGCCGCGCAGACTGCCTATTATTGAATCTTGATGAACTGAATAAAACCTACTGATAGATCGGGTGAACTGCTCGAACTAACCGCAACTCCGAGAAAGTGACTTCAAGTCGCTGAGACAGTGACCTGCTGTATACTATAGACTGTAGTAACTGCGAACTGTTCTACACTGAGCCTTCCAACTAGTTGTCTAATCGCCCAGTGCTAGTCGCACACCGTACACAGAAAAGTCAATTTCGCTTAGTCACGCTAGTTAGAAAATCGTAACCGCAAGATCAAAACGCGAGTTGAGTTCTCACTATTCTCGTTATATATGACGAGTCGGGGCCCCCTATTTATAGATGACAGGGGGAGTGTGAACACCTCCCATAGCGATAGGATAACCCTCCATCATCCTGCAGCTAGCACCGCATATCCGGGATACCAGCGCCAGTCCACATGCGATAAACCACCTATCCGCTTACGCAGAAAGATCAACCAGTATGCATAGTCGAACGGACATCAACCTCAGTCTGCGTGGACTTCGAGTAATCCAGCCACATGTCCTGAGCCAAGTCCGCTCCTATAAAGATCTGCCGGACTCCGCCACCAGACCGCGCAGTTTTGCGGTCTCCGCTTCGAGACCGCACAACTGCCGCTCGTAACTAGGCAACCAACCAGACTTGTCACAACCGTGTACAAGTCAACACAATCCAACGAACTCTGGCATCAACCCGCGCAAGTTGGCCCCAACGAATTGTGCGGATAGCCTCCGCAGACTGCTTTAATCGTCTGCCTCCTTGCAAACCAGAGAACCAGCCAGTTCCAAACGGACTATGCAGTCTCACAGTACAGGCCGCAACAGTCGCGGTTTGACAAAGCTAACCGCTCGATTACCTCCCATGGTGATTATTGAACCAGACCGCAATAAGAAGATTAGCCAGCCAAAATCCGGCTATCAACCATCAGCTATTCGCCAGGCCGTCGACGATCTCTGCGGTCTTTGCGGTCTGCCCAATCAAATCGGCCCACTCCACTTCACTCTCACTTCAATAATTTCAACACTCCTCAACCCTCCGAGTATTTCTTCCTTGTGGCACTTTTTTTCCAATTTCTACTCTTTAACGTTAAAACACACGTATAAACAAATGAAAAATGTATGAAATGTAAAAAAAGAATATAAAATTAGTGTTTTTTCTAATGTAAATGATATGAAATAATAATATAAACAAGCACTAAAAAAAAGTAGAAAATGAAATATGCAAATATTATCTACCACCATCTTAGTTATATTATGGGTATCACCTTCTACTTGAAATGAGAGCAAAGTATATGTAAAAATAGAATCTTGAGAATAATACTTGCTTTTAAAGATGAAAAAAAATTTAAAAAAATTAAAATTTTAAAATTTCTCAAATTAAATAATTGCAAACAACCATGTATTGGGTCAACCTAGCTCGTCTCCTTAGATTAGGTATTTTACAATTATTAAAATTTAATATATATTTTCCCAAAACAACATATGATTTGGACTCCTTTATCTAGGAAGTGATTAAAGTTTATGTAACAATTGGTGTTTTGAAGGATCAATCATAGAAATCTTCATAAATGCTAGCTTGATAACAATTGTTATACGTGAGCTATTTGTCTGTGGATGATAGGTTACGTTGAATTCAAGTTGATTCTGAATGCTTTGTTAAAAGTATTTCAAAAGTTTACCCTTGGGCCTCTATCTAAAATAATGGAGATTGACTCGGACTTCATGCAACTTAAATAACCCTTCATTCATTGCAAAGTCTCTTACGCGACGTCCAAGTGCTAGGTCATCCTGGAAAGGGCGTGTATGCATGGACATGATATACGCATTATGATGCGTACATCACCAACTTGGACAGTTGTTGTCAAACATGTATTGGCTAACTATATGGATCAATTGGACCGCAAAATGCCCAAGCGGTCAGACCAAGAACATTGGCATACGCCACTATGTTCCGATAGCCGCAAATTTTGATCCATGACGAGATACATAATGTTGCAACATCATTTCAAAAAAGCACAAATTCTTCCCCATTTGGGAGATACAGAATGTTGCAACATCATTTCAAAGTTAATTGTGTGTGCACTTTATTTTGTATATTCATTACTAGCTTAATTACTAGCTACTAATATCTATTTGTATAATTGTATCTTCGTCCCCAACTATATTAAGGGTTACTAAGTCATTTGACAATAAAACTTTCACCCTTTTTATTGGAAAACATAGAGGCCAAGGTTCTTTGCTACTTTTGGTAGATTCCAGTGTTCTAGGTCTACGCTAAGATCCGGCCTCTTTTCTCATGTTTTCCTCTACATCAACACCATGAACTGATTGCGCTTATTTATGAGAGTGACGACATAAGCTTTGGCTTTGCTTAGGAGAGCTATGACTGCATGAAAAGTAATGGTGGGCAATCAGTGGTGGGATTAGATCTGTCTGTCTGAAAAACAGTGGTAAGAAAAGTGATTGGTACGCAAAAAACAGTGATATGAGGAGAAGAGGGATGCTGGCATACAGAAAGAGAAGCATGAAAACACGGAAAAGTCATGAAAACACGTTTTTTTGGGACAAAGTGTATTTTACCCATCACCGGAAAATCAAATGCCTCAAAAATTACAGTGGTGTTGAGAATAGAGCTTTTCTCATTGCCACCGACATCCCAAACAGAGCCTTTCGCATATCAATTGCATCATCCTTCTCATTAATCAACTTTAGTGATTAGTGTCAAATACAGGCAGGGAATCACTTCATATATATTTTCATGGCCTCACGGTTGAATCATGGTCCCTGCAAAAGGGGGCTAGCCACGAACATTCAACAAAGCTAGCTAGTCACCTTCTTTCACTTTTCGAAAAGCAGTGAGTGTTTGATTAACTCTTTATTTTGCGTTTGCCAATGGAATTCTTGCTTTGGAAGGAAAGCCCTGTGAATTTTATTATTTCCTCTTGTAAAGTGCGTTGCAGTGGAGGGAGCTGTAAAGCTTCCTCTTCATCAATGTCTGCTGATTGAACATAAAGCTCAAATCTACAAGGTTTTAATGGTGGATGAATCTTTGACCGACATTGATGAATCTTTGCTCTTTTAATAAGTTCAGCCACGAAGAATGGCAACCACATACAGTTATAGTGGTGACAAAACTCTGGCCGAACACGATCTTTCCCTAATATTTTACGCACAATATTAATTAAGTTCGCACTACAAGAAAATTGATTTTTAGTGACAAATGTTTCGTAATTAAATGTTGAATTTTGATCGCTAATGATATTTAGTGATCAAATTAAGTCCGTTACAAAGTAAACAATGGAAATAAACCTATTGCGATCGGAATGGCGCCGACCTCCTTATGTCCTAGCAGAAATCGTGAAGAACTCGGGGTTTCTATCGGGTTGAACCGCGAGAAAAAATTGTTACTGCACTCGAAGCATCCCATGTGGCCGTCAAGTTTGGAACGACCTTCACGTTGCCTCCAACAGGAGTATTTATAGACGTAAACCTAAATCTCAATTAGTTATTGGATACCTATCGGATCCTAACCAAAACCCAATAATGACATGTTACCATTATATCAATATACCTCAATAATTTTCTCTTATATTGTACATAAATGGTACCACATTATAGGTCACTTAAAACAAGAGTTAATAACGACAATAATGAGTTTTTCAGAAACGTTAATATGAGTTTTAGAACATATGATAAATCTAAACTCAAACCATAGTTTCAAACATAATAGTAAGTAAAACTAAAAACTAAAACTGATGACTGATCTCTGATCTACGTAAACAACAGATCATCGTCATTCAGGTCGAAATCAACTTTCTCTCCTTAATTTTTCTTTTGATTTACAAACAGTTACAATACGAAAGTCATGAGACAAATCTCTATGAATTCAAACATTTGCTATCAAAGATAAATGATTAATTCTAACAGTAAAAAAACATAATATTCTAACCAGGAAAAAATAATCACAAATCAACATCTCAATCTAATTTACAACAAATTAAAATATTTGATTTTATAAAATCAAATCATGTTCCTTGGATTATTAAGATTGTTATTAACTATTTCACAATTGTGTTATATCATCAAGTTTGAAATGATACAACACGTTGTGTGTTGAAGCCGGGAAAATTCCTACTCCAAAATTTGGATCAAGGTAGTCTAAGATTATCAGTTCAGTGGTCGGGATCGACGGCTAACGGGCTAGGACGCGAAAATAATCAGACAAAAAAAAGGACCCCAGACATTGTGAAAGGGAGGTCCCATTACGTATCTAGATGCTTAGAAGAAGCTTCCCCTTCACAACAAAAAATGGCCGAGCAGGGTACGAGATAGATTATAGCTGACGACGAAGTCAAGACGACGACTAAGATGGATAGTCGCTAGCTCGCGACCTGTCTCTCTGAAGAGAGGATTCAAAGGCCCAGCTCGAAGTCTAGGAAATGAGGTGGTCGAGATCTTTTTCAAGATTCTGAAGTTCATCTTCTCGTACCCCTTGGGTCCTATTTATAAGAAAATCCAAGGGGAGGGGGGGTCTTATTTATATCCCCACCCCTGACGACCAGGCAACTTCTTTGCGGAGCTCGCTCAGGTAGGGTGAGTAACTGACCTAGTAGCCTACATGGCAAGTATGTGAAGTGAGCTCGCCATACTCGCTCAAGCCTTCTACTATCTTGCGCGTTGACTCCGACTTCTGTCTTAACTTGTTGACGTTGACTCTTACTGACCGGGCACTGAGAGGCTCCACCTTCAATGAATATGGATTGTACTCAATCCCCGCTCTTTTGAAGCGACGTAGGAGCTCAGAAAAAAACATCAAACACTTATTTGGCGAGCTGCTTTAGCAAGTATCTGAGTTACTCACGACCAATGGATGCCTGCTAAATTCTATAAATAGGAGGGTTGGCTGGTCTTTGAGGCATGCCTTTTGAACTTACACATGATGTCGAAATCTGCCGAGGAAGTCTATCAAGCGAGTATTGCTACTTTGTCTGAATTCCTCGAGCTAACAAGGCTGAAAAGGCCGCGAGGGGGTGATATCGTTGCCAACCTTCCTCCGCCTAAAAATAAGAAGAAGAAATCGCTCATCTCAAAAAATGACAACCCGTCTTCGGGCAATGAGGATGTCGCCTCCCCGGCCGACCATTCCGACATTCCAACCCACACTAAAAAAACTACTCAATAATCTCGGGTTGAGCGACATTCTCGAGCAATCGACTCCTGAAGATTCTCGACTTCCTACACCGTCTTATCCCCCTGTTCCAGACCTCGTCGGGTCCCAGGCGTAGCTGCAAACGGATCTTGCTGCCTCGCAAGGTTGCTATCTCGACGATGACTCCCTGAGTTGCTGAGCAATTCCATTCTACCTTGCTGAATCTTATTCTTTACTCGCAGCTCCTCCGCTTACTACTTCTGACGAGCATCCGGACGTTGCTCCTCTGCGAGTAGCTCCGTTGATCGTCGTTGAAGCTCAACAACAACCGCAGTCCGGGCACACCGTTCAGATCAATGTCGGTCCCAAAAAGAGGCCGGAAAAACAAACTCCTGAGGCGAGGAAAAAAGATCCTCCTGCGATGAAGACCTCGCAACTTGGGGCTAGCAAGGTCCCTCACCCTACGACGACCTCGTTGCAACCGACGGCAAGCACTTTTTTTGTCGTCGCCTCCTCCTCCTTTGATCAGTTTGTCACAACCGAGGACGAGCACCCCTTTACCATTTCCGCCTCTTTTGTCACCAAGTAACGAAGCTCTCCCTAACATCTGCCCGGAAACAACTACGACCCCTATGGACCCGCCTGAGAGCTCGTCGTGAGATTGAGACAGAAGGCACCTGAGTTACTTCCCGCCGAGGACCGGAGGTCGCGATCCTAGAGGTCGCGGACAGAGGCAGGTCTCGAACCGTCAAGGAGGCTCGTCATCGGGCAAGCGATAATCATCTCGTTGTAGTCCTTTCCCTCGCCGATCTCGATACCCTCGGCAAGGTAGCTCACATGTTGCTGAATTGGTTTGACTGCTGATAGTCTGTGACTCTAATGTATTCGACGACTTCTTCTTTGTCTTGATAGGTCGTCATACAACTTCAGGAGAGGCTTTCATCGATGTCCTCGGTCTTTCCGCTCACGAGTACCGCCAAGTTGTTGCCCGCACGTACATTGAGTAAGAGGCAAATTTCGACCAACTCGTCATCTGCGAGCCTCATCGCCGGATCTCGACATTGGAGGTGAGGATGTAAAAGATGCAAGAGCTACAGGACAGACTTGTGGTTTACGAGGTCCGCTTCCACATGATTAATGAGTTGGAGCGGCGACAATCGATGATCGATCATCGCCTACAGGTTCATCACGAGGAGCTGGCGGGAATGCGGGCGAGCATGGGCACTATGGGGCGACTGACGAGGATGGAGGACCAGCAGCGTCGGGGCGATGATGTGATGGCGGTGGTGAGCGAGCACTACTGACGAGCGCGTGAGATGGGCTGGGTCGAGCGACATCCACCACTTCCCGAGCAGTAGCCTCCTAGGACTTAGGATTTCTTTCTTTTTTATTTTTCCTCACCCTTGGCGACATTGTAATGAACTATGTAATATTCTTTCATTGTGATGGCGAGTTTATATCTCGCGATTGATCTTGTGATTTGCTTTTCTGTGTTGATACTTTTTTGTCTTGATACTCGTTTACATTATGCGATTACTTGAGTTGTAAGTAGAGGTTTTGGTGAGTTGGCAATCTTCTGACTGAGTTTACGCGAGATATGATCTGTAGATAAGGTTGATTCGTCGGTTTGCGCACGACTTAGGTTGATACTCGCACAAGGTTGTTATACCCCCCCCCCTCAGGCCTCCGCCTACATATATAAGGGGTAGGTGGGCCTTTAGCATGTTGTTGCGATTTCTAAATCCTTCTCGCGAGTATTTTGATCTTGTCTCATTCTCGCCAATCTTGTTCTCGTTTCCCTTCTCGCTGATTTTCTCCCACGCTTTATTTCTCACTCTTCTACTGCTCGCTACTCGCCAAAGAAGATGGTTAGCGACGATGCCAATGCTCGCTGACAGGCCCATGCAATCAACTTCACCAAGGTTGTCTTCAAGAAGTCTGCTGCCACCGAGCGAGATCTGGAGGATTTCTGCAAGAGACACCTGCCTGAGGGATACTCGGCTAAGCTCCTCGCCTGGTCCGAGCGACTAAACACCTATCTCGAAGGCGAGATCTTCCTTCCTCTGCGCCACTTTGAAGTCGGCCTGCAACTTCCTCTGTGGCCGGAGTACTGCCAAATCCTACGGTACTCCGGGATCGTGTCCGTCAAGATCAACCCGAACGGGGTGGCAATGATCATGGGATTTCTCTGCTTTTTGTGGGAAGAGAATATCACCTTCGATCTTTCTATCTTCAGGAAGATCTTCGTCTTTGCCGCGACCGCTGAGGGCGTCATCTTCTTCAGCAGTCATGTCTACACCTTGGTCAGCACGAAGAACAAAGTACACAGATAGGGCGAGTACCTAGTCATCGTCGATGGTGACTTTGAAGGGGTACCGCGTAGGCCGCACCAGCCACCAGAGGTCGCCTTCTTTTCGCCCATTCTGGAGGTTCCGCGCGAGAAGCGGTTCGAAGACTTCCGCGGACGCCGGTTTGGCATTATCTACTGGCGTCTGAACGTCAACTCGCTTAACGAGGTCTTCCTAGGAAAAGGTACATACCTTGGCGAGATCTTACTATACTGGCTAACTTTGTTATTGAATTGATTCTGATAGTTATTGTGACCTAACTAACTTTTCTACCACTTCTGCAGCTACTCACATTCTTCCACAAGAACCACTTCCTCTGGCAAAGGAAGTCGCGCCAGGGTTCGACGAACCCACCCATTGATGTTGAAGAGATTCCGCCTTCCACGGGTTATAAGTGCCAGCCGTGAGCTGACAACAAGGAAGGTTCCTCGCAGGGGAAACAAGATAAGGGGAAAGGGAAATCCAAGTCTCCTGATCACGCGTGGAAGCGTGCAAAAATTTCCCACAAACTTTTCAATGGGAGGGAATCGTCGGTGGACGTCTAGGCGTCGTACTTCCATCCTAACTTCAACCTCAGGCGCAGCGACAACGATGCCTTCGGATGCCCGTTGGTGTCTTGGGCAGAGAGCGAGCACAAGGTGACTCTGAGCACCAACTTACCCGCTGGGTCGGAAGACTGGGAGGATAAGGGGGAGGCTTACGATGTCGCTTTCACACTCTATTTGTGAGTTGATGTCGAGTCGTTGTCGGATCTCAGCGCAGAGGTGCTTTCCCATCAGACTGTTCGCATACTCCTACGAGCTACGGATTTGGGCCATCACACGACGAGAAGGCTCTTTTTGTCGCAGGAGGCTCTGAAGATCGTCTCGCAGAAGGCGATCGACCTAGTGATGCAGTCCATCGGATGAAAGGACTACGAGGTAGCTTGTACTTCTAAACGCGACATTTCCTTAGTCGTTTCTTCACTTAACGGATCTTCTAACAGTTTGTTGTTGATACTCGCAAGCTACCGAGATTGAGACGGCGAAGAAAATCTCCGAGCTTGAGCAAGATCTTGCTGACACCAAGAATGAGCTGGAGATCGCCCAAGTCCGGGTTATTGAGCTGGAGACTCGGCCGGGAGCATGTTCGATCCACGCTTACCGCACCAAAGTATTAAAGCCGGGAAAATCCCTACTCCAAAATTCGTATCAAGACAGTATAAGGTTACCGGTTTAGCGGTTGAGCTCGATGGCTAACGGGTTAGGACACAAACACAGTCAGACAACAAAAAGGACCCCAGGCCTTGCGTAAAGGAGGTCCCACCACGTACTTGGATACTTAGAAGAAGCTTCCCCTCCACAACCAAAGATGGCCGAGCAGGGTACGAGGTAGATTCTAGCTGGCGACTAAGTCAAGGTTGTGACTAAGATAGATTGTCGCTAGCTCACGACCTGTCTCTCTGAAGAAAGAATCTAAAGGCTCAGCTCGAAGTTTAGGAAATGAGGTGGTCGAGATCTTTTTCGAGATTCCGAAGTCCATCTCCTCGTATAATTATGGTCCTATTTATAGGCAAATACAAGGGGAAGGGGGTCTTATTTATATCCCCACTCCTAGCGACTTGATGACTTCTTAGCGGAGCTCACTCGGGTTGGACGAGTAACTGGCCTAGTCGCCTACCTGATGAGTATGTGAGAGGAGCTCGTCATACTCGACCAGGCTTTCTACTATCTTGCGCGTTGACGCCGACTTCTGTCTTGATTTGTTAAGTTTGACTCTTGCTAACCTGGCTCTGAGAGGCTCCACTCTCGACGAATATGGATTGTACACTGTGATAATTATATCATTAAGTTTGTAATGAGATAACTAATAATCTTAATATCATGACACATATCAGCAACTTCAATATTCTTTTTTGGAATGATACTCAAATCATTCCTTGAATGAAAAATAATTGCATAAGTCAGCAAGTTTGGAATGACTGAACTATTCATCTCTGGCTTTCATCAGATAGTATCCAAAATTCTTCAATGTACTCACTCTAGACGCTTGAATGTAACTAGACTTCGGTTCTAAAATTTAAAATACAATAAGAGTATTAAGTCATGTTAGATAGACATTAATCACATCTCCCTTGATGTTTTAATTTTTAGAACCTTACATAAGCCCTTGGTAAGAACATCTGCAACATTATCTTTTGGTCTCACGTCCAATAGAGAGATTATCCTCTGACTTGTGAGATAGGTCAATCAGGTCTGTTTCATCCTTTGTTGCCTCCTTTTTCCATTGAATAACATATTTGTTGCAATGAAATTTTTTGACTTGATTATCACAATTGATCAAAATAAAATGCATTTTTAGACTCGTCATTGGAATGTTCATTATCAGATCTCGTATCCACTTTGCTTTTTCTCCTGTTGAAGCTCGAGCATAGAGTTTTGATTCCATAGAAGATAGTGCAATGCACGTCTGCCTCTTAGACTTCCAAATTACAACAACTCCTCCAAGTATAAACATAAAATCACTAGTAGATCTACAATCACCAATTTTTGAGCACCGAGAGCCGTCAAAATACCCTTCAAGTACTGGAGGATATTCAATGTAATATAAAACATACTTCTCAGTGTACTTTAAATATCTCATTAAACTTTCCAAGACATCTCAGTGGTCCTTTCCAGGGTTACTAGTGATCTACTTAACATGCCGACCGTAAAGGCGATGTCAGGTCTAGTGCAGGTTGTAACATACATGAGACTTCCTATGAATTTTGAGTAATCCAACTGTATAATAGATGAACTTTTATTTGATTTCTATCTATTATTATAATCGTATGAAGTCTCAATATTTTTGCTATTATCGTAACCTCATTTTTCTAGTAGATTTCTGATATAGTGACTCTGATTCAGGATAATATTCTTTTCATCACTAATAATGTGTCATTAATGACACAATTTATATTTCATCGCTAATTTTTTCTCACTAATAGTAATAACCAGTTTTCTTGTGGTATAATATCACTTTATCAAATACACTTGAAGCGCATAGATTATATATAATCTCAGCCATCCAATACGAGCACATAGATCGTTATCTCAACCGTCTAATATGAGTGCATGCTCTCTCAGCCGTTGATCGGTGGAATTATAGATTTCTCTATTTCTCTTCTCAACTCGATATCAGAGCAAATTCCGCCTTCCCTTGCTCGCTTCTTCTCTAACGCCGGCGAAGCCCTTCGAAAATAAATGAATGATTATTTATGTGGAAGTGTTGAGTGATGTGAGCCAGCTGAAATATCAGGCACGGCCAAGGCCAGCAAAAGCTTCTGCACTAGTTAATGAGAAGGGGATGACACCCCCCAACGGTGTAGTATTGATGACCGCATGATGAGAGGACGGGGAAAGTGAAGGGAAGAGTGGAGAAACATGCATGATTTGCACTTATATATATTATAGTAAAAGCATGTGCTAACGTGTCACCTATTCCGAGGGCAATTTTACCGGCGGGAGCGAGCGGTGCGAGATGGAGTTGGATGCGGTCTCAGAAAAGGGCCAAAATGGAGTTTTTGAGTGGTGGTGGTGACAACGAGAGTTTACCATAAGTACTTATTCTAGTTATATGCCTAGAATCCTAACCCAAAACGATGTTAGCGTAGATCTCTTTGTCTTTCTAAGCTTTGGATTATTTTGAGATCTGAAATCCGCCCACTTTTTGTGACCGTCTTTGCTTTTGATCTAGGTTCCGTTTGGCACGCTCGTGGGGGCCGTAAACGCATGGGTTAAACCGTCGTCATTCGTTAAGGTTCAGTTAACAAACATTATCCGTTTGAAAATAAAAGTGGATGAAATTTCTTAGATGAGTGTTAATGAATGACAATTTAACCCCCATGCTCATGACCGCCACCACCATGCCAAACGAAGCCCTAGTGAAATACTGACTGATGTTGCGAGTGAACGTAACCCATCTTAGGGTGAATTGAACTACGTAAATCTACATGTTTGATTTGATTGCTCGATCTACTAATCTCTTTTCCATAAGACTTTTCATTATGAGATTATTTGCCTGCTTAAATGACAATTATTCATTATGTCGATTTGATTGATGAGAACACATCTATAAATGCCTACAAAGTGTGCGGCACTCCGTCTCTAAGTTCAATGACTCATTCATCCTACACCATCTCGAGAGAGCGCAGAATATGATCTCCTCATGTCATATACATTCCTTCCCGGAGAAAGCACCGATGACTTTTAATTGCTAGTTGCACGTCTTTAAACTTTCTTCTGCGTTCTACGTGTTCATATCTGTCGGTCGCATTATAGATTCTGTCTTACATTATATTAATATATAAATATATAGAGATGTTACATGTTTTATATATTCATCATGCATAGTCATAATCAAGCTAGTATTCTACCACTAATTGCTTATATTTGCAGATGCCATGATTCGTGTCCCAAGCACTGATCACACATGCTGACTTTGCACTTGTAAGAAGAATCTGGTGCCGTGGTTATACAACTTGGATAAATTCCTGCAAAAAACAATGAGAACAAAATATCCTCAAAATCATGACAAGGTTTAGGGGTGTCCATAACTATGCCCAAGAATATGTAATGAAAGACATGATTTATTCTAAAAATCACACGGGGCTTCGCAACATGATTCGAGCTTGGTTTAGGGTAGTACCAACTTGCTCTCTATGGCCTTTATCTTTGAGCAGCGCTCTCATCTCGTTACACCAATTGTCTTAGTTGCTAGCTCTTTGGGAACATCTGTACTTGGAAGGGAACCATTACTCCGTCCGCCGGTTTTTCTTCAAGAGTCGTGTGACTCTGATACCACTTTGATGAGAGAAATATGTGAAACAGTGAGAAAAATATTGGATGATGTTATTTTATATTAGAAAACTTTACTTTTAGGATCATGCATAAATTATATAGAACATCTCTATCATTAGGAATTATTGAGAGTTGTATACATTCTTACATTTAGTGTACCTAATAAAAGTGAACTCATAAATGAGGAGTCTAATAAATACAAAATGATTCTAGAATTCTACTAAGGACGATACAAATCTACAATAAACTTTAATACGGCTCAAATATACATCATTCACATGTTGTCAAACTACTCGCTCATAAACTACTGAAATTATTCGGCTTGTAACATGCAATACCTTT
Source organism: Platanthera zijinensis (assembly GCA_039513925.1). Taxonomy (NCBI): domain Eukaryota; kingdom Viridiplantae; phylum Streptophyta; class Magnoliopsida; order Asparagales; family Orchidaceae; genus Platanthera; species Platanthera zijinensis. The sequence goes on along the minus strand of CM077078.1, from coordinate 277,285,742 downwards.
GCCCATATTTAGCTCAACAAACTACTGAAGTTGACTTGTAAAAAAAAACAAATTCAAGCTCCTTACTGTAACTCATGACTGACTCCCTTGATAATGTTGTGTGCCGACGTAGCTCATTTGTCTGATGTTTCATTATATTTCCCGAGAGCATACACAATACGCCTTTTTTGAACAAAGGTAAGAGTTACAACACAATTTAACTGCAACGGTTTACGTGGTATATACATTACCCTATGACAACAGTTATTTATGTTTTAACAATTGTTTGCAATTTTATGCAATATTTATCAAGTGTTACTAAAGGACAAAAATATTATAGTGTAGGTGACCTCCTAGAAAATTCTCGTATGTCACGTGTGAAAAGGAAAAAAATGTGATTCAAGTCAGTATATCCTAGGATGAATTGAACCAAAGCCCCCAATAAAAATTTGCTAGCTATCCACATCATGAAATTAATATAATTAATCTTTCCACTTTAATTATATTTCTCACAGCTCTCCATTGTCAATTTAGCAATCATATTCAACTGTAGGCTAGACACAATTCTGGCCTATATAATCTAGCTAATAATTACAAAAACACCCTTCAAGAATCAAGGGTGTGTGTATGTAAATATACACACATATATATTTATAATAATAATCCATATTTATACATTCACCTAACATTATTATTAATTATCTCAAATTAATTAGAGCTAGGAAGCAGTAGACCACAACTTATATATATTAGCTTTATGTCTAGATTTATTTATTAATTTTCAAAAAGTGCAATTATATTCCAATATTCACAATATGCCATACTTGGAACCAACTACAAATGCGCTCTATTTCAGTGGATATGGTGGGCCCCATGGCACCGGGGGCTGGCATATATTTCGTCATCCCACCACCGTCTTTTAAGAATTTAGAATCTCACATTTTGTGTGTATCTCGCGCCGTTCTCTAGGTGCTCACACAAGTCGGGCCGTACGATCGGCGATCTGACGGCAAATAAAATATTAAAAAATAAAGAAAATGAGCATATTTTGAACCATCCAATTGCCAATCGGACAGTCCCTACTCGCGCGAGCACCCAAAGGAAGATGCGAAAAACACACCTTGAATTTTTTCCTATTTCTATCTCTCTCTCTACATTTCCCTCCCTCTCTATCTTTACTCTTCGAGAATCTCTCTCTCTCTCTCTCTCGAATGAGGATCTTATTTTTGTTTGATTGGATTGGTTTACTAATCTCATTCTATTTTATTTTTTCTTTTAATCAAAAAATTCTCTACCGTTTGATCAATTGAGAATGCATCCACGCCATAAAATGAACCTTCATTTGGGACTCCAAATGCGTCCACCCAACTATGGGATCATAAAATGTGGCGACTTGATGCTCAGTTTTGGAGGCCGGGCTTGTGGCTAGGTGCTCCATCTCCAACATCACAGAATTGAAGGCAGGGGCGAACCTAGCTTAAGACAAGGTCAGGCACGTGCTCGACCGTAAATCTCGCTAAATCCCGCCTGGCTCTGGTGCCAGGGCATTGGCGATTCTGCGATTCCCTTTTCGACGACGTTGCGCGCTGCACGCACGACGCCGACGGGCGACGAGCTCTGTATATCCCTCTTCGGCAGTTCGGCTCTTCGACGAGCTCTGTAAGTGGCGGCATCCATCCCTCTTCGACGAGCTCTGTAGGCATGGGCGGAACTAGCCCTGGGCACGGTAGGGCACGTGCTCGACCGCTTTTTCCGCGATCTTCAACGGGGGAGAAGAAATCCCCCTAGCCGTCGCTGCCCGCTGCTCCCGTGCCCTAGCTGCCCGGCTGCTCCCGCTGCTTCCGGCTGGTATTATCTTCTTTTTCTCCACTGATTTCTTAACTGATTACCACTTAAAACCATTCATTTCTGGACTGATTATCAGTCCAGAAATCTGGAGATTTCTGGACTGAAATCAGTCCAGAAATCTGGAGATTTATGGACTGAAATCAGTCCATAAATGAGCATTTTGCATTTTTTTGTAGTTGATTGAGAATACTCTTCTGGTGTATCTGAACAATATTACTAGCGGTTGTCATGCTCGGATTGTTGCTAAATTAGAGATGATGGAGCCATGCTCCAGCGTTAAGGATAGGTGATTCTCCTTCCTTCTATGGCAAAAAAAAATTTTGGGGACGCTGCCCCCGCACCCCTGCTCAGGGGCGCTGCCCCCTGCTCAGGGGCGCTGCCCCCCGAACCCCTCGATTTGACAGTACTTAAATTGTGTCCGTGTGACTTCAAAATCCTAGTTCCGCCACTGTCTGTAGGTGGGATTCCTCCTTACAGGCGGTGGACTAGTTCCGCCACTGTCGGAGAGCCGGTGGGATCCCTCTTCGACGAGCTTGTCTTGACCCAAATGATCAATTTGCTGCTTATGATAAACAAAAACTAATTCATCTTACTGAATTATATTCATATGATTTTACTCCGATAGAGTTGCAGTTACTTGAAGGACAACTTGATTTATACAATTGTGACATGCGATCTGCATCACCAGATATATTTTCAGAAGTTAAGAGAATCAGTGGACTGCTTCAAAAAATAGTAGAATTTAAAAAACAAGATAATTACCAACTAGTTTTCATATTGTTAAAGTTGGCTTGTCTCTTACCAGTTGCAACAGCTAGTGTTGAAAGAACATTTTCTGCAATTAAGATAATAAAAATCGTCTGTGAAATAGAATGGGAGATGAATGGATGAATGATTGTTTGATGGCTTACATTGAAAAAGACGTTGCAGATACAATTACAACTGAAGAAATAATTTCACGTTTTCAGAGCATGTGTCAACATAAAGTCGATTGTTTGATCTGTAAGTTTTTTTAATGTTCTGCTATCTTCTTCTACTTTCAATAAAATATATGTTAAAATTTATTGTGTTCAGGCGACAATCAAATCCTAGTTCCGCCACTGATTGAAGGGAGACGATTTCTATATAAAAACCCTATTCACACATTATGTAGATATAATTTCTCCAACATAAATATGTTAGAGGCTTTCAAAATCTTCATCACTTTTTTTTAAACATGGCAGGAACAGGGGCAAGTGTGCACTTCTCAAATTTCTAAGATCCCACAAATTAACAAGGGGAATGCATAGATCATGCATTCTTATTGGATTTAAATGTGATTGGTGGATCCGATGTTTCGTGTTCTGGCCGAATCCACGGCGCAGTATTTTTTTTGGTGTTTTGTGTTCTGGGGCAGGTCTCTTTCTATTGTTGAAATGTAGCTTTGGAAGGAGTAGTAGATGTTGTGGCCTGTCTGGTTGAGGTCGCAAGTGCAGTAGCGGCTTGTGTGCTTTGAGATCGCAGTATAGTAGCAACTTGTGTGCTTGGAGGACGCGAGAGTAGTAGCGACAGAGTTCGCAGCATAGAGGTGGCGGCTTATCTGGTTGGAGGAAGCAAGTCAAGTCATTGGTGAATTTCCAAGACAGTCCATCGACTAGGAGTAAGGCTCTGTTTGGGGGGACTTATTTTCACTGGTCAAACGGTTACGACCGCATGTACCGGACCTTAATTTCGTAACCGCTTGATCGGTGAAAATAAGACCCCCAAACGGAGCCTAAGTCGTGACAGTGTGAAGATAGAAGTCAGTGCTTGCAACTTGGTGTATTGGCTGTTTGTGAGCCCTATAGTGGCGGGTGTGATCTTTCGATTTGAGGCTTGGCAAGTTGTGAACCTTGCAGTGGTGATTTGTAAAGCTTGACGGGTTGTGACGCTTGGCGAATTGAGGAACCTGGCGGGTTGTGTCTAAATAGTAGCGAGTTGTGGTTTAACAATGACAGATTGCGGCTTGAAGAAGTGGAGTACGGCTTGAGGTAGAGGTGCGGTCTGCAGGTTGAAGTAGAGGTGTGGTCTGCGTTTTGAAGTGGAGGTGCGGTTTGAAGTTGTCGGAGTGTTTATTTGTTTTGTAGTGTACAATCACAATTGAAGTTGTGAGTTGTGTGTTTGGTATCTACTGTAATTGTCCAATACCACGCAAAATTGTCTTGCGGTGGTAGTTTTCGCCATTTGCTGTATTGTTGGTTCATTTTATTACAAGTATTGTTCTCTTGGCTCAAGGGTTGTTACCTTGCAATAAATTTTTTTAACATGGTATCGGAGCCTGCAAGTTCAAACTAGCTGTGTTATTTCTATTGCAAGATAGCTTAGAGATGAAAGATTGTAGTTATGTCAGAGGTCCTGGAGTGGAGATGTTCACGGAACAAATTATAAGAAGTGAAGGTCATGCATGGAGAGCTATCTTCTTGGAGAAGATCTCTGTGAAGTTGTTGGCGGGACTGAACAGGAGGAAGTTGTTGAAACAGGAAACAACTCATAATTCTTTGGAGGTACAGGAGAATGCATTTAGCAACTGTTTGATGAAATTTTCCTAGTTTGCTCACAAATCGGGCAACGACATTGATAGAATTCTCAGTATCAGGTCGGGTATTAGTGAGATAAAGCAAGGAGCTGACCATGCTCCGATATTCTCCTACATCTGTGTCACAACCCGCATTTTCTCCGAATTTAGGAATTATCAGAGTATGAGAAAACACGCGTCATGATGCCACGTCAAGCAGGGGATAACTGCTGACGCTCAGGCAAAAACATCTACTTTACTTTATGAAAGAAATTCATGAGATTAATGATTAGAAAAATTAGTTATATTTTAGAGGCCGTATCCCTCGGCTCGGTGGATCACCTAGTCCACAATTAAAAACTATACCTTACGCTGCGGAAGATACTTTATTCAAGATTGACATCCTAAGAGGGTGCATAAGAGTCCCATGAGGACCACTTACACTATGCAAGACTCTACATATAATTTATACTATATATAAGAAATCGATCTTTATACGTCGTTTGGAAAATAGTGATTTAATTTTATAAAAACATGCTGATCATGAGATGTACTTATAGTAATAGTTGTAGTTTTAAAATAACTAGCAACCTAGCATAAATCCTCCCCAGAGCATGTAGACTATCTCCAGAAAATGATAGCAGCAAAAGTAATATATCTAGTACAAAGGTAAAAACTACCAGTGGGCGCCAACAACCTGACACGAACTCACTGACACATATGTATGTCTGTAAGAAAAGGTATAGAAAAACTACCTCACAAACAAAGCAACAGGATCTCCAAAGTCCAAGAGACCACTAGCAACACCACCGCAACCTAGCCACCAAACTGGCTACTGCTCAGAACCTGAGGCATTCAAAAGAAGAAAGAATACCTCAGCAAACAAAACAAAAAGAAACTGCATGAAAGTGTCCACCAGGGAATAAATGAAAGAGGAAAACACAAAGCAGGAAAAGGTCACAACTGCCCAAGGCAAGACAGAAAGAAATGCACCAGGTGCGAGGAAACAGCATCAACCCTGCCCAGAAACTACTTCCTGCAGAGCCTACTAGGCTACCAAGAGCCCAAAGTGCTGTAATCTACCAAGGAAGAAATACCTAATACCCTAAGCTGTGGGAGATGGTAGTAGCAAAACAAACAACATAGATCCGGGTTGGAGGCAAACTCAGTTCCCCAACCACCATTTCCATGTCAACAAGCTCAAGGGTCTACATGTAAAAGCACTAGGGACCTTCCACCCCCTTGCCCAGCCCGTACCTGGTGCAAGATAGAAAAAAAAGGATGGCCACGGCTAATTTACACAACACCTCCCCCATAAAGAGCTTCAAACCACCACTACTAACCACAACCCACGATACGACCATTTGGAAAGAAAAAACACGGCCGACAAGGAAACTCAAAACATAAACAAAGAATTCACTCGGGAACGGAAATCGAGGTAGGGAAAGAAAAGTGTTGAAATGACGCAACACGACTTGGCGCTGGGTCCTCTCGACACCGCATTGAGTGAGCTTCACTCACTTAACGTGCCACGCAAAACGAAACTATCACAACAACTACTCTTACGTTACTACCTTAACACAACACAAAACACTCATGCCCACATAACCCGCGCAACGAAGCCAACTAAATATGGGAGCAGAAGAAAAATATAATATATACAGAGCGCACGATCAGTGGCGCACGACCAGTGGTCGTGCGCACTCATTGGCTGATGATCGTGCGAAGTGAACCTGGAAAACCTGACAGAAAACTTAGCATCTGCGCACGATCAGTGGCGCATGACCGGTGGTCGTGCGCACTGTTTGCCAGTGCTCGTGCGATAACCGAGACAGAACTTAGGAAAATAAATAAGTGGACGCGCACGAACATAGGCACACGACCAGTGGTCGTGCGCCCTAACGGTTGATGATTGTGCGTGGTTAACCTGTACCGTTTGGGATTTCCCGAATGACACCGGAACGCGCACACGACCCACGCAACTTCAGTAGCAGCAGGAAACCACCAACGACGCACACCACTACCATACAAACTATGCCTAAACATTCGAAACGGAAAAATATGAGATAAAAACGATAGAAGCAAGTAGGATCTATGAACAAAGAAAACAATTTGTCAAGGGCAAGAACACCACTTGCCTCGATTTCCGGCGAAGCTTGGTCGGCTTTCCCTTCTCTTCACGCTGCACTAGAAGGAGCAGCACCAAAAGAACACCTAACAAGCAAACCCGAACTTTAATGGCGGAAACCTAAAACCAAAAATTCCAATCCTCCTAAAACTCCACGAAAATCGAATTTCTTACCGTAGGAATGAAGGTCTTGACGAGAGCAATCCGAATCCACTCTCGGAATCGAATTCCGTCCACAAACGCTCCGGGAATCGGCGGTGGAAGGCAAGGCTCGGCGGTTTCTCCGTTTTCTCTCGTACAGGGGCGGCGGTTCTGATTTGGAGAAGATGATGCGGGGCTTTTTTTTATTTCTAACCTAAATACATACATATATATATATATATATATATATATATATATATATATATATATATATATATATATATATATATATATATATATATATATAACTTAATAAAGAATTACATAAAACACCAAAACGACGCGAAAACCGAACTACCTCCGAATTTGACGAAATTCGCACTGTAGCTAAATACCCACGCTATGAACACAACGGCGAAGTCGAAATTAACTTTTGACGAACAGAACTCGAGTTATACCCAAATAAAGCCAAACACAAACATCCCCCGAGAGGCCACACCGGGTCACCCAAAACGACTCGGCTTGCTAGGGAGATCTTGCCAACAGGCTACAAAATAGGGCACTCAGTTCTAAGGAGCTAAACCACACTCCACAAATGGCACAAGCCACGGAACCGCGTCATCGTAACGCCAAACGAGAATAAAAATAATCGAAGAAAAATCGGGGGCGTTACAATCTGGTCCTTCATTCTCTTGTTTTAATATTAATTTTTCTTTTGTGGCCATTGGGTGACTGTTGGATTGCAGTTTTCTAAACCGTGTTTCTTCGGGTGGTTTAAGAGTTATAGTTCTTGGCTAATGAAAATACCGCCTACAAGGTGTTTGATCTGCAGCCCCAAAAAGAATTTCAAAGGGCCTAAATCAGTCATTTGGTATTTAGGCACGCCACTATACATGCATCTCCTTCCTGTTTTATGAATAAGGTGGGTTCATTTAGACTCCTCGTGAACCCTTCATTTATGAAGAAATTGATTGTATTCTCATGTCAAGCATGTGGGGAGTACTTGAGCTCGTAGAGTACCTTGTAAAGTTTGTATACCTTGTCTTCTTCTCCTCTTCTCTTGAATCCTTCTGGTTGACTTACATATACTTCTTCGATCAATTTTCTAATGAGGAATGTTGATTAGATGTCCATAGAGAGTATCCCAAATTGCACTGCCAAAGCAAGTATTGATCGTATTGTTGTCATTCTTATCATCGAAGCAAACATTTCTCCATAATCTTCACCGGGTACATGAGTGTACTCTTTGATAGCAAGACGTGTTTTGTGTTTGAGGACTGAACCAACTTCATTTTATTTTAGTCTGTATACCCATTTCAGTCTGATGATAGTTTTATTATTTGGTCTTGGCACTAAGACACATGTTTATTTATTTCAATTGCATCAATTTCTTCTCCTATGGTATCCCTCCAGTCTTTGATTTTCATAGCTTCATCAAACGTGGTTGGTGTAGAGGCAAGCATGACATGTTCTGCTATTCTATATATTTCTTCTAAAGTTTTAAGTTTTCTTGGCGGAGATGAATCCAAATCTAAATTTTGATCAGTGGAGAAGAACTAATCTGAATCATCATTACTTTGTTGAGGAGGATTGGAGTCTACTAGGAGGGAGTTGGCCGAAGTTTCCAGCTCAACCAGTAACCCATTGGTTGTACAGAACTAGAATCTAAGCCCCAAGACCATTCACTGTTCTCATCAAATGTTATGTCTCTTGATATGATATGCTTGTTGGTGTGTGAATCTAGCAACATGTCCCCTTACTCTCATTGTTGTAGCCAATTAGGATGCATTTGACACTTTTTTGTGAGCTTGTCCGCTCTCCCTTTAGTCTTATAGGCATATGCAATATAGCCAAAAATTCTTAGGTGAGATAATTTTGGTTTTTCCTTCAGCAAGACCTCATAGGGAGTGCAATCAGGCAGTGATTTTGTTGTACATCTATTTAATATGTATAATTATGTAATTACTGACTCTCCTCATAGCTCCTTTGGACAGGACTAGTGCAGTAACATTGCTCTGGCCATCTCAACTAATGTTCGAATGCATCGCTCCAAAACTCCATTTTATTGAGGTGATTCAGGAGTGGTGAGCTCCCAATGTATGCATGTCTTATTATAGAAATCAATGAATTGATTAGATTAAAACTCTCTTCCTTTATCACTCTTTAGTGCTTTAATGTTTTTTTCCAGCTATTTTTCTATAATATTTTTAATTGTTGGAAAGGCTTGGAAGACATCTGACTTGTGTTCCAGGAGATACAGCCACATGAACCTGATGTAATCATCCACAGTTAGGAGGTTAAATCGTTTCCTCCCAAAGTAGCAACATCGACAAGACCCCAAGAATCAATGTGCAGTAGGTCTAGTGATTTTGATGTCCTTTGAAATATTGTCCGGGAAAAGGTTGGCGGTGTGACTTTCCTATGGAACATGTATCGCATACCTGGGGGTGAATTTGGTTTGAGATATTTCTTTTACCATTCCTTGCAACAATGACAAAGATAAAAAATTCACGTGACCAAGCATGTAATGCCAAAGCTTTGCCAAAGGCAGACTGCAACCTTGTTTATAGGAAAAAGTATTATGTTGTGCTGGTTTCATTTTAAGTACGAATATATTACTATTGTTTTGCTCTACTGAAGCTACTACTTTGTGTGAATTGATGTTCATAATGTGACATTTGTGTTGGTTGAATATAACTTTGTATCCTTTTCTTAGTAGCTAACCAACACTCAGGAAATTTTGAGTGAGGATCAATACAAATTGCACATTGGAGATAAGCTAATGCTCTCCTTCTTCTGTCTCAATGGAGATTGTCCCCCCTTCCCTCAATTTTTTTCTTCTACCCATCTCCTAAGATTACTTCAGACTTGAATGTTTCATCTAAGTCGATGAAGTAAGCTCGATCATTCACTAGATGACTAGAGCAGCCACTATTTATAAATTAGAGATAAGTGGAATCCTTGATATATATTGACATTGCAGGTATACATATAATTATCCTCGTTCACTTTTAAAACCTTATCTTCTTCTGTCTTTTTGTACCAGCACTTTTGGTGTGAATGGTTTGATATTTTACATCTTTTACATCTATAAAAGCAATCCTTATTCTCATGATTTTCTTTTTTATATATAGTGCATGAATATGAGGTTGCCAAATCAGTACTCTTTCCTTTGGACTTGTATTCCTTCATGTATCTGTTTTAGTTTTGGGTATGTTTCCAGCTGCTCTGCTTTTTCTTTTCATCATTTTTACTTTTAAGATTCACCTTGGTATGGAAAACTTTGTCCAAGGGGGGTTCATCCTAAGCTAGAAGACCTTCATGGGATTGGAGAGAGCACATTAACTCTGTCACAGACAAGATGTCTATGTTGTGTGCTTCTAATATGGAGGAAACGATATGTTTATAGGACCTTGGGAGGTATCGAAGAAGCTTATCAACAATTTGTTGATCTCCAATATCCCTCCAAGGGTTCTGATTTGATTTACAATACCAGAAATTTTAGCAAAAGGTCTTGGGATTTTTCTTCTTCTTTCATTTGATTGCGTCAAATTGACAGGTATAGAGAATGAAGCTTGGTCTTAATTACCTTTTTAGAACCCATGTATTCATTTTCCAGCATATCTCAAGCGTCCTATGCAGTTTGAAATCCCATAATGCGGGGATAAATGTGCGAAGTAACTCCCTGTTGAATGAGTTGCAAAGCTCGAGCATCACGCATCATTTCTTCTTTCGACGGTTGCTTTGCTGCACCTTCATTTGTCTTCTCATTTACTTTTGGTCCCAGCTTGACGATGTCCTAAAGATCTTAGGAGCGGAAAAGAGTAAACATCTTGTCACTCCATTGCTCGTAGTGCTCTCCCATGAAGATGGGGATAAAGGTGTGGATGAAGAAAAGGGTAGATGATGAGGCTTAGGCCATGGATTTTCGAATGATGAGCACATCCTTCAACCTTCATCTGATACCACTGTTTTATCAAATTTGACTTTGATGTTTTAATGTTTTTTACATGTACAGAGAGGTTGGGAGAGAAGCACACAACACTCATAAGACAAGAAAGATCACTTTTCATTGAAGATGATACCTGTGTAAATATAGGTATGAATGTTCTAGAACGCAATAAAACAGTAGAGTTAATACTTAGATTTTTAATAACAAAATAGCTCACATGAAACCTAATTGTACTTTTGACTTCTTATTAATACATGGTGTAGTAAAATAATGTGGTAGAAAACTGCTCAACAAGATAGGATGTATTATTTAGAACAAGAATCTCCCCTAATTAAATTTTTAGTTATAAAGAATATATAACTAATCGATTTGATGACAAAGGGGTCATTCATCAAACTTAATTTCAGAAGCTAAGAGAAGAATTGAATGTAATGGTTGTCTATCAGAAGTATGGGCTAACATAAGAATTTTGATAGCCATGCTTGATTACAACTTCACATGCAAGTCAATATATATTGGTACTTGTGTGCTTATATAAATATGTTTGTGTTGCATGTAAGAATGATGAAATACAGAGAAAAATATATAAATACAATGAGCTCCCTCTCTCTATCTTTTGCTTCTATGTTTTTAGGGTTTTGCTTTCCTTTTCATCTTTAATTATGTGCTTGTGATCTACATCATATAAACAAGTGTGAAAACACTATTTAAAACATCAATCCATCATAAACTACGTCTATATATTAATGTTGTGAGTAGATTATTATTTTTTCTGTCATTTGAACATCTTTTTTCTTTGTATTTAAAATTTATATATTACTATTTTTCAAAATCAGGAGTATGGCAAGTATTTTTATTTTTTGTTTGTAATTTTAACTTTTATTTTTTTGGCTCATTGCAATGAAGGAACAACTAATATGCCCGGACCATCTAATTCTTCACCTGAAGATGGACAGATTAAAATTAAAGCGGGTGTTAGCTATCAATTAATCAAAAATGGATGGTTGCAACATTTTTATTAAAGATAATGTGTTGCTGCTGCTTTGTATAATATCACATGTATTTCTATTTAAAGCCATATATTTCACTTGATTTGACATGGAATTTTATCAGAGCAATGTTTTTATCTACTTTCTCTTTCTGTGTCGTTTTTTGTCTAACACATTGATCAATGAATGATGCCTCCAAAAAAAATCTAACCTAGTCTTCCACTTGGCATGGCTGAGAGTCTGAGAGATCTTCATCCTCTTTCTTGATAGTGTTGAGGATTGAAGAATAATTCGACATGATCGTCTTGTTCTTTTTTTTCAATCTCATAATCATTTATTTCAATTCTTCGAAGAAATTTTTTTTACTGAATTATACATTTGGTGTGCAATGATAAGAGTTGGTTCTTGCTTAGTGCAGAGGCTTCTGCAATATGATGTGCACATTCATAGAGGTAAAGGAAGAAGTCATTTTATGATCATCCTAATCGGATAATTAAAATGTTGTTGATAGTATATATTGAAGTGTTCACATGAACATCACTCTAAATAGATATTGTATAATTGTCTAATATTTTAGGTTGACATCTAACTAATATAGAGAGAGAGACTATATAGCAATGTACTATTTATCTTATCTTATTAGTAAATTGTACGAACTTCTAAGATAAGATTACATTTATAGCACACATCTCTATTCCACAATTAGATCAGGATTCTCTTCATTTGGGGCCTCAAATGGAGATCATTTTCATGCTTTGAATGCTTTCTCACTTGATCAAATGGTGTAGAATTTTTTGATTAAACAAAAAATATAAAAGGACGAGATTAGTGAACTTGTCGGATCGGTCAGAAATAGATCTAAACTGTGAAATGAATACTACCTATTTCACTTCAAATGAAGAGTATCATATTCATGTGATCAAGACTGTAGGGTACTTTTATCATCTTGTGGGCAATGCACTAGATCTTGAGTTACTCGATCCTATATAATAATTTGTTCAGTACCAACAAGTTCGACTATTAAAATACTCATGTTGATTGCTCTTGCAAAGAACTACTCTCCCTAGGATTTTACTTATGGAACAAGAGATGCACCAAACGCATTTTGTAAAGATATGATTCTTATTAATTATGGACTCATTTATCAAGAAAAAAAACATTAAAACATAAAATATATTCAAAAGCAATAAATAAAAATGTGACTTTTCTCATACAAAGGCTTCCTTTAGGGCATCATTTTCACTCTAATTAGTTTGGGGATAAATTAATGTCGCCATCATAAAATATATGTTTGACATGATCATCATGGTTATGATCGTCACGAAGAAAAAAGACCAGTTGATCTGAACATAAAAACAAATAAACCTTCATAAATGAGATCGAGCGTTCACAAACAACAGTTCATAATTAAACCACCACACCGAACAAAGCCCAAAAGTCAAAACTTATTACAATTTATAGAGTATAGACCCTCAAATGTAATAATAATATTATTATTATTAATTTCACCCTAAAATATACCAAAAGTATCGCCCGGGCCCACCGGAGCCTGCTCCCCTAGCTATAAATAAGCTCCCGGGAGCACCTCCTTTCATCAAGAAGAGGCCGCAGCATCCAGTTAGTCGATCAGCTCCCCTCTTCTTCTCTCTCCTCGCCGCACACAAAACTCCGGCGAACTCTTCGGAGAGAGAGGAAGAGAGAGAGAGAGAGAGAAAGAGAGAGAAAAATGTCTTGCCGGCAGTCGAACCAGGGAGGAAGCAACAGCAGCAGCAAAAGCAGAGCATTTGAGAGATGCAAACCTTACATCGCCATGATATCGCTGCAGTTCGGCTACGCCGGCATGAACGTCATCACCAAGGTCTCACTCAACCACGGCATGAGCCACTACGTCTTGGTCGTCTACCGCCACGCCTTCGCCACCCTCTCCATCGCCCCCTTCGCCCTCATCCTCGAGCGGTAACTTTTTTTACATTTTTTTCAGTTTTTTCTCCACTTTGCATCCTGAATTTTTAAAATTTTTGACAGTTTACACTCCAAGGCTGAAATTTTATGAGCATTTAAGTTCAGAAATCACTCAAAATGCTCATTTTGATACTTTACAAATAGCCAATAAGATAATTTGGAGTCCAATTTATCAAAATGAGCTGAATACTCCAAAAATTTCAGCTGACTTACAGTGCAAAGTGTCAATTTTAAAAATTCAGAATGCAAATTATCAAAATAGAATAATTCAGAGATGCAAATTCGTCTAACTTTTGAAATTAATATTGCTCTGCTCGTCGCAGAAAAGTTAGGCCGAAGATCACATTCACCATGTTCCTGCAAATATTTGTGCTTGCGTTGCTCGGGCCTGTGATAGACCAGAACTTCTACTACGCCGGGCTCAAATTCACCTCGCCCACCTTCTCCTGTGCCATGAGCAACATGCTTCCGGCCATGACTTTCGTCATGGCCGTGATTTTCAGGTTATTAACAACACATCAATTTCTAAACTTTCATTTAGTAAAAGTTTGTCCTGAAAATTCTTACAAATACACGCTAAGAAGAGTTCATCTTTTCATTTAGGCTCCGTTTGGCACTGTGGTGACGGTCATGAACATAAGGGTTAAATTGTCATTCGTTAGCGGCTACCTAAGAAACTTTATTCACGTTTATGCTCAAAGGGATCATGTTTATTGAGTGATCCTTAATGAATTACGGTTTAACTCATTCGTTCACGGCCGATATCACAAGCTTGCCAAACGGAGCCTTTGTTACAAATATTTTCAAATTTTTAGTTGCTGTGGCTTTGTTTGATTCATGAGCTTCCGATCTTTCTTAAGGAATTTTATCTACTTTTATTTTCAAAACTAATTTCCTTTTTTTTATGGTCATTGTAGTTGTTGTTATGTCAAATATATATTTTATAAAGGGGACATTTTTGTATGATCAAATTAATCCGGGTAAAATATGAATTTTTGATGTTTTGTATTTTGAATTTTTAAAATTGACATTTTGCATCCATCTCCTAATTACTAATTTCTAGCACTTTGCATTCTCAAGCCGAAATTTAAAAGATATTAATGTCCGGGCAATGCCAAAAAATGTATATTCAACGGTATTTACGTCCGCGCAACACCAATAATTAATCTGGGATACAAAATGTCAAAATGAGCATTTTTTATGCTGGTCGGAGCCAAAGGCTCTTGAAATTTCATTTTGGGAGAGCAAAATGTCAGAAACTGTAATTGGGAGAGTGCAAAGTGCCAAATTTATAGATTTGAAATACAAAATGCTAAAAACTGGAAGTGGAAAGTGCCCAAAAGCTGCAAAAAAAAAACCAAAGAAAGCCTATATTCAAATGTTTTTCTTTCATTATTTTGTTCAAAAACATGTACTAATGTCTCTGATTCATGAGATGGGGACCTTGGGTTAGTGAAAATATCCATAATAGATGATACAATTATTTTCTTAACATTTAATGAAGTGTTAAATTGAGGTTTAGGAGTTAAATTGGGATAAAAAATGAATCTTTAATTATAACTTCAGGGCTTTGAAAATTAATGTGAACTCAACAGAGTCGTTTTAAGGAAATTAGAGGGCTGATTCCTATCAGATTAGAGTTTAAGAAAAGATTTTCTGTTTTTTTTTATTAACTTTGATAATATGCATACAAGATCTTCTTTCTCATAAGTGCTGGATTTTGACATGGAGCAGGATGGAGAAGGTAAACTTGAAGAAGGTGATATATCAAGCTAAGATACTTGGGACACTCGTCACCGTCGCCGGAGCGATGCTGATGACTCTCTACAAGGGGCCGCTCGTCGAGTTGTTCTGGACAAAATACATGCATGCTCACCAGGCCACGGCCGCGCCGGTGACTGCCGCGGCTGCCGAGATTGCCGACAGTAACTGGGTCAAGGGCTCCATCTTCCTCATCATAGCCACCTTTGCCTGGGCTTCTCTCTTCATTCTCCAGGTCTGTAAATGTAAAGCCCCGGCCCTCCTCCTTAAGGGTCACGTAGACATGTTATCGGACTGCAGCCCAAGCACCCAATCCCTTTCTAGTCTCTCATTGAGCACAACAGGTTGTTGGAATGTGCAGCCTCCCTTTGATAAGTGAAATTCAATAGTTAACTATGAAGTTCTTCCACTTCTCACCACTAATTGAGCTTAATTGGTGATGAGGAATGATTTGAGACCCGGCCTCAATAATACACTGCGGCCGATAAATAGACGTGAAGAGGTTTTGGGATGCTTGGGTTGTAGCCGGATAACGTACCTAAACGGCCCCTAAAAAAGGAGAAATTTTTAGGTACACTTTATGCATCATCCTTTACGTGCAAATGGAATTTTGTATACTTAAATCGTATTTTTACGTAACAAAAAATTAATTGTAGCAAAAATAAATTACGGAATATTACTTATGACATTTTTATAATTAATTTAAGTATTTATTTATCCATATTCAATACAACTCTTAAAAAATTTCAATTGAATTTTTTGATTTTGACTGGAAAATTCCAACTGAAATGTTGAAATATTTTTCAGTTGAAATTTTTTAGTCAAAATAAAAACTAAAACTAGAATTTTTTTAAGAACTGTATAAAATTTGAGCAAATAAATACTTAAATTGATTGTAAAAATGTCATAATTAATATTTCATAATTTATTTTTATTACAATCAATTGATTTAAATATAAAAAATTAGAATGATGCATCAGATGTACCTAAAAATTTCCCCCAAAAAAGAGGACAGAGTTGTTATAATAAACTGACATACAAATGATATTCCCGCGAATTTATGAGCTCAAAATGAAACCTCTGTTTTCAAAACTTCAGGCGGCGACGCTGAAGAAATACACGGCTCAACTCACCCTGACAACGCTGATCTGCTTCGTGGGAACTCTTCAAGCCATCGTCGTCACCCTCGTGATGGAGAGAAGCAAACCGGCCGTGTGGAGCATTGGGTGGGACATGAACCTGCTCGCGGCCGCCTACGCAGTGAGCTTCCATTCATCTCCCCTGTTTCCCAACTCTCTGTTTCGTGCTTTTCTTCTAAACAGAAGGGGAATGAAATTGCAGGGTATAGTGACTTCGAGCATCGCCTACTATGTTCAGGGGCTGGTGATTGAGAAGAAAGGACCCGTCTTTGCCTCCGCCTTCAGCCCATTGATGATGATCATTGTCGCCATCATGGGCTCCTTTGTCCTCGCAGAGAATATATACTTGGGAGGGTGAGAATGCTTCCATCATCTTCATCTTCTTCTTCCTCCTCCTCATCATACGCTCTGGCCAGACAATGTATTATTATTCAGCTTATTCGGTAAACTATGTCTGGCTGCAGGGTTCTCGGCGGAGTTCTGATTGTCGGCGGGCTGTACTCTGTTTTGTGGGGAAAATACAGAGAGACGAAGGAGAACAAGGAGAAGGCGGCCATGATTTTACCACTTGCAATTGAAGGAAATGGGCGGATCATGGAATCGAAACTGGACTTCGTGGAGATGGAGAAGGCCAAGGCCAACAACAACAAGAAGATATCCGCCGCCGCCTCTGTTGAATCTGTAGTGGTTGGGATTGCGCAGCTGGCTCCAGAAGCTTGCGAGATGAAGGCGAAGGAGGAAGACAAGGATTAGACCGTTGGCTCCAATTTGAATTTGAATTTGAATTTGAAGAGAGAGAGAGAGGGGGGAGAGAGAGAGAGAGAGGATCTCGGCGGATTGAGGACGGAGTAGCCTTTTGCCTGATCAACTTTCTTCACTGCTACTTTCCTTTTTGATGTAGTTTTGGCCTTCTGATTGTTTGCCCTTCTATATGGCCTATTTACGGAATTTGCCATAACTGAAAGAGTTTTTAACTCTCTTTTTTTTAAATCATTTCCTTTTAACCCTTCATAAAACTATCTTTCTTATTAGTATTTGCAATAATTAACTGTGATTTTTAATCGCAATTTGATTTTGATTTGTCACACCCCATTGTTAATCGCAACTCAAAAAAATAAAAAATGTGAACTGTAACTCAATATTTGGCTCGTTGCAATCCAATACATCGTTCCTTGTCGTCCGCCTCCCGGAGGCTCCTCCTCTGAGTGGGACTGCGTCGCTAACTACCGCCTCTCCATCTCCAGCATCTTCGAACGATTCCAAATCCATCACCCGTGACGTGCCGATGAGGAAGGATATGGAAGAGTGTATGAACTATGACATCGGTTCATACTACAATGACGATTGGAATCTAGTGCAGAAGCTTCTGTTTGGTCGGCTGCGATCCTATCCCGCACAGATGATTCTTAGCTCGAGCCTCGAAGCTCTATCAGCATCTTTTGCCAATATACGAATCGCTTTGGCGGTTGGTAATTTCCCTGACCTGCAAATAACATATAGCATGGGTCTGGCCAAGCCCCCGTGACATACAATATTGACAAACCTAAAATGTTTATAATTGATATAAAAAATCTACTAAATATCTCGAAGCTAGCAATGATATGGAAGCTTAAATGATACTATCAAACAATACGAATGCCAACTAATATGTTCATAAAAGAAAAGCAGTTTGACCTTAAAGTCTTATATAACTCTCAAGTAGAATAACATCATCAAAACTAAAGAAAAGCCAAAACGAGAGAAGAGAGCTCCAACTCCACAACATAATTTGAGCTCCGACCCACTACGTTCCACTACGAGCTACGCCACTTAAAACTAAGAGCACACTGGTGGAAAACAAAGGTTAACATGGGGTTAACCAACACAACGCAATGACCCTCCCTCGGCCATCTTAGTGGACTCTGGGGCGAGTACATCGCTCTCCTGCTAGTGCGCAGGTAAACCAAAATATGCATGACAAAGAACATACGCGCTGAGCGTCACCTTATCCAAACTACTACACACATTTTGTGGGCACCCAAAAGTCACACGACCTAAGCTCTAAAGATAAGCAATTAAGTATTCGCAACATGTGCCATGAGATCTCATTTTGTCATCAATCATAGCGACAGGAGGGACAAAACCTACAACTGTCTTATTATGAGTGGCAGATGGTTTGGCTCGTACCCACGAACATTGTGTCAAGGGAAAACAAAACCTACAGTTGTCCTATTAGAAGTGGCAGTTGACTCTTTTGGGGAGACACAACCTACAACTATCCGATTAGAAGTGGCATGGTACTAATTTTGGGAACACAACCTACAACTGCCCTATTATAAGTGGCAAAGACTTGTTTTGGGAACACAACATGCAGCCTCCTTATTAGAAGTGTCAAGGCACATGTCTTTGAATATGGATTCGAAGCGTAGCCCTACACGATTCTAACATACATATACAACATGTCGAAAGCTAAGAAAGCTAGTAAACACAACTACATGATGACGGGAAAAGCGTCCATCCTACGAAAGCCCTCAAAAATCATCGTTTTACAATATCAAACGCAGACCCATATAGGAACGGTGCCTTCACGAAGAAAGCTCAAAAATTCACGTAATCATTGTTGTGAATAGCATGAGACATTATCATTTGCGCACCTAGGGATAATCATAATGCACATTGCAATAGTCTTATTGATTTGGGCTTATCGCAACTGGTAAGCTTCATACATAATGCATAATTCCATACTCACGCATTGGATCACTAATGCACATTTATGTTGGCGGCGAACTCAATCAACCAAATGGCTCATAATGAACCGAGAGGAACACATATCGCCGTTAATTAGCGACGGGTGACCCTTCTATGCAAGCAAAATGGAGAAGCTACACAACAGTCACATTCTCATGCCCTGGCGGAGTTCTCACTCTCTACCGCGTGACAAAAGAGGGACTCTGCGTGCAACTCATACAAATATACGTCGGGGTTTCAATCGAACACCCTGGTAGAGTTCTCGTCCTTAACCGAAATGGTGTGAGGGAATTCTCATTTGCACGGAAAATAACAAAACACACAAAAGTAAAAAAAAAAAAAAAAGTAACAGTCCTAGGACATGGGAAAGAGATCGTTACACTTGGCACACGTTGAGAAGCCATGAAACCGACCATATCAGATCATTCTTTGAGGAGCAAAACGGGGCCCACTACGCTCTACTACAAGCTATGCCACCTGAAACCAAGAACACACTGGTGGAAAACGAAAGTCAACATGGGGTTAACCAACACAACGCAATGGCCCCTCCCTCGACCATCCTAGCAGACTCTGAGGCAAGTACAACGTTCTCCTGCAAGTACGCAGATAAACCAAAATATGCAAAATAAAGAACATAGTGACACACTAAATTTTGTTGGATCGGGTGGCCAATCTTAGAGGGTGGTGAATAAGGTTTGTAGACTAATTTGAAAATTCAAAATAGTTATATCCAGGAGAACTGGTTCTGGATGCTACCGTGGAGCACTAGCTTGCTAGCACTCGGCGGTAGGTCACATAACTCATTTTCTTGGAAAAAATTTGCCTTAGAGACGCACACACCCTTTAGAGATCTACCGACATACAACTACAAATTGCAATAAGAGTGAAGAACGAATAATAATTTTATTCAAACAAAATGAAAGTAGTTTACAATTACATTCAACTAGATCTCCATGATGCCGGAGATCGGAGGAAGTGAAACACAAGTTCCTTTTCATTTTATATACCGATCCATTATTCGGACCGGTTGGCTCTCTCCCTTTCCCTTACCAGAAAGGTCTTCAAGCTGTCTCTTCACCCTCCTTCCCGGAAGTGTCTTAGATCCCAACTAGATTCCCCGATTTAGACGTCCCTTCCCCGGGATTATTTATCACGGAATCCTTCCCAGATTCCGACGACCTTCACTGGTCGATTTTTCTCACCCACAAAACAATTAGAAAAGAGAAAAATACAATAAGTGAGTAAAGAATATTTAAAGTGATTCTCCCTCAAGACTATTCTTCTGTTGAGCATTGCGTGATCGGTGCTAAAGATCTTCGTTCTATTGCAACCGATCAACTCCTCTTGGTCGTTGTAGTCCTTTGCTCGTCGTAGATTTTCGTGTGTGAACGGGAGGGAGGCGGCTTTCTCTTCCTTCGGCTGAGACGGTGGTTCGTTGCTCTGAGACGACACACGAATCCTAGAATCAGAATATGTCTCTCTTAATATCTTTAGGTAAAGAGACGCTCTTTTATACGTCTCGAGAAAATAAGCTACCGCCGGCGGTAGAGCTAGCGCCTGGTGGTAGGTCAATGCGCGTTGATGTGACACCTGTCCAGCCAATTTGGAAAAATATCCGAATAAAATATTTTTTCGCTTTTTTGAGCTATCGTGGCGCGGTACAGAGCTATCGCCTGGCAGTAGCGTGATGTCTCGACGCTCGTTGAGAGAGCTAGCGCGCCACGGTTACAAGCTATTGCTCTGCAGTAGGTCACAGAGCGCTTGTCCTGAATTATTTCCAGAGACTAGTGATAACTTCCCAAAAAGAAGTTATCTAGTACGTCATTTTGATTTAATAATCATCGTATTGGGAAATAAATGAATTAAATAAGGAAAAATATGAGTAAATTCATATTTACTTTATTTGTGATTAATATGTCTAATTTTTCATTGTTTTCTTACTAGAAATGCTGGAGAAATCGATCCGGAGAAGCAAAGCTGAAATTGTTTTTGGACTGCACAGGTTGTTGCAACAACCTGAAAAAGTTGTTGCAACAACTGCTGGACGAATTTTGATTTTTAAATTCAAATTTTATGCCAAAATAGAAACTGAAAAGATGCAACTTTTGGTAGAGGGTTGTACGTTTTTAAGAGTATAATCTCATACCATATGGGGATTATTCATGAGAGGAGAAATTCATTACTTGAGAGGATCATCTTGGAGATTGCTTGGGAGAAGAACTAGGGCAACCCGGATCTTGGAGAAGGACGGCTTGGGGCCTACTTGGAGAGCAATTTCCTGCGTTATTTTGAACCCTTTCCATCGTGTGTTGTAAGATCTTCCTTATTTTGTGTGTTACTTTTCTCTCTATGAACTAATCTCTCCAAGTCTTGTATAAGGAGAGTACTATGCGTGTTTTTATGGTGGAATTCTCTTGATTGTTGCGAGTTGTTTGATGATTTATCATATTGTGAACTTATGAATTTATTTATGAGATTTTTGGTCTTTGTCTTCATCTAGTATTTCGTTGCGAGAATCGAGAGAAGAGCGACGTAATATTAGTTTGAAGGCTATTTTATTGCACCACAAGAATCGAGAGACGAGTGGTGTAAAACATTTAACCAAAGATCTCTATTTTCGTGTTGTATTTCGAGATTCGAGAGAGGAGGAGTGCAATCGCTCATTAGTTCACCGTAGTTTAGAGGAGAGGAGGAGACTCCATCCTTTTGCTAGCGATTTGATTTTTATATTAAGCAATATTCTTCATTCCTCTTAAGTTAGAGATAACTAGGAGAATTTAGGACGTTGGGATTTCCGAGATTCGAGAGATGAGGATTTCCTCTATAAAAATCATTGCATGATAATTCATTCAACACTCTTAACTAATATTATTTATACGCACCATTTAGACGCCCATAGGAAATCTAAATACAAGACTATTTTCTCCAATTGATAAAAGTATTTGTCAAAGATTTCGAGTAGTCTACTTAATTTAATTCTTACTTAACCATCTTGAGTAGTTAGCATAAGAACCATCTCTTTCGGCTTGTTTGGACTTGAAGAATGGTGTAGCTAGTAATTGCAAGCCTTAGGTTAACCACCTTTCCGTGGGAACGATCTCACTCACACTTTATTACTTGGTCCGGCACGTGCACTTGCGTAAAATATACATCCGCTACGGGCGTATCAAGTTTTTGGTGCCGTTGCCGGGGAGGTGCTATTAATCTATTGTTTATTTTCTTGCAATATTAGTAAACCCTAGTATTTGGAGGTCAAACTTTAATTTTGTTGTATTTTAAGTTGTTTGTAGTTTTCTTTATATAATTGCTATTGTTGTTCTGTTAGTGCATGTCCAGATTTCGGTCCATTGAGTTATTGCCATTAAACTTAGAGATTGAAAGGACGTGTAGGAGAAATCGTAAGACTTTTCGTTTAGAACAAATCCAATCTTCAACTATGAATCCAAACGATAATCATCAGGAAGGTCAGGATTTAGGAGGTCAGGTAGAACACAATGGGCACCCTGTCGAGCAAAGGAGAACGTGTCGTGATTACAACATGCCTCTATAGGGAGGGTTGCAATTAAGTATCGCTAGGCCTGCAATCGAGGCCAATAATTTTAAAATTGATTCTGTTATCATGCAACTCGTTCAAAATAGTAAATTTGGTGGCCTTAATCATGAAGACCCCAATTCTCATTTGAGAACGTTCATAGAAATCTGTGATACGTTCAAGATTAATGGAGTTTCCGAAGAAGCCATTAAATTGCGTCTGTTTCCTTTCTCACTAGAGGGGAGGGCAAAGGATTGGCTAAACTCTTTACCCAACGGTTCTATTACCACTTGGGCATTTTTGATGGAAAAATTTTTAGCCAAATACTTCCCCCCATCTAAAACGGCTAAGTTGAAGCGAGATATATCAACGTTTATGCAAGGAAATGGAGAGACCTTATACGATGCTTGGGAACGTTTCAAAGAGCTACTACGTAAGTGCCCCCACCATGGCTTAGCCATCCACCAACAAGTTTGGACCTTCTACAATGGTCTCCAAACGTCCACCATGATTCAAGTTGATGGAGCCGCGGGCGGGTCACTCATGAATAAATACCCAGAAGATGCCTATGTAATATTAGAGGATTTATCCTCTAATAATTATCAACTTGTTGATCGGCAAGGGCCTTCTTCTTCTACTACTGGGTATACCAAGTGGACCAATTAACCTCGTTTGCGGCTGAAATGACTTCGCAATTTAATTCAATAAATAAAAGGTTAGACGCCTTAACGTTAAACCAAAGTCAATATCTTCCACAGGTTAATAGTATTGTTACTCCCCCGCCCACCGCTAGTCCTACGTTAACCATTGAACAACTTATAGGACATAACGAAGACGCTAACTATATAGGAGGACAGTACAAATAGGGTCATAACACCTTCTCGAATAATTATAATCCGGAGTGGAGAAACCATCCCAATTTTTCATGGAAGAATAATTCTGGGTCTACTCCTTCGCACTTATTCAACCACAATTCCAACCACCCTCACAATCCTAATCAAGCGGGACCTTCGAGGAAATTATCCGATGAAGTCATCTTAGAGTCCATGAAGAATAACGAAACACGTTTTTCTAGTTTAGAAGGATCCATGCGCTTAATTGAAACACAATTGGGGCAAATTGCATCCGCACTTAATACTAGAGCGCTAGGGACACTACCAACCGATACAACGCCTAATCCTAAGGGTGATAACCAACATTGTAAGGCTATTACATTGCGGAGTGGTAAGGAGTTGGCGAGTGGGTATAACAATAATCCAATGGAAACTGGTACTGCACAAATTGAAGTAGAGAGTGATAAAATTCATGAACCTGCTAGAGAGTTGAATTCTGAACCTACTAAGATTGTGGAGGAAGAGTTAGAAGAAGTAGAAGAGAATAAGAAAGAGAAGAACGTAGAGGTGCCTGCAAAGGATAAAAAAATAATTACCTACCCACCACCACCATTTCCTCAAAGACTTAAGAAGAGCAAGCTAGATCACCAATTCCAGAAATTCATAGAAATTTTTAAGAAACTTTAAATTAATATCCCATTAGCCGAAGCCTTGGAGCAAATGCCCAGTTACGTCAAATTTATGAAAGATATTTTAAATAAAAAGAGAAAATTTGGCACGAATGAAACTGTGGCATTGACTCATGAGTGTAGCGCAATCCTTCAAAAGAAACTTCCACCCAAACTGAAAGATCCAGGAAGTTTCACGATTCCATGCTCCATTGGATACCAATTTGAAGGCAAAGCTTTGTGTGATCTTGGAGCGAGTATAAATTTGATGCCACTTTCAATTTACAGGAAGTTGGGTTTGGGGGACATCTAAAACTTCATTGACATTACAACTAGCTGACAAGTCACTTACTTTTCCTAAGGGTATAGTAGAAGATGTGCTTGTCAAGGTGGATAAGTTTATCTTTCCGGCGGACTTTGTAGTTTTGGATATGGAAGAAGACAAGGAGATCCCACTAATTGTAGGGAGACCCTTTTTAGCAACCGGAAAAACTTTAATAGATGTCCACAAAGGTGAGTTGACCATGAGAGTCAACGATGAACAAATTACTTTTAACGTTCTTAAGGCCATGAAATTCTCTCGTGAGAAGGAAGACGTGATGGAGGTGGTTAACAGTATTTCACTCTATGACTGCGAGCAAAATAGTGGGTGGCATGATTCGAATATAGACGAGGAGATTGGAATATTGATGGATGAGGTAGAAGTTGAGGAAGTGGAATCTGATGAGGTTAGGAATGAAGAAGTAGAATCTACTGAAAAAGGAAGTGAAGAGTGTTTTCAAGTGTGTGAGAATCGAAAGGGGTCGTTTCATAGGTCGGAGCCTCTAGATATGACTGAGCGGTCTTTAGCGGACAAACCCTCTACGGTTTGCCCGCCCGTCTTAGAGTTAAAACCGCTTCCTGAGCATTTGTCCTACGCATATCTAGGAGATAATGATACACTACCGGTAATAGTGAACTCTAGACTCCTACCAGAGCAACATGACAAACTATTGGTCATCTTAAAAAAATATAAGTTAGCCATAGGGTGGACAATAGCCGATATCCGAGGCATTAGTCCTTCCTTGTGTATGCACAAGATCCTTTTAGAGGAAGCTTGCAAAGGATCCATCGAGCCTCAGCGCCGCCTTAGCCCTCCTATGAAGGAGGTGGTGAGAAAAGAGATCATTAAGTGGTTGGATGCAGGAATCATTTACCCTATATCCGATAGTTCATGGGTGTCACCCATCCACTGTGTACCTAAGAAAGGAGGGACGACCGTAGTTAAAAATGACAAGAATGAATTAGTCCCCACAAGAACAATCACAGGATGGCGTATCTGTATCGACTATCGTAGATTAAACAAGGCGGCTAGGAAGGATCACTACCCGTTACCATTCATAGATCAGATTCTAGACCGACTAGCCGGAAATGAGTTTTATTGCTTTCTAGATGGATATTCCGGCTACAATCAAATAACGGTTGATCTGGACAATCAGGAAAAGACAGCGTTCACGTGTCCCTTCGGTATATTCGCATTTAGGAGGATGCCATTTGGGTTATGTAATGCGTCGGCCACGTTCCAACGTTGCATAATTGCAATAATGACGGATCTTATTGAACAAGGCATGGATCCTATGGACTATGGCATAGAGGTCTTTATGGATGATTTTTCCATCTTTGGAAGAACATTTAATGCTTGCTTGATGTGTTTGGAGAGAGTGCTTGCCCGGTGTGTGGAGACCAACCTAGTGTTGAACTGGGAAAAATGTCAATTTATGGTGCAGGAAGGCATTGTTCTTGGACACCGTGTCTCTAGAGACGGATTGGAAGTGGATAGGGCGAAGGTCGAGGTGATTGAAAAATTACCTCCTCCCAAAAATGTGAAAGCGTTAAGAAGCTTTTTGGGC
Source organism: Platanthera zijinensis (assembly GCA_039513925.1). NCBI lineage: Eukaryota > Viridiplantae > Streptophyta > Magnoliopsida > Asparagales > Orchidaceae > Platanthera > Platanthera zijinensis. Next base: position 277,259,661 of record CM077078.1, on the reverse strand, counting down.
CATGCAGGATTCTACCGAAGGTTCGTTAAAGACTTCGCCAAGATTGCCAAGCCTTTAAGTGAGTTATTAGGACATGATGTGAAATTTGATTTTAATGATGAGTGTTTGAATGCGTTCAATCAATTAAAGACACGACTGATTACGGCACCGATTATTGTGGCCCCTGATTGGGAAAAACCCTTTGTATTGATGTGCGATGCAAGCGACTACGCTGTTGGGGCTGTTTTGGGGCAAATGCGGGAGAAGGTCTTTCATACTATAGCTTACGCTAGTAAGACTTTAATAGAGGCGCAAATAAATTATACCACGACTGAAAAGGAACTTCTAGCTATAGTGTTTGCTTTTGAGAAGTTTAGGTCTTATCTTCTTTGCACCAAAGTGATAGCATTCACGGACCACGCAGCTATCCGCTATCTTATGGAGAAGAAGGATGCTAAACCTCGATTGATTCGATGGGTGTTGTTGCTGCAGGAGTTTGATCTAGAAATTAAAGATCGGAAGGGAGTAGATAATCCGGTGGCGGATCATCTTTCTAGGATTGAATGTTCTATTCCATCATTACGTTCAGAAATTGATGAAAGGTTTCCTGATGAGTGGGTATTGACCGTGACCGAACAATGCATACCTTGGTATGCAGACTACGTGAATTATATTGTTAGTAGAGTCTTTCCACCCGATTTATCATATCAACAAAAGAAGAGGTTTTTACATCAGGTACGCTCATATTTATAGGATGAACCATTTTTGTTTAGAATTGGGGCAGATGGGGTTGTTAGACGTTGCATTCCGGAGGAGGAAATGAAAGCCGTATTGGACAAATGTCACAACTCCCCTTATGAAGGTCATTTTAAGGGGGATAGAACGGCAATGAAGGTCTTAGGAGCGGGATTCTATTGGCCGACTCTATTCCGAAATGCTAAAGGATTTGTAAGTCAATGTGACCGGTGCCAAAGAAATGAGAACATTAAGAAGAACGACTCTATGCCAATGAACACAATATTAGAAGTTGAACTTTTTGATGTTTGGGGATTAGACTTCATGGGACCTTTCGTGAACTCGAACGGTAATATGTTTATCCTTCTTGCCGTAGACTACGTTTCTAAGTGGGTTGAAGTCATATCCACCATTAAGAACGATGCCAAAGTGGTTTTACACTTTCTAAAGAATTATATATTCAATCGTTTCGGCACACCTAGATCTATCATTAGTGATGGAGGTAGTCACTTCTGTAACAATTCATTCGCTACGTTATTGAGAAAATATGGCGTCACTCACAAAGTAGCGTTAGCGTATCATCCTAAAACAAATGGTCTAGCGGAAGTGTCTAACCGGGAGATAAAAGCAATTCTTGCAAGGACGGTTAGCTTTAATTGTAAGGATTGGTCTCAAAAGCTTAACGATGCCTTATGGGCCTACCGGATTGCATATAAGACTCCTATTGGTTTGACCCCTTATAGGCTAGTATATGGGAAAGCTTGTCATCTACCCCTTGAATTAGAACATCGAGCGTTTTGGGCCATTAAGAAGTTAAATTATGATTTTCAAATTGCAGGTGAGAAGAGACTTCTACAACTCAATGAGTTAAAGGAATTAAGGATGAATGCGTATGAGAGTGCGAGGATTTATAAAGAACGGACCAAGAAATGGCACGACCAACGTTTGAGCGGAAAACAATTCGAACCCGGGCAATTGGTATTACTATTTAACTCTCGACTGAAAATCTTTCCCGGAAAACTTAAGAGTCGTTGGTCGGGACCATTTCGAGTTAAAGAGGTACAACCTTACGGCGCAATCACCATAGTTAACGAGCAAGATAATTCTGAATTTAAAGTAAATGGCGAGCGTTTAAAAATTTATCGGAACGGTGATAATGAACGACAGGTGTCGTTCATTCATTTAAAATGAAATTTTGAGACAAAAACGTCCGGCCGAGACGTTTTAAACGAGGCGCTGGGTGGGAGGCAACCCATCTCTTTTTATCATATCTTAATATATATATATATATAATTTAAATAATTAAAAAAAATATGTGCTTGATTCATTAGTATAGTCAAAACAAAAAAAATACGCTAAATATATATATATATATATATATATATATATATATATATATATATATATATATATATAGCTATATATATATATATATATATATAGCTATATATATATATATATATTTATTAACAGGACAGTGGATTGGGCGGATACTGCGCCTCATATGCAGAGAAAAACATGTTGCAACGACCCGAAATGGCCGTTGCAACGCTTTTGCTGTTGTCCGCCTCTTAAGTAGAATAGGAGATACCGGTTCACCTGAACCGGAATTACGCAGTGCTCTGGCCGGTCCACTGTAACAAACCAACGGTTTATAAAATGAATTTCAAAGCCCTAACCCTAAAACCCGGCTCATTCTTCCTCCCCCCTTTCCTAAAATCTCGTACCCCAATCCACGCAACCCTGCAATCAGGAGCGGAGACGAAGGCGGCGACGACTCTGCAGTCCGGCGATCTGGAGGCGGCTCGATCTCCTGACGGTTTCGAAGAAGACAGCGGCGGTCGCGACCTCTCCGAATCTCCACGGGTTGCGGTACCTACGGCGACATCCCCACATCTCCACAGCGGCGACATCCCCGCATTTCTACAGCGGCGACATCCCCGTATTTCTACGGCGGCGGCAGCGACTCCACTCCCCGACTGTTTTGCTGCAAACCTGATCCGCCACCGGATTATAGTGCTTCGAGCATCATCGTCGTTGCTGCTTCGTTCTGCAGTCGTGCGATAATAGTGAAGCCGCCCTGCTCCAGACCTCATTCTGACCGTTAATATCGTGCAGTAGTTGAAAATTATTGGGGGAATACTAAGGTATAACTTCTACATCTAGACTTAACATGGAAAACTATATTATTGTCCAACAATTTGGGATTCAATTTTTACTGTCTCTGTATGCTTAGTTTGAATCATGGCGTCAAAGCGAAAAGATAAGGGAAAAGGTAAAGAGGTTCCTAGGAAAATTGTCCGATTTTTGACTGAGAATGCTCGGCAGCGGTTTGAAACTCTCAGGACCCTCCCCTTCATTTATGAGCGAGGGTTCAAGATGGAAGCTCGGGCTTGGAGTATTAAATATGTAAACCAAATTAGGACTCTCCAATGGGAAACATTTTGTCACCCTAGGACTGAGGCAATTTTGCCATGGGTATATGAATTTTATGCTAATGCTAGTGACTCAAATGGGGAGAAGGTGTATGTGAGAGGAAAAAGTGTGGAGTTTTCGGCCAAAATAATCAACGATCTCTTCGATTTGGACAACACTACGCAAGATGGTGTTGCGAATATTTTGTCAAGTGTTTCTATCGAAGAAATGATGACGGTGGTTTGTTGTACACCGGAGCCGGAGTGGGCAAGTCAGTCAAGAAAGTCCCTGCGTGCAACATGTTTAAATCGTGAAGCCAAAGTATGGCCAAAGTCGCCCTTATTTATAGCATCCTTAAGGGTATAAAACTGAATATGGGAGAACTCATTTCTACACTTATAAAGCAAAAGGTCAAGGAAGAGAAAGTGAGGCAGTTGTGGTATCCTATTTTGATTACGGAGCTTTGTCGGATGGCAGGAGTGCATCAAGGAGAAGATGACATGGTGACTCAAGTTGGGCATCCCATAACGGAGACAGTTGTGGCCGTGAATATTAAGGTGGCTGCGGGAGCCTCAAGGAAGCGGGATCTATTGCGCATCATGGGAATTGATCAATCCGCTAAGCCACCATCGGCCGACCCCTTTCATATTGACATTCCAGTGGCCGATCGAGGTACTGACCCAGACATTCTGATGGAGCAGATTGAATATATTAAGGCATAGCAGCGGTGTCAACATCTCTACGAGAAAGAGCAGTTTGCGGACATTCGCTCGAATCTGCGCAAGATCATGGAGAAAACAAAGATTCCAATTTCAGAGCCGAGCTTCAGGATGATATGACAGTTTGATGACGAGGGATACCTTCTTACCTCGGACCGATCCAGAGTTGATCCAACCACAGTTGCTGCCGATGAGGAAGATGATGACGACGACGACGAAGAAGACGACGACGTGGAGGATGCGTAGATTTATCTTCTTTCTCGCTCTACTTTTTGCACTAGACTTTATTTTGCTCTGATATATTCTGGACTTGTCTTTGATAATATTTATGTGGTGATGTGATGTGTTGGATGATTTATGCTGTGTTTCACTTCTTTGATCTATGATGTCTTAAACCGCTACTTCTCAATTTTTCCTTTTATGATTAACATAACATTGGCCTGCAACTGAGTATTAAAATATATCATATGTATAATGCTACGACACATCTATTTTATTAAGACATGCACTTTTATGTCACTTGGTTTACATTACTTGCACATATTAAATTATGACAAACTATTTAAAGCACAATGTTTCTTATCCCGGATGCAGATTATCTTATTACAATTAGTATGTTCTGAATTAAATATGATGGAATGATATTTGGCTTGCGTCCTAATAATGGTTTCTAAGATAATCATCGTGCCCATGTGATATATTTGTGTGACTTTTGTTGCACTCGTTGATTCTAACACAGATATATCTCATGACAATAATTATGTACACTTTGAGGATGAAAGTTATGCAGGCTAGATTAAATGACTGAGTTGCTCTATGAAGAGAGTACCATGAGGCCGACAAATTTGAAAATTGTGAAATTTGTGCTCAAACTAAGATAACTAGAACACCTTTTAGTCCCTAGCAAAGGACATTTACTACGCTACATCTACTTCAGGGGAGTTACTCTAATTTCAATTTTCTTTATCCTTTAAAATATTTTCCTTATTACTATCAACAAATTAACGTACCCTCATGTTAAGAAACACCTCTTTGCTAGGGACTAGCAAATGACTTAAGTGTGGAGGTGGGGGTGTTATAACCCCTACTAATTGATTGAAGCATAATTTATTTAACCAAATATCGAATGATCTTAATTCTTGTTTTAATTAATCATTAGGCTATTCTAGACATATTCAATGATAATTAATTGGTATGGCTGAACAATCCAAAGAGTTCATTCTATGAATTTGAAGTTAGTAAGATTTTTTCTGATAAAGCTTGCTCAAGCATTTACTTTTTATACCAAATATTTGTTTACTTCCAATACAATATTATGATATTTACCTTTAAAATAATGGGGATGGATGAGCAAGAACTAAGTCCATGATGTAAGCCTAGACATGAGTTTAGGTAGTATTCCTTTTGATCATCCACTAAAATATTTGAGCTTGAATTTTGTCATACACATTATTTCACGTTTATCTGTCATTTGTTCCTACTAGTTGTACCTTAGTGAGTAAGCCATTTATGGGTGTAGAATTTCTCTTAAAAGGGTTAAATTTCATAGTGATATGTGGCCTAGGTATATGTCTACATACTTGGAATGATCCCAACTATGTAAAAAAAAAATGAATGAAAAAAATTTGCGTCATAGTGATATGCGGCCTAGGTATGTGAATGCATACTTAGAATGATCCCAACTATGATTAAAATATATATATATATATATATGGTTGAAACATCATAGTGATATGTGGCCCAAGTATGTGCACTTATACTTTGAATGATCCCTACTATGAATCTAGTATGATTAAAAAAAATGATGCACGACCCCATAACATGGTGAATTATTAAGGATACTAACTAGAGGTAGTCGTACTATTATCAAAGCTATCCATAAATTCCGAACCAAGACAAAATTATCCGACTTTCATTTGAACTACTAACTCTTATAGAGGTTAAATCGTAGACTTAGCTTATTCTCATCCTCCCCAATAAATGCGGAGGTTCAATATAAAACTTTGCATGGAAGTAAACTATTTTTTTTAAAAGAAAATCACACACCACACTAAGATACTTGTTTGAGCTTTATCTTCCATCTAACTAATGGATTTGTGAATGTTTGAGCTTCTATAGATTGATAAGTTTATCAGTTAAGTTAAGCGAGTTTCTTGAGTATGCCTCGATTAATTTGTTTTCAAGAACTAAAGATCATTTGAGTTCATATCTTATTACTTCTTCACTCATCCTATTGTTATGAAATGTCTTTGCTAGGGACTAGCAAACATTTAAGTGTGGACTGCGCAGGTTGTTGCAACAACCTGAAAAAGTTGTTGCAACAACTGCTGGACGAATTTTGATTTTTAAATTCAAATTTTATGCCAAAATAGAAACTGAAAAGATGCAACTTTTGGTAGAGGGCTGTACGTTTTTAAGAGTATAATCTCATACCATATGGGGATTATTCATGAGAGGAGAAATTCATTACTTGAGAGGATCATCTTGGAGATTGCTTGGGAGAAGAAGAACTAGGGCAACCCGGATCTTGGAGAAGGACGGCTTGGGGCCTACTTGGAGAGTAATTTCCTGCGTTATTTTGAACCCTTTCCATCATGTGCTGTAAGATCTTCCTTATTTTGTGTGTTACTTTTCTCTCTATGAACTAATCTCTCCAAGTCTTGTATAAGGAGAGTACTATGTGTGTTTTTATGGTGGAATTCTCTTGATTGTTGCGAGTTGTTTGATGATTTATCATATTGTGAACTTATGAATTTATTTATGAGATTTTTGGTCTTTGTCTTCATCTAGTATTTCGTTGCGAGAATCGAGAGAAGAGCGACGTAATATTGGTTTGAAGACTATTTTATTGCACCACAAGAATCGAGAGACGAGTGGTGTAAAACATTTAACCAAAGATCTCTATTTTCGTGTTGTATTTCGAGATTCGAGAGAGGAGGAGTGCAATCGCTCATTAGTTCACCGTAGTTTAGAGGAGAGGAGGAGACTCCATCCTTTTGCTAGCGATTTGATTTTTATGTTAAGCAATATTCTTCATTCCTCTTAAGTTAGAGATAACTAGGAGAATTTAGGACGTTGGGATTTCCGAGATTCGAGAGATGAGGATTTCCTCTATAAAAATCATCGCATGATAATTCATTCAACACTCTTAACTAATATTATTTCTACGCACCATTTAGACGCCCATAGGAAATCTAAATACAAGACTATTTTCTCCAATTGATAAAAGTATTTGTCAAAGATTTCGAGTAGTCTACTTAATTTAATTCTTACTTAACCATCTTGAGTAGTTAGCATAAGAACCATCTCTTTCGGCTTGTTTGGATTTGAAGAACGGTGTAGCTAGTAATTGCAAGCCTTAGGTTAACCACCTCTCCGTGGGAACGATCTCACTCACACTTTATTACTTGGTCCGGCACGTGCACTTGCGTAAAATATACATCCGCTACGGGCGTATCAGCTAGCGCTCGGCGATAAGTTTCAGAGCTTGATTTTTTGTTCTTTTGTACCTGTAAACCTGCACACTATACCCAAACCCCATACGACCAAATACAACACATGATTTGATATTGTCAAACTAAATAGATGTGAACCATAGGCTTCAACAAACTCCCCCTTTTGATAATATCAAATTCCGTTCATGAGAAAAAAATTAGCATAGTATAATGTAATCCAATCAGTAATCGTGAAATGTAGCATATTGAACTTATAAATATAGAAATGATCAAAATGGCTCCCCCTATGTGTGTGCTCCCCTACATTAGATTTTCCCCTGGATGACTAGCACTCGCACCAAACTAGCATAGGATATACTCATGAACACCCACTTACTCAGCTAGCATAGGATATACTCATAAACATCACTTCTCCCGGGGGTTAACTAATCCGTCTCGTGAACACTCACCTCTCTCCCTATGTCATGAGATACTAAAGAGATAAGAGAACGGGCGCACATGCACGCAAAGAAAAACATAGGCCCTAGGGACAATTGGAGCGGAACACCATGAATATAGACCTACCTAATATAGAAATCAGTTGATTTGACGAGTTTTTCAGAGTAAAAGAAATTTGGACAGCACAAGTGAAACTAAATACACAATCAATTTTAAGTACAATGCTAAAAGATTAATAGAGTTAATACAGTGTAACATTATAAGCGTTAGGAAAATCAATCGTGTACTAGTACATATGTGTTATACATATAAAATGCAGTGTAAGTCCAATTCTTATGCATGGAAGCGTTAGATAGAGCAATGACATATGTATGTGTAGTATCAAAAGAAAAACATCAAGTAGAAGTATTCTTTAGTGCATGTTTTATCTCAATAATTCAATATGTTATCACATGAGGAATAAAGTGAAAAATCATATCACATCGCTATCTACTTTATACCAAGATTCGAACAAGGGGCACTAACTTAAGTTTTAGTATTTGCACAAGATCGAAACGATTCTTTTTACCAAGATGTTCATCCTCACAATGCTTATGAATACTTATCAAGAGGAGTGAATAGTGCTTGGGGGGTATCCTTGATACATGATTTGATAGCTTACAATGTACTCATTTTTTCTTCATTTTTTCACTATCATTTTTATACCCTTTTTGAGTTCAAGGATTCTGAATCAATCGAAATCTACTCACGTAGATAAATACATTTAACTTGTATACAAAAGACTTATGCACTATAATTTTGGCACAAAGTTATTAGCTTTATATAAAAAGCATGAACACCGTGACATTGATTATTCGAGTTATTTCTAGCATTTTAGACACAATATCACGAGTTATAGCATGCACACATAAATTTCTACATGAGTGCATTTTATTGGGATGTGTGACCAGTGTAAAGTCATTACGCTACATAAATCATCACACATACTTACAGGCATATTCAACAAACGTACTCCAGTCTAGTCGCACGTAGTAGCTAAGTACTTATAAATTCGACACATCATGACATAATCAGACAATATTAGTAGGGATTAACAATCCCAAATCGAACATTGTTATGCTCTAGGTTCTAGACATGCGTGTCCTTAGAGCGAACGTTCCATTTTTTTTTGTATTTGAGCTTTTATAATTTTTTTTATTTTAATAGATAAAAAATTAAACAAATCAAACAAACAAACTGAAAAGGAAAAACGTGTTTTTGGAGGCTTTTTTTTTTGAATTTTTATTTGATTTTCGTCTATAAAGCACACGGACAGGAAAATACACGCCAGTCATAAGAACTGAAAGGCCCCCAAAACAGAAAAATATACCAAAAAATGAGTATTCAGAAATGACAACTAATCGCCAACGCTAGTGCTCCTGCGCGGCAGTAACACATAGAGACTTACGATCGTTGAGAATTTCCCAGATTTCAATAATGTTCGCTTTCCTTTTTGAAGACAGTGACTAATCGATGTGAGCCCTAACTATCACTGGATATGTCACTTATCATGAGAGCTTGCTAAGATAAGGTAATGACACACAGGATTAACATGCTCGCACAAGTGTATGCATGAAATAAAGGTCCTGTGATAAAAAACAAATGTGAGCATGCCCAGGATGAAAAATAGCTCAAGCAATGTGCATGCAACCTAGCCTCAGACTAAGTGACGGATGGGCATGGGAGCTGCACAAAGTGTCGTAAGTTTGGGTGTTAATCCCATATTCATACAAAAGAAACCGCCCAACCTAACACTCTTTCCCCTCAGCGCTACACAAGGACTACTGGAACCCTCCCCGGTTAAGGAAAATACGTTGTTTACAGGTTAGTATTTCTAATGCACGCACACTTATGCCCTTGCTATTGTGAGACACAATCAGTTGGTTAATGATCATGGTCATACATATCCATTTAGTTCCTAAGGATTCAAATATAGAACTATTGTTTCAATGTGCAATGAGCAACATGGTGTTTGATTTATCGTTTATAATATTGCATGTATTTGTAGAGGTTTTAAAAACACCTCATTCAAGCCCTTAAAGCAAGGTTATCTAACTGATATAGAATAGTGATTTAAGCCATCTACAAATAGAACATTTGAGATAGAAAATATTTCATTATCCATGTTGTCGACATCATGAATACGTTCTTTGCAGCTGTCTCCAACGGTCATCATGTCTCCTTTATTCTTTTCCAAACTAAGGAACTTGTCTTCGAGTACCACATGTTTTCCCTATCCTTAGCCTGCCAACACACTCAAAAGGAGGATGGGGGAAAAGATCTGGTTACCCAAGTAGTTCCACCCATAATATAGGTAGACGCTTTCGGTACCCATATTTGCATTACTTTCTTTGAACCTCTCTTCAAGCACGAGCTGGGCATGTGACCGAACTTATTACACTTGGCATACTTAACATAGACGGTGGATACCACCTTGTGTGATTTATTGGGGCTCCTGCTGGAAGATGGATGTGAGTTTCCAGATTTGTTGTGATTAACATTATGTTTCATAAGCTTTTTGGCCAGATTTATTGGAGACAAGCTATCGCTGGCAGTAGAAATACCGTCGGGAGGCATCTCATGGTGTTTGTATCCCAGCTCAAATCTTCCAGATCCCTGACACTAAAAACCCAGTAGCATATCAAGAGTTTTTGGCCAATTCCAAACTTTTGGATGGCATGGTTCAAGTCATGGATCTTTGCCTTTAACGCGGTGTTCTTCGTTACCAGCATCACAAACAGGTTTGCGAATTGCTTCTTCCCATTTTCAATGTCGCCAAGAGAAGTTTGAAACTTCCTTTCCAAGTCCTTCCTCTCTTTTTTAAGAGTATCATTTTCCGAGAAAGTCTTGGAGAGGTTCTCTTCCGGGTCTCTTATCGTGCTCAAGAAGTGAGAATACTCTTGACACTCGACCTTCTCTTTTTCATATTTAATCAGTTTGTTCTTCACACTCTTTAACTCCTTTTTTATTTGTTTATTTTTAGATTTTAAAGTATTGTTTTTATTACTCAAATTATCTATTTTATCACATAATATTTCATATAATTCAAGGAGTTCTTTGTAGGTGGGAGGAGTTACCTCAGTGTCGCTCTGGGCACTAGATCGTCATATGAGTCATTGTGATGTTCCCCCATTAGACAGAATTCGTCTCGTCTTCACTGCTTGAAACGGAGGTGCTCGACTTGTTAAAGATAACATCGTCCCATTTTGACACTTTGAGCACTTTCCTCTTTCCTTTGTCTCTATCATGCCTCTCTTCTTCTTCCTTTTGGAGCTTTGGGTAATCTCTCTTCATGTGCCCATATTTGTGATAGTGGAAGCACTTAGGAATAGGCTTTTCTTCATAGCTCTCTGACCCCTTTGATGATGTGGTCCATCTCCTCTTCTCTACTACATCTTTTTTCAGAAAACTTTTATACTTCCCTTGCCTCTTGAGATCCTTCAAGAATCTTCTAAATTCCCAAACATAAAAGTTTTTTCATTTTCATCATCAGACTCTTCTACCTTTAGTGTTAGGGCTTTCTTCTTTGTCTCCTTTGAATATTTCTCACTTTGTATCTTCAGCTCTAGTTCATGGGTCTTCAGATTTCCAATGAGGCTTTCAATTTCCAAGGTGTTGATATTGTGTGACTCAGTAATGGCGGTCACTTTTGGATTGAATCATGGAGGAAGAGATTGCATGATTTTCTGCACCAAGTCTCCATTTGAGAATGTCTTTCCGAGTGATCTAGAGGCGTTGATGATCTTTTTGAAGTGTGTGTACATGTTATCCACCTCCTTGTCGATATCCATCCGAAATTGTTCATATTCAGGCTCCAGTCGAAACAGCTTTGACTCCTTTACCTGAGAAGTACCTTCATGTGTTAGCTTTAGTAATCGTCATATATCAAACCCAGTTTCACAATTGCAAATTCGATTAAATTCAGCTTTGTCTAACGCACAGAAAAGAGAGTTCATAGCTTTCGTATTGTTAGTACATTTCAGTTTATCAGAATCATTCCATTTGTTCATGTGGTTTCTCCAACACTTGATCACCTACTGTGATAGTGGATGCAGTGTAATTAGTTCTGATCATGGCCCACACGTCCATGTTATGTGTCATCAAGAAAATTTTTATGTGAGTTCTCCAGTGGCTGTAATCACTCCCCATAAACAGTGGAGGTGTACTCACACATTGTCCCTCATAGAAAGCATGATTAACGTTGGTCATCTTACTTCAGGATTTTAACCCTTTTTGAAGTAACCTCCTTTGATACCACTTGTTGGATCGGGTGGCCAACCTTAGAAGGGGTGAATAAGGTTTATAGACTAATTTGAAAATTCAAAATAGTTATATCCAAAAGAACTGGTTCTGGATGCTACCGCGGGGTGCTAACTTGCTAGCGCGCAGCGGTAGGTCACAGAACTCATTTTCTTGGATAAACTTCACCATGAATACGCACACACCCTTCAAAGATTTACCGAAATACAACAACGAAATTTCAATAAGAGTGAAGAACAAATAATAATTTTATTCAAATGAAATGAAAGATTTTTACAATTACAGACAACTAGATCTCCATGACGCTGGAGTTCGGAGGCGGTGAAATACAAATTCCTTATCATTTTCTATACCAACCCACTACCCAGACCGGTTGGTTCTCTTCTTTTCCCTTACCGGAAATGTCTTCAAGGCGTCTCTTCACCCTCTTTCCCGGAAGTGTCTTGGAGTCCCACTAGATCCCCCGATCTAGGCGTCCCTTGCCCGAGATGATTTCTCACGGAATCCTTACCGGATTCCGACAACCTTCACCGATCGATTTTCCTCACCCATAAACAATTAGAAAAGAGAAAAAAAACACAATAAGAGATTAAAGAATATTTAAAGCGGTTCTCCCTCAAGAAGATTCCTCTATTAAGCATTGCGTGACCGGTGCTAAGGATCTTTGTTCTATTGCAACCGATCAACTCCTCTTGGTCGTTGTAGTCCTTTGCTTGCCGGAGATCTTCGTGCGTGAATGGGAGGGAGGCGGCTTTCTCTTCCTTTGATGGAGACGGTGGTTCGTTACTCTGAGACGGCACACAAACCCTAGAATCTGAATATGTCTCTCTTAATGTCTCTAGGAAAAGATGCGTGCTTTTATACGTCTCGAGAAAATAAACTACCGACGGAGGTAGAGCTAGCGCTCGACAGTAGGTTAATGCGTGTTGATGTGACACCTGTCCAGCCAATTTGGAAAAATATCTGAATAAATTATTTTTTCGCGTTTTCAAGCTATCACTGTGCGGTATAGAGCTATCGTTTGGCAATAGTGTGATTTCTCGATGCTCGTTGAGAGAGCTAGCGCTCCGCGGTTAGAAGCTATCCCCTGGCAGTAGGTCACAGAGACCTTGTCATGAATTAATTCCAGAAGCTAGCGCGGGCGGTAGCGCTAGTGCTCGGGGGTAGGTTCTAGAGCTTGATTTTTTGTTCTTTGGTACCTGCAGACCTGCACACTATACCCAGACCTCATATGTTCAAATACAACATGAGATTTGGTATTATCAAACTAAAGAGATGCGAACCATATGCTCCAATAAGTTTCACCTTATTCAAACTACTACACACATTTTATGGGCACCCAAAAGTCATACGACCTAAGATCTAAAGATAAGCAATCCTATATTCGCGATGTGTGGCATGAGATCTCCTTCTATCATCAATCATAGCAACAGGAAGAACAAAACCTACAACTTGCTTATTATGAGTGACAGAAGACTGGTTTGGCTCGTACTCTCGTACATAATAACAGGGGGAAAACCCACAATTGTCCTATTAGAAGTGGCGATGACACGTTTGGGGAGACAACCTATAACTGTTCTATTAGAAGTGACATGGTACTAATTTGGGAAATACAACATACAACTATCATATTAGAAGTAGTAAAGGACTAGTTCTGGGAACACAACATACAACCGTCTTATTAGAAGTGTCGAAGGACTTATTTGGCCCATGTCTTCGAACAAAGATTCGAAGTGTAACCCTGCACGACTGTAACATACATATACAACACGCTGAAAGCTAAATAAGTGCATAAACACAACTACATTATGATAGGAAAAGCGTTTGTCCTACAAAAGCCCTCAAAAATCATCGTTTTACAAGACCAAACGCATACCCACCTAGGAATAAGGCCTACACTAAGAATGTTCACAAATTCACGCAATCACTACGACAAATAGAACGGGACACTCTCATTTGCGCACCTAGGGATAATCGTAATACACATCACAATAAAGTATAACTGATCAAGGCTTATCTCACCTTGTAGGCTTCACACTGCATTCATAAATCCAGACTCATGCATCGGATCACTAATGCACATTTATGTTGGGGGCGGACTCAATCGACATATTTACTCGCAATGAACAGAAAGAAACACTCATCACCGTTAATCAGCAAAGGGTGGCCCTTCTATCCAAGCAAAATGGAGAAGCAACACCGAGGTCACAATCCAACGCCCTAGCGGAGTCCGCGCTCTCCACCGCGTAGTAGAAGAGGGACACTACATGCAACTCACACAAATATACGTCGGGGCCGCAATCCAACACCCTGGCAGAGTTCCCGTCCTCAATCGAAACAATGTGAGGGGATTCTCAATGCACGAAAAATAACAAAACACATAAAAGCAAAAAAAAAGTCTTAAGACAGAGAAAAGAGATCGTTAACCTTGGCGCGCGTTGCGGAGCCATTGAACCAATCATAGCAGATCACCATTTGTGGAGTTGAACGTCTTTTTACGTTTCAAGCTTTGATTCATCATCCTGCAACAGATCTCAGCAAGTCATGCCGAGGGAACCCGGTTCCTTCTCTGACAACTCGTCAGGCACAATTATTTTCTCACCTTTTTGCAGATCACTCTTTGTGTATGGTAGGCGGGTTGCTTCTATGCAAGAAATTCATTCTTTTAGCTTGTAATTAAAGTCGTGCACCGCCGCCAAGCTATTTTGGCCGCCCACGGCCGACCGGCAACCACCCCTCGAGCACTCAGCGACACTCCGCCTCCCGGCCTCCGATGCCCGGCCACTGCCCCTCGGCCACCCCGGCTGGGCAACTTCCAAACCACTACCGTTGTGCCCCCATCATTCGCAAAAACCACCCATTATGGGGTGTGAGCATAGTAAAATCTCTCTTCATTGGTGTGCAAATAGCGAACTTTGCCATCATAGATATGTGTATAACAAAATATCATATCATGAACGTGTATATAGCAAAATTTCTCATCATGGGTGTGTGTATAGCGAAATACTCATATATTATGGGTGTGCCTATAGTGAAATATCCTAATATGGGTGTGCGTATAGCGAAATATTCAATCATGGGTATGTGTATAGCGAAATACCCATCATAGGTGTATGTATAGTGAAATACACATCATGGGTGTACAAATAGTGAAATACTCATAATAGACGTGCGTATAGCAAAATATCTCATCATGGGTGTGTGCATTACGGAATATCTCATCATGGGTGTGCGTATACCGAAAAACCCATCATAAGCGTGCGTATAGGGAAATACTCATCATGGGTGTGTATAGTGAAGTACCTATTATGGGTGTGCGCATTGTAAAATATATGATCATGGGTGTGCGGGTAATCGGACTCCTTAGCAGCTTAATTACAGAAATGACATCCTTCAAATCTATAAAAGGGTCCTAAGACCCTCATTTGAGGGGGACCTTGTCTCCTATACCCTGATAGTTTTACTTTCAAGACAACCTAAACACCTAGAGGGGGGGTGAATAGGTTCTAATTGCTTGTTCAAATTTTTAGGCAGAATTAAATTACAAATATTAAAACATCCAGCACAGCATTCACAGACATTTAATCATCACAGATTGCACAATGTTTTATAGTGGTTCCCCAAGGTCTGGGTACATCCACTTTCCCCCTTCACCTATCTAGCAGTATGCTAGATTCGGCCAAACTTCCACTATTCTCAAATCCTCAGATCCTACAGCTCAGAACCTGGATAGGTTCCTACAACTCAGGCACAATAGCCCTACCTCAGCCTTGCCACAAGGCCTACAACTCAGAGAAGAACCTTCTCCTACACTCAGGCAAACAGCCCTACCACTCAGAGATCAACTCTCCTACACTCAGCCTTTATATCACAGACTTACAACTCAGATCTGTGTAAAACAGATCCTACAAAAATTTAGAAAAGAAGTTTTAATGTCTTGCCTTTGTTGAGAGAGAAGAGGACATGACAATTCTTGATCAGCTGATGAAATCAACTGAATCTGAGCTTTCTTCAAAGCTTCTTGAATCTGAACTTAGCTGAGTTGATTTCCAAACAGCTTCTTGAGAAACCACTGATGGCTTCCTTCTTCTTCTTCAAAATGGGTGGATCTCTCTCTATCCAACACCTTTAATGATACTTCTGAATTCTTGTTAGAACTCTTCTTAGATCGATTCTGAGATCGTCTTCTTAGATCTTCTGATGAAGATCTTCTTTAGTGTATTACACCTTCTTGATTTGATTTCTCAATTTGATTGCCAAAGTTCAATCTTCTCATTCATGTTTTCTTCTCTCTGAATCTGTCTATATATATAGATCTTCTTAATGGAAACCGGCTGATCCGGTTTATAACTGTCTTCTGACAAGTCTGACAACATCAGTTAACTGACTGCAACCCACAGCTGTCAAGTCTTCAAACAGATCCTGTGCCTTAGTCTTGGTCAGCAATGTGTTGAGACAGACTGTCAGGAAGTGTCGAGACCAACTGTCTGTATGTGTCGACACAAGTAACTTTGGTGTCGACACAGCCTTTGATGATGTCGACAAGTTTGCCTTTAAGTCGACACAGCTTCTTCAGAGAATAACTTGGTCTTGACTTTGCAGTGTGTCGACACAAGTCCTGTGTATCGACACAGTTGTTGTAGATTCAGAACTCAGTATGTGTTGACTTAGTCTTCTGGTGTCGACACAAGTATTGTCGACTTCTGCCAATGTGTGTCGACTCTGTCTCATTGTGTCGACACAGCCTCCCAGTGTCGACACAAATGTGGTCGACTATCTTTCTCTGTGTGTCGACACTACTTCCCAGTGTCGACACAAATATGGTCGACTATCTTTCTCTGTGAGTCGACACTGCTTCCCAGTGTCGACACAAATGTGGTCGACTATCTTTCTCTGTATCGACACAGCTTCCTTCAAGTGTCGACACAAATATTCTGAAGTGTCGACACTGTTTCTTCAGGTGTCGACACATGGACTTAGAATATTTTTCTGCATTCTTTAACATTTCTCCACCTGCACATGTCAACTTAAAACAACATCAAATACACCTTGATGTATATCATTGAGCTAAGTTGGGCTTCTTCAAATCAGGTACACATTTTCCAATGTACCCAACAATCTCCCCCTATTTGGAGAAGTCATAACCCTTATAGCCAATGATATACACCATTTATAAAAAGTATAATATGATGATATATGACATAACAGGAATACTTAATATAAACAAAATATGAACAATCCATCACAGAGTGAACATTATATGATTCCAAACAAAATATTTTTTATAACTTGATAATGTTTGATTACAGAGTTTTACATTGAATGATTTAATCAAAACATTACAAAACACATTTGAAAGAACTTAAAACTAAGACTGATCAGGCTCTCTTATGACAATCCCTTTGCCAGATTGAATTTGAGCCTTCACAGGAGCTTCAACATCTTCAGCTGGCTTCTTGCCTTTTTGATCAGCCTTCTTCTTTGCTTCTTCCTTGAGCCTTTGCCTTTCAAAGTAATGAAAGGGCTTTGGAAAGTACTTGCTCGGCTCCTGAGCATCTGGTGGCAGCCTACCCAGCTTGGCACTTCTTCTGAACTGTACTATTGCCTCCTGCCTAGCTTCATACTTTTGCCATTCTATTGCATTATACCACTTTCCTCTTTCATGAACTTGGTCTTTCACAGCCTTCCATGCAGTGAGTATAATATTTCTTGAAGTAGGGCTCCACTGCTCAAAATCTGGCTTAAGTTCAGCCTGCTCTCTAAACCTCTTCTTAGATAGTAGAGCATCTTGATATTCTTTCAAAATAGCCTCAGACTTATCCACTTTCTCAATAACAACCCTGTTAACCTCCTTTGGAGGACTATACATTTCTTGAACTTGCTGATCAATTATATCAAAATCTGGAGGAGGGTAAATGACTTGGGCAACCTCAGGTTGATTGCCTTCAAGTAGACCTGTTTGTATTCCTGACTCAGCCACCATAGCATCATCATACAAAGGTGAATATCCCAATGTGGCTCGAATACTATTGGTCACCCATTTGGTGTGCTCTGAGCCTGCATGAACTAACAACCTCTCCCCCTTTATGGCTTCTCTGGTAATATGATCTCTTAGATCTTCCTTCTGAAATCTGATCTGTCCATCCAGATAATTCACACCCTCTTTAAAAAATGGTTTTAACTTTTGAAGCTTGTCAGAGATGTCCTTTTGAGAGGCAGTGATAACAGTTTTAACAGATTCAATAGCAGCTTGAAATGTCTTATCAAATTCTTCCATCTCCTTTGCTCTAGCTGCAGGCAGGCCTGGAGTATTCTTTTTCAATTCAGCAATAATCTCATGATGAGATTCAGTTAAATTGTCATTCATCCTTAGCTGGTTCTCCAAAACATAGCTTTGCTTTAAAGCAATATCATCCACTTTAGGGATGATGGACTGCTGTTGTTTTGCCAAATACACCACAGCATTACCTCTCTTATGGAAGCAATCTGTCATCTCCTTCTTATGCATATTGACTTCAAATCGAATTGACTTTATATCCTGAGCCAAGTCAAATTGAAGGGCCTTATTGCTCTCATCAACATATTTTTCAACTGCCACTCTATGGTCATCTAACTTAACTTGCAAATCAACCATAAACTTGTTATAATTAAATTCAGAATGAGATGGTTGAGTTGTAGTCTGTAGAGCCTGCTTATAACCTTTGCTCCTTCTCTTGAAGACTACAAGTTTTCTCTTCTTAGCCATTCTGGCTTCTTCAGTCTCAGATTCAGATGAACTATCAACTTGAACTCTTTCTTGAGGAGGAGGAGTAACATCTGTCTCAGTGCCATGTTGTTCAGCCTCAACATGCACAGACTCCCCCTCAACCATTTGCTCCTTCTCAATTTCCATCTCCATGTCAAGGGCTTTTTCAATCTCTTGCCCCTCTTCTACTCTATCAGTAGCCATATCAACATTAGGGAATAACTCATCTAGAGTATATTCCTTCTGAGCTTGAACATAAGATGTATCAATTAGATCTTCTATATTCAGATCTTTGGAGATATCAGTTTGGACTGCCTCTTGCACTGGTGCAGACATCTTCTCCCCCTGTACTTGGTCAGTATTGGTAATGACCTGGGCAGGTGAGTATACTTACTCCCCTTGTACCTGTGCAGTAATAGAAATATTAGAAATGTCTTTAGTAAGGAAATACACCAGCTCCCCCTGCAACTGTACCTGGTCAGGAGTAGATACAATCTAGGCAGGTGAATGAGCTTGCTCCCCCTGCATCTGTGCAGGTATAGTGTCTTGCTGGGCTGAAGTAGACACAGGGTGATCTTCATCCTGCTTCCTCTCTTGTTCTTCTTGAAGCTGCTCAGTATCTTGAGCATGAGAAGGGGATTTCACTGGGGTGTCCTGCCTGCTCTCATCAGGCACATCCTTAGACAGCACCCTATCCCACATAGAAAACAATCTCATGTCCATCTTTCTCATGTGATTGATCTTTGTTCCTGGCAGGTGTTGCATTACCTCAGGGATCACTCCATTCAGATATAAACTCATAATCCTAGCTAGATTTGGCTTCTTTATTCCTTCCTTGATCTTTTCAAAGATTACAGCTGACCAATCAGTTGGAATTGTAAACACAATTCTGGTCATGAGGCTGAACATATAGGCTGAAATCCTATCATGTCCTCCTGGTTTGCACAGAATCACCTTGCCAACTACTTCAGACAGAAATTTCCCTTGCTGATTCATTCCTTTTCTGTTGAAAGCAGCTCCAATCTTCAGAGTAGGATCCAATCCGCACCATTGGATAGCCTCCCTTAACTTAGAAGCAGGGACTTCTTCTTCATTTTCAATTATTGGTAAGTGTAGAATCTTCCTTAGACTTCTTGGGGTAATCTTCACTGTCGACCCATGCACAGTGGACTTTATCTTGAGAACATCTGAACCTATTGATGCAGAGATAAAGAATTCATGCACCTCCTTCTTTCATATCTTGGAAGGTTCAGAAACTAGGAACTCTAATTCGGATTCAGAAATGAGAGAGATAACTCGTTGAACATCTGCTGGGGCTTCGGCAAAGGCATTCCTTACTAACTCATAACCTTCATTGACGTTGTCTTCAATCTTCGGCGCCATTGTTCAGGTGAGAAAGCTTGAGAGAAGAGAGAGAGAGAGAGAAAGTTGACACAGGGTTTCAGTCTCGAAAACCTTGTAAGCGTGTCGACTGATTAAGTTCTTGACCTATTTATACCTTCTATTGAAAGAAGATCAAAAGGCGGGCAAAAACAGTCTATATGTGTCGACACAGATGGAATGTGTCGACACAAACTTCTATTGTCTCGATAACAAATCTGTCTACTATGTGTCGACACCAAATGTGGATATGTCGACACCTGAGAGATATAGTAGAGTATCAGAAAATCTGTGTCGACTCTTAGGATAAGTGTCGACACAAAATTTGTAAGTGTCGACATCACTGGTCTGGTGAAGTCGACACTACCTTCCTGGATAAGTCGACAATTTAATTCTTAAGTGTCGACACATTTTTTTGTGTCGACACAAAATTTCTGACTTGTCGACATTACTTCACTGAGTCGACACATTATCACTGAATGTGTCGACACTATTTTACTTAGCCAATTTCTGCTTCTGTCTACACCACTTAAGACCATTTGATAATCTAATATGTTATTTGTAAGTTTGTTGAAAATCTAATCAATGGTCAGCATGCCTAATTCAATTTTAAATTTATTGAATTTTGTTTCATCCAGAGGCTTAGTGAATACATCTGCTATTTGATAATCTGTTTTAACAAATTCCAATGTGATGTCTTCTCTTTCTACATGATCTCTAAGAAAATGGTATTTAATTTTTATATGCTTAGTTCTACTATGAGAGACAGGATTATTAGCAATAGAAATTGCACTCTTAGAATCACACAAAAGAGGTGTTTTACTTACTTGAATACCATAATCTTTAAGCTGATATTGTATCCACAATAGTTGTGCACAGCAGCTGCCAGCAGCAACATATTCTGACTCAGCTGTAGATATAGCCACACTGGTCTGCTTCTTACTACTCCAAGATATCAGTCTTCCTCCCAAGAATTGACAAGTACCTGTTGTACTCTTCCTATCCTCTCTACAGCCTGCAAAATCTGCATCTGAATAACCTGTTAGTAGAAAATCTCTATTCCTAGGGTACCAAAGACCTAGATTAGGTGTGCCCTTAAGATATCTCAGAATCCTTTTGACTGCAGTATAATGAGACTCTTTAGGGCAGGCTTGGTACCTAGCATAGACACATGTAGCATACATAATATCTAGTCTACTAGCTGTGAGATATAGTAGAGAACCAACTATTCCTCTATACAAAGTCTCATCAACAGGTTTACCTGCATCATCTTTGCATATAGGCATACTTGTCCCCATAGGAGTTCTCATGATGGAGGATGACTCCATACCATACTTCTTGATTAATTCTTTAGTAAACTTTGACTGGGATATGGACAAGTCATCATCAGTCTGTCTTACTTGGAGTCCCAAGAAGAACTTCAGTTCCCCCATACTGCTCATCTCAAACTTCCCTTGCATAAGTTTGGCAAACTTTTTACAAAGGTTGTTTTTAGTAGATCCAAAGATTATGTCATCAACATAGATCTGAACTAAGACGATCTTGCCTTTGGATTCCCTAAGGAATAGAGTTTTGTCAATTTTTCCTCTTGAGAATTTATTCTCAATAAGGAAAGTAGACAGGGTTTCATACCAAGCCCTTGGGGCTTGCTTTAACCCATACAAAGCTTTTCTAAGCTTATAAACATAATCAGGTTTAAGAGGATCTACAAAACCTGATGGTTGCTCTACATATACTTCTTCTTTAAGATCACCATTCAGAAATGCTGACTTCACATCTATCTGGTATACCTTGAAGTCTTGATAGGCTGCATAGGCAAGGAACATTCTGATTGCCTCCAGCCTTGCTACTGGGGCAAAGGTTTGATCAAAGTCAATCCCTTCTTCCTGTCTGTATCCTTTAGCAACCAATCTTGCTTTATCTTTCACTATTACTCCATTCTCATCCAACTTGTTCCTGTAGATCCATTTTGTCCCAATTATATTGTGGCCTCTTGGTTTAGGAACAAGCTCCCAGACATTGCACCTTCTGAATTGATTCAGCTCCTCTTATATAGCATCAGTCCAGTGCTGGTCTTGGATGGCTTCTTCAAACTTCTTAGGCTCCATTTGTGACAGGAAACTTGAATGCAGAACTGTGCTTTGACTTCTGCTTCTAGTCTGTACTCCCTGTCTTGGATCACCTATTATTTGATCAGTTGGATGGTCTCTTAAATGTCTTGTAGCTGGAGGAAGATTTCCTTCTGGTTGAACATCTCCAGCTCCTTCATTATGATGAACCTCTTGGTTTTCTTCATCTTCTATTGTGTCTTGTACTCCCCCTGGACAATATCCTTCATTTTCCAATACTCCATCTTCCCTTGAAGCTTCAGCAATGGAGAGCTTGTCCATTCCTTTGCTTATACCTGTTGAGTCATTTGATCTACAAGACAACTCACAGTTGATTAATCTTGTTTCATCAAACACAACATGCACAGATTCTTCAACAACTTGAGTAGTCAAGTTGAAGATTCTATAGGCCTTACTATTTGTGCTGTACCCAACAAATATCTCATCCTGGGATTTGGCAGCAAACTTAGTCAAATATGACTTACCATTGTTAAGTATATAGCATTTGCAACCAAAGATTCTGAAGTAGGATAGATTTGGTTTTCTACCTTTCATAATCTCATAGGGAGTCTTTTTGTGGCTCTTGGTGATAGAAGCTCTATTGATTACATGACAAGCAGTGTTTACTGCCTCAGCCCAGAAATACTCTGGTAGAGAGGTGTCACTCAATAGAGTTCTACCAGCTTCAATTAATGTTCTATTCTTTCTTTCAGCAATTCCATTTTGCTGAGATGTTCTTGGTGAGGAAAACTCTTGGAAAATCCCAAAGTCTTCACATAACTTTGTCATGCTTTCAGATTGAAACTCAGTACCATGGTCACTTCTGATTTTGACCACTGTACTATTCAGTTCATTCTGAATTTGCTTTACAAAATTAAGTAAGACACTTGGGGTTTCAGATTTCTATCTCAGAAAGAACACCCATGTAAATCTAGAATAGTCATCTACAACCACAAAAGTGTAGACCTTCCTACCTAGACTATGAACTGGCATAGGACCAAAAAGATTCATATGCAAGAGGTATAAGCACCTCACAGAATCCTTGTTTTCAAGGCTTTGAAAGGAGGATTTTGTCTGCTTGCCCTTTTGACAAGCTGAGCATATCCCTTCCTTCATACACTTAACTTGAGGACCATTCCTCACTAACTCTTTGATAAAGAGTTGGCCAATTGTCTTGTAGTTAAGATGAGCCAATCTCTTGTGCCACTTAACACAATGAGAAGCATTGTCATCAGCTACAAGACAGATGGGAGAGGCTTTATTCTCACATACAAAATTAAGATAATATACATTTCTCTTCCTATACCCAGTCAAAATGATCTCTTGATCACTTGACCTTTTGATATGACATCCATCCTTAACAAATGAAATGTCATATCCTAAATCACTCAGCTGGCTTATGCTTATTAGATTATGTTTCAAACCTTTTACATAAGCCATTTGGGTGATAGTAATTAGGTTAGAAGAAATGTTACCAAACCCTTTGATGACTCCTTTTTCAGATCCACCAAAGATCACTTTAGGCCCATCTTTGACAGATGAATACTCCTTCAGCAGCCCCTTTGTTCCAGTCATGTGCCTGGAACAACCACTATCCAAGTACCATATAGGGGCATGGTTACTTGGATTCACCTGCAACACAGATTTACTTACCCTTAGAACCCAAGTAAGTCTTGGGTCCTTGGTTCAAGTTAGCATAAACAAAGCTACCATTATTTCTTCTAACAGGTAGACTATTGTTCTTTCTAACACTTGTGTTATACCAGCAGTCTAGTGCAAAATGACCTCTCTTGCCACAGCACCAACATTCAAACCTATTGTATCTAGTTCTAGATACATCCTTGACAAAAGAATTTTTGTCCATTGCTGGTGCTGCAGCAGCTTCACCCACTGATTTTTTATAACCATTGGGTTTATGAACATAGGTAGGCCTGTTGGCATTTACACCCTTGTTTTTCAGAACATTAGACTTAATATGACCATGAATATTTTCATGATCATATAGGTTAGAAGGCACTTCCACCTTTCTAAACTTAATAGGGACTGAAAAGTTCAGTGGCTTGGCAGGAGCTTTGCCTTTCCTCTTGAATTGGCCAGCCCTGGAGTTACCTTTGAATCCTAATCCTGCCTTACCCTTTTGATTCACAAATTCATCAATCAAGGGTAAGACAGACTTTGGCTTAGAGTAACTAGCCACTAAATCTTTTTCAATTCTTAGTCTGGCCTCCAGACTCTTCACTTGATCATTGGTATAATTAATTGTGCCCATCTGAATAATAGTTATATTCTTCAGTTTGGCAATTTCATTTAACTTTTGATCAATTACTTTCTCTAACTCAGTTGCAGCTACCCTTAGTTCAGCAATTTCATGAGCCTGAGATTTAACCAGGTTCTTGCTTTTCTTAATGGCCTGCAACAAGTCCCCATACTTATCTATCAATTGATAGACATCTCCTTCAGATTCAGATGCATCTACATCACTTGATGCAGATGTAGCTGATTCTGTACTTGTACTACAAACAGATTTCATAGAAGGACATTGTACCTTATTAGGACCAGACTGATTCTGGCATATGTCCTCTTCTGATCCTGCCATTAGTCCCATGCACTGATGATCCTCTTGATCATAGATGGAGTCTAGCAACTGCAGAAACTCCTCTTCTTCAGATACAGCATATAGTCCAATATATGCTTCTGCTTCAGATTCTGACTCTGAAGTTGACTGATCTGTTAGGCTCTTATCCTTCTTTGTAACAAAGGATTTCTCCTTCTTGCCCTTTTTATGAGTCTTATTCTTGTCTGAAGACTCCTTTCTCTTATCAGGACAGTCAGCCACTACATGTCCAAGTCTATTGCAACAATAGCAGACAATCTTTGAAGTAGTAGCCTTGCTGGGCTTTGATCTGCTCTTTTCTTTCCTTGATGACTTTTCTTCTGATAATAGTCATCAACTTGCTGTGAAGTAGAGGGCTTAGACTTCCACTGTTTCTTCTTCAAGAACCTCTGGAATTGCCTTGTGAATGCAGCAAAGTCTGCATCTGAATCACAGCTTTCTGAACCCTGATTGTCTGAATTTTCTGAACTGACTTCTGCAATTTCCTTAGGAGGGGATGGTGATATCCTCCTATTCTTTCTGATGGATTTTGCACTGAATGCCGCAGTCTTTTCTCTATTCTCTCCTCTAGAATTCTTTTCCTCCTCCTTCCTCACCAAAAGTTGCATTTCATAGGATAGCAGCTTTTCAAACAAGGTGGGAGGAGAGATCTCTGCCAATTTAGCCACTTCTCTTATGGCACAGATCTTTGTGTCCCAATCCTTTGTTAAGGATCTCAAGAATTTGTCATTCAGTTCATAAGTACTGAAGACTCTTCCATAGGACATTAGCTCATTCACAATTCTATAGAATTTCTTGTAGCACTCAGTTATGCTATCAGATTTTCCTTGTCTAAAATTTTCATATTCCTGCTTGAGCATAGATTTCATGTCCTGTCTTACTTCTTCTGATCCCTCCATGTAGACAATCAATGTGTCCCACATTTCCTTGGAGGTCTTGCAGTGAATCAGATTCTGAAATGTTGAATCATCTATGGCACTTACAATAATATTCTGTGCTCTTTTATCCATGGTTGCCAAAATGATTTCATCCTTGGTCATTTCAGAATAACTCTTTGGAGTTTGAATATTAGCATCAAGAACTAATACCTTCATTGGAATGAAGGGTCCTTCCTGAACTGTGATGTATATTCTTGGGTCAGATGCCTCTATAAACAACCTGACTCTTTCTTTCCAAATTCCAAAGATTTCCTTCTTGCATATGGGTAATTTCATAGACCCTAGCTCCTTATGATTCTCTCCAGAACCCATCTTCTTGAATCTTGATTCTGCCTTTCAGATCTACCTCAGACTGTTAAGTCCTTTTTGAGTAACCTCCCTCTGATACCACTTGATAGTTTTACTTTCAAGACAACCTAAACACCTAGAGGGGGGTGAATAGGTTCTAATTGCTTGTTCAAATTTTTAGGCAGAATTAAATTACAAATATTAAAACATCCAGCACAGCATTCACAGACATTTAATCATCACAGATTGCACAATGTTTTATAGTGGTTCCTCAAGGTCTGGGTACATCCACTTTCCCCCTTCACCTATCTAGCAGTATGCTAGATTCGGCCAAACTTCCACTATTCTCAGATCCTCAGATCCTACAGCTCAGAACCTGGATAGGTTCCTACAACTCAGGCACAACAGCCCTACCTCAGCCTTGCCACAAGGCCTACAACTCAGAGAAGAACCTTCTCCTACACTCAGGCAAACAGCCCTACCACTCAGAGATTAACTCTCCTACACTCAGCCTTTATATCACAGGCTTACAACTCAGATCTGTGTAAAATAGATCCTACAGAAATTTAGAAAAGAAGTTTTAATGTCTTGCCTTTGTTGAGAGAGAAGAGGACAAGACAATTCTTGATCAGCTGATGAAATCAACTGAATCTGAGCTTTCTTCAAAGCTTCTTGAATCTGAACTTAGCTGAGTTGATTTCCAAACAGCTTCTTGAGAAACCACTGATGGCTTCCTTCTTCTTCTTCAAAATGGGTGGATCTCTCTATATCCAACACCTTTAATGATACTTCTGAATTCTTGTTAGAACTCTTCTTAGATCGATCCTGAGATCGTCTTCTTAGATCTTCTGATGAAGATCTTCTTTAGTGTATTACACCTTCTTGATTTGATTTCTCAATTTGATTGCCAAAGTTCAATCTTCTCATTCATGTTTTCTTCTCTCTGAATCTGTCTATATATATAGATCTTCTTAATGGAAACCGGCTGATCCGGTTTATAACTGTCTTCTGACAAGTCTGACAACATCAGTTAACTGGCTGCAACCTACAGCTGTCAAGTCTTCAAACAGATCCTGTGCCTTAGTCTTGGTCAGCAATGTGTTGAGACAGACTGTCAGGAAGTGTCGAGACCAACTGTCTGTATGTGTCGACACAAGTAACTTTGGTGTCGACACAGCCTTTGATGATGTCGACAAGTTTGCCTTTAAGTCGACACAGCTTCTTCAGAGAATAACTTGGTCTTGACTTTGCAGTGTGTCGACACAAGTCCTGTGTATCGACACAGTTGTTGTAGATTCAGAACTCAGTATGTGTTGACTTAGTCTTCTGGTGTCGACACAAGTATTGTCGACTTCTGCCAATGTGTGTCGACTCTGTCTCATTGTGTCGACACAGCCTCCCAGTGTCGACACAAATGTGGTCGACTATCTTTCTCTGTGTGTCGACACTACTTCCCAGTGTCGACACAAATATGGTCGACTATCTTTCTCTGTGAGTCGACACTGCTTCCCAGTGTCGACACAAATGTGGTCGACTATCTTTCTCTGTATCGACACAGCTTCCTTCAAGTGTCGACACAAATATTCTGAAGTGTCGACACTGTTTCTTCAGGTGTCGACACATGGACTTAGAATATTTTTCTGCATTCTTTAACATTTCTCCACCTGCACATGTCAACTTAAAACAACATCAAATACACCTTGATGTATATCATTGAGCTAAGTTGGGCTTCTTCAAATCAGGTACACATTTTCCAATGTACCCAACAATCTCCCCCTATTTGGAGAAGTCATAACCCTTATAGCCAATGATATACACCATTTATAAAAAGTATAATATGATGATATATGACATAACAGGAATACTTAATATAAACAAAATATGAACAATCCATCACAGAGTGAACATTATATGATTCCAAACAAAATATTTTTTATAACTTGATAATGTTTGATTACAGAGTTTTACATTGAATGATTTAATCAAAACATTACAAAACACATTTGAAAGAACTTAAAACTAAGACTGATCAGGCTCTCTTATGACAATCCCTTTGCCAGATTGAATTTGAGCCTTCACAGGAGCTTCAACATCTTCAGCTGGCTTCTTGCCTTTTTGATCAGCCTTCTTCTTTGCTTCTTCCTTGAGCCTTTGCCTTTCAAAGTAATGAAAGGGCTTTGGAAAGTACTTGCTCGGCTCCTGAGCATCTGGTGGCAGCCTACCCAGCTTGGCACTTCTTCTGAACTGTACTATTGCCTCCTGCCTAGCTTCATACTTTTGCCATTCTATTGCATTAAAATGAACATAAAAATACAATGATTAACATTCCGGAATTTATTTTGCTAAAAAATAAAAATTCTAGCCTAAATTTTCTGTTGAGCGTGTCATCTTTAGGCACGCTCAACGTACCTAAAATTTACACTAAAAAATAGTGAAATTTAGTCGGGGCAAAGTCCTGCCCCCTTGGTTTTTTCTCCTTTTTGAGATTTTTTCACATAAAAACTCGTTTGCCATCCGTCAATAAATTTATGATACTGTTTGCACACTCAACTCGCTCGTGAGCTATACGGTTCGTTTAGACCGTTTTAAGAGCGCCTAGAATCACCCGCAATAGTCTTCAATGTCAGATGGTGTCTAGACCCATATACATACTTTTTCTACTTTATTTGCATTCATATATGTGTGATCTTGCTTTTATTTTATTTTATTTAATTGTATTGCTACTAATCATTTTTTATTTTATTCTTATTCTTTTTTATTTATGTATTAATTTATTACGATCCTAGCTCACATTCTCACCCTTTATTTTAAAATCGTGCATCTTTTTTATTTTTAATTGTTACACCTTTCCAATATATATATTTTATCAAAAGGTTTATAATTTGGTTGTATCAATCAACAAGAATAAAATATCATGAAAATAAGTATGCTTTTTTTTTGAATAGATATTAAATATAAATTCAAAATTTGAAGAAAATTTGAAAATATAATAAGAAAATATTGATCCTAGAAGTGAAATACAAAATTAAATAGCTTTAGAAAAAAAAACCTATATGGTGTAGGTGGGTTCTGAAAAAGAAATTAAATCATGATGGTAGCATACCTAAGTATAGAGTACGTCTGATGACTAAAGGTATCACACAAGTAAGCGGAGTAGATTATTTTGATGTTTACTCACCCGTGTGTCACCTAACAACAATTAGGATCCTCCTTGTCATTGCATCTATTGAGAACTTTACTATTCATCAAATGAAGTTAAGACTACGTTATTGAACTGATATCTGACCGAAGAGATTTACATAAGTAAACCTGAAGGTTTCATAGTAGAAGATCATGAAAGTAAGATCTGTAAATTAATCAAGTCATTATACGAACTAAAACAAGCACCGAAATTATGACATGAGAAATTTGACTACAGTGTAAAGGACATAGGATTCATGTCGAGTCGCTCTGATAAATGCTTTTACATACGTCATAAATCAAATAAAGTTGATATGATATGCTTGTATGTAAATGATATGCTACTTTTAGGATCTGATCAATCAGAAGTGGATGACGTAAAGTCAGATCTAATAAAAAAATATATCAATAAAGACTTAGGTGTAGCTGAAACTATACTGAGCATGCAAGTGAGCTTTGAGAAAAATGGCATTTCCATAAGTCAAAGCTACTACATAAAATACATGTTGGATACGAGACGATATAGTGAAAGTAAACCAGTAGAGACATCATACGATTACAATAACCATTTAAAGCCCAATGAAAGCGTTACGGTTAGACAATTAGATTGCTCTAAACTGATTGATAGTCTCATGTATGTTATGCTCTGTTCCAAACCTAACATAGCATTTACAGTCGGCATGTAAAACAGATTCACTAGTGATCCTGGCCAAGACTATTGGAATGCGCACTCTCGATAGGCTAATGAGATACTTAAAACAGACTCAAAAGTATGATTTATGTTACAATGGTTATCCTCCAATTCTAGAAGGATATTCTGATGCATCTTGATGCTCAAAAATAAACGACATCAAGTCCACTAGTGGGTTTATATTCACACTAGGAGGAACAGTTGTAGCCTGGAAATCCAAGAGGCAATCATGTATTGCACTCTCATCTATGGAATCCGAACTCTACGCTTTAGCTTCAGCAGGAGAAGAAGCGGAGTGGATAAGAGATTTGGTGATGGACATTCCACTAACGAGCATGAAACTGAGTTCTGTTGTAGTTTACTGCGATAATCAGGCTACTAAAACGATTGTTATGAAGACATTGTACAATGACAAAGAAGGCAACAAAGGATGAAACAAATCTGGTTGACCTCTCTCACAAGTCAAGGGATTATTATCCTAATTGATGTGAGGTCAAAGGATAATATTACAGACGCTTTGACAAAAGACTTAAATAGAGCTTTCACAATCAAAATATCGGAGGAGATGAGATTAAAATTCATAGAAATATAAAAATTTTCTCCTATATTTATGCTTTAATAGTAAGAACTTATAGTCGCAATATTCAAGTATCTAATAATAAACTGAAAACCCCAAATAATGTCTTGATGAAAATCCAAGATGATTGGATGCTAGTCATTCCACATTTGATGACTTAATATCTTTTTCATTGTAAGATGATTCAAGGATTATTAAACTGGGAATAGAAAGTCGTTGTAAAGGTTAATCTAAATTTTAATGATCATAGCACATTATTTCATACTTGATAATGTTGCAAATGATGGTATGCCAAATCATTTGATAATGAGGTACATAGTGATTATTAATGTGTAAGATAACAATGTTTGATTTATTAAAATTAAAACTTGACTGCTCCTAGTTAGACTGGATTGAGATGTTGACTGTGTTACTGTACTACTGCTACAAGTACTAAGCTTATTTAGATATAGATAGTTTACTTTAAACATTACTGTATATGTTTATGAATTTATAGAGTCTAACTCATGAAATTCTCTGCAGGCACTAATAGAGATGGAGGAGAGAAAGTAGATTTTGACCTGGATGATGAAGATCTACTCTCCGAGTAGAATTGTTACACATTTAATCCATTTATCTTATGTTTTCAGACCTTTTATTCCTAAGTTGTACTTTATGTTTGGATATTTTGTTTTAATTATAAAAACTCATATTATGGTAAAATTGTGCAAACTTGTCTAGATAATGTGTAAAGTCTAAAACTTTGATTCTTTCTACTTTCTGCACTTTGAAATATAAACGTTATATGTCACAAATATATGAGGAGATTGTTAATGTATATTCGGACATATAACGAGCTCGGAGGCTTAACGGGTCATTTCGGATGCTGGAATATCTGATATATGTATTAAACCTAGGGTTTTCCTATAAAACTCAAGCTGGGGGCAACGGGGAGGCAGTTCCACTTTGACCACCACATGGGATACTTCGAGCGATCTAACAAAGTGGAACTTTGTGCGTGGAAGTTCGTGAAATGTGGTTTCATTTGAGATATTTTATCTTGGGCATTGAGCTTGTTGATTAAATTGTATGTCATGGATTTTGAGATATTAACATGGTTGTAGATTCCTTTGTAACACTAATCGTTTCAAGGGGGACTTCTGATCTTGTACTGAGAAGAACCTTCCACATTAAAACTATGGTTTTGTGTGACACAATCAGGCTACATATTTATACAACTTGTATTTGCCAAGGAAGGGCTAAACCAAGTTATAAGCCCATAATAGTACGAAGTTGATTGCGGACATAGGTAATAATGTCATCAGAGATACGCAAATGACAAGGCCCAGCGACGTGGGAGTCCATAAGTGAGTTCCTCTAGACCTCTTTCGGGCAAGGCCCGCAAGTGAGGTCCTCCCATCCTTGCTCAAGCGAGACTGAGCCCCCTAAGCGATGTCTTCCTGACATCGATCGGGCGAGACCCATAAGAAAGGTCCACCCTAGATCGTATCAGCGATAATTTCAGGCAAGATCCATCAAATATCGTCAATCTGCTCGTGCCACTGTGACCAAGATTGCAAGACAGTTCTTGACAACCTCAATCATCTCACCAAAAACTTATAATATGAGAAATCATGTATCTTGCGGGGCGGATATTTGCGTGCACCCCCCCCCCCCCCCATTTGGATTTCTTATAAACAGGATCTCAGGGCACACCGAAAAAGTATGTTGGACAACCCCCCTATAACGTCCCGTTCCACCTTTCGTGTACTCTAATTTTCACTAGGCCTTGAGAGTTTTTATTTTGAGAATAGTTAGAAACCTAGAGGGGGGTGAATAGGTTTGTCTAGGTCTTTTAATTTCCTTCTAGTTTCTTCTTGAGTTACTTTGTGATTGGCTAAATGATAGCTTTTGAGAACCTGCAAACAGAAAACAATCACAGAAAAGCACACAAGTATTTTTATAGTGGTTCCCTAAAATTATGGGTACATCCACTCTTCTCCCACCTTGCTAACTTTTTGTTAGTCAAGACACTTCTCCAAAATAATACTCCAAGGAGCTTACACCTCAGATCCCTCGGGATCTCTCAGTCTACTCCAAGACTTACACCTCAGCCACAAGGGCCTACACTCAGTGATACAAATATCACATACCTCAAGCAATTAATCCCTACCACTCAAGCTATGGAGGATAGCCCTACCACAGATCTACACCCAGAATCTGCCTCAGGCATAAGTGCCCTACTTCTTAGTGAGTAAAACTCACCTACCTCAGATCCCAGCAGGATCCTACACTCAGAGAGGAACCCTCTCCAACAGCTCAGGCAAATTTGCCCTACAATTCAGATCCACTTCTGGATCTTACCTCAGAGCAAGTTTGCTCCTACCACTCAGATCCATAAAGGATCCTACAAGGTGGAAATATTGAAATTAACTTTGACACAAAAATTTTTCTGTGTCAACAACTAGAGCTAAGAAATTTTTGCTCTAACTCTCCACACAGTAGAGAAAAATTTGCTGGGAGAACTCAGAAACTTACTCCTAAACTTGTTGTAGAAGACTAAAGATCTGTTGATCTAGAGTCTTCAAGCAGCTAACTAAACCAGCCAAAGGCTGAAGGTTCTTCTTTCTTCAGACTATTTCTGATCCTGCTGTACCAGATGGAGACGGCGCAGCTATCTAAACTTTTCTTGCTGGAGAGCTTCAAGCTTTTCACATGCAGCAATGGCGAGGAAGATGAAGACGGCTTCTCACTTTTGAAGTTGATAAAAGCCCTAAGATCTGTCTCTATCTTGGCCTCATTTCTTCCTTTTGTAGTTCGTCGATCAACGCCTCTTAGAGATCGGTGGGCCCCACTTCCAGCTTCCAACTACACCTTGCTTTAAGGAAGAAAACGTACAGTAGCTTCACGATAAAGTTTGTCGTGTTCTATAGCTTCCCCGTACCTGATTTGAACTTAGTTGACTTTGTCGATTTTGCTAACGTCAGCACCTGTGGACTTAGCCAATATTGAGCATCAGTAGAATAGGCATTGAGTGAATGAGCTTCACTCAACTCCAAAACACTTAGACAAAATTTTGTTTATCTAGGCGTTGAGAGCGTTGAGTGAACAAGCCTCACTCAATGCTTTTTACCTTAGCAAAAATTTCTTGCTTCTCTGGCATTGAGAGCGTTGAGTGTGTCTTCATCACTCAACGCTTTTTGCCTTAGCCAATTTTCTGCCTCTGAAGCATCTTAGGCATTGAGAGCTTTGAGTGAGCATATCTCACTCAACGCTTTTTGCCTTAGCCAATTTTCTGAGCAAAGTTCGACGAACAGAACTGAGTTCGACGAACGATGAGCTCAACTCGACGAACTCTGAACTCAGGTCAACGAATTCTGAACTAAGTTCAACTAACTCAGAATCTCAAACTCTGAGAGTAGCTCGACGAACGCTGAGCTTAGCTCGACGAACTATGAACTGAGTTTGACGAATTCTGAACTTAGTTCAACTAATTCAGAATCCAGTTCAACTTACAACCTTTTTGTTGTATGGCGTTGAGTGTGTCTTCATCACTCAATGCCAAAACATTTAGCCATATTTCTGTCTTTAGCTGCATGGCGTTGAGTGAGTTGACTTCACTCAACGCCTGTAGATATAGCCACTTTTCTGCTCATTTCAACTTAGTCTTTTACTGCTTTAGTCTGTCTCACAGCTTTTTGCTGTAAGGCGTTGAGTGAGTTGACTTCACTCTATGCCTGTGGGCTTAGCCAGTTTCTCAGCTTGCTACTGCTTTGGCTTTGACTGTATAGGCTTCACTCAATGCTATAAGTCATCTGGCGTTGAGTGAGACACCTTCACTCAATGCCTGTGGACTTGGACAGATTTTTGTCAGCCCACTTCTTAAGTAAGTGTTTATCTGACTTGGCCATATAAGCCATCTGTCCCATCACTGTCATTTACTGATATATGCATATCATTAATAAGATTGACTTCCTCAAATCTATGATATTGTGGGCAATGGACCCAACAAGCCTTACGCGGACTGTTATCGAGCTGCAGCCCAAGCACCCCAACCCCTCAGTCATCCGATAATGAGTTAGCAGATATCTTCACCAAGTCTGCGTCCGTTTCCTTTTTCACATTTGCGACAAGCTGAGCATGATTGATATATATGCTCCAATTTGAGGGGGTGTTGTTGTATGGTGATCGGGCTGTCTGACCCTGGCGGCTTGAAGACCGCGCGGTCTGGCGGTTTCTCTCCAGCAGTCTAGCGGTTTCTTTCTAGTAGTTTAGTAGCCGAGATGTTGTTGATTGGAGACCGGGCGGTCTGGCGGTTTGACGCAGACGACTTGAAGACCGGGCGGTCTAGCCGTCTAACCTAGCGACTTGTCTTCTCTTTATAGTTGTTGTCGGGCAGTTAGCCTATTCGTCTAACCGCGCGGTCTGTTCGGTCTGTTTTTTTTATAGCCGCTTGTACCTGTAGTTATTTGTCTCACATTGCTTATTTGTAATCTTTCCCCTCTCCTTCAATTTATAAAAGGGAGGCTATACTTTTGTAATACTAACTTTTTTGATAATAAAAATTTTGTTATTCCAAATTTCAGTCTATTCTTTCTTGTTCGCGCATTTTTCTTAGTCTTGTATGATGAGAGTACTATGTATGTTGTGATGATGGATTTCTTTTAAAAGCTTATGAATGTTTGTTGGTTTATCTTTGTTATTTTATGATTTTTAATGAAATTTTGGTTCTTCGCTAATTTATTGCGCTTCAAGATTCGAGAGAGGAGAGACGTTAGTATTTTGGTGAAAAAAAATTTCCTACATTGCGAGATTCGAGAGAGGAGTGACGTAGATTTTCTTAAACCAAGTTTCTGTATTTTACTGTGTTTCAAGATTCGAGAGAGGAGATACATAACTGTATCATAAATTCAGCACAGTAAGCAAAGGGAGAACGAAATGTCACTTTCATGCTAGCAATATTGATTTTTATTATTATTAATATTCTTCATTTCACGTTAGTCAGAGATGACAAAAGAAAGAAAGAATATAGTGATTTTCGATATCGAGAGATACATTTCTGCTTTAAAATCGTTGCAAGATAAACCAATCAAATATTTTCATAAGCCATTATTCTAAATCATTCATCATAATAAACATAGGAAATCGGAATACAAGACTATTCCTCCATATTAATTAAAAGTTATTTTCGTAAAATAGTATCATTTTATTTTAGTAGTATTTTTAAATTAATTCAACAAAATCTCTAATTAATTAAATTTGCTTGGATTTAGAGAAAAAGTTGAGTTAGTACTTGCAAGCGTTAAATTAGTTACTTCCTCGTGCGAACGATCTCTACTCTCATTTTATCACTTGATCTGACACGTGCACTTGCATAGTTTACGTATATCTATTTAGGGTGTATCACTCGTGAGTCTTATTTATAAATACACCAACCTTCAGCTCTTGTGATCCACACATCGATCTCTCTCTTGTCATCGAAATTGTGGTGTTAGACCACATGGTCAGAAACCCCGGGCTACCCTCCTTTTTGTGCAAACTTTTTAAACCAATTTCTTGGTTCCAAAAATGTACGTATAATATAATTCAGTGTTCCTAAAACAATATCTGGCCTCTCATCCACTCCTCTCAAAGCCGATCCCTGGAGAAACACTCTATTTATACCTTGTAATCACGCCTGATGCATTGAGTTCAGTATTGGTTAAAGATGAAGGAGGAGTTCAGCGTCCGGTCTACTATCTCAGCAAGATTCTCTCAGACACAGAAACTTGATATCCTGTAGCGGACAAAACAACTTTAGCCCTCGTCTACTCGGGCAGGAATCTTCGCCCTTATTTTTAATCTTATACAATCAAAGTGTTGACCGAACTCCCCCTCCGCACAATCCTCCAGAAACAAGAAGCATACGGCAGATTGGTGAAGTGGGCAGTCGAATTAGGTGAGTTTGATATCCATTTTCTACCTCGGCCAGTCATCAAGTCACAGGTACTAGCAGATTTCGTCGTAGAGAATACCATTCCACAGGAAACGACTACCACACAAGCCACCAGTAACCTTCAATGGACTTTATATGTCGATGGAGCATCAGGGATCGAGGGTACAGGTGCAGGATTACTTCTAATAAGCCCAAATTTGGTCACCCTAGAATATGGGCTTAGATTAAAATTTGCAGCTACCAACAATGTAGCTAGTACGAGGCTCTAATTTTAGGACTTAGGCTTGTCATCGACTGCCATGTCAAAAACTTGGTCATCTATTCAGACTCCCATCTTGTCGTCTCACAGGTAGAAGGAGACTATGAGGCAAAGAACGAGCAACTGGTGAAGTCTCTATTGATCAAGGTGCCGCAAATCCAAAATCATCACATCCCAAGAGAGCACAATTCTAGGGTGGATGCCCTTACAAAGCTAGCTACGTCACCTACACAATATCTATCCAGGAGATGCCAAGTAGAACAGATTGTTATTCCCAGTATCCAAGGGCCTTGGGAAATCATGGAGATTGACGAGCCAAGAGGATCCTTGATCGATTTGCTATTATCTTACCTGGAACATCAACTACTGCCAGAAGACCAAGTAGAGGCACGACACATGAGGATGCGGGCAGCCACCTTCACCCTAATCATTTGGGAATTGTACAAACGGTCCTTTTCTGGGTCATACTTAAAATGTTTGTCAGAACCCGATGCAAAGTCCACCTTGCAAGAAGTTCACAAAGGAGTTTGCAGAGAACACCTAGGCGGGAAGGCCCTGGCATGAAAAATATTACGTCAAGGCTTCTATTGGCCCACGATGAAGAAAGAAGCAACCGAGTTTGTCCAAAGATGCAGAAGCTGCCAGTTTCATGCAAACATTCCTCAACAACAGTCGGTTTCTCTCACCGCGCTGCAAGGAGAATGGTCGTTTGCGCAATGGGGAATCGACCTTCTTGGTCCCCTACCTCAAGCCTCGGGGCAAAGAAAGTTCATCATAATGGCCATCGATTATTTCACTAAGTGAGTCGAGGTGGAACCTTTAGCTAAGATCACTGAAGAGAACGCCAGACAATTCGTGTGGAAGAATATTATCTGTCATTTTGGCATCCCTGCAATCATCATCGCAGACAACGGGATTCAATTCATAAGAAAGTCCTTCACGAAAATGTGCGAGGACTTGAAGATTAATCTGTGACACACTATTGTGGCACACCCCCAAACCAACGGGCAGATTGAGGTGACCAATGAACAATCTTGAAAGGATTAAAAAGTCGACTCCAATAAGCTGGGGGCAATGGGTCGACGCACTTCCTAATGTTTTATGGGCATATCAAACCACGGAGAGAACCCCAACAGGAGAAACACCATACAACCTCTGCTACGGAACAGAATCAGTCATCCATGTTGACATTGACGTCCCAAGTCCCTGAGTCTCCAACTTCAACCTAGAAAAGAATGATGAAGCTCTCCGAGAGAATCTGGACCTGATCCATAAAGTTCGAGATATGACAGCCCTTTACGTCGCCACTTATCAGCAACGTGTAGCACAACATTATAATCAAAAGGTGAAATCGAGACCCATCAACGTTGGGGATTTGGTTCTTCGAAGTATAGGAGTTGCTGGCAAAGGGACACAAGGAGATAAGCTCTCTCCTTCATGGGAAGGACCGTTCATCGTCACCGCAATTGTGAAGCTAGGAACCTACAAGCTAATGAACGCAGAGGGAAAGACCCTACCTCAGACATGGAATGCGCATAACTTGCGTCGGTTCTATCAGTGACTTCTTATTCTGTATTTTTAAATTTGCTAAAGTACTTTCATAGTATGCTTGAATTCTATGGTGTGTAAAAGCTGCAAGCTCAAACTCGCGCAAATTATCTTCTATTTATATGGTGTTATATAGCTACAGATACTGTGTAAAAAAAATTAAAATCAGTAAGAATGCGCATGCAATTTGAATACAAAGATTATTCACTGAACCTGCCTTTCTACGCCACGATCTCGTCAGGGCCTTCCCCCCTCGAGACAAAGTCGTGAGCGATCCTCGTGCAAACAAAGCCGCGAGCGATTTTCGTGCAAACAAAGCCGCGAGTGATCCTCATGTAAACTAAGGCGCAAGCGATCCTCGTGCAATCTAAGCCGCGAGCAATACTCGTGCACTAAGGCGCGAGCGATCCTCGTACAAACTGAGTCGAGCTCACGCAAACTATGTCCCGAGCGATCCTCATGCAAACTAAGCAACGAGCGATCCTCGTGCAAACTAAGCCACGAGTGATCCTCATGCAAACTAAGCCGCGAGCGATCCTTGCGCAAACTAAGCCGCGATCAATCCTCACGTAAACTAACCCACGGTCACAACCCGCGCGAGGTAACGCTGCAAGTCAAACTCACAAATAGCATTTGCGGCAAAGGGAGAATAGCAACCTCGTTACAACTATGGCATACCGAAACATATAATTGACGCGCCATCAATGACCTTCAAAAGCAAAAGGCAATATACAATATTTTAGACTACAAAAAAAGAAACATGGAAACACAGAAATACAAAAACATAATGCCGCTACACATCAGCCGCATCAACATCAAAATTCTCATCACCTGAGATACCATCAAAACTAAATCCAGATATGTCGCATCCCAAGCTTTTACCGATAAGATGAAAGGCCTTCGAGACTCCACACCTAAGTGTTTGAGGCTCCACCTCCTTTGTCCGGATTTCATCACGAACCTCCTTGCTAATCAAGCAACGATCTCGCATATAATCTAAGGACTTCATGTACTCAGCAAGTCTCGCAGCCTTCAACACTGACACACGGCTATCAAAAGACAACATCACCACTCGGGCCTTCGCCGCACAAAGCTCTGTCTCTAAACGGAAGGTCTCCTCCTGAGCATGCTTCAGCATCTGTGTGATTCTCTCCACCAGTGTCTTCTTCACCTCCAATGCAGTTCGAGCCTCCAATTTTGCCTTCGTTCCGACCCAATCCAGCGAAAGCGGGAAATATCTCGATCATGCTCGTCCCTTAAAGAGGCGAGCGAGCTCGCCAACGACCGAAATTTTTCCTGAAGGGCCATAGTACCCATCCTTCAAGCTTACGTAGTGGTCGTTCCAAGTAACAGTAATTTGGGCCTGAGCCGCAATCTGTACAAAAGAAAGAAAACAGTTCAGCACGATAAAAATAACAATGGAAAGAAAAATTTCACAAGAGCAGACGCGCTTACCGCATCATTCATTGCCTTTAAAGAAGAAGACATCCTTGGAGCAGCCACCTCCGTAGGAGGAGACCGAGGGGCAGAACACCCAAGCACATGTACCTCAGGGGTAGACCCGCCTCGATCATCAGAAGGAGCAATCTTACCCTGAGAAACCAGGCAAGCACCGTACCAACGTCACCACAAGGGGTTGTAGTAGCCTTCCTCTTTCGACCGCAACTTGAAGATTCCTCGGTAGTCTGCCAGGATCTGAAGAAATATCGCATCACAACAAGCGTTTCTCTTCCACAAACAAGGAAATGTCGAACAGGCAGTTTGCCAACTAGCGAGACTCTGAAAATCCCAACACTGGGGAAAACTCTCGCTCCTTCCCCTTTTGGCGGTAACAACGATCAGGCAGTGCACTTTACGATTCCGGCAAGCCCCAAAAGTTCTTTGTACAACCCGTATTCGACGAGGGTGGACCCTACCACCGCCAGGTCATCGGGAGTCAAGGTCAACAAGTCAAGATGGGGGTCAAGATCAGCGCCCTAGGCCGTGGAAGACTCGTGCGAGCATGGCGAGCTCCCTAGGCATACTCGTCAGGTGGCGACTAAGGCGGGATACTCGCCCATCCCGTGCGAGTTCCTCGGGAAGCCGCATAGTCGCCAGGGTGGGGGGTATAAGTATGACCCCTTCCCCCCCACTTTTGGATTTACCTATAAATAGGACCCCAGGGGTACGAGGGAAGCGACCGGAGATTCTCGGATAGTTACTCGTGAACCCTAGCTCGCGCATCTCCCTCATACCTAGCTCGGCAATTCTGGTTGTGAAGGGGCTGCTTCTTCCAAGCAGCCGGGCATATGGTGAGACCTTCCTGCCGCAGCGGCCTGGGTTCTTGTTTCTTTAGCTCATCCTTGTTCTTGCTTCTGAGGGCCGTCTGACTTCACTGCGAGATCGGTAGCCTTAGGTCACCTAGTCCGATTCTGAGGTCGGGATTTTTCTGGCTTCAACACTTGGTGCGGTGAGCATGGATAGCAGCCAAGGAGGAAAGTTTTGTGGTTGAGAAAGATGGTCAATGGTGGCGATCAAGGCGAGTTGGCAGACAACTCGGCGGGAGTAGGCACCTCGGAGCGAGGTGGCGGGTTTGTGACTGTAGCAGCTTTTGAGGAGTTCACGAAGAGAATGGAGAGGGCGATACTCATCGGTTTCGCGAACCCCCCTAAGGTCACGGCGACTTCTCCCCGTAGCCTGACCCCACCGGGCGAGGAAGTTCTGACCCGGCAAGCAGGAAAGGAGCCCGCCTTGGCGAGGGAGGAGCGACCGATGCCGTCGCATCAGCACCCAGCGAGAAGCCAAGGCATCAGGTTCCAAGATCCTGAACTCTCGACGAGGTATGGGAATACTCGCCGATGGAGCGAGTATGAGTACTCGAGCGAGGAGGATAATCGTCGTCGTCAGGAAGGGAGGAGCCCCTTCTGCGATGAGATCCTCACGGCCCCCATCCCCGACAATTTCCGAGAGCCCTCCCTCACCTACTACTCCGGCAGAGATGACCCGGTAAGGCATCTTCAGTTGTTTGAGGACGTGGTCTCGATTCGCAACATGTCCGACGCTTTCAAGTGTCGCTTCTTCTCCATCACCTTCAAGGGAAGTGCAAGAGACTGGTTCCACAAACTGCCGGCAGGTTCCATCTACTACTTATTCGACTTTCGTCGGGGTCTCATAGCGAGATTCGCGACGTCCAAGAAGAGAAAGAAGGAAGCGACTGCCCTCTTTAAGATCGTGTAGGGGCAGCACGAGAGCTTGGGTCACTACATCGACCGGTTCCAGGAAGAGGTCTTGGAGGTGGAGGAGGTGGATGGGTTTACCTTGATAGTTGCCCTCAAGTTCGGCCTGAAGCAGGGACTTTTCAACATGGAGCTGGGGCATAGGCCGCCGAGGTCGTTTGAGGAAATGGTGGAGAGGGCGAATGTCTTCATTCAGGGGGAGGAGAGGAACAATGAGTTCCTGGCAAGGCTGGATGGGGATAAGCCCCTAGGGGAAAACAGGGGAAGACTGCTGGAAAAGAAGAGGCGTCCAGAGAAGCACGATGATAGAAGGCGGGAGGAGCTGAAGGGGAAAGAAGAGAGGAAGAGAAGAGAGGAGCCCAGGAGGGTGGAGGAGAGGAGGTAGGAGAGGCCTCGAAGGCAAGAAGAAAGGAGGCCCGTCGAGGCTCCAGAAGGAAGAAGGGAAGAAAGAAGATTCCAGTATCCGAGAGATCATCCTCAGTAGACACGGCCGATCCGCCAGGAGGAGAGGAGGGATAACAACCCGAGAGAGCAGGGAGGAGG
Source organism: Platanthera zijinensis (assembly GCA_039513925.1). NCBI lineage: Eukaryota > Viridiplantae > Streptophyta > Magnoliopsida > Asparagales > Orchidaceae > Platanthera > Platanthera zijinensis. Next base: position 277,217,621 of record CM077078.1, on the reverse strand, counting down.
AAGAAGGGAGACAATGGCTGTCGCGCGGCAGGCGAACAACCGTCGGCGAAAGGAGGAGCGTCGGGGAAGACAGCAGGAGGCGGCCATCCCCCTCTACTGCGATATCCATCGAGTAGAGGGGCATGGGACCTTGGCCTGCCCAGAGTTTTGGGAGGCAAGGAGGAGGTTGGAGGCGACGGGGGCAGAGAGAGCAACCAAGGCAGGAGGCCCCGGTCGGGCAAGTAGCCTTCCAAGCTCCGCAGAGGAGGAGAAATGAGGACAGGGTTGACCAGGGAGGTCGAGGAAATGTTATTCCTGATCCTTCAACTATTCGGGCGCTTCTTTTCGCCATAGAATTCAATCTTGAATGCTTCGGGGTTGAAGAAACTCTCTTGGATGATGTTGAGAATCGTTTCTCACAGACGGCGTCAAACTGTTACGGCCTAACTCGACGTTCCGGTCAGACTAGAATAAACTGGACCGTCTTAGCTTTCGGAACAGTCGAGCGCGCACACAGTCAATGAGATGGGTTGATCGTACACACGGAGTTTCAACGTGGGAAAATCCCTCAACTGAGTAAAAATCCACATGACCGGATCTATGTCGGTCAAAGTCCACTATTTCCCTGTTGTTACAGCTTGTTTGTTGAATCGAGGGAGACAAACCGCTCCTAGTTACAATTTGGAGATGAAAGAACACTTAGCACTCGACGGACGACAGCCGTCGCACCCGGCGTTTGTTACAAATTGCACTTTGCGGAGATAGGCTTTACTGGACGCCACGCTGGTACTGGACGCGGGAGCGGAACACTGGAGTGTGTGATCGCAAAGGCCTCCCGGAAGCGGGGAGATCGGGCTTCGTCAGGTGGCTTGAAGATGGTTCGAACGTGGCTTGGAGATGGCTTGAATGTGGCTCGGGAGTGGCTTGAGTGCTGCTCGTAGGAGAAATCTGGCAGAGCTTCGGCCTGATTAAGAAGAGCTCAAGGGAAAAAAGGTGAGAAATGAGGAGGCAAGGTGAGAAATGAGGAGGCATGTGGCTCCTTTTATACCCTCCAGAAGGTGGTTATGTTGGTTACGCTGTTATCCGCACACCATAACTACCCAAATTAATATTTTTCTTATAGTTTAAGAATGCACACTATGGTCATTTATTTCGCTACCCGTAGACCAATTAATTTAATAATAAAATCCTCCCACTAACATAACGGTTAGTGGATGGTTACACATGAATCGGACGACGATGAACGATACAAGAAGATCGGACGGCGGAGCCTGGCTCCCTTGGGCGGCCGACGAACTTGTCGGTGAGGAGGGAGGCCGTCGCCGACGGCCGAGAGACCGGGCGGCGTCCAAGCTGGCAGCGAAAAGGGAGAGCGGTCGGGGGCGGCCGGCATGGCCGCCCCTTTGACCTCGCGCCGGCGGACGGAGAGGGGAGGACGGCATGGCCGCCCCTTCGGTCGCGCGCCGGCGGCTGGAGAGGGACGGCCGGCCGGGCCGCCCCTTTGTCCGCGCGCCGGCGGCCGGAGAGGGGCGGTCGGGCCGCGCGCCAGCGGCCGGAGAGGGGCACAAATTTTAAGCTAATGGAAATGTTGAAATCCCAGTCATGGCAGAAGTAACTGATTGAAGCTCTCCAAATAAGAAAAAAAACAATAGAAAAGTGAGTCTCCATGAGGATATGTTGTTGGAAAGAGATAGAGCTACTCAATTCCATCTCTAAATTAAAAGTAATTTTTAGTTCAGGAGTTCTGATCATGAGCATGATTCTTCATCAATGAGGAGCCTACAAAGGAGATGAGGCACACGCAATTGTGGCTTGTGTCATACATTTTTGCGTGGAGCCCTCATCATTTCAGACTCCTCATTAATTGTTTTGATCATGCTCATGATCAGAACTCCTGACCCAAAAATTTTCCCCAAATTAAAGGGCATACAAAAACGGAAAAGAGGTACATGATAAATCATATTATGAATGTTGTGTTGAGCACAAATGTTCTGTAAATTATTTGAAAATATGTACTTATTTAAAACAATATACACATATACAGTCTCATCTCAGGTATCATTCATGGTTAAATAATTACTTGACGGGGTTTTTCGTGAAATCCTTGAGTCAAATCGGGAGCATATCAATCAAGTATGCCTAGGCTCGTCCAGACCGGTTGCGTGCGCAAGCCGCATTTCCTCGAGCCCTGGAAACACCCTCGAAGGGGATCGAACCCGCGCACACGCCCAACCGGGCCGCGCAAGCGCACCCATCCGGCACGCACAGAAGCACATCGTGCGGCATGCGCGCGCCCGCACCCACGCGGCATGCGCGCGGCCGTGCACCGCACGACAACGAAGAGTCGCGCACCGCACGGTCGTGCATGGTCGCGCACTGTGCAGGACCCCGCAACGTGCAGTCGCACATGGCCACGTACCGCGCGGCAGAGTGCGCAGGGCCACGTACCACGCCGCACAGGTTCGTGCACCGCGCAGGGCCGCGCACCGCGCAGAACCGCGCAATGCGCAGCCGCACAGGACCGCACAATGTGCGGCCGCGGAGTGTCTCGCACCGCACCGCATAGGGCCGCACACTGCACGGGGCCGCACACCCCGTGGTTGAGCATCCCGGAGCCGCGCGTCGCACCGCGCCCGCTCGCTCACGTCGGCGCCCTCCGGCGCCGCCAGCAACCCTCGTCATCTCCGGCCGCCTCCCCCGCCGCCGGCCGCCTCCCCCTCCGCCGGCCGCCGCCGCTGGGCACCATGCCGGAGCCGCCTGAATTGCACGGGGGCACCTTCGTCATTTCTCTAAATTTGGAGATCCAGGTGATTGAAACGAAACGATGTCATTCGCAAGCACAAATTATACTCTGACGCAATTACCACCATAACTCACCTCCAGAAAACTATAAATAGACCCCTCTGACCTTCATTTTAAGACAAGCAACTCCAGAGGCAGGAAATAGCTCTGAGGTTTTCCAGCGAATTCGTGGATTTGGCTGATACTCCGCTCAGAAATTCTCTCCGCTCTTCTTCTTGCGCTAAGGCTTCAACACGCCTCAGGTCACACTCACCGCCTCCGCGAGAGTGCTCCCACCAAGGCTCTGCATCAACAAGAGCGCTCCCTCCAAAAACTCAGTGGACTTAGAGAATTTTCCAGTTGGAACGCTCCCACCCAGGTTCCACGAGCTCAGCAACATTCTAAGGCTGGAGCACTTCCATCTAGGCTCCGAGGACTTAGTCATTTTTCCTCATTTTTTGCACTTGTAACGGAGTAGAGGTCTGTCTCCCTCCGAGATCAAATCAAAATCTGTAAAACTCCGAGAAAATAGTGGATTTTGGCTCGGCACAGTTTCAACCACGTGCTTTTTCTCCATTTCCGAGTTTTCGACGTAAAAAATGTCTCTTGTCATTTGCTGCGATTCATTTTGACTGTTTGCACGTCCGATTCAATTGCCACGTAAAACGGTCCGATTTCTCAGGACCGGAGAAAGGCCGGACAAAGCTAGTTTCCAACATTATGCTAAATGAATAATGTATGATGAAGAAATTATTATGTAAAGTTTAGAAGTGTTGAAAAGATTATTACTTTATAAGTGTTATATAACACATTAGCAATTGATACAACAAAGCCGGCCATCATATTGTAAATTTAAGTTGTTTGCAGGGTTAAATTCGACAACTCAAAAATAGTCGGTGGCATCAAATTTTTACTATTTTACATTGTTAATTATCAGGGCTTTGTTTGCATAATTATAAGTTGCACAACTCTATTTTTGAATTATATTTACCAATTCTCTGAGTTTTTTCGGTTTACAAAAATGTTCCTTTCGTTAGAAATATGGATGGTAAATGATGAAATCAGTCAAATTATTTTAGGGTGTTGTTATTTCGTTTCTAGCAAATTAGAAAAAAACAGATTCAGCCATTTTTTTTACATTTTTTTCTCTTTCCAAAAATTACTACTAGCAAACCAATCTTACTTTTTTTGCAATTTTTGCATTTTGAATTTTGAGCCTCAAATATTTCTCATTTTAAAAAGTGATCAACATGAAAGTTGTAGATCTCCAATTTGAGCACCAAAAATGACACGTATGGAACGAGTCGTCCGTACAGATTTTCGGCGTGACTTTTTTTGGGACTCAAATCGGGGGTCTAAACTGCTTCAAATCAAAAAGTGTTCAACATTAAAGTTTTAGATCTAATCCCCCGATTTGGCCCCCGAAAAAAGTCACGCCGATCTCAGGCGTCCGTACATATGTTCGGCGTGACTTTTTTCAGGGGTCAAATCGGAGGTCTAAATTGCTTCAAATCAAAAAGTGTTCAACATGAAAGTTGTAGATCAAAAAATGTTCATGTTGAACGCTTCTCATGAAAATGTACGTATAAGACGCAGTTCAAAAAGACGCATATATTTTTATATACACTTAACTTGTCTAGGTATACAACACACCCTTATAGGAATTAAAAATCAAATATATTTCTAAACCGGACAATATTTTGTTTAAAGATTTTGATGCAAATGATGATATTTTGTTGAAAAAAGAGTTTTAGACATGTTAAACAAAATTTTGCGGCATTTTGACTCATTTATAATGCTAACATAAGTGGTTGAATGAATACATTTGAAATCATTTGTAATGTCATTATATGTAGTGGGTTATTTTGAAATAATGTATATTTTAAATAAAAATTAATTCTTAAATTTTTTTATGTTTGTTTGCTAGTAACAAAATGGTTTTCAAATAGCCATTTTGAAAAATGAGGGTTTGCTAATAGTAATGATTTGCTAGATATCAAATTGAATTTGCTAGTAACAACACCCTTATTTTATAATATTCAATTTTACCTTTTGTTAAGACTCTACATTGAAAGGTACATGCGACATTTTCCTTTAGAAATATAAATGAAAAGTGATCGAATATATCAAATTATTTTATGTTATTCCAATTTTATAAAATTAAAATATCTTAAAATAATTTAATCGATTTTATCATTTTTCATCCATATTTGTAACAGAATGGACGTTTTTTGTAAACCGGAGAAACTTAAAGGGGGAGAGACAATTTTAATTTTGAAAGATAAAAGGTGCAACCTGTATAATTACCAGTGAATATGCATGCCTTATGGTTTAGATATAATTAATAACACTCAATGGTAATATTTAGACCAAAGACTTCATTAATCATTATAACAATATTATTATTCCTATTAACTAAAAACAATTCAAAGTTTGAGAATATCACATAAATTAAGAAATTAATCGACATTATGCGCTTGCTATGACTAATTAATTCATTTATATAACAATATTTAGTAAAAGGTGGTCGCATCATGGAGCAATGAAGCTCCATACAGTTGATTATGGTCTAAAAATGTAAACAAGTGTGGTTCATTCTGAAATTCGTCGGGATTAGCTTGAGCTGGTGAAATCAAGTCCATTCACAAAAATTGTTTTATAATTGGCAGCATTGTGTGCAGTCCGAGACCGTCCGTGTCTTAGACCTAAAAATTTTGCCAGATTTCGAGGTCCAAATCGGATCGGTAGCCGCCCTAATTGCGAGGATGTGCAAAAGGAATGAATAATGAGGGGCCTACATGCAAATTGGCAGGCCAACTGGCCTGAAACCAACCACAATACTATAAGCAAATAAGCAATGGAGGAAGGTGAGTTATTATTGTTAGGGTATTTTGTTATATGTCCGCGCGTGTAAGGACCGACTCGGAACGACCCAATGGGTTTCGTGTCACTAGGGTGTAACGGCTCTACGCTGGAGATACTATATAAGGCCATTCCACATTTGATGAGCCTTAGTGGACTATCTTGAGCGGAGCCTCAACATTCTCAAGATAGAATTCTAGGTTTCGGTTCACGCGTCTGCTCTCTTCCTCTCCCGATCGGAAATCGTCTCGCACCGCCGTTCTCGTTTTTTTTTTTCCTGCGCCTCTCCAGATCGAGAAGAAGGAATCAAAAAGCCTGTCGTTGGCGAATCTCTCGACGCCGCTCCCGCGCTCTCGGTCTTTCGCTCTTGGGGTTCTTCCACGAATCACTTTAGTTGTTTCTCGAGAGCAGATCTGGAGGTGTTCTGCCCTTCCAGGCCGTGAGAGCTAGAAGACCTGCACTGCCTGCCACCGGGAAACATCAGATCGTCGTAGAGAATCAATAGATCCATGTCCTCACCATCTGTGAAAGTAAGGAAGACGATCTGCAGTCCCATTTCCGGCGCCGCTCATCTATAGATCGCCATTTGTTTCACGCCGCACTCGATCGGAAAAGGGATAAGGTTTCCTGTCGTCAGATCTGTGCTAAGATTGCTGCCTCTTGCGAACTTTTTCGTTTTTTTTTTTAAAATTGTTCGGCCATTGCTGATCTGGAAGAAGTCGCTGGAAGGAGATCTGTGCCGTTTGGAATTCTCTATCACCAGATCTGTACTGGGTTTGAGGAAAACTTCTGGATCTGCATATTAGATCTTTCTTTTTGGCCACTGGTGTGAAGATTTTTGTGCCATTTTGTTGACTAGAAGGAGGTCTCTCAGTTGTTGACCTTGCCGAAAACTGTTGGTGCTGGATCTGTCAAAGATATAAAATTTAAAACTGTGTGGCTGATCTCTTGCTCACCTGTGGAGGCTGCCTATTAGATCTAGTTCTTGCCGGCTATTTCCAGATGGAGAGGAGCAAAAATAATTTCTTGGTTTGACACCATTTTCTTGGTGTTTTGCTGGAATTCCAGAGCTGGTCTCTTCTTCAGTCAAAGGTTCTAGCTTGGGGTGTGCTCTTCAACTTCTGGGTCTTGGAGAAGTACACATCTCCTCGGTGCTATTGAGTAAAACAATCTATTTGGATTGGATCCGAAGATTTTCTGACATCTTCACACGGCTCAGGTGACCCCGTTCTAGCATTTTATTTCTGTTTAAATCTAGAAATATGTCGAAGAAAAGCGCGCTCGACACTATAAAATTGCAATCGTTCGACGCCTCCGATTTTCTCAGTTGGAAAATTCAAGTCCAACTAGGAATGAAGGAACGCGAGATCTTCTATACTGTTCAGAGCGATTTCGCTTCTACCGTCGAGGACGTGGACGAGTACCAGTGGAACAAGGATGAAGATTTCTGCAGGGATTATCTGTTGAATTCCCTGAATCCTCGCCTAGCGTTGACCTACCACGCCTACAAAACTGCAAAGGAAATTTGGGATCGACTGAACGCGCATTTTCAGAAGGAGGAAGGATTGTCAAAGTCGCTCATTGGAGAGAAGTTCTTCAACTTCAGATTCAAGGCGAACGTGCCCATCACTTCTCAACTCTTGGAGTTGGTCAACCTGCGTCAGAAGCTGGATGATGATCATTCGAAGATGGACGACAGCCTCTTTGTGTACATGATTCTGAGTAAGCTGCCTCCTGAGTGGCTCTTTTTCAAGACTGAGATGCACCGACTGAAAGAGAAGATAAGTTTGGATGAACTCAAAAGGTTCATCCATATTGAGGACCAGAACATCGCTGGGAAAAGCATGGAGCAGGTTGCGCAGCCCTCACAGGCTGTCAATTTCGTTTCACGTCCTAGTAAGCCTTCTCGGAAGCCCCCGGCATCTAAGGGTGATACCCACGCACCGTTGGCGGTCAAAAAGCCTTCTCTCAAAAGGAAGAAGGGCAAGTGCCACAACTGCGGTAAATGGGGTCATTGGGCCGCTGAATGCAAGGGTCCGAAAAGACAAAAGGAGGAAGCCCCACAAAATGCGGCGAACATGGTGGTCGACATCCCTGATCCCAAGTCCTTCGTGGCTATGATTGGGAGTAGTCACCGCAGTGCGTCGTCTGAGTGGTGGCTGGACAGTGGTGCTACCTGTCACGTCACAAATGACAGGGGTCTTCTCTCAAAGGTCACAGCGGTCAAGGAAAAAGTCGAGAACTGCAATGGAGGAGCGACAGATGTTACTCATGCTGGGACTGCAGAGCTAGTCCTCTCTTCAGGTAAAACTTTAATTTTACAGCACGTTAAAGTAGTTCCTAATTTAACTAAGAATTTGATTTCTATGAGTTTGCTTGATAAAGCTGGAATGTCTTTCACAACCATGAACGGTAGAATGACTTTATCTGTCAAATCTCACTACTTTGGTTGCGCTTATCTGATCAATGGTATGTATAGACTTAGCCTAGATAACGATTGCATAAACCAAGTGAGTTCCACTCTGATTGATCCGAAGTTATTACACAATAGACTTGGACACATTCACTATAAGAAAATGCGAGATTTAGCTAAAAGTCAAAACATTCCATTAGATCTGTCTATTCGATTTGATAGGTGTGAGGTTTGTGCCCAGACTAAGATCACTAGAAACCCTTTTAAGACCGTTTCTAGGAGCACACAACTTCTGGAGGTGATACATTCTGACCTCTGTGATTTCCGTAGTCACGCCACAAGAGGGGGAAGGAAATATCTAATTACATTCATCGACGATTTTTCTAGATATTGTCATGTTTACCTATTGAAATCGAAAGACGAGACATTCGAGACCTTTAAGATCTTCAAATCTCGGGTAGAAAATCAATTAAATCTAAAGATTAAGAGATTTAGAAGTGATCGAGGAGGAGAGTACACTGCAACTGGGTTTAGGGACTTTTGTGCCTCTGAGGGCATAATCCTAGAAACCACAGCTCCTTACTCACCCCAGTCAAACGGCATCGCTGAGCGTAAGAATAGAACTTTAACAGAGATGTTGAACTCTATGCTCCTTACAGCTGGCATGCCTAATTCCTTTTGGGGGGAAGCAGTCCTAACTGCAAATCACATTCTAAATAGAGTGCCTCATTCAAAGCTCAACTCTACTCCGTATGAGTTGTGGCATGGGCATCCCTGTAGATATGACACTCTAAAGACTTGGGGCTGTATTGCTTATGTAAGAATACAAGACCTTAAGAGACCTAAGGTGGGACCTAGAACAACGACCTGCGTTTATCTAGGTAGTGCAGAAGATAGTGCAGCTGACCGGTTTTTGGATCTATCCACTAATACAGTGATAGAGTCTAGAGACGCTATTTTCTTTGAGCACAAATTTATCAAAGATCATGGCTTGACCGTCTCTGGGTCTACTGACATGATTTCAGAATCTACGGTAGAACCTGAAGCTGGCCCCTCTGGCACTGCTCCTCAACCTCTAGAGGTGGAACCTGTTCCTCTTAGAGTATCTACAAGAGACAGAATCCCTAAGGATTTTGGTGAGAATTTCGTCACCTACCACTTAGAGGATGATCCATTCTCCTATCAGGAAGCAATGCGATCTAGAGATGCGTTAATGTGGGCAGAAGCCATCGATGATGAGATGAACTCGCTGCTACAAAACAACACTTGGCATCTAGTTGACCTGCCGAAAGGAGCTAAAGTCCTAGGATGCAAGTGGGTACTGAAGAAGAAGTTACACAGTGATGGGTCTATAGCCAGGTATAAAGCACGTCTAGTAGCTAAGGGTTATAAACAACAGGGGGGAATTGACTACTTTGACGTCTATTCACCTGTATGCCACCTATCCACTATTAGGATACTTCTTGCCTTAGCTTCTATCGAGAACTTTATAGTTCATCAGATGGATGTAAAGACAGCCTTCTTAAATGGAGAGCTTGATGAGGAGATCTATATGGCACAACCTGAAGGTTATGTACATAAGGATCTAAGAGATAAAGTGTGCAAACTCGATAAATCGATCTATGGTCTTAAACAAGCACCTAAGATGTGGCACATGAAATTTGATCAAGTGGTAAAGAGCATTGGATTTCAGTCCAGTCTTTCAGACAAGTGCCTCTACTACCGCTCGATGTCAAATCAAACAGTCATCATATGCCTATATGTGGATGACATGTTGATTCTGGGTTCAGACCTTGCCGCAGTGAGGGATACTAAATCCGCTCTCGCGCAAGCGTTTGATATGAAGGACCTTGGTCCTGTAGATACCCTGTTAGGTATGAAAGTTAGAGTACACAATGGACGTGTCTCTCTAAGTCAAGCTCATTACATTGAGCAGATTCTCACTACCTGGGGTTATAAAGATTGTAGGCCTGTTGAAACACCAATTGATCCAAATGTCAAGTTGAGTCCGAATGAAGGGACCAGCGTTGATCAAGTAAAGTACTCGAAGATCATTGGTAGTCTCATGTATGCCACAAGTTGTACACGACCAGACATTGCCTTCTCTGTTGGCATGCTGAGTCGCTTTACCAGTAGTCCAGGTAAAGAGCATTGGGATGCCTTAGATCGGCTGATGAGGTATCTGAAAGGTACTAAAGATCACGCTCTGTGCTACACTGGTTACCCTCCTACTTTGGAAGGATACTCTGATGCCTCCTGGTGTTCAGAAGTTGGGAACAGCAAGTCCACCAGTGGATTTATTTTCACTTTGGGTGGCGCTGCAGTCACTTGGAAATCCAAAAGACAGACTTGTATAGCTTTGTCGTCTATGGAAGCCGAGTTGTTTGCCTTAGCTTCAGCTGGTGAAGAGGCAGATTGGATCAGGAATTTGATTCTAGACATTCCCTTGTCTAGACTTCAAGTCAATTCTTTGAGCCTGTACTGTGATAATCAAGCAGCAGTCCAAGTCGTGAAGAATGTCCTTTTTAATACTAAGAGGCGACATGTACGACTGAGACACGCTCTACTGAATTATCTGAAAGAACAAGGCATTATCACTTTGATCGATGTGCGATCGAAGGATAATCTGGCTGATCCACTGACGAAAGGAATGCCTAAAGACCGATCAATCAAAACAGTGGGGGAAATGGGACTCAAGGCGTTGTAAGTTCAGCCTTAGTTTCAAGGTTAGGCGATTCAGTTCCGCCTTTGTCCAAATGTTTTGATTTTTCCACTTTCCTTTGTCAAAGCAAGCGTGTTGTGCTCCGCTGATGTTCGGGGTTGCTGAGTACGAACTTAGTGAGTTGTTTCATTCCACATTTGATGTTAACAACTTCATCTGATTTCGTCTTCCTTATCTAGGAGGAGAGTGTTATTCCACTTTTGATAACACAATCTGACTAGGTTTGGCTCTTCTTCCGTTTATTGGTTCCATTCCACATTTGATGAGTTCCAATTAACTTTAGAAGAAAAGTAACCGTGACATTCCACATAGGAACACAGATACAGCTGCGGTGTCCAGAAGTCTGGAAATCGTTTCTTTTGGAAACAGATAACAGATTCTGAGGTAGAACCTAAATACTCTACTACTCGCCCTTCTAGCTTAACTTTTCAGTACTACGTTCTTATAAGTAGAACTAGATACTTTGTACATTTTCCATGGCTGAATTCATTCTGAATGAAGTTCTCTGTTGGAAATTACAGGAGCTGTTGCTGATGGAGGAGCATTTGCAGTCTGGGATCCTGAGGATGATGACCTGTTGGACGATGACTACTAGAGTGTTTGTTTGGTCTTCTTTGTCTTTGGCTTTAGAGCACTGTTTAGCTCTCTCTTTTTCCATCTGTTGTTTGGACTAATTTTTCCTTTGTTGCTCTTCAGTTGGTCATGAGACACTAGGTGTTTTAGTACCTGATTCTCTGATTGTACTTTTGACTATGATGTGATGCTGCTGAGTTTATGTTTTATTCTTATGCGTGCATACAAACTTATGTTTCTTTAAGTCCAATTTACTCTGACAGATGTTATGGACACGGTTGTGTATTGAGTCGAATTCTAGTTGAACATTACACACACCACCCCTTTTTCCGACGTCGGTCTCACCACGGACATAGGAGGAGATTGTTAGGGTATTTTGTTATATGTCCGCGCGTGTAAGGACCGACTCGGAACGACCCAATGGGTTTCGTGTCACTAGGGTGTAACGGCTCTACGCTGGAGATACTATATAAGGCCATTCCACATTTGATGAGCCTTAGTGGACTATCTTGAGCGGAGCCTCAACAATTATTTCAGCAAAGCACTCAGCCAACTTTACAGCTCCACACGTGCATGGAAGTCACTCATACGAGTGCTGCCCACGCTTCTTGCACCAACGATTTTCCGCATATATATATATATATATATATATACAAGTGACAGGCACTGGCCTTCGGCCCTGGGGGCATTCGGCCCTGGGGGCATTCGGCCCTGGGGGCATTCGGCCCTGGGGGCATTCGGCCCTGGGGGCATTCGGCCCTGGGGGCATTCGGCCCTGGGGGCATTCGGCCCTGGGGGCATTCGGCCCTGGGGGCATTCGGCCCTGGGGGCATTCGGCCCTGGGGGCATTCGGCCCTGGGGGCATTCGGCCCTGGGGGCATTCGGCCCTGGGGGCATTCGGCCCTGGGGGCATTCGGCCCTGGGGGCATTCGGCCCTGGGGGCATTCGGTGGGTGTGCGACAATCGGCGAGGTGCGACATTTGGAGGGGTGCGACATTCGCCCAGATGCGACATTCGTCGGTGGTGCGACATTTGTCGTGGGGACGAAATTTGTCGTGGGCGGCGACATTTGTCGTGGGCGCCGACATTTATCGTGGGCGTCGATATTTGTCGTGAGCGGCGACATTTGTCGTGGACAATACCCGCCCCTATTGCCTCACGCGACAGTACCCGGCCGACGACGGCGGGCTTTGCCCGCTCCCGCAACATATACATATGAGTACTCAAAATGACCGTAAAAAAATATAAATCAAGAATACAATTTTTATTTTATAAAACAAATTATATTTTAACGTTAAAACATTATTTTTTTTTGTCATTCCTAGCTAGAGACAATAGGTTTAGGGTATGTAGTGTTTTTACTATTTGTATTTTAATATTGTAAAGTTGTGTAATTATTTAAAAGGATATTGTCTTTATAATATACTAATATAAAGTTAGGTATAATTGTGTAATTATGAATATAACTATAAGGGCAATATAGAGACATCAGGCAATGTTTCACCAAAGAGTAGTTTTCGTATATTAGTAGAGATATATATATATACATGGAAATATGTATATCCGCGCAACGCGGATATACCATATTTCCGCGCTTTTTTCATCCCAACTGTTGGATTATGATTCAATGGCTGGGATTAAGCGCAGTTAGGTAAAAGGAACAACGAGCTTGCAGGGGCCCACCGGGATTACACGTGATCCCACTCGCGCGCGAGCTATGTTAGTCATTAGGCGGATTACTATATAATCCTGAGAATCTGAGTGAATATTGAACAGTACGGAGAAGAGGTTCAACGTTTTACCGTTTTAACTAGATCCTCTCTCGACACCATGAGAAATTATTGTATTGTGGACTACAAAATTAGTTATCAAGGCTTTATTTGGCGTGGCGGTGACGGTTGTGAATGCGATGGTTATGAATTGTCGATCGTTTGATGCGGAGATTTCGCTCTGATGAGTTTGAACAAAAATGTCACCGTCATGAATATGTGTTTAACATAACAAAGATTAAGTTATATATAATTGACATCAAGAAAAAAATAATTCTAGACATACAATAGATGGAGTCTCTTAGGTGAGGTCGAGCATTCACTAACGACGATCCATAATCATTGTATTCAAGAACGCCCTGGCGTTCCAAACAGATCCTAAATTTAATTTTTATTGACAAAACCATTATATATTACAAATTAATGGGAGAAGGCTAGTATTTTTCATGGACATAGGCCTGAGTTTTATGTAGGCTTTAATGGGGGTTTTGAAAGGCCCAAAAGTAGGCCTAGGCAAGTTGAAAAAGGCGTACATAAAGGCCCATGAAGCAAGGCCAACCCTAATTCTGATAGTTTGGCATGATCATGGTGGCCGTGAACATGGTGGTTATGAACTGTCATTAGTGAACGTCCGAACTCACCTAAAGAACAAAAATGCCCCACCATCAAAATATCATGTCAAATAACAGTGACGTTTCTGTCTAAACTCACCCAAACAAAAATGCTCGTCACGAAAAGGAGCCTAAATGTCATGTAAAATAATCATAGTCTATATAAATATTATGAAAAAATTAAAAAATAAATTTATGTATACTATTATATATTAATATTATATTAATATTATTAAAAATATTAATATTATATAAAGGAGAGAGAGGATTGTGGAGAAACAGGAGGAAGTAGAATGCATGCTTCCACTTGGCCAAATGAAATAAGTAAGAATGGCGCTTTGAAACAATAAAATAAGGAATCCCACATCAACTATAGAAAGTTCAGAAAGCTGCTCGTAAACTCTTAAGTATTGTGCATCGCTCGTTGCTTATTTTTGTGTTATGTGCATGAATTTGTGAAGTACAGAGAGAACATATTTTTTTTATTATACACAAAAGAATTTATTGAGTTGAGAGCATAATTTTTTAAATAGAAGAAAAAAATCAAAAAAATACATAAATTAAAAAAATGGAATTTATTTAATAAAGTGGGGTAAAATCAGAAAGTAAATGTTTAATAAAAGGATGTTTTATCTTTTTTTTAATATAGTATAGATAATGATTTTATCATAGTAATCATAAGGGTAAACTAGCAATGCTTCATTTGGCATCTCTTTTTTTACTCCTGTGTATTTAGACAAAAACTCAATGAACATGAAATTTATGTTTGACATGACAACGGTTATGACTGTATTAATTTAGAACATAAAAGTGAACGTAGTTCCTTAGGTGAGGTCATGTTGAGGTATATTTATATATATGTTAATGGGCTCCTTAACGGGTCGGTTAGGATCCGATAGGAATCCAAACCCGTAGTCGGGGATTTAGGGTTTTGCCTATAAATACCCTAGCTAGGGGCAACGAGGAGACCATTCCAAACTTGATGGTCACGCGGATGCTTCGAGCACTCTAACATTCTCGAAGTGCTCCTCTTTGCCCTAGCCCTAGCTCCGGTTTTTTTTTCCCGTGACCTAGCCGACGCTCCCGAGCATCTCTCCCGCTTGCGTTCTTCCCAGTCGCCGCACTCCATCTTCCCGTCGTGCGGAAGGAGATCGAAGTAGATCCGACGCTATCGCCGCTATCTTCAGCCGCCGCCTGGATCCCGATCGCCGATCCCGTGCGAAGGAAGAAGCCGCCTGGATCCCGGTCGCCGCTTCCGATTCCGAAGAAGAAAGGCCGCTGCTCTCGATCGTGAAGAAGGAGAAACCGCCGATCATCAGCCGTTCGCGATTTTCCCCATCCTGCTACCTCCCGTCGACGCTTGCTGGAAGGGAGAGTCCATCCCGCTCACGGTTTGTTTGCGTCGGTCTCGAGCGCCGGTGGGGTTTTCTGGTTCCGCAGCCTTCTGCTCCGCCCATCGCAAGGAGGAAAGCCATCTTTGCAAGTGTGCTCCTGTGGATTCCTCTGTCGTCGCAGATCGTGTTTTCCTGTGCGAAAATCGCGTGTTGCAGGTTGCTGTCTAGATCCAGATCAGTCGGCATCCTTGTTGTAGCCGGTTTTGCTGGACAAGGGAAGCCAAATCCACAAGAGTGTTGCTCCTTGTTCGGTTCTCGATCTGATTGTTTCTTCAAGCTTTAACGGAAAGCTCGTATTCCTCCAGTTGTGCAAACTTTGATCAGGAGGAGGTTGAGAAGTCAGAGGTTTGTCGTCTGGAATCTCTTGAAATTACGGCTGCATTGCCGCTTGGAGGAGCAAAACAAATCTCTGGATTGGATCCGAAGAACTCATCGTCTCCGCGGCTCAGGTGATTTCTTTCTAGTTATTCTGCTCGCCTTTTTCTGTCTGCAAGTAGAATTACGCGTAGTGGAAAGGAACACACAATGTCCAAGGCGATCAATCACTCCTCTCCTGTGCCGATGATCAAGCTAGAGAAATTCTCCAACGCCGAGTTCAGTGCTTGGAAGCGCAATACTCAGTTCGGCATGAAGTACCTGAACATCTTCTACACAGTGCAGACTGTCTTTGAGGACGTCAAAGGAAGCGAAGATGAAGATCAGTGGGTCAACGACGAGGACTTCTGCAGAGACTACATCCTGAATTGCCTCTCCAACAGGCTTGCAGAGACGTACGGCAAGATGAAAAGGGCCAAGCAGATCTGGGAAGCTTTAGAAGAGCAATTCAAGGAGGAGGAGAACATGTCCAAGACGCACCTGGTGGACAAGTTTATGGCTTTCACCTTCACTGAGGAAAGGGAAATCCTGCCACAGGTTGCCGAGTTTGAAAATCTGGTGGACAAGCTCAACAGTGAGAACATCCCTCTGCCGGATGGATTCGTTGCAGGGGCGATTATTTTCAAGTTGCCCTCGGCCTGGTATTCCTTTAAGACTGAGATGTACCGGAAGAAGACGCAGGTGAGTCTTAAAGACCTCAAGCGCTTCATCTGCATTGAGGATGAGAACCGGACTAGGCACGCTATAGAGACGATCAGCAAGCAGTCCTCTACTGCTAACATGATCACGCACCCTAAGCGAAAGCCTAAGCCTGGGAAGACTCGCCCACCGACTAGTGCACCCGCAGTTGCTGCCACCAGCAAACAGATAAAGAAGAAATTCAAAGGCAAGTGCTACAACTGCAATAAGTGGGGTCACTGTGCTTCCGAGTGCCGTCAGCCCAAACGGGGCGACAACAGCACACCACGAACTGAAAATCAAGCCAATATGGTTCATCAGACTGCGCCTACCGACTTTGTTGCCATGGTCGGTAACGGGACGGCCAGTTCAGAGTGGTGGCTCGACTCAGGTGCTACCTGCCACGTCTGCAACAATCCAAAGCTTCTGGAAGACACAAAAGAGGTAAAAGAGACTGTTACTGTTGCGAATGGAGCTATAGCTGACGTGCTGAAGGTCGGCAACGCTACCCTGACCCTCTCCTCAGGTAAGACTCTTACTTTGAAAAATGTTAAATTTATACCGACATTAGCTGCTAATTTAGTTTCGATTAGTCTGTTGTGCGATGCGGGTATGTCTTTTAACATTAGTGGTGGTCGAGTAACCCTTATGGTTCACTCGCATTACTTTGGTTGCGCGTATGTCGTTAACGGGATGTATAGGCTGAGTCTAGCACACGAAGTAGTAAATCAGGTTAACTCAAATCTGATAGATCCTAAGACTCTACATGCAAGACTGGGACACGTCAATTATAGAAAACTACTCCTGCTAGCTAGAACTCACAACATACCCCTCGACACTAAAACCAAATTTGAAAAATGTGAAATTTGTGCCCAAACTAAGATAACTAGAACACCTTTTAGTCAGGTTTCTAGGAGTACACAATTGCTAGAGTTAATACATTCCGATATTTGTGACTACAAAAGCTTTGTCACACGCGGAGGTCGGAAGTATCTGATAACTTTTATCGACGACTACTCTAGATTTAGTCACATTTATCTTCTTAAAACCAAAGATGAAGCTTTTGAAAAATTTCGTATATTCAAAAATAGGGTTGAAAATCAACTTGACATGAAAATTAAAAGGCTAAGGAGTGATAGAGGAGGCGAATACGTCTCGGGGGAGTTCAGAGACTTTCTTGCCAGCAATGGCATAATTCCTGAAACGACTGCCCCGTATTCACCACAATCCAACGGTATCGCTGAGCGAAAAAATAGGACTTTAACAGAGATGTTAAATTCCATGTTGCTGACTGCCGGCATGCCTGCGGCCTATTAGGGTGAAGCCGTCCTCACGTCAAATCACATTCTTAATAAAGTTCCTCATGCTAAGTTGACTAAGACACCCTACGAGCTTTGGTTTAAGAGGCCTCCTAGATTTGACAATCTTAAGACCTGGGGCTGTATCGCTTATGTTAGGATACCAGACTCTAGAAGAGCAAAGATTGGACCCAGGACTAATACCTGCGTCTACCTAGGATGTGCAGATGATAGTGCTGCAGACAGGTTTCTGGATCTCTCCACAAATACTATAATAGAATCTAGAGACGCTGTTTTCTTTGAGGATAAGTTCCTTAAGGACAAGAACCTGACTCTGCCAGGTCTGCCAGCCACTAGTACTGAGCCTTTAGCTGGGCCAGGACAACGTAACTCTGACACTGAGCCTGTAGACACGTTTGGTTTAGATACCAGAAGGCTATCTAGTAGAGAGAAAATGCCCAAAAGCTTCGGTACAGACTTCGTGACTTACCAAGTTGAAGCTGATCCATCCACCTATAAGGAAGCGATGCGATCTAGAGACTCTCTATTATGGAAAGAAGCTATAGACGAAGAGATGAACTCTCTTATGCAGAACAACACATGGACTTTGGTCGATTTGCCCAAAGGGGCTAAAACCATTGGAAATAAGTGGGTTTTGAGGAAGAAGCTAAATCCTGATGGAAGTATCGCAAAATACAAAGCACGTCTAGTTGCCAAAGGCTTCACTCAAGTGAGTGGTGTAGACTACTTTGATATATACTCACCTGTATGTCACTATGCGACAATTAGGATTCTTCTCGCACTAGCATCTATTGAACACTACACTGTTCATCAGATGGATGTCAAGACTGCATTTCTTAATGGAGATCTGACTGAAGAGATCTACATGCACCAGCCCGAAGGATTCGTCATAGAAGGTCTAGAAACCAAGGTCTGTAAGTTGATTAAGTCACTATACGGATTGAAACAAGCACCTAAAATGTGGCATGAAAAATTTGACACCTGTGTAAAAGGCTTGGGTTTCAAATCCAGTCTATCAGATAAATGTCTGTACGTAAGAACAAGTGCAAATAAAGTAGCCATCATATGCTTGTACGTTGATGACATGCTAATTCTGGGCACTGATCAGTCTGAAGTGAAAGACGTGAAAGTTGCCTTGACGGCACAATTTAGCATGAAAGACCTAGGTGAGGTGAAAACCATCCTAGGAATGGAAGTGAACTTCACAAAAAAGGGTATTACCCTGAGTCAGAGTCACTACATTAGGAATCTACTGGAAAAGTGGGGTTATGATAAAAACAAAAAGGCTGAGACTCCATACGATTATAACAATAGACTGAAACCGAACGAAGGTTCAGCTATTAGACAGTTGGATTATTCCAAACTCATAGGAAGTCTCATGTACGCTACTACCTGCACTAGACCTGATATAGCCTTTACGGTCGGCATGTTGAGTAGATTCACCAGTAACCCTGGGAAGGACCACTGGGACGCCTTAGACAGGCTAATGAGATACTTAAAGTATACTGAGAAGTATTCTTTATGTTACAGTGGGCATCCTCCAGTGCTTGAAGGGTATTCCGACGCATCTTGGTGCTCGGAAATAGCTGATTGTCGATCCACTAGTGGCTTTGTGTTTACACTAGGAGGAGCTGCGGTAGCTTGGAAGTCTAAGAGGCAAACGTGCATTGCACTGTCCTCTATGGAATCGGAACTCTATGCTCTCGCTTCAGCTGGAGAAGAAGCAGAGTGGATCAGAGATTTGATATTGGACATTCCAATGACGAGTCTAAAAATGAACTCTATTTCGATTTATTGTGACAATCAAGCCACCAAGACCATTGCTACAAATACGTTGTTCAATGGAAAGCGAAGGCAACTAAGGATGAAACAGGCCTGGTTGACCTATCTCACCAGTCAGGGGATAATCTCCCTATTGGACGTGAGATCAAAAGATAATGTAGCAGATGTCCTTACTAAGGGCTTATGTAAGGTTCTCACATCTAAAACATCGGGGAGATGGGATTAACGTCCATTTAGGAGGACTTAATACCTAGCTTATGTTTTAAATTCAAGAACCGCTGTCTGCTTACATTCAAGCATCTACGTTGAGCACACTAAAGTATTTCAGATGTTATCTGATGAAAGATAGAGGTGAGATAGTTGCCAGTCATTCCAAACTTGATGACTTACGCAATTATTCTTTGCCAAAGGCTGAATTGGGTATCATTCCAAAAAGGAGTACTGAGGTTGCTGATATGTGCCCTGATATTATGATTATTAGCTATATCATTCCAAACTTGATGATATAATAGTCACAGCTTGTTGTATCATTCCAAACTTGATGATATAGCACAATTGTGGAACGTCAATAATAATCTTAATAATCGAAGGAACATGGTTTGATTCTATGAAATCAATTAAATCTAATTTTGTGTAAATTAGATAGAGATGCTGTTTCTTGAGATTCTTTCCTCCCAGTTAGAGTATTAAGTTCACCCGCTGTTAGAACTAATCACTTTATTTTCTGCAAATGCTTGAATTCATAGAGATTTGTCTCATGACATTCTTGTTGTACTTGTTTGCAGGGAAAATGGAGTTTGGAGGAGAGACAGTTGATTTTGACCCAGATGAGGATGATCTGCTGTTCGCCTAGATCAACTATCAGTTTGAGATTTCCAGTTTTTTGCCTTATTTCATGTTTGGAACTTTTTTTTTTCGGTTTGAGTTTTGTATTTCGTTATCTAAAACTCATATTCAATTTTCTGGAAAAACTCTGTGTGTTTGGTCATTATTAACTATTGGATAAGTAGCCCAATTTTCTTCGCTAACATTTATATATAATATAGGAGGAGATTGTTGAGGTATATTTATATATATGTTAATGGGCTCCTTAACGGGTCGGTTAGGATCCGATAGGAATCCAAACCCGTAGTCGGGGATTTAGGGTTTCGCCTATAAATACCCTAGCTAGGGGCAACGAGGAGACCATTCCAAACTTGATGGTCACGCGGATGCTTCGAGCACTCTAACAGGTCAGGCTTTCATGAACAACTTTTATAACCACCGCATTCACAGCCATTATCGGCGTGCCAACGGAGATCAAATTGGTCCTCAAAGTCTCCCTTCTTTATGAAATAGGTACCTCAACTTTTATTTGTTTGAATTCAGTCCCTCCTCGTTAAAAATAAGCTACACTCTAACAAGAACCCTGGCTGGTTTTCTCTACCGTAAACCCATGTGCCACGCCCTGCGAATAGGGTTGATATCGAGTCGAGTTCGAACGATTTTGACTCGGCTCGAAATCGAAATTTTCGACTCGAAATCAAAATTGATTTCGAGTCGAGTCGGCTCAACTCGAAATGGCTCGATTCCGAGTCGGCTCGAAATCGAATGAAGTCGGCTCAAAATCGAATCGAGTCGGCTCAAAATCAAATCAAGTTGGCTCAAAATTTAGCAATTTTTCGTTTTATTCATAGTTTGCTCAAAATAAAATTAGGCAACCGATAAATTTAGCAAATGAAACACTTAATGCCTTCATTCTTTTTATTTAGGTTTAAATTTTGATATTTTTAATCTTAAAATAAGAATATATTAATAAATACATAAAATTTTTAATTAATTCGAGTTGATTCGAATCATATTTCGAGCGATTCAGGGCTGGCTCGAAATCGACTCGAAATCAGATTCGAGTCAAATTGAATCGACTCAAATTGAGTCGAATCAATTTTAACCGATTCCGATTCGGCTCAATTTTCGAACGATTTTCGAGTTTCGAATAATATGCTCAGCCCTACCTGCGAACGACCCTGCCCTCCTCCCTCCGAAAGCATTACGGCGGTCGAAATACAGAACGGAGGTAGCGTCGCATACTCGATCGTGTTGTTTGTCCCAGAGGCATGATCGAGCAGGAAGGCGGCAGCAAACCAGAACTCCATCCGCGGGTTTGCCAAACCTAAATGGTTGTCATAAGCCGGTATTGTTGTTGATAATAAAACATTAGCCACTATGGCTGAAAAAAATTGTGGCTAATACTTCAATTATAATAATGAGAGGGCAGAATTGTGACTAAAACATCATTATTAGCCATGACTTGAAAATTTGTATCTAATACTATGTAGCATTAACCACAAGTTTGGAATTTGTGGTAGATATTAAGAACTAACCACGATCAGCAACCGTGGCAAAAACAATTTCTGTAAAATATTTATCTTGGTGAGATAATAAATTTATGGAGGGATTATTCATTACAATATTGTTTCTTTGTCACTTTGTGCGACTTTTAGTCACGACCTTTTACCGTGGTTAGGCCGTGGCAAAAAATATTAGCCGCAGTCCTAAAGTTTTGCCATGGCAAATTGGAGCAAAAGTAAGGTCTGGGATCCGAATGATACTATTGGTCCGGGATCAATGAGGCGCCAGCAAAGAAATGGGGCTCATGCATACAATTTTGTGTGGAACCCTCATCAGGTCTGACTTCTTTGATTTCCTGAGTGTTCCTTTTCAACCGAGTCAGGGACGAAAAAAATTTCCGCAAATTGCTCTTACAAATCAACTTAAAAATTTTAAATTTTGTATAATTGTTCTTATTATTTATTTATTTTTCATGTACAAATGATGACATCTTAACTTAAATATCTACCTTGAAGTCCAATTTCGAGTAAGTTAGAGTAATTGGAGTTGAAGCTAAAAACTGAAATTTGTCTTGTTCAGGTTGTTGCGGACTAACTCGACGCCCTGGTCGGACCGGATAACCTTGGACCGCCTTAGCTCGCGGAGCGGTCGAGCGCGCACACAGTCAGTTGAAAAGGGGGAATGAACACAGAGAGTTTTAGCGTGGAAAACCCTTCAACCGGGTGAAAAACCACGTGACCGGGTCGCTGCCGGTCAAAATCCACTAGATTGCTGGAGGTTACAATTTGATGGGGGAATCGGGGCGACAGGCCGCTCCCGTTACAATCTTGAAGAGGGGGAGAGTGTATGCAGCCGTTGGTGGGCAACAGACTGCCTCACCAAAGGAACTTGGACGGTGGAATGCGCGGGACGCTTTAGGCGTGTACGTTCAGAGGCGGTGTGTATTCCAGGGTTGTTGCTGCTTCCCTTGCTCGTCTTTCTCTGTTCTGGGGGTGCTTCCTTTGCGATTGAGCGCTAGTGGGGTGCCAATAGCCAATGACGGGGCCGACGGCCTATGACGAGTGCTGATAGCCGTTGGCGGGTGCAGATAGCCACTGGGGGCCGCTGGAGATCTCGGGCGGTGGCCGGTGGTTGGCGGCGAGAGGCGGCCGCTGGTTGTTGGCGACGAGGGGTGGCCGCCGGCGGAGAAGAACGGGAGAGCTTCCACCTGAGGAAGAAGAAGGGGGGAAGGCGTAGGAGAAGAAGATGATGAAATGAGGAGCCCCTGGGGTCCTTTTATAGGCTCCAGGGGGAAGTTATGGCGGGCCCCACCACTAACATAGTGGGTTAGTGGGTGGTTTTGCCCCGATCGGACGGCCGGCGGGGCCTCCCCCTCGATCGGACGGTGGGGAGGTCATCCCGAGGCGGGGCCGCCCGGACGACGCCGACGGCGAGGAGGCGGTCGGACACGGCGGCGGCCGGCCATGGCCGAGGCCGGTCACGGCTGCGGCCGGCCATGATGTCGGCCATGGCCGGGGCCATGGCCGAGGCCGGCCATGGCCGGGGCCATGGCCGAGGCCGGCCATGGCCGGGGCCATGGCCGAGGCCGGCCATGGCCGGGGCCATGGCCGAGGCCGGCCATGGCCGGGGCCATGGCCATGGCCGAGGCCGGCCATGGCCGAGGCCGGCCATGGCCGAGGCCTGCCATGGCCATGGCCGAGGCCGGCCACGGCCGAGGCCGGCCATGGCCAGGCCATGGCCATGGCCGAGGTCGGCCACGGCCGAGGCCGGCCACGGCCGAGGCCGGCCATGGCCGGGGCCATGGCCGAGGCCGGCCATGGCCTCCGCCGGCCATGGCCGCGGCCGGCCATGGCCGAGGCCGGCCATGGCCGCGGCCGGCCATGGCCGAGGCCGGCCATGGCCGCGGCCGGCCATGGCCGGAGGGGAACCGCCGGCGGCGGTTCCTTCCCCTAAAGGTGGGGAGAAAGGGGGCTCACTCCCATGATCTCCATGAGAGATCATGGGGGTTAGGGGGGCCCACCCATGATCTCCATTGATGGGGATCATGGGGGTCTCCTTTTCCTTATAAATTAAGGTGGAGCCCATCAATTGCCCCCCAAATCTCTTTCAGTTGGGAGGGAAGCGAGCACGGGGAGAGATTTCTAACTCTGGTCGCGGTGGTGATTGCCAGCGTGGAATCCGGGATGGCGGCGATGGCGTGCGGTTCTAAGGTACGATGGTGCGCGCTAGTTTGGAAAGCGGGCGTCAGGCGAGCATGCGCGGAGGCCGGCAAGGTGCAGGAATCGGCCGTGCATGGCCGTGCGTGCGCGGAGGCGGTCCGTGCGCGGACGTGCTGTGTGCGCCGGCCGCGCGTGCTGCGCACGCTGGCGGCCCGCGCGTTGGCCGCCCGTGCGCTGGCCGCACGCGCGCAGGCCGCGCGGGCTGGCCGGGCGCGCAGGCCGGGCGCGCGCAGGCCGCGCGCGCGCAGGCCGCGCGGGCTGGCCGCGCGCGCGCTGGCTGCGCGCGCCCTGGCCGTGCGCGCGCTGGCCGCGCGTGCTGGCCGTGCTGGCTGCGCGTGCTGGCCGTGCGTGCCGCGCGCGCAGGCCGCGCGCGCCGCGAGCGCGGGCTGCTCGTATGCGCGTGCGCAGGCCGCGCACGCTGGCCGCGTGCGCAGGTCGGTCCTGGCGCAGGTACGCGTGCGCGCAGGTTATGCGCGCGCGCCGGCGGTGCTTGTGCGGAGGTCGTATGTACGTGCAGGCCGGGCGTACGTGCATGCCGTGCGCGCCTGCAAGCCGTGCGCGGTTTGTGCGTGTGAATAGTTACGTAATTTTACCACTTTTGGACTGACTAGTTTTTTGTGGTACGCAGGTACCGAAGCGCTCTGCTGGACCAATGCGTCTACGCTCCTCGTTGACTGAAGATGGTGTGGCTATTTGGAGAACGAAGTTCGGACTTCCTCCTGACTTGGAGGTGAGGATCCCGCGTCCCGAGGAGCGGGTTCAAAATCCTCCCCGTGGTTGGCTGACTGTCTGCGAAGTGTCGCTCAGATCTGGTTTCCGTCTTCCTCCCTGCGACGAGGTGGTGGAGATTCTGAAGTTTTGCGGAGTTCCTATTTCCCAGTTTGCCCCAACCGGGGTTACTCGTATCATTGGCTTGATTGCTTTTCTTCGTGAGCACGGGGGCTCTCTTTCTCTAGACCAGTTCCGTGATTGGTGCGACGTGCGCTTTGATGGTGGTGAACGGATCGAGGTGCGCAACAACAAGGTTTGGCTGGAGTTTGAGTCTCGCAAAGATCGCCGTCATGGTAACACTTTGTTTGGATATGTGAAGAACTCCTGGGGTCTTCCTGAGGTGTGGAATGCGCTTCCCGATCGTTGTCGCCGTGTGAAAGGGAGGGAGCGAGACTTCTCTCCTGTGCTGGGATTTTCTGAGCCTCGTGAGTTGGCTAATCGTCTCTTCAACATATATGCATTTGTTGAAGAGAAGCGATTGTTGGGATGTGGTATTTCTGTTGGCACGGGACGGGTGGTGTCGTCTTCTCAGGGAGGGGGGCGCAAGAGAAAAGCGGTTATGGCCCCCGTTAGTGATGTTGACGTTGTGGTGGTAGCCTCTGATGATTCGGTCCCAGAGACGCAGTTACCTGTTTCCCCGGCTCCACGGGCGCTTGCTAGCGCCGCGGTTCCTCGGATGTCTTCCTCTTTGAAGGCGATGAGTGACGCGGTAAGTTGGTGACTTATTGTTTCTTCCTTCTTCCTTTATTTTTTGTTTGAAGGCGGCTAATTGCGTGTTTTCCTTTTGCAGATCGAGACTCAGGCACAGATAGCGGTCACCTGGAACGATCATTACGTGAGCTTGAAGGATGGATATCTCGCTTTACAGGAGAAGCTTCGACTGTCGATGGGCTCACTCTCTTCTCTCAAGGAAGAACATGACCGGGACATCGCGCAGTATCATCGAGTTGGGTCAAAGCTGAAGTCCAAGCTAGAAGACGTGCGTGCCTCCTTGGACGTGGAGAAAGCCGTGGTGGAGAGGACTGCCCAGATGTTGAAGTATGCGAGGGAGGAGATATCTGGCTTGGAGACTCAGTTGCATGCAGTGTGAGATGAGGTTTCAGGCCTTGAGACCCAGCTTTGTGCGGCGAGGGCGCAGGTAGAGATGTTATCTTCGGATGACCATACATCAGAACTGAAGGCCGCAGGTCTTGCGGAGTACCTGGAGTCCTTGGACTATATGCGGGATCGTAGCCTGATCGCGGAGGAGGTTCGTGATGACATTTGGTCCAAGGAAGTGGAGCCTCAGATGGATGACATACGCCAGTTAGCGCTTCGTCGTGGTGTTTCGAAGGCCTTTCGCTTCATAGGGAAGCATCTTGGGTGTGATACTTCCAGTTTCAGCTTTGCGGATATTTCAGATGATGAGCGTTCTAGCTCGGATGCTGATGATGAGTAGTTGTAGTGCTTATCTGCTATTGTATGCCTCGTCATTTATTTGTAGTCATTTGCTTCTGTTATAGCTTTTGAGATTGTCGTCGTTAGGGCTCCAATTCATTGTTTTCTATGATAGTCTTACTTGTATGTCGTTGTCCTGTGTTTTGCACAGATGCATTTTGACACGAGATGGTTGTTGGTGGGAGTTGATCTTTGTCATGGTGTATTAGTATGGGAGTGACCCATGGCTTAGTGTGTGGGCCTGGCTCGCGGCCTAGTTTGTATGAGGCCTTCTTCGTGAGGGGGTCAAGTCCTCACGGTGTTGCGTGGAACAGGTCCACGGCTTTTCGCGCGAGACGGGCTCGCGGCTTCTTCGTGAGGGGGGCAGGCCCCCACGGTGTTGCATGGAACAGGTCCACGGCTTTTCGCGCGAGACAGGCTCGCAGCTTTTTCGTGAGGGGGGCAGGCCCCCGCGGTGTTGCGTGGAACAGGTCCACGGTTTTTCGCGCGAGACAGGCTCGCGGCTTCTTCGTGAGGGGGGCAGGCCCCCACGGTGTTGCGTGGAGCAGGTCCACGGCTTTTCGCGCGAGACAGGCTCGCGGCTTCTTCGTGAGGGGGGCAGGCCCCCACGGTGTTGCGTGGAACAAGTCCACGGCTTTTCGCGCGAGACAGGCTCGCGGCTTCTTCGTGAGGGGGGCAGGCCCCCACGGTGTTGCGTGGAACAGGTCCACGGCTTTTCGCGCGAGACAGGCTCGCGGCTTCTTCGTGAGGGGGGCAGGCCCCTGCGGGGAATTTGCGCGAGGGTTGTTGTTGTAAGAAGCGTGCTGCATGGAGGCGGTTGCTGTGCACAGAGGCAGGTGTTGTGAGGAGCGTGCTGCACGGAGGCAGTTGTTGTGAGGAGCGCGCTGCACGGAGGCAGTTGCTGTAAGGAGCGCGCTGCACGGAGGCAGTTGCTGTGAGGAGCGCGCTAAACGGAGGCAGTTGTTGTGAGGAGCGCGCTGCACGGAGGCAGTTGCTGTGAGGAGCGCGCTGCACGGAGGCAGTTGCTGTGAGGAGCGCGCTGCACGGAGGCAGTTGCTGTGAGGAGCGCGCTGCACGGAGGCAGTTGCTGTGAGGAGCGCGCTGCACGGAGGCAGTTGCTGTGAGGAGCGCGCTGCACGGAGGCAGTTGCTGTGAGGAGCGCGCTGCACGGAGGCAGTTGCTGTGAGGAGCGCGCTGCACGGAGGCAGTTGTTGTGAGGAGCGCGCTGCACGGAGGCAGTTGCTGTGAGGGTAAATGGACGTCTTCATACTTGGGTGAAATGAGTACGCATTTTAAACTGCACGGATGACGCTAGCCATCAACAGACCTAAAATGAGAAAATGTTAACTTTTTTAGAGTTACAGCCGCGAAGCTGTTCTTGTGGGAATATAGAATTCATAGTAAAGTAAAATTGATAAACACTATATTAGATAGAACCCTTCTGAGGTGCGAAGCCCTCTCTTGGGTTGGTCGTCTAAGGGGTTGCCCCCCCAGTCCGGTCTAGCAAACGGTGGGCCGCGTTCCTTTCCGTGGACTTGGTTCCTATCCCCGTAAGAATCTCCCCAGGAGGCCTTGTTTGATGAGATACTCGATCTCCTCCTTGAGCTTTGAGCAGTCTTCCGTGTCGTGTCCTTGTCCATGGTGAAATTCGCAGTACTTTGTCTGGTCCCCAGTATTTTTAGCGAGAGGTCTGGGCTTGCGGAGCGCCTCTTTTCCTTGGATTGCATAAAATACATTTGTCCTGGAGGTGTTGAGGGGTGTGTACTCCCGGGGCGACTGATCTCTCTGATGGTTGTGTCGGAATATTCCTTCTTGGTGTTGAGGGGCCGACTCATTTTCCCTTTTCGCTTCTGGTTATCGTTAAACTGTTGACGATGAGCTTCAATAGCCTCGTCGGCAGCGATCTGAGCCTCGACTCTGTGTACAAGATCTGGATAGCTGGGGACGGTTTCTCTCATAAGTGCTGAGTAGAAGCCGCTAGGACGGAGACCTCCCAGGAACACTCCCCGTAGGAGCTCGGGGTCGACTCCTGGGATCTGGCGGGCTTCGGCAGTGAATCGTCGGAAGAATTCTTTGAGGGTTTCCCCTTCATTTTGGAGGATTCCAGAGAGATGTGATGGATCGCGAACGATCCTTCGATTGGCGATGAATTGGTCGGAGAACTGTCTGGTCAGTTCGGCGAAGCTGGTAACGGTGCCTGCTCTTAAAGAGTGAAACCACGTTCGAGCTTGCCCTTTGAGGGTGGTTGGGAATACTTGACATAGCAGCGGATCAGAGGCGTTGAAAATCCTCATGATAGTGGTAAAATGATTGACATGTTCGAGCGGATCATCGGTTCCATCGAATGTCTCGATGCTTGGGAGTTTGAATCCTTACGGGATCGGATGGTTGAGGATTTGTGGGGCTAAGGGGGAGCCTTGGCAAAGTGGCTGATGAGGGTGAAAATCTCTCCTCGCGGCTTGGCGGTATTCTTTAGCAATGACCTCCCTAATTTCTTCGCGAGTGAGGAGAGGATGGATGCGAGCATCGTTAACTAGATTGTGGCGGGGGTGATCCGCCCTTGCTCCCCTTGGAGGGGGATGAGTCGAACTGGCGTCATCAGAGTAGTCTTCAAGTTCTTCTTGCTCCGCAGGGGCTTCCTGGTTCCTTGCTGTATTAAGTGGTGGAGGATTGTTAGCTGGCGGAGGTGACCTTGGTGGAGCTGGAGGTGCTCCCAGGTTCCGAAGTAGTGCGAGCATCTCTGTCTGCTGCTCTTCCATTTGGCGGACACGCCCTTCCAAAGCGGGGACGGGGGCGAAAGCTGCTTCAGCAGTCAGCGGTACGTCTACGAGAGGGTGAGACCGTGCTGGCTCAGCGTGTCCGCCAAGTGCGGATCCTTCAGCAGTGCAGACACTTCTCTTTGTCATTGCGGTAATAGGGATGATAAACTTGCTCTGCGAAGGATACTGGGAATCTTTTCCCACAGACGGCGCCAAACTGTTGCGGACTAACTCGACGCTCCGGTCGGACCGGATAACCTTGGACCGCCTTAGCTCGCGGAGCGGTCGAGCGCGCACACAGTCAGTTGAAAAGGGGGAATGAACACAGAGAGTTTTAGTGTGGAAAACCCTTCAACCGGGTGAAAAATCACGTGACCGGGTCGCTGCCGGTCAAAATCCACTAGATTGCTGGAGGTTACAATTTGATGGGGGAATCGGGGCGACAGGCCGCTCCCGTTACAATCTTGAAGAGGGGGAGAGTGTATGCAGCCGTTGGTGGGCAACAGACTGCCTCACCAAAGGGACTTGGACGGTGGAATGCGCGGGACGCTTTAGGCGTGTACGTTCAGAGGCGGTGTGTATTCCAGGGTTGTTGCTGCTTCCCTTGCTCGTCTTTCTCTGTTCTAGGGGTTCTTCCTTTGCGATTGAGCGCTGGTGGGGTGCCAATAGCCGATGACGGGGCCGACGGCCTATGACGAGTGCGGATAGCCGCTGGCGGGTGCTGATAGCCACTGGGGGCCGCTGGAGATCTCGGGCGGTGGCCGGTGGTTGGCGGCGAGAGGCGGCCGCTGGTTGTTGGCGACGAGGGGTGGCCGCCGGCGGAGAAGAACGGGAGAGCTTCCACCTGAGGAAGAAGAAGGGGGGAAGGCGTAGGAGAAGAAGATGATGAAATGAGGAGCCCCTGGGGTCCTTTTATAGACTCCAGGGGGAAGTTATGGCGGGCCCCACCACTAACATAGTGGGTTAGTGGGTGGTTTTGCCCCGATCGGACGGCCGGCGGGGCCTCCCCCTCGATCGGACGGTGGGGAGGTCATCCCGAGGTGGGGCCGCCCGGACGACGCCGACGGCGAGGAGGCGGTCGGACACGGCGGCGGCCGGCCATGGCCGAGGCCGGTCACGACTGCGGCCGGCCATGATGGCGGCCGGCCATGGCCGAGGCTGGCCATGGCCGCCGCCGGCCATGGCCGGGGCCGGGGCCGGCCACGGGCCCCGGCTATGGCCGGGGCCATGGCCGGGGCCGGCCATGGCCGGGGCCATGGCCGGGGCCATGGCTGAGGCCGGCCATGGCCTCCGCCGGCCATGGCCGCGGCCGGCCATGGCCGCGGCCGGCCATGGCCGGAGGGGAACCGCCGGCGGCGGTTCCTTCCCCTAAAGGTGGGGAGAAAGGGGGCCCACTCCCATGATCTCCATGAGAGATCATGGGGGTTAGGGGGGCCCACCCATGATCTCCATTGATGGGGATCATGGGGTCTCCTTTTCCTTATAAATTAAGGTGTAGCCCATCACAGGTATTTTGTGGCTTTAATGATTGGTTAAATATTTTATGATCATTTATGTAATTTCAGATTAAATATCATAGCATAATTTTTGTAACCTTAATTAGTTAAGGCTTCATTTGGCACGGTGGCGCCGACCATGAATATGGGGGTTAAATTGTCATTCATTAACGCCCGCCCAAGGAAGTTCATCCACTTTTATGTTCAAACGGATGATGTTTGTTAGGTGATCCTTAATGAATGACGGTTTAACTCATGCGTTTACAACCGCCGCCACTGTGCCAAACGGAGTCTAAGGTTGCATTTGGCGCGGCTTATCGTAGCTTATTTGCTCCGATGAGGTTGGACAAAAACGTCATTGTCATAAAATGTATGTTTGGCATCACAAATGTTACAAAAAAGAAACTAGTTTGAGACATAAGATTTTGATATGACAATGACGTTTTTGTTCAATCTCATCGGAACAAATAAGTCGCGATCAGCTGCGCCAAACGCAGCATAAATGTGCCAGTGTAAATTTCTTAACTATCTGGTTCCTTTCTCCATGGTTGATCAAAGGGCTGTGTGATTTTTACTCAGGCTTGTCAAATTAACAACCGAATTAGGGGTAAAACTGACTATTAATTTTATTTTCCAAAAAAATATTCATTGCAATAATATGCTGCAATAAAAAATAGGAATTATAAAACATAAATTATCCTATATTAAGAATATATCCAGTAAGGCTAAAAATGTATTTATGTTGTGACTGAATCGCTTTTTAAATTATTTATTATTATATGATGCTATTTTGTTCATTTTTGGATCAATTTATCATCAATTAAGTTATTTTTCATTACCATATTTCGTTTCCTAAGACTGGTTTCAATAGAGTTTGGGATTTATTTCAAGCAAATAAAATTTGTGGGACTTATTTCACTAAAAAAAAAAGATGACTTTAAAAACTAATTTTGAAGTTTTTTCTAGTAATAATAATTTGAAATTAAAATGATTGTGTTTGTAAAGATTTCACAAAAGGTAAAGTTAAAATATCAAAAATATTTTTCATAATTGTTTGACTTGCCATCTATAATTGTAACTCCAAACAAATACTTTGAAGTCATTCGCAAATACGACGACTTATGAATGATTCAGGCTTCGTTTTGCACGGCAGTAGAGGTCACGAACACCAGTGATCATGAACTGTTGTTCGTGAACTCCCGATCTCAACTAAGAAACTTCATCCACTTTTATGTTCAAAACAAGTTTTTTTTGTGGTAGTCATAACGATTGTCATGCCAAAAATACATTCAGTGACGGTGGTGTTTTCTCCAAACTCTTCGGAGCAAAAAACGCCGCACCAAATGTAATTTTAGGGTCCATTTGGGTAGGTGATGCAAGTTAGAGATGGAGCAATAAATAAAGGCTAAGTTTTCTTAAGCATTTTTCTCCATAGATCTAATTTTTACTGTATGAATGACCTCCATTTGAAACCACCAACGCATAAAAATACCATATGTTTGATTTCAATCCAAAGGAGAAAGCTCCGTGAAAAATTGATGTTTTATCTTCATCTTCAACCACTGCAACCCACCCAAATAGGAGGAATTATTGGGTCCAAGCCCCGGTTTCAAATCTGGATCCGGGAGCTACGAATCACCGTTAAAAGGAATGTGGAGCCCACGCATTCTAGGAGTGTGACATACACTTTTGCACGGGGCCCATGCATTCAAGCCTTCTCATTGGTTCTGGTTCCAACCGGGAACCCGGACACAAAAAATTCCGCTCCAAATAGACGCAAAGATAAAATATCACTCTTAAACAAAGGACCCTCTCTACAGTTAAAATCAGACATAAAATGATGATTTAGGGGACTTAGTGATTTCAAATGAAGGCTATACAACCACTCAAAAATAGCATATATTGTTTTCAATAAAAACTCTACGAAAAAAAAGGAAAAAAAAAACAAATAAGAGGTTTAGGATCCGCTTGGAATGACTTATTTTCACCGGTCAAGCGGTTACGATCACATGAACCGGACCTTAGAACACAGTGAACCCTCCCATTTTTATAAAAGCTAAAATTGAGCTTTTTCATATTTTTCATGCTTAGGTTCACATCCCCTTCTTTATTCCTATAGCTTTTCCAACCATTGCTTTTCTAACCACGCTAATCCCATCATTTTTTGACCACCGCAGCCGTCCCAAACATAGCCATAACCTCTCACATGACGCCTTGTCAAAAGTTGCTACATTACTCGACATCCTAAAAGTCGCAAATGTCGCAAAGGCGAAAACAAACACGAGGCTAGGAGGTAGAGCGCACAAACAACACCCAACTCAGGAAAGCATGATGTGGGGGCCAATATTCTTGCATTGAGGGATAATGACACTGTCAGCTGATAACAAGCAATTCTTTATTTTGGCAGCAGAAAAAGAAATTCATGGAGTGAAATCTTGTTGGTATACTCTGAAAACATGCAGCTTTCGTAGCAACCCTACTCTGTTAACCATTGATGGGCACAAAACAGAACGGCGCTTGCTTGGGAGGGGGGCCCTCAGCCTCAGGAGTCCTTGGAGAGGGAGACGTAGTTGAGCGGTATCGCGACCTTGCTCCCGATCCTGTTGTCCCTGCCGTTAGACGACAGCAGCGGCCTCGTAAAACTCGTCGAGAAACGGCGGCCGACGGGCGTTCCCCCCGGCAGGTTTATGTTGTTCTGGGCCAGGGGCTTTTTCGCCGACAGCTGCCGCAACGGGCTCGGTTTCGTGCCGAATAGAACCTCCTGCTCAGTCGCGTACTGCTCCTGCAGCCTCTTGTGCTCCTGCAAATTTCAAAAAAAAAACTAGTGAAGAACATTCTTGCAGAGTTTTGAGGGTTCATGGCGAGAAAAATTAGTGTCCGGCATTATATGCAGATCATTATCATAGGAAGCTGTGAACTCATATAAGCCTTTGTCTGCACATAACCGTTGTGAAAAAGTGCGGCCTGAACATAACCGAAGTCGGCCTGCATATAATTATCGCCTAGTTTTCTTGGGTAAGGGAGCTAGAGACCGCAACAAGTTCCAGTTAAATAATAATAATAATAATAAAGAAATAAGCATTTGGAAAAAAAATAAAAGACATGGATTTAAATGCAGAACATGTCCACGATAATTCAATTCAAACTTTATTATAGATAGAATCCCTACACTTATTCAAATTTGATCATTATTTTGCTTTTGCCTGTAGAATCCTCAAAAATTAGAGGGGAGGTGAAGGTGACGCAGGGTAAGGTTCTAGAGAGATTAAGGGTATTTTTTATCTGCAAATCATTTTACTTGCACTAGTTTTTTTATAAATCAAAATACTAAATGAGTTACAGTATATAAAGCGAGCGAGCAAGAATGCACGGGACGTTCTATATACGTAAGAGTACTCAAAACCAAATAGCCAAGTAAATGAAAATTCATACAGATTCAAAAGGTTGAAATAAGAATTACAAAATGAGATGTCTCTTTTGTAGAAAATAAACACTTAATTCAACAATAAAAATTGACTTCAAACCAAATAAACTCACACGACAACGTAGTAGAGGGCTTGGAAGGATCTCTCGGAGTCGGCGAAGGTAGTGGCATTGAATTCCAGCCTCCTGGTAGAACATTGGGTTACTAGACAGCAAGTGTCAGGACCGTAAATGAGTTTCCGGAAGCTGGAAAGGGGGCTGATTCTGCGAGTATGAGATGGGGGTGAAAGGAGAGGGTGGAGGGGTCGGCAACGGGTTGGAGGGCTCTGGGGAGGGAGGTAGAGGGGTTGCCAACTTTGGATAGTAAGTGGGGGTGGTTGGAGATGTGGTTCCACAAGGGGTTGCAATTGTAGGCTTAGGATTTCGGCTGGATTGGAGGGGAAGGGCTTGGTTAGGAGTAGAGGGGAGGTTCACGCATGGTTGGGGGTGTGGACGGTGAGGGGCCGATTGAGTGAGAGGGAGTGGACGGTTTAGAGGGTCCACAGGTGGAGTTAGTGGAGTAGTGGAGAGCTGGGTGGGGGGGGTTGGGTGGCCGGAGATGGTCGTCGGAGGTGATTACTGGAGATGGTGGTGGTGGCCGCATGTGTTTCCGGCGATCGCATGAAAACTGAAAACGGATGAAACTTGAAGGGAGGTGGTGAAGGTTTACTGGAGCTAACCGGGGATATTTTTCAGTGATTGTCGGAAACTGGAAATGGGCAACGAACGGTTATGATTCTTCGTTCATTGTATCCCTCAAAATAAACAAAAATACAATGACAATTTAAAAAAAAAACAATGAACAATAATATTAGGATCGACAATCCGCAAGAGAGGAGCGTCCGAAGTCATCATTGGGCCCGAGGTCGGCGTGAATAATCTAATGGGTCGTGTGGCATGATCCCCATCAGGAGGTTTTGATAATTTCAAAAAATAATGGGGAGGTCTCCCAAATTATGCAAAGTTCAAAGCAAATTTTCTGTAATTATTCATGTAACTAACTATTTTTCCATCGAAAAACCAAGAAAATGAATGCGAAGATAATCGAAGAAGAATGTTATTATTAGGCACTCGCAATAAACACGTACCCTTGTTCGTCGTCTCTCCTCGTCTTTTTGTTGTCTTTGGACAGCATATTCCTCTAAGGTCTCCAGCACTGATCTCTGAAACAAGAAGAAGAGATCACTATGCTGCAAATTTTAAGAGGCATTGAAGGGTGGAATTAATACCTTATCATACAAGAAGCGCAACCCTTCATCACTCTCCCAAGCTTTAACTTTGGCTGTAAGAGTCTCAACCAGAGCTGTGCATTAACAATTAGCATCAATATTCAGCCACATGCAATATAAATAAACCACCATACATATAACGTGTTTATTGTGAGCAGTGTTGTAGATGTCGGCCGACATGTTTGACATGCCGGCCGACATAAAGGTTTTGGGGGTAAAACATCACGACATCGATATTTTAAGCAAATATGTCGTTTTTGAAAATATCGCCCGATATATCCGTTTAACCCGATATATCAGGCGATATTTCGCGACCGATATATCGTCGAGAGTATTACAAAGATTTTCTTTTCATTTTTTGAAGAGACCAAATACCGGTTAAGGTGTTGTCGTGTGACCTTGAGGTCACGGGTTCGAGTCCTGGAAGCAGCCTTTTGCAGAAATGCAGGGTAAGGTTTGCCTACATTTCACCCTTGCGGTGGGATCCTTCCTTGAACCCTCACTGCGCAGGGATGCTATGTGCACTGAGTTGTCCCTTTTGAGGAGACCAAACAGAAATAATTCATTTTGTGGTTAATTTTGTGCATCCCACTAAGTCTAGTATCGACTACTTTCTCATCTAGCTCTCATTTGGTAATCTTTATCTTATTTATTGCAGTCAATGACTCTTTCTTATGTAATTTAAAAACATATATTATTTGTATATATGTTTACTGTGTAATTTATAAACATACATTATGTATACAATTATACATATTTATAATTATACATATTTATAAAAACTGTGTAATATATATATGAATAAATTTATTTAAATATTAAAATCTGACATTGTAAAATATCCATGATATATCCCCCGCAATACGACATCCGACATTTCAAAATCAAATCGACATGAACCCGACATCCGACATCTATAACCATGATTGTGAGTGCCTATCAAGAGAGCTCTAGGTGTCACTTGTAGGTATTATCATTCTCTCATTTATTTCTTTTTTCATTGCAACAGTCCACCTCCTTAGCCATATTCCTATTCCACCTCCTTAACCCACAACCAGCCACTACCCTGCCACTATATAGCACAGACCCCCCCCCCCCCCTCCAAAAACTGACAACTTTGAGCCCTTCCCCCACAATCCAGCCTCACCCTGAACCTACCCAACCGCCTGTCTCTCCCAGAAGACCCAATTCCAGCAGCTTTCGCCCAAGCCGACTTACCCAGGTCCTGTCTAGGGTCTGTCTGAGTTCCTCCCGAGCCACCTACACCCCTGGACGAGCCTCCCTAGCCTCCCCTTCTCATTTCCAGTCCACTTCCAGCCCAGCCCCTCCACCAACAGCCCACCCTGCAGCTGTATTATCCCTCCGGACGGCCACCACACATCCCACTACCACCGGATCTCCATCTCCGCCACTCCCTACAGTCCCTGCACCTATAAATTCTTTATTTTGATGTCTTTCTTCATCATTGTACAGATTTAGTCGTTTATGTGATTATAGATGCTCTTTCTCTATATCTTTTCTGTTACATGATTTCTCATTAATTTGCCGGACTTATTCTAATTGTGCATTGAAAAAAAATCTTGCTTATTCCTGCAAATCCTTTTGGATTTACTGTGTACTGAGTAGTTTGCAAAAGTTCTATAACCTAATTATTATTTGTGAACCTGTTTTGGATCTACTGTGTAGTTTGCAAAAGTTCTATAATCTAATTATTATTTGTGAACCTGTAATGGGATGGATGGGGTATGGACGGTCTGATTAAAGATAGGATTGAAACAACTGTGTGATCTTGAACACTTGGCATCCATTTTCCCAATATACCATCAGAAGCAAGGGCCAGGATTGAATCAAGTGTGTCGCCAGCGAAGAGGTTAAATCATAGCATTTGTAGCGGGTCACAGGAGGCTCCTGGTAGACCAGGCTAAATTAAACTGTCTTAGGCCGTGGAGCGGTCAAGCGCGCAAACATTCACAGAAATAACAGAGAGTAGACAACAATTTTTAACGTGAGAAACTCGTGAATAGGGTGAAAAACCACGTGGCCGGTTCGGTACCGACCAAACTTCATTATTTGTTGGTGGTTACAAGGCTTTTGGAGAGAGCGATGGCGACAGGTCACTCCTCGTTACAACTTGAAAAAGAGAGATGCGTTCGGAGGGTAACAGGCGACCGCTCGCGAAGCTAATTCTTAGTGTTTGTTGGCGGTGGAGAACACACGATCTGGAGACTTGGTTGACTTCTTCACGTGCTCGGGGGCTGGAGCGGAGGAGGTTTGCAATTTGTCAGACAAGCGCCGAGTGCCAGGAGCACTGCACGTAGAATACTTAATGAGGGAATTCGACGGGAGGTGGAATTCTCTGGGGTGCTTTGCACGTAGGAACACAGCAGACTTCGAAGGATCTTCAGGTCGTCTTCGAAGGAGGTCTCTGACAGGGCTCTCGAGCACATAGGGGAAGAAGCGGAGGAGAGAAAAGGTGAGAATGAAGGGAGGCATGGGGTCTTATTTATAGACCCCAAAGGTGGTTACGATAGTTATGTAGTTATCCGCAGGTCGTAACCACCTAAATTATTAATTACACATCAAGCACATTATTTTAATAATTTCCCTATACGCAGACCGATATATTTTCGGCTATTTACACTCATCCATTACATGTGGTTACCCTGGTGGTTATGCGGGTAGTTACCCGTAGAACGGACGGTGGAGATCGCATGGTGACGACTAGACAGCGGCGGAATTGGCCAACGGTGAATGGGGGTCGGTCGGAGGGGAGCCCTGACGGCGAGGGCCGCGCGGAGGCCGGCCGGGCGCAAGCGAGGTCGGCAGGGCGCAGGCCGTGCCAGCCCGCGGAGGCCGACCGGACGCAGGCCATGCCAGCCGCGCGGAGGCCGGCCGGGTGCAGGCCCCGTCGGGCGCTCGGAGGTCAGCCGGGCGCAGGCCGCGCCGGCCTCGCGAAGGCCGGTCGGGCGGAGGCTGTTGGGTCCGGCCATGCAGAGGCCGTTCGGGCGGCGGTCGTGGCCGCGCGTGGGGATCGTGGTAGTGAAGCGGTGTCTGCAGAGGCGGCGGCTCGGGCGGCTGGCCGCGGGCGATTGGAACGGCGCGTAGATCACGCGCGGGATAGTTTTTCTGCTAACTCCCCACTCATTTAGTGGAGGACGGGGGAATTTCGGCTATCCGCAATCCGAAATTTCTATAAATTGAGGGAGCCCCCATCAACAATTCAGCATTAATCAATGTTTAATTACTTAGGACTTAAATTGTTTGTCATAATAGAATAAACTAATGGTCAACCCAAAGGGTTTATATAATGACCTGCTTTAAGATGTATTGATTATCCAATGAATAAGAATTAGTTCAGTTGCGGCTCACTCGGGGCTCTTGGTAGACCGGACAAAATTGGACCGTCTTAGCTCATGGGCGGTCGAGCGCGCAAACAGTAACAAAAAAGAGGAGAGAGAAGACAAGGAGGTTTTTTTACGTGGAAAATCCTGAATATGGTGAAAAACCACATGGTTGAATCAGCGCCGACCACATTTCACTATTTGTTAGTGCTTTACAAGCTTTGGGGAGAATTTGAGGGCAACAGGCCACTCCTCATTAATACTTGAGTGGAGAGAGAGACATGTTCGGAGAGTGACAGGTCACCGCTCGGCGCTCGCGAAGCTTAATGTGTCTTTGGTGGCGGTGGAGAACACACGTTCTGGAGACTTGGCGGATCTTTTCTCGTGTTCGGAGGCGGGAGCAGAAAATGCTTGCAGTTGTCAGACAAGCGTCAAGTGTCGGGAGCGCCGCACGTAGAAGGTTTGTTGGAGGATGCTTGACAAACGGCGGAGTTCTTCGGGTTGCTTTGCACGTAGGAGCA
The DNA here is from genome assembly GCA_039513925.1 of Platanthera zijinensis. Lineage (NCBI taxonomy): Eukaryota > Viridiplantae > Streptophyta > Magnoliopsida > Asparagales > Orchidaceae > Platanthera > Platanthera zijinensis. Next base: position 277,178,797 of record CM077078.1, on the reverse strand, counting down.
CAGTGGATTTCGAAGAATCTTCAAAATGTTCAAAGATCTTCGAAGGAGATGGTGGAGATTTCTGGAGAGATCGGACACATAGGGGGAGAAGGCTAGGAGGAAAAAAGGTGAGAATGAAGGAGGGTCGGGGGTCTTATTTATAGGCCCTAGGGGTGGTAACGGTGGTTACGCGGCTATCCGCAAACAGTAACCACCATATTTAATATTTACAGCCCGGTTTAATATAGTTAAACACGCGTATTATTTTAATACTTTTGATACACACAGACCGATATAATTTTGGATACTTGCACCCACCCATTATATGTGATTAGACCGGTGGAGATTGCGCGGGAATGATCGAACTGTGGTGGATTGACGAGGGCCGACCGGGAGGCGAAATGGAGGCCGCCCTCGCGGAGGCCGGACGAAAGGAGGCCCCCTCGTGCGGTGGGCGACCAAGCGGGGGCCAGCCCCGGGGAGGCCAGCCGGTCGGAGGCCGCACGCCGGCCTCGCGGAGTCCGGTCCGGCGCGGGCCTCATGGAGGCCAACATTGCAGAGGCTGGCTGGACGGCTTCCGCGTGGGGGCCTCTCTCACGAAGGCCGGCCTTGCGGAGGCCGGCCGGGTGGCTTCCACGCGGGGGCAGGCCTCGCAGAGGCTAGAAGGAAGAAGCCTGCAGGGGGGTTAGCCTCAAGGAGACCGGCAGGGCAGCTTCCGTGCAAGGGTCGGCCTCACGGAGGCCGGTCGGGCGGCTTCTGCACAGGGGAGGCCGGTTGGACGGCGTCCGCGCGGGGTCCGGCCAGGCGGAGGCCGCGCGAGGGCCGGCAGGGCAGCGTCCGCGCGAGGGCTCGTCCTCGCGAAGGTCGGTCGGGTGGAGGTCGCGCGGGGGTCGGCCGCCCACTTCCCCGTTACCGCGTGCATGGGGTGCGTGGCTGCGAGGCGGCGTGCGGAGGGGCAGCGGCCGGCCGTGCCGGCCGCGGGCAGTTAGAGTGACAGGGGGATCGTGTGTGTGGTGGTTTGTGCGCGGATCGGGTGTGTTGATTGCACGTGCAGCTGTTTTTTCCATAACTCTCCACTCATTTAGTGAAGGACATGGGAATTCCGACTACTTGCAGCCCGAAATTCTTATAAATTGAGGGATACCCCATCAAGTTCATATTTCTAGTTTATTTTGTCTCTGCCCTCACTAACATCGCACCTTAGGGTGTGCATAGTCTAGAGTCACACAAACACCACCATACCCAGTGTCACCTAATGACACTAATATTTAGATTGTGATAATCCCACAGAGCCTGAATCCGGGACTCGGGTGCATTTTCTCACTCAAGACTACACTACACAGAGCACCTAAGAGTTGTTGATATTGGAGGTAGTGTTGTATTACTATTGTGCATGCCGAAGGGACACTCGCACACAGAGGAGACACCATGGCGGGTCCGTACGCGGAGGAAGACGACGACGGGTCCATCTGCAGGAGGAGAGACCGAAGACGCAGCGCCAGCTTGATGTTTTATTTATTTCCTATTTTGTTATTTCCTACTTGGTTGTATGCATTTATTTCTTTCTCTTTATGTTGTATTCCTTATTTTATCACACGCCGCACTTATAAGGGGTGGAGTTGTACTCTCTTGGGTTATGTTTTGGATATATGAAAATTAGGATTGCTCCCTAACATGCCCTCTCGTTCTCTCCTTCCTCTCGCTCTCCACCGTCGGCCCTCCCCCTTGCCGGATTCCTCTCTAGAATTTTCCGAGAACGTATCGATTTGTTCCGACCTGCCTCACTGCCCGCAAACTCGTCGTCGGTGCTAGGGTTGTCCACCTCTGTATTGACACGATTGAGTCGATTCCGTTCTGCACTGTCCGATCTTATGACGTCGTTTTCCGCAAGGCCCGATCCCGCGCTTAGAGATTTCAATCGGTTGTTCAACCAATTCCATGTCGCATTGTTCATCAGCCGTTGTTGCAGGCTGCACCGCGTGGGGCCGACTCGTCTACGCCGCATTCAGAGCCAGCGCCCCCCCCCCCTCCCCGCCAGCACCGCACCGCGCGTTCCGCCTCTGCCTTCACCGCCTGACCGCGCCGCCTCCAACGCCAGCACCGCACCCTGTAGCCCGTCCGCTCCACCGCCGTCGTCCGCTCCAACACCGCACCCTACCGCTGCAGCCCTCCAACGCCGCAGCCGCTGCCGCATCTTCCAGCGCCACACCCCACCGCTGTCGCGTCGCATCCCAGCATTCGATGCCACGCCGCATCCCAGCCCTACCGCCGCATGCCGCCGCCACCATGGCACCGAACACCTGATCCACTGTCGAGGCCCCGTCGGAGGACGCCAATGAGACCCTCCTACGTCGTGTCAGCGCGCAGGAGTCCATTGTTGCCTCCATGCAGGCCTCCCTGCTCGCCATCCACGCCCAGCTTGATGCTCTGCAACCTCCCGCTGCCTCTTCCACCAACGAATCCGCGTGTCCGGCCTCCGGCGAGGCATCACCACCCCCGTACATCGGAGACTCTGCATTTTTTCCCGGGTCGTCTAGCTCTTGCCCTGGACCTCCCTACCTTCGTCGGCGTAGACCGGATTGGGTGGATCGCCAAGGCAAAAAAGTACTTCGATCTCCACCACACCCTCGAGCAGGATAAGGTCTCTACCGCCGTCGTGGGACTCGACGGCTTTGCCATACATTGGGCCCGATGGCTCCGGCAGTCCAACCCGACCATCTCTTGGTCAAAGATCAAGCAGGAAATGATTCGCCGCTACGACAGCCGTTATTCTGGCTCCGCCATCGAGCGACTGTGTGGAGTGTGCCAGACCGGCGCGCTGATGACTACATCAACGAGTTCATGGCCCTCGTCACCCATGTTTCGGGCTTACCTCCGGATCACTATCTCGGCTTATTCATGCAGGGCCTCCTGCCCCACGTCCGCTCCCTGCTTCGCACTCATCACCACCGGACAGTGTCCGAGGCCCTAGACATGGCTCGCCTTGTGGAGGCGGATTTGGCTCCTCGACACCCGCCACCTCCAGGCAAATCCCCGTCGGGGGGCCGATCGTGGACGACCGTTACCCGAGAGATACCAGCTCCTCGGCCTCCTCCAGCCGCTCTGCCAGGCCGATCGGGCCCTCCTCAGCGATACTCCAACCAAGAATTGGACGATCTCCGTCGCAAGGGGTTGTGTTTTTGCTGCCGTCAGCCATACTCTCTTACCCACGTCTGTGCGGTCAAGGAGTTTTGCGCCATCATCGACGATGTCGACACTGAGGTTACCTTGGCTGACTTTGAGGCCCTGAAACTATCACCGGAGGATACCCCTCTTGACCCCACCGCAGCTACATTCCATCGGTTGGAGCTATCTGTCGCCTCAGCGGGCGGGTTCTCCAGCCAGCAGACCATGCAGCTTCCGGGCACACTACAGGGTCGCACAATCATCATCATGGCATTTCTGAACACCTAGTGCAGCAACTCCGTCTTCCCTGGGCTCCCTCCCCGGATGTTGTGATCCGTATGGGCGATGGGCGCCACCGACCAACTCAGGGTTGTTGCACTGCCGTCTCGCTCTCCATAGAGCACTATTCTGTGACCGCGGACTTCTACACATTAAGCTTAGGCAGCCTCGACGCCATTCTGAGAGTGGCTTGACTTTGCACGCTCGGCGAGGTATGCATCAATTGGGAGACTATGTCCCAGCAATTCCTACACGAGGGGAAGCTATGTCGCCTCGATGGCGACTTCGCCCTCCTACGCTCTTCGATCTCCCTCTGCATGATCCAGCAGCCCTTGGATTCTCCGCGGGGTTGTGGGCCCTCTCGGGCCCGTCCGTGGTACTTTCCCCTTCTCCAACGGGCCACCAAGAGTGTTCTACTGCATTCGCCGGCGTCACCCAGCCTTCGGCAGGATCGCCACCAGCCTAGTTTTTGCTGGTCCGGAAGAAAGACGGCAGTTGGCGCCGAACTACCCAGCCAAGCTACTTGGTTGCTGCTACCACCTTCAGAGGGACCCTGGCCCGCATGAGGTCCCGATTACTGGGTCTTACCATCTGGAGACCGAAGCCACGAGGTTGTCCCAGGATCACTACTGCCGACATCGCTCCGATCAGTGCCTTGAGGACAAGGCATGTTTTCCATACGGCGGCATTGTTACGATTGCGCTTGTCGACGAGACACGCACACGCCGAGGAGACACCATGGCGGGTCCGCACGCGGAGGAAGACGACAATGGGTCTGTCTGCAGGAGGAGAGACCGAAGACGCGACGCCAGCCTGACGTTTTATTTATTTCTTATTTCGTTATTTCCTACTTGGTTGTACGCATTTATTTCTTTCCCTTTATGTTGTATTCCTTATTTTGGCAAACCCCGCACTTATAAGGCTGGAGTTGCACTCTCTTGGGTTATGTTTTGGATGTATGAGAATTAGGGTTGCTCTCTAACCTTCCCTCTCGTTCTCTCCTTCCTCTCGCTCTCCACCGCCAGCCCTCCCCCTTGCAGGATTCCTCTCAGGAATTTCTCGGGAACGTATCATGTTGTTTATCTGATCAATAAAAGGCCCTCAATTTCTCCACCAAATAATTATTTGAAGAAGTGTGTATAACTAAAAATTAAACTTTTGTTTTATTTAAGGTCTTTCTAATATGCATGATCTGCCAAGTGTTGCTCCCACAAGAAAGAGAAATACATCGAGACCGAGAACAAAAGAAACAATATTCCTTTGTTACCAAATTGGTTGACTTCACCAAAACAGTCACAGGCTTCACTTCCAGTGAGCCAAACCTCCCGACAACCTATCCCTCCTTGATAACCAAGAGAAGTGCATACAAGAGCAATTGAAATCAAGAACAAAAAGAAATAATCATCATATCCTTCAACTCTCTCTATTTACAAACCCCTTAAATTCACCAAAAACAAGTGGGATTCACTTTCAAGGAAGTGACCTCCCTAATTTGGACCCCTTTAATGTCGTCGCCGGCTACTGGCTCACGTCTAAACAGCATAGATTTATTCATTTTGGTATCTCTACCTTTTATTTCTAAGAGGGGTCTTCTGGGATGCCAATAATATATGCCCTTTAGATGTAATTTCGCATGGATCCTAAACAAACATAACACCTAGAAAGTTAAATACAAATTTTCAGAGTACAACTATTTCAAGTTTACCATAAGCTTCAGAAAAAAGACGAATAGATTGCGTAGGTATTATAACAAGTCAAGAAAACATCAATAAAGTGTAATATTTATGAAGAGAGATCACATGGTATTTTGCTGACAAGGACCCTAGCTTTCTCTGCCCGCTTCAAGTTTATATGAGTTCCCCGACCAGCATTATAGCGATTTTGATCCTGTTAGGAATGCAAACATAAGTACTTGACAAAGTCTATAAAATTGTACAAGAGTTGTGTTGCATCTATCTTAGAGATAAACAAAATGAAAACCAGCATATAAGTACATCCAGCTACATTACAGAGGATTCTACTACCAAGAACTCTCAAGTGCAGTGGCTCTTGAAACCCTTAGGAGTAGGAATCCTCTTTAATGTGGATGAGATGATTAGGTGTAAAGAACCCCTCACACTAAAACAAATTATGATAGGTATAATCTTGCATGGTTTGGTGACGCAGGACGGTCCAATCAGGAAATAATAGATGATTACTAAATGCAGACACAATTCCGACAAACTTTAACTTACAATAATTATGATTTATAAATGCAAGTGTAAGAAAACCACAAAGACAACTTCTCAAAATAGAGTGCACATGTTGAAGTATTAATGTTAGTGCAAGAACAATAATACACAAGCAAACAAAGATTAACACTAGCCACAAAAGGAGTGGAGGCAATGTTTACAATTAAGATATAACACAAATTAGGAAATAGTCATCAAGTAAACAAAGAAAAAATTAACAACCAACTTAGAACTCACACAACTAAAAAGTAGGAAGCTTAGTGGGATTGAAGTAGACACTGAATTATGGGCTCCCAATGGTGCTGAAGGCTGCTGGACAGCACAAACCAAATCCGAAAATGTGTCTCCGACTGACTGGAATTTGTTGGTTGCAACTGGTGGAAGTAGTGGCGGCTGTGGAGAGTATTGGTGGAGGACGGCAAAGGTAAATGGACCCTAGGCACAGTAAATATGTTGTAGATGCTCTGGACGGGAAGCTAGCAATTAGTCCAGGTTGAGAAACAGTGAAGGAGAATGCGGTTTGGAGGTGTTTGGAGGCTGGAAAATGATAAAGGGTGGCTGGGAAATGATAAGCGGGGCTGGAAAATGATAAAGGGGGCTGGAAAATGATAAAGGGGCTGGGAAAACTACCCCGGAGCCGTTTGTAACTTCTGGGGACAAGAGAGAGCAGCTGGAATGAAATTCCTGAAACAGGAATTGAATCTGCTCCTTCCTGGACTGATTCCAAGAGCACTCAGGAGGGGCGGACAACGCTCTGGAGGTTGGGGAAGTGTGTGAAGGTGGTTCCACGTGGGATGTTGAGGGAGAGGGAGAGGGCCGGCTGCAGTGGAGGAGGTGGGGAGAGGAGATGCTGGAGGAAATTTAAGAGATCCTAGATTTTAGGAGAGGAGTTAGTGGGGCAGTGAGGTAGTGGAGAGGTAGTTAGGGTAGTTAGGGGGTGATGGTGGTGGTTGGACATAGGTGGTGGTGTTGGCCCGGAGGTGTACTCCCGTGTTGCCAGAAAACTGAAATTGAAGAGCTTTGAGGGGTGATGGTGGAGGCTTGATGGAAGTGAACGGAGAAGATTTTTCGGCGATCATTGTAAAACTAAAAAGGAGGGAATGAAGGGGTGTTTGTAGTTGGTTTTGGAGACGGCTTGGAGAGGATATTGAAGGGCTGTCGGCTGGAGGTTTTGGGAGCCAAAAGGAGGCACCTGGCTGGTTGGGAGGGGAACGGAAGGAGGGGCTGCCGGCTGGACTTCGTGGGGATGGAAGGGGAGGATCCGGCCAGAGAAGATGTGGGGGGAATGTTGGTGGTCGGTTGGTGCTTGAGGAAGGTGATATGGGAGGGGAACGGATGTATGGAGATGTGGGAGGAGATGGGGAGAGGGTTGGCCAGCCAAGTAGAGAGAGGGAAGGGGAGGGATGATTCCAAGCTTCGCACCTAAAGGAATAATTTATTCTTTACTCCAATTTCCAATGCCTTCAAATTGACATTCCATCCCTATTTATAGACTACGGAGTCATCATGGGCGGTCATGATTCTCCAATCATGACAACCCTCAAAATATATGAGATAAAAATTCAAAAAAACAAAAAATAATAAAAAATATCAGATCATCGATCCGCATAAAATGAACAACTCCAATCATCGTGTAGGCCGATGTATGGCACGATCCCCATCACTTGGTCAAGGGTACAGGACGAATAGAGTGCCTAGAAAATTCCACATGCGTCCAATGTAGGACGACTAGAGAGTACCTTCTAGGAGTTGTGCATTAGTCTAGTAAGGGAAACTAAAGTGTGACATTTAGGGGTGTAGAAAACTCATCCTTGTATTCACTAGGTCAATTGAATGTAAGGTGTACGGTGGGCAGGCTAAGCCTACTCTACTAATGTGGAGTACTAGAGAGCTTAAGGCAGTTGCCAGTTTGATGTAGTCTTTTATCCAGAGATAAATTTAATCACTATATTATCACCCTCCATTGCACATGTGAAATCAGAAGAAAATCAAATGCTAATCAAGTGGTATATACATTTGTATATGTGGTTTTCATCGTATTCATTACTCTACTTCTATCACTCTGTAGTCTGTATATATTATTCCGATGTCCTTTCAACAGTTATGGACCAATGCATGGGATACACAATCATGAACAACATACAATAATCCATGTGGATAGAACAATGTTCAATGAGTAGAACTCAACAGAAGCAGATCAATGCATATTATACACAATAAGGGACCACATATGGGAATTTGCAGGGATACAACATAGTACATGGCCACCGTGATAATATTTTAACAGTGGTGAATTTTGTATTCAGCTCCCATGTATTTTTTTACTACCTCTGCAGCCTCTTAGATATCATATTAACAAATAATTTTTGTAAGCACATCCAAACCTTTAACAGTAAGTATCACTAAGTCCTATATAGTATTATAGCATAAAGATTATGTAACATAAATGAGAAGAATACGTCGGCATGTTTGAACAAAAAATGCTTACTTTAGTTCAAATAGCCATTACTAATCGGTCAATACCATGCAAAAAAAGTTGTTTTCACGTTCAAATAACCATTACTAACAACTAAGCAAAACTAAACACTTTCAAACACATTGAAGGAATGGCTTCTTCAAAAATTAAAATGTCTCATATACATGAAGAAACAAACAAACAAATCCTGATGAAAAATTGAAAACATGATCTCACTCATACATCAAAAATAAAAAGATGTTGCATGGCAATGTTACCCGTTCATACTCATCAATCCAACTTTCTTCTTGACAAGCAAATAACCATTTTTCCATCCTCTCCAAAATGTCCTTCCGCCGTATAGCTTGCTCTTGAGCAATGGAAATTTGATTATCCATATCAGCAAGCAATATAGAGAGATCTGCTTTTCCTGAAAACATCAAAAATAAATAGATGTTACATAGCATATTAAACATGTCGATCATATAATTATCATCACAAAATCCACTGATCTAATACTATTTGAAAAGAGGGCGACATGGAAAGCACAAATTTAACAAAAGGATAATTTGGGAACAATGATGCACAAACATGTAGAAACAACCTTGTATGATATGGCATGAATAAAATTATAACATTTATTATTATTTTAGGGCTATTTATTGGGACCTCCCCTCGAAGTTTGCATAATTACAGCTTGCATCCCTCTAACTTTCAAAATTACAAAAACCTCCCCTCAATGTTTACATGCACAAAAGTAGCCCCTTGGAGTAAATCTTCAGGGGGGGGGGGGGGGGGGGGTCTTTTTGTGCATGGATGTTATGAAATGTAAACATTGAGGGGAGGTAATTGTAATTTTGAAAGAGAGGGGTGAAAGTTGTAATCACGCAAACTTCAAGGGGAGGTCCCGGTAAATAACCCTATTATTTTTAGTTATTTGATCCAACTTGCTAGCAAAATTCATTCAATTTTAATCCCAATTTCGAGACACTCAATAATTTGTTATAGGCTTTGTGCCTAGTTATTATCTTTAAGGCTCCGTTTTGCAGAAATTGGGAGAAAGGAATTCCAATTCCTACAGGAATTGAGATTTAAGTGAATTCGAATTTTGTTGTCCGGCTAAAGGGTCACAGGAATTAAAATTAATAATTTTGTTGTTCGGATGCATGTTAGAATTATGTATGTTCAAGAATCCTAGATAAATCCAATTATCTATTAATTACATTGTGAGCAAAATTACACATGGATTCCCTTCTATTACTTCAAATCAAATAGAGCTTCCAGTTAATGATCATGTCGCCTGAGAAGAGAAGCAGAGATCCCATCACCAGAGAAAAAGGAATGTGGTGTTTTGCTTTTGTCAGAGTAACAAACGCCGACGGGGCTTCGCCTTTGATCACAAGGGTTTTCACGAGGGGTCACGAGACACAAGGTGGGAGGAATTACACAATTCTTACGTCTAGAGGTCAGAATGGGGGAGTCTTTCCTCTAGACAAAATTCCCATGGGAATTCAATTGATTTCCAATTCTGATGGCAATTCTTGACCATTGAACGGTGGAATTGGAATTGGGAATTGAATTCCAATTCTTTTCTCCAATTCCGCCCAAACGGGCAAGGCCTATTTACATTTATGCCCCTTTGTAAGTTTATTTAAAGGACCCCCTTGGGTCTTGTAATGGAAGGAAGAATTAGTCTCTTTCCCTTGTCTTTGTTTTATGAGATTATGGTAGCTCTCTCCACCCAAGCATGCCCACATCTAGACAGTCGCGATTCCAGCTCCACCGTATCCTTTACCTCCAGCCATACTCTGGTGAGCCGATAACATAGTCCTTTGATCCAATTTCGAGTAAATGTCAAAAAGACACGAACACGGCTCAAGAATACTCTTAGCACATGGAGGCCAAACTATTTCAGTAAATGCGTGTTTGAGTTTAAATTAATTTAACAGCTTTAATAGTGAGCCATGCCAATTGATGTGTTGAGTTTCCAAGACAATGTCGGAGTCTCTTTCAAAATATTCATGTTCTATAGATTCACAGCAAATAAATCATCCACCTTGTCATCCTTCTAAGAAAATTTAAAATTTGATAATAATAATAATAATAACTAATGTTGTTCTAGGCAAACTTATTTGTTGATATAAAAAATGAAATTTGGAACAAATAAATCCTAAATAAAAGTGTGAATAGATCAACCAGAATTTATGTTGTTGATTATCTTCTGTCGTGCTGCAACAAAGTCAAACTCCATGTGGACTCCTCTGTAGATTTCTTCAAGCTCATTTTGCTTCTTTAAGACGAGTTCTTTCATTTTGGTGGCTTTAAGGATATTTAATCTCTCCACTTCAAGTTCTGCCTAAAATAATTTTGGAAAACAGAAGATGAAGGTGACACATCAGATGTAACGAGTTTACAAAATAAAAATTCCATTTTTTTTCTACAAACGTGACAAAGATGAGTACCTGATTGATCACATCCATTGCAAGGGACCCGTGGTCTAATGCATCAGCAGAAGATGCCGACATCAATGAAGTTACATTGTTATATTTATTTTGTTCATACATGTCAATGTCCATGAGGTTCCATAACTCTGTCAGCATACTCCCCAGTCCTTGGAGCTATGGGAAAAAAAGATGAAATCATGATTAAAGGAAAAAACAAATGGTTTAATATCCGTGTGGCTAAGTTTTGGAAATCATTACTACAAATTAAGAAAAAGAATGAAACTGCCATTAAGAAAAAAATCACATATTGTTGTGGAGGAAGTGAAAGACTTCCTTTCGATTGGGAGTATAAATTGGAAAGTAAAGAGGAAAAGAGACCAAATTCTTTCCTCTGTATGGAAAATTTTACTCTTTTCCAAAATGAGCAAAAATGTTGAAAAACAATTCACATTAGTATTTTTTCAATAATACCCAGTCTACGCTTGCTTTAATAAAAGAATGATGTATTACTCATCTATCTTCCATTCACAATCATGGATGGAATGAAAACTTTTCATTTCTCCCTTTGAGCACTCAATCACTTAGAGCAGAACATAGATCTTTAATCTTTACTTTTCTTATCTAAACTCCAAAACAAAGTGGTAGTTACACTGCATATTCATGTACATTGTCATCATCATTAGCCTCATCCCAACAATTTAGATTCATCGATCCCCATTCTCTTTTTTCAGTAGTTATTGATCGAATCATGCGGGTGTGGTCAAGCTTGAGTAGTCTTAAGAGTCATGATCCTAGAAAATGGAATTTGGGTCAAAAAAACTATCACAAGTTCCAAATGCAGGGAAACCGTCATCATTATATTTACAACCATTGTTTCACAATATCACCGCTCAAACGTCACAACTGCCCCAAACGGAGCATAGGTTAAATTGCTCATCAAAAGCATAAAAAGAGGTGAGTGTATTGACCTTTTGCAGCCTAATTGTTTTCTCTTGCTTCAATGAATGAATGGTTCCTGACAGTCTACCAAGTGTCTCATTGCTTATACTCCTCAGCTGGATGTTTCCAGCATCAGCAAAAATGGGATGAACTTCATGAAGCATCTTACCGAAATCGAGAGATAAGACGCTACATAGCTCATTTATCGTCTTAATATTTGCACTAGCCTTTTGTAATTTTGTATCCTGTAAGAAAGCAGAAAACATTGTATTATAGTTTAAGCTTATCAACTCAAATAATGTGTACAAAAAATTAACCTTCTCTTTCTGCAGCTCGAGAAGATGAAATTTCAACTCTCCCAGCCTCTTTAGCGTCAAATCTCGTTCATCAATTTGAGGACATGCAGAACCACTAGGAAGAGTGCTTCCTGATAACTCTGTACAGATTTGAAGAATCTGGGACTGAACCTCAAAAAATTCCTTAACCCTCTCCTCTCTTTTCCTCCTTAGATCATCAAGCATGGGTTCTATCTTAGACACCTGTTCTTTGAGTGTGCATCCTTGTTTTCCTACCTGAAAAGTTAAATTCAGTCGCAAATTGACTGGTTTATTTGTCTGGTTTAGGTTTGAAATTTTGTGAAATGTAATCCAAACCAAAGCATGTTCCATATGAAGTATTATAAAAGGAATAACTTTTGGTATAACAGCTCAATGTAAATACCATCAAGTTAATGTCAATCATCCTATCATCTCTATTTTCAATAAAAAAATTTGATAAACCCTATAATTTGCAATTCTTTTCTTCTGGCATTGCTTGTCAGCTCATCGATCTTTGTTAAACCGAATCAATGTCAAACCAGAAATGTCATTTACAGTCGGATTAGTTTGGTTCAGTTTAGTTTACAGTCGGATTACAAATAACAGTTGGTTTTCAAACTAAACGCATGCTCGCACCCAGTCACAAATTTTAACCTGTTGCATGAGATTACAGACTCGCAGATAGAAAATAGATAGAAATTGCAGAGAAACTAACCGGAATTGGGTTCCCCTGGTCTCCTAAAACAGAGATTATCTTAGCAATTTCAGCTTCACCCTCAGACAATGCCTGTACCAGATCTGATTTGTGCTTTCTTTCTTGATCTACCTTCTTTCTATACACATTTAGACAATCTTGCTCAAGCCGAAGAATCATCCTATCCCTTTCATGATCAGTCTCCCCAATTTCATCCCAAAGAACCTAGATTGCTCATAAAACCAGTCATGAAAATCAATACATAATAAGCATCATATCATCATCGAAATATCAGAAATGTTAATGTGATTCTTAAATACAGAAAAAATTAAGATCGGCTCCAGAAAAAGAAATATAAAAAAATCAACAAGATCACTTATTTGAAACCTCTTGCGTTTCACTGTAAACTACATCAAAATGAAATATTGGCAGTGGCAATGCAATTATAAAGAACATAGATGCATAATGTTGAAGTAAATGTAACATACGGGCTCAAATTCGGAGAAATGAGGCGTGAAAACCCTAGGACTAGGCAGCATTCAAAGCAAATTTCTTCACAGGACAAGAATGGTGTCCGAAAATTGAAAAAAAAAACTAAAACTGTAGAAGAAATTTGGTTCCATTCCAAATTTGAACCGCCCATCGAAGAAGAACGGAAGACACGGGAAGAAATGGACATTAAAGAAGATGAAAGAACCTGCAACTCCTGTAGAAGAGAACTACATGAAGTCGCCTCCATCGGCCCCTCGATGGAGTATTGAGAAAGAGACATCGTGTTAGCTTCTCCTCCAAGCCGGCCCGCTAAACCCTAGCGGATCACAAGAAACGATCTTCCAGGGTTTCAAGCAGTAATGAAGAGAGAGAGAGAGAGAGAGAGAGAGAGAGTAGAGGAGTGTGGAAATTGGAAAGAAGTGAAAAAAAGGAAGGATTTTGAATTTTAAAAGCGCCAAAAATCGAAGAATTTGACGCGCTGTCTCCGCCGTCTCCAGCGCCGCGGAAGAATCTCTCCATCGGCTTATTTTGGCGTTGAAGCGTTGAACTCCGTTGGGTTATACTGACCGTCGATTCCTTGAGGTCACCTGTGCATCACCGTTAATTAGTAGGCTACGGGTATTTTTTTACTGTTTATAATTAGGATTTTTGAACATGCGCGCGTTGGCATGCTCAAAACCCTTGGATCTTCTTGGAGATTCGTGCCTTATATCCCACATTGCGCTGTAAAGACTTCAAATATCTATTACTAATATAAACCGAAACATTGGATCGCTACAGTAATCGGAGTAAGTTACATTTGATCTTCTGCAAATACCCTCCGACGACGCTGCTTTTTATTTAAAAAAAAAATTTGAACCCGCACCGACACCGCCGCTGGAGCCGGCGGGGGTAGGCCGGAGGCGAACCGGCAGGGCGACCCCGACGGTGGGGTCCGGCGAGGCCGCCGCCGGCGGCTAGATGAAATCAAAATATGGCAGAGCTCACGGGCAAGGCCACCGTCGGCGGTAGCCCTGCCGGTTCGCCTCCGGCCAACCCTCGTCGGGGTCGTCGGTGCCCGACTACCCGACGGTTGGCCTGCCCCTCTCCTCCCCCTCCTCCTCATCTTCCCGTGCAGCCCTCCTCCTCCTCCTCCGCCTCCTCCTCCTCCTCCTCCCCCGCTTTAATTTTATGTTATAAGTCCTAAGTTTAAAATTATATTCTATTATTCTCTTATTATATTATAGATTATATTTATATTATTATATATTTAAAATATTATATATTTATATTATTATATAATTAGATTATTATAGATTATATTTATTTTAATTTTATTTAATACGAGCATCTTCGCACGGGCTACGCCCGAGCTCGATGCTCTCGGGCGCCCTTCGGCCGCATCTGGCGTGTTGAAATCAAAAAATTGGTCTCTGTGGAGTTCAGGGTCCAAAAGAGGAGTGACCTCACACCTACCACACTCGGGGGAACCTCACGGACCAAAGACTTGGGAAACTAGGAACAGACCCTCGGCTTTAGCGTGGAGGTCCCACCACACATCCGGAAGGTCACAAGAGCACTTCCCCTCCCTCACCAATGGCTGAGCTGGGTACCTTGGAGAGCTTTCTCACTCTACCGAGAAGAAGACACCAAGGGAGGAGGAAGCCAAAAAAGTCATCCCTCCAAAGGTACCCAAGGGGATCTATTTATAGTTTTTCCAAGCTTGGGGACCAAAAGGTCTGAAATACCCCTAAGGCAAAAAGGCTCTGAGCCAATAGAAAACACTCATACCGGGGGGTAAAGCTGTAATTCCACCCCGAGGGCATAACGGTAAACCACTCCACTCTTCCCTCGCCTTGAGACCGGACGGCCTGGACGAGCTGGGCGGCCTGACGAGAGAGGCGGCCTGCCAGCTGAGGCTGGGCGAGTGCGGCTAGGCGAGAAGCAGCTAGGCAGGCTCGGCAACCTAGCGAGAGCGGCGGCCTGCGATGCGAGCTGGCGACAGCGAGGCTGGGTGAGTGCGGCTAGGCGAGAAGCGGCTAGGCGGGCTCGGCAACCTGTCGAGAGCGGCGGCATGCGAGGCGAGCTGGCGACAGCGAGGTTGGGCGAGTGCGGCTAGGCGAGAAGCGGCTAGGCGGGCTCGGCAACCTGGCGAGAGAGGCAACCTGTGAGGCGAGCTGGCGACAGCGAGGCTGGGCGAGTGCGGCTAGGCGGGCTCGGCAACTTGGCGAGAGCGGCGGCCGTCGCTGCGAGCTGGCGACAGCGAGGCTAGGCGAGTGCAGCTAGGCGAGAAGCGGTTAGGCGGGCTCAGCAACCTGGCGAGAGCGGCGGCCTTCGCGTGCTTGGTGACTAGGCGGACTGCGGGCAGCGACCTCACGAGCTCGGCGACTAGGCGGAGTGCGGGCAGTGATCTCGTGAGTTCGGCGACTAAGCGGGTACTGACCGGGACGACACCTCAAAGGGGCCGAGGGGAGATAAATTTTTCCTCCCCCTACTAGTATATGGCAAGGGCTAGACCTAAATTGGCCACCGAGAGTGCAAAATCTCTCAAAAACTTAAAAAACATAAAGCTGATCTTGCGCCTGCCGAGGAGACGCTACTCTGCGAATACGGGGTTGTACACTACTTATTATTGGAAAATGATAAATGATTATGGAAATTGGATTCGAAGAAATAAACTTGTTAGAAATGGTGTCAACCTTATGAGTGCTTCCCTTGATATCAATAACAAGTATGAGTACATATATGTAGGAAAGGAGAGAGGAGAAGAGTTCTATACAAAAGATGAGAGACTAAAGCAAGAGAGAATAAAATGGACCAAATTAATGGGCCTTTACATTATATCTTATATTCTCTAACACTCCCCTACAAGCTGGAGCATACAAGTTGTAGGCATCAAGCATGAATAAGAACTGATGGTATAAATGCCGAGGCAATGCCTTAGTGAGAATGTCAGCAACTTGCTTAGAAGCGGGAACATGCTCTAGCTCTAACTTCCTTAACTGAACCTTTTCACGGATGAAGTGTCAATCAACTTCAGTGTGTTTGGTTCGTTCATGAAATACTGGGTTCTTCACAATATGGATTGCAGCCTAACTATTACAAAGCAGAACTGCTGGCAAGGATAAAGTCACCCCTAGATCACCAAGAAGAGCCTCTAGCCAGGTGAGTTCAGAAATAACGGCGGCCATTGCATGATACTCAGCTCCAGCAGAAGAGCGGGCAACAACAGATTATTTCTTGCTGCGCCAAGTAATAAGATTCCATCCAAAGTATGTACAAAAACCCGTAGTAGAGCGTTGATCATCCAGGGAGCTCGCATAGTCCGCATCGGAATATGCAACAAGTGATAGAGAATAGGATGGTTTATACACCAACCCTTGTCCTGGAGCAGTCTTCAAATATCTGAGGATTCGTTCCACTGCTTGTAAATGAGAGCCTCAAGGAGCATGCATATACTGACTGACTACTTCGACAGCAAATGAGATATCAGGTCTTGTAACTATCAGATATATTAGTTTTCCCACAAGACGTCGATAATACTCAGGGTTTGAAAGCAGACCATCAGAGTCAGACTCATGGGCATGTAGCTTATGATTGGCATCCATCGGCGTTTCCACAGGTTTACACCCGGAGTAGCCAGCATCACGGAGAAGGTCAAGGCAGTACTTCTGTTGGGATATGATAAGTCTATCAGGACGTCTTGCGATTTCAAGGCCAAGGAAGTATCGAAGGTTTCCCAGATCTTTTGTTTGAAAAACAGAACTAAGGTGTTGTTTGACCTCTAGTATTCCTTTTGAATCATCGTCTGTGATTAGGATGTCGTCAACATAGACCAAAAGAAGAATCGTGTTTGTTGTTCTATGTCGAATGAACAGAGAGAAGTCTGCCGAACTCCGTCTAAAACCAACTGCCTGAACAGCTTTACTGAACTTATCAAACCATGCATGAGGGGATTGTTTGAGACCATAAATAGACTTCTTAAGATGACAAACTCTGGACTCCCCCGTGGTCTCAAACCCGGGAGGTTGTTACATATAGGCTGTTTCTTGTAGGTCGCCATTGAGAAACACATTCTTGATATCGAGTTGGTGCAGGGGCCACTGACGATGCACGACTACAGAGAGAATGACACGAACCGTGTTGAGCTTGGCGACCGGAGAGAAGGTCTCCTCATAGTCGAGACCACGTTGTTGAGTAAAGCCACGAGCCACCAGTCGTGCCTTAAGACGATCAACTGTCCCATCAAAAGCATGCTTGATGACAAATACCCATTTGCAACTAACTGTAGTCTGGCCAGGTGGTAGAGGAACCAGAACCCATGTCTGATTATCCCAAAGGACGCGCATTTCTTTGTCCATGGCAGCACGCCAACCCGGATGTTACAAAGCCTCCTGTACAGAAGTAGGAACAAAAATGGAGGTTAATGAAGTAGCAAAGGTGTGAAGGGTCGGAGACAGGCGATGTAGAGAGACATAATTCGCCATAGGATGAGCTGTGGAGATAGACATCGGAGATGCAGGCCGGAGAAGCACATCGGTAGAGGGAGGTCGCGGCAGGGCATTAGAACTGGGAGGGCGATGAGAGTACACACGAATGAGAGGCGGTGTCAGGCAGATTGGTGGAGGGGTGGGGGGGTAGGTGTTGGAAGGAGAGGGGGAAGAGGAGACGTGATGGAGACCACATGCCGAATTATAGGAGGAGGAAGAAAAGAATCTGTAGAGATGGTATGAAAGGGTTGATCTTCCCAAAATGTAACATCAATAGAGATGATTAGGTTACCGTCAGTAGGAGAATAACAAACATATCTTTTTTGGGTGTGGGAGTATCCAACAAACATCAACTTCATTGCACGTGGAGCGATTTTTTCTGTGGGTGGAGCCAGGTTATGAACATAACACGTACATCCAAAGACTCTGGGCGTGAGAGAGAACAGAGCTTTGGAAGGAAAGAGGAGAGTGATAGGAGCCACATTCAAGGTGGATGAGGGCATGCGATTGATGAGACAACATGCAGTAAAGATGACAAAGTTTCAATAGAGAGGTGGAACCTGCATCTGAAGTATGATAGACCGGGCGACATCGAGAAGATGTCGATTCTTCTGCTCGGCGACGTTATTCTGTTGAGGAGTATATGCACACGAGGTCTGATGAACAATACCAAACTCTGTGCAGATATTAGAGAAGGTGTGACCCGTATACTCACGTGCATTATCGGCACGAAGAATTTTCACGCAAGTAGAAAACTGAGTACGTGTCTCCACTAGAAAGGCACGAAAAGTCGAGGGGAGTTCGGTACGATCCCGAAGTAAATACAACCAGGTAACATGTGAATAATCATCAATAAATGTAACAAAATACTGATAGCCAAACACATTAGGGATCTTATAGGGCCCCCAAATATCAAAATGGACTAAGGAGAAGGGGGCATCGCACCGAGTACTAGGAGAGGTAAACGAGACACGATGTTGTTTGCCATAAATGCAAGATTCACACCGAAACTCAGAAAGGAAAACATCTGGAAGTGCTTTCTGAAGAATTGGAAGAGGAGCATGCCCAAGACGACGATGCCAGTCAACAGAAGAGATGGTGGAGAGAGCGGTGGGAAAAAGAGGAAAAGAAAATGTAGAGCCCATTGGTCAGCTACCCAGTACCGAGGATGTTCCGCGTCTTGCAATCCTGCACAACACAAGAGGTTGAATAGAAAGTTACCTCGCAATTAAGGTCGTGAATGAGACGACTAATAGAGAGAAGATTAAAAGGAGAGTCAGGAACATGAAGCACAGATCGAAGAGTAATAGAGGGCGCAAGGAGGATGTCGGTGGATCGAGAAGCGGGTAGAAACCGAGACCGCGGTAGTTGCGAGAAGAGGAAACAGGACCGTGGGTAGGAGATCGAGGCGGTTAGGAAGAGGGAGACCGCGAGAAGCCGAAGGCTGGTGGTTAGAAGCCGCGAGAAGCCGCAGGTTGGCGGATAGAAAAGTCTAACCGCTGGAGGGGACCAGATGGCTCTGCTGCCATGTTAGAAATGGTCTCAACCTTATGATCGAGTGCTTCTCTTGATATCAATAACAAGTATGAGTACATATATATAGAAAAAGAGAGAGGAGAAGAGTCCTATACAAGAGATGAAAGACTAAAGCAAGAGAATAAAATGGGCCAACTTAATGGGCCTTTACATTATATCCTATATTCTCTAACAAAACTCAAAGAATCAATTATGTGGTTACTAATTGAACAATGATGTATAACTGAGAATATCAAAATTGCTATTACTATGCAGATATTGCATTGTTTCCTCTACTGTTTATTACAACACAACACTTTCGTATAATTAAGGGCCTGTTTGGGAGAGCTTTCTAGCTCCTTTTCATTTTCTAGAAAACGCCACCGCACATAATAAATCGTTTGGAATGTCTACCGGTGGGAAAAGCTACCACCAAAAACTCCTTTTTCTCCTCTATTTGAAAAGTCACTAGTTTCCTACTTTTCAACTTTTCGAAAAGTAATTTCTCATCCCGATACACAATTGATGCTATGAAAATATTTTACTCCTCTGGATCCAGTTCGACAATACTGCGAAAACACTAGTCTTTCTCTAAATGAAAATTTCGCTCGGGCGCGATTTTTTCGCACGAGTGATTTTTTCGCCCTAACGTGAATTTTTCACCCGGACGCGAAATTTTTGGCCCGGGCGCGGAATTTTTCGTCCGTGCGCGAATTTTTCTCCCGGGCGCGAATTTTCTATCGGGGCGCGAATTTTTGGCCCGGTCACGAATTTTTCGCCCGGGGGCGAATTTTTCAGCCGGGCGCGGAATTTTTCAGTCGGGCGCGAAATTTTTCGCCCGGGTGACATTCTTTCGCCCTTGCGCGAATTTTCCAACCGGGCGCAATTTTTTTTCACCCGGACGCGAATTTTTTTTCCCGGCGCGAATATTTTGCCCGGGCGCGAATATTTCGCCCGGGCGCGAATTTTTTGTCGGGGCGCGAATTTTTGGCCCGGTTGCTAATTTTTCGCCCGGACGCGAATATTTCGTCCGGGCGTGAATTTTTCGCACGGGCGACATTCTTTCGCCCGAGCACGAATTTTTCGCCTGGGCGACATTCTTTCGCTCGGGCGCGAATTTTTCGTCCGGGAGACGTTCTTTTGCCCGGGCGCGAATTTTTCACCCGGCCGCAAAATTTTTCACCCAGGCGCGAATTTTTTCTCCCGACGCGAATTTTTCGCCCGGGCGCGAATTTTTCGCCCAGACGCTGTTTTTCGCCCGATTGTGCATTTTTCGCCCGGGAGCAGTTTTTCCCCGGGGGCGGTTTTTTCGCCCGGGAGCGGTTTTTTTCCTCTGGACGCAGTTTTTTCGCTCGATCGCAGTTTTTTCGCCCGATGACAATTTTTTCACCCGTGCACGATGTTTTCGCCCGGGAGCGAAATTATCGCCCGAGCGCGAAATTTTTGCCCGGGCGCGATTTTTTCGCCCGGACTCGATTTTTTCGCCCGGGGCGATTTTTTCGCCCGAACTCGATTTTTTCGCCCGGGGCGATTTTTTCGCCCGGGCGCGATTTTTTCGCCCGGGCGCTATTTTTTCGCCCGGGCCCGATTTTTTCGCCCGGATGCGGTTTTTTCGCCCGGTCGCAATTTTTTTCTCCCGGGCGCGATTTTTTTTGATCGGGAGCGGTTTTTCGCCCGTGCACTATTTTTTTCGCCCGGGAGCGAATTTTTTGCCTCGACGTGATTTTTTGCCCGTTCGTGATTTTTTTGCCCGGTCGTGTATTTTTTTCGCTTGTAAGCTATTTTTTCCACTCGAATGCAATTTTTTTCGCTTTCGAGCGGAAATATCGCGTCCGTGCGAAAAATTCTTGTCTGTGCAAAAAATTCGCGCCCGGGCGAAATTTTCCCGCTTTGTCGAAAAATTAGTGCCCGTCCGAAAAATTCGCGCCCATCTGAAAAATTTGCCGTCATCCGAAAAATTCGGGCTCGTCCGAAAAATTCGCGCCCGTTCAAAAATTTCGCGTCCGTCCGAAAAATTGGCGCCCGTCCGAATAATTGGGGCCCGGCCGAAAATATAGGTCTCGGCCGAAAAATTGGCGTCCATGCGAAAATATCGCGCCCGGGCGAAAAATTCACGCCCGGGTGAGAAAAACCGCCACCCGGCGAAAAATTCACTCCCAGGCGAAAAAAATCTACCCCGGCGAAATAATTGCGCATTTCCCCCTGACGCGCAATTTTAATAAAAAAAGTTACCGCAACGAAGATTTGTCAAACGGTTTATAAAGTGTTTCTCCTTTTTGAAAAGCTCTGCAAAAGAAGTTCACCCAAACAGTTTTCCTTTTCTAATAGACATTTTCCAAAAGCTCTTTTTTCTACCATCATTTTGCCACCACTCCTTTTCCTTTCTGAAAAGCTTTCCCAAACAGGCCCTAAAGCTTGTTCATTAGTGCGTTTACTATACGGATTATGCATATTGTTACTGATATTTGTTGTTTGCATATACAAAAGTTAAAAAAGTAAGTTACCTGTTTAGTCATATTTTATGACTAAATCCGTTTGATTCATCATTTTAGATAGTTGAAGCAACTTCGAGTGTTTCAAAAGAAAACTCGTATGACCGAGGAAGAAAAGAAAAAGATAGCGGAAGAGCATGCAATGATATTGGTTAAAATATTCATAGAAATGGAGGAGGTGGATAGGCAAAAGAAAAAGTGTGAGGACATGTAGTGTCAGGTTTACAATGAGGATTGGAATAGGTGGGATTAGTAGTAGTGAGTTTATGTAATTTTGTGGGGCTCTGTATATTTGTGAGTATGTGAGTGTTTGTGTATATGTACATAAGTTTTAATTTAGTGAGTGCTAGCCGTTAGTTTTGCTAAGTAAGATGTTTTGTTGAAAGGCAATACTAGGAGTTTTGTATAGTTGTGTACAAGTTCTTAATAAAATAAAGTTTTGTTTGTGTTTTCTTTGTATTCATGTGCATAAAACTTATGTTGCGACAAATGCTTGAAAAAGTACTCATCTATAGATTTCCTGTGAGGTCTGAAATTGGGTCTCACAATTTGATATCAAATGGAGGGTTTTCAATAAATTTGATAGTCATGAGTACATGATACATAAACTAACTAGAAATTATTTATTACAAGCAGATTCTATTCTTTTTCCTAGGTCTCTGTCTATGTTTATTCTAGTACGCAAGTCCGAGACGGTCGAGATGATCAGGAGGTGGATAAAGATGTGTTGTCGGTGAAGTGCGATAATAGAAATCAGTCGCGTCCTCCAGTGAATGACCTTACCCAAGCTCTAGCTGAAGCCTTAAAGATTGTATTGCCAGCCCTAATCGGAACTGGTCCAACTGTTCTTCATGTTGACCATGCACCTCTGCAGGTGCATTTGCCTCCTGAGAACATACGTCTCATGAACCCAGCTCCAGTTAATATACTTGTTGTTCATGTAGTTCCTTCTGTTCCTATAGCCCCGCCTCAACACCGTCAAATAGATGTGGACCTAAAGTAATTCCTAAAATTGAAGCCACCATTTTTAAGGGAGTTTTGCTTTCGCTAGAAATCAAAGATTGGGTTTTGTGAATCGAAACGATTTTTGAAGTGATGAATTGCTCCTAGAATAGGAAGATGGGTTTAGCTGCGTTTATTTTAGAAGGGGAAGCGAAGCAATGGTGGGATAGTATTATGAAGAGGAAGTATGAAGCTCATGGTGTGTGACAGTGATTATTTTGAAAGAATTTATGCAAACAATTACGTCGTGGTTTGTCCCGAGATCTGAGAAAAGGTTGTTGCAAGTTCAATTTCTTTGGTTAGTTCAAAGTAATAAATCGGAACTACAGTATGAAGAAAAATTTACTAAATTAGGTTTTTACGCGGACTCTTTGATTGCGAAAGGAAGTCTATGAGTACTTAATCTTTTTAATTATATTTAGTTTTAGAATATTTTTCAGTAAACATATGCTTAGTTTCATTTTATATAATGTATTTTCATGTTAGATTATACATTTATATGTATTGTATTTGAAGTTCAAACTTTGTTAAATCACTGATAAAATAAGAGATGCTGGGATGTTAATGATGGAAAAACAAGAATAAAGTGATCCAAAAATTTTGAGGGAAGTATTTAAATAAAAACACATATACATGAAATGTAAAAATTTATGTGGAAAGCTGAAACCGAGGTCGCATGAACACTCAACCACAACCGAAGACAAGTAAAAGACAGCATCAATAGTAGGACAAGAGATTTCAATTGAAATTAACTTCTTTTACAGGGCGAGACATACATTGCAAGACATGATTTTACAATGTAACAAGGGAAACAAGAGATCTGTAACCGCACAAGCCCCCGAACCGCCAGCTGAGTCCGCTGAAACCGACGAAGTCGCCTAACCGCGGTTGCGGCTAACCGCGTGGACAGTTGCTATTGTATGTTGAAGGAGCCCGAATAGGACCCGCTGATAGATCGGGCGAACTGCTCTGCAAATCTGCAACTCCGATGAAGAGATCTAGTCGCTGAGACCGCGACTAGCTGCTAACCGTTGACTGTATTCGCGAACTATTCCACACCAAGCTTCCAGTAGTTGCCTAGCTGCCTGGTGTTAGCTGCATGGCTTGCATAGAACCACCTTCATTAGTCACAACAGTTAGAAAACCATAACCGCAAAATCAAGCGCGAGCTCAATCTTATTGTTCACTGTTTATTAATGACGAGTCGAGGGTTCCTATTTATAGATGTGAGGAGGAGTGTCATCACCACCTACACTGATAGGATAAACGCATCAATCCTGTCGGCTAACACTTGCATCCGCACAGTGCGAACACCAACACCTAATTGCTAGGTCGCACCATCGACAAGGCCGGATAGACGACCGGTCTGTCAACCTTGCGGATACTACTACAAGTCCACGCATCCCGCAGCCCGTGACTTGGACAAAATCCATGTCTAGCCAATACTGCCAAACTTGGTGAATACCTGAGCAGTCTGCAAACCAGACACACTCGACGAGCTAGGCAACTAGCTGGACTTTGTCCCCCACACCAAATCCAACAACCCGCGCGATCTCTGAGAACCCGCATCACCTGATACTGAGATCACACCCTACTGAACAACTCCAGTCCGCCACCATGCTGTCTGATCCATCAGTCTGTGCGACCTCCAGGCAACCTGTCCACGCAACTGTGCCAACTCCACGATCTAACATCCATACCGCAAGCACAGATACATGTCGGACACCATCGAGCTCTAGAAGAGTCTGCAACACCAAACCTGCCGGACTCAACGAACTCCAGATTGAGTCTGCCATACCTGCAGTTGGGACTTGTCAAAATGACCAAGTCCACATCAGCAAACTCTGAACTTCCTCGCCCGAGAAGGCACTAGCGACCTGGCGAAAATCCACCCCAGTCTACAATATCCTCCTACCTTCTTGCGATCCTGAGATCTTGTCGAACTTGGCAACCTTCAAAGGAGTCCGCCACTACCCGCGGATAAACAAACCTATATGCTCGGTTTCTCCACCAGAGTGCTTGTTGGTCCAGACCGCCAGAGAAGATCCACAATCGAAATTGGCTGTCCGACTAGGCTATCTACCTAGTCCGCACGGTCTTTGCGGTCTGTGCGGACTACCCATTCAATCCGCCGGACTTCCACCACTTCTCACTTCAACAATTTCAAGATGATATGAAGTTGAAGATGAATACTGAATTTATGTACAAAAATAATAAGCCTAAGATAAAGATAATATAAACCCTAAACCCTTAAAAACCCTAAAAACCCTAAACCCTAAAACCCATAAACCCTAAAAACCCAAAACACTAAACCCAAAACCCAAAACCCTAAACACTAGAACCTGAAACCCTAAACCCTAAACCCTAAAACTAACCCTAAACCCTAAACCCTAAACCTTAAACCCTAAACCCTAAACTATAAACCTTAAAACCCTAAACCCTAAACCCTAAAACCCTAAACTCTAAACCCTAAACCCTAAACCCTAAATTATAAACACTAAACCCTAAACCCTAAATCCTAAACCCTAAACCCTAAATCCTAAACCCTAAACCCTAAACCCTAAACCCTAAACATATCATATAGGGTTTAGGGTTTTTAGGGTTTAGGGTTATAGGATTTAGGGTTTAGGGTGTAGGGTTTAGGGTTTACGGTTTATAGTTTAGGGTTTAGGATTTAGGGTTTAAGATTTAGGTTTAGGCGATTAAAAGATGTCATGCATCGATCCATAGAAAATGATAAAGGTTAACCTAGTAGCTAGAGTGGGGGATGTTAATACCCTATGACCGAATGAATTTCGAGATCTATGTGAGGCCATTAAAGGCTAAGAGGCAATTGAGAGTCAAGAGATCGTTGAAGACGAAGAAGGGATGAATTTACAGATACTGTTATGATTTTCTAATTAATTATAATTTAAATTAAAACAAGAATTTTGACTCTAAAAATGAATACGAACAATAAAGATTATATTAGTTAATGACTTGAATGAATGATGACTGGACTAATTATTAGCAATTGATAATGGAAAATAAATTAGTAAAAATAAAATCATAAGAATCAACTATGTGGTTACTAATCAAATAAGGATATATAATGCTGTTTCCTCTACTCTTTATTATCGTACAACATTTTGTATAATGTTAGCATGTTCATTACTGCTTTTACTATACAGATTATATATATTGTTAAAGACTGATGGGGTTTTCCCAAAAAATTTCTGAACCAAACCAAAAAGACTTGGACCGAGCACACGTGGGAAAAATCAAACCGCCGGACAAATCACACGCAAAATGCTGCGCTCCCCCAAAGTTCGAAAGCACCACCACGCGCGCAGCACATGCACACGAGCGTGAACCCTGTGCACATGCGCAACACAAGCACACGAGCACGATCCTTGCACGTGCGCGCCCCGCGCAAGCACTCCCTGCGCAAGCGCAGTGCGCAAGCGGCAATCGCCACAGTCGTCGGCGGCCCCCGCCCCCTCTGACCGCCACCGCTATCGGGAACCCTGCCCGAGTCGCCCGGGAAGCACTTTCGTCATTTCGCTAAATCCGGTGATCCAGGTGACCAAAATGGAGCGACACAATTCGTCGACACAAATTCCGCCCAAACACAATTGCCAGCATATCCCTCCAGAAAACTATAAATATGTCTCCAGGCCTTCATTTGAGGACAAACAACTCCATAGACTAGAAAGAGCTCTGAGGTTTCTCGGCGAGGTCGTGGACTTGACCGATCCTCCGCTCAGGAATTTGCTTCGGTCTCCTTCTAGCGCAAATGCTCCACCAAGCTTCTGAGGCACGTTGTTCGTCTCCGTGAGAGTGCTCCCACCAAGGCTCTGCTTCAGCAGGAGCACTACCATTGAGGCTCCGTGGACTTGGAGATTTCTCCTAGTTAGAACGCTTCCATCGAGGTTCCGTAGGCTTAGCCATTTTCCTAGCCGGAGCGCTTCCATTAAGGCTCTGGGGACTTTATCTTTTTTTCGACATTTTTTACTTGTAATGAGAGGTGGCATGTCATCCTCCGAGGAAACATCACCAAACTCTTGTAAATTCCAAAGAAATAGTGGATTTTGGCTCGACACGGATCCAACCACGTGGTTTTTCACCCCTTTTGGGTTTTCCACGTCAATAAAGCCTTTAGTCATTTGTTGTTTTTTTTCTTTGATTGTTTGCACGTCCGGTCCGACTCCGAACTAAGGCGGTTCGATTCTCCAGACCGAGAAAAAATCGAGTGACCCGCAACACTAACATTTGTTGTTTGAATGTATATTAATTAAAGAGGTAAGTTACTCGCTTAGTCATATTATTTATGACTAAACTCATCATGATTCATCTTTTTAGCTAGCAGATGCAACTCTGAATGTTCTAAAAAAAGGCTTATATGATATGGCCGAGGAACAAAATAAAATGATAGCGGAAGAGTGTGCAAAATTATGGGTTAAAATATTCATTGGAATGGAGGAGGCCATGGATAGGCAAAAGAAACAGTGTGAGAGTATGCAGTGTCAGATTTGCAACGAAGACTTGAATGGATGGGGTTAGTAGTAGTGAGTTTATGTGATTTTGTGGGGCCTTGTACATGTGGACTGGGCGGTCTGCTCTGTGCTAGCTGCGGGCTGTGGTGGTGTTTCTATCCACTAGGGCAGTGATGTAACATCCCTCAAACAACTAGACCCCTAGGATTTTGTTTTGTCATGACTAGGTCATGACAAAACAATCAGAAGCTCTTAACCAAGTGGGCAATGCCCAAGGTGAAAAATCAACTTGGTTTGTTTATAGCTCATCCTCAACATTTAGACCTAAGGTTTGACTTTAGGGCTACAACTTGGTCCCATGACCCTACCACAACACCCCTAACACCTTGGGTAGTCCATAGGGTCACTAAGGACCCACTGTGGGCAGTCAAAGTGGTTAAGTTGACCTAAGTCAACCCTAACCCTAAATGGGTCAAACTAGCATACTTAGGGTCAATTGACCTTCCCTTAGCCAAGTGGACCCCACCCATGCCCTATAAACCCTAAAGTGAGGTCAATGAGTCACCAAGGATCCATTGGGGTCAACCCTAGTGGCTAAGTTGACCCAAGTCAGCCCTAGCCCCAAATTGTTCAAAGTGCCCTTACTAAGGGTCAAGTGACCTCCAAGGTACCAAGTCAACCCTACCCATCCCTACCTAGATCTTAGGGTAGGCCATTAGGTCACCAAGAACCCATTCATGGTGACACAAAAGGTAAATTTGACCAAGGTCAACCCTAGTCTAGGTTAAGTCAAACTTAGCTAAAAAATAGCTAACCCAAGCTCAAGCCCTATTTCCATTTGGGCTAACCTTATTTCCATAAAAAATATGGGTTAGTGGGTTGCCAATAGTCTGGAGTGGTCAGCAAGGTCAACCTTGATGACTAGGAGAGAGAAAACTCCAAATTCCTTTTAATAGAGGAGAGAGAAAGTGAGGAGTAAATGTCATTCATGGCCAAGGAGGCCAAGGGCCATTCTTCATTGGCTCATTCAACTCCCCATTCAATCCAGGAAGACCAGGGGGCCATTTTGGTGGCTGTTCAAGGCTAGGGGGGAAACCACCATGGCCGAGAAACACTATTCATGGCCATTAATGGTGCCATGAAGGAAGGCCTCACCCCCTCCCCCATTAAGGGCTGGGTTCAGTTTCCCTAGGGGAGAGGAGGAGATTCCAGCATTATCCCGACCACAACAGTGGCTAGGGGAGGAGTATTTCCATGTCTGAAATAAGCTTTCAATGACCATTAATGGTCATTGATGCTTGGCCTCTCCCCTCCCCCTTTTCACTATTTTAAAAGACTCACTAGACTCATGGGAGCCGGTTACAACCCTAATTACCTGAAGGAGCCGACCAAGTTCATTGTGTTGTTGCAGAAACTGAGCGCCGCTGTAACATCCCATTTTCAAATTGGACCCCCCTAGGAGTGACTTGAGCATGACTAGGTCCTATGAGTTAACCTAGGTGAGCCCAGGAGACCAAGTGACCTAAAAACCTAGTTGAGACTCACTTGGTCTGCAAATAGCAATTTTCAAAACTCTGATTTTGGGTGGCCTAGTAGGTTCAATGCGACTCTAAAAATTCCCTTAGACCTAATGTGGGCCCAATGAGTCATCAAGGACCCATTAGGGTCAACCCTAGTAGCCAAAATGACCAAGTCAACCCCAAGCCCAAATCAAGTCAAACCTAGTCTATATGGGTTAACCCAACCTCAAGCCACCCTCCCCTTAGGCTAATCTCTTGCATGGTTATTATGTATTAATTTGGTTGCCCATATCCTAGAGGATTGACCAAGTCAACCTAGTGACTAGGAGAGAGAGAGAGAAGCCTAAATTTAGAGAGATAAAGAGGAGAGAGAAAGTGAGAAGAAAGAGGGTCATTCATGGTGGGGAGGTGAATCACCCCTCTATTCTTCATCATTTAATTAATAATATGTTTTTGAGGGTTGCATTTAGGCTGGTGCCATGAATAATTTAGGCCATAGGGTGGCAGGAGAGAGAAAGCTTCAATTTCTCCTTAATGGAGGAGAGAGAAAGAGGAAAAGAGAGAGGGGAGTTATGGAGGGACACCATGAGCCACCCCATTCATCTCCCCAAGCCTTCATTCATTCCTCCTGACCTTTGGGAAGAGATTCTCATCGTTTTCCCATCAGCCACCATCAATGGAGAAGCCCAACCACCATGGCCAAACACCCCTTCATCTCCCCTCCCATGAAAAAAATTATAAAACCCCCATGCAGCCCCCTATTCTGAATTTTGACTATTCCATCTCCCTCAAAACGTCCATGGCAGTCAAAATAACATATAAGATCAATGGTTTTGGTGGAGGAACGAGGGATCGGGAAGTTCGCCGGAGAGGAAAAACGCCATGGCGAACCGCCGCCGCCGTCGTCGTCGAACCCCCCAAATAAGGTCCTCCTCCTCTCCTTCTCTCATGCTTAGATCCTAGGAATGTTTAAAAGTTGATTTCATGCCCAAACGAACCGGAGCCAAGCTTCAAAATTTCAGAAATTTGCCATTTTTCATGGACTTTTGGAGCTCTCGGGTAGGGCGGCGCCGCCACCTCCGGCCACCCTAGCTCCGGCCATGGATAGCCCCCACCACCGGGAACAAATGGGTGATGTTTCCCGGTGGTGGCGCCGCCTCAGGCCGCCGGGAAATGGGCCGCAAAAACCACCTGCGCGGGTCTATTTTCGGCTCAATCGGAGAAGATGAACAGCCTCCGTTGGATCTTGCTTTAAGATTCGTGCAACCCATATTTTCAGATTTTTCTGTATTTTAATAAAACAGTTCACTGTAGAAGGAATTTAGGCCCCTTCTGGGCATCTACTGAAAAAGTGTATAACATGAAAGTTGTAGGTATTTTGAATACCTACAATTTGATATGTAGTGGTGAATAATTGGATGAGGGGACCGCCCTGTAGAGCCTTTTTAGTAAGGGTATGTCCTACAACTAGGGTAGTTTTCTTCTAAAAATTATTTAGGCCCTTTAGGGGCATGTTCATCAAAAATGATCAACATGAATATTGTAGGCTTTTTAATTATCTACAGTTTGATATGTTATGGAAAATTTTAGGACAAGTATTCTGACCTGTAGGGTCATTTTTCTAGGGTAGGTCCTACAAATAGGGCAAATCTTTGAAAAATTCCCCACACCTAACCCTTGGTCCAAATGGTTTGAATTTTGGACAGGAGCTTAATCTCACCTAGACCTAGCTCCTGTAAAAATTGGAACCCATTTAAAGAAGTTTAACCTAGGGTTTTTCCCTAAACCTAGAGAAGCTAGGGTAAGGTAGTTGAAGGGTCAAATCACTTCAAAAGTCTCCAAAATTTTGGAGGCAAGTTTTTATGGTTATCATTTAGCTCTGATAAAAATTTCAGCCCAATTGGGTTTGAAATGATTAGGTTTTGATGTGATCAAAGATTGGTCCTTAAAGGGGAAAATTAGGGCAAGGGGTTGTTGGGGCATGGTGGGTCCAATTCTCACCCAAATGGGTTGGGATTTTGGCCAGAGCCCCATGGATAGAGAAAACACCCCCTAATGGAATTTGAGATGGTTTGGTGTGGGTTTGCCCTAGGATCCAAGTTCAAACCTTAAGGGTTGATCTATGGGATTTGTGAAGGACATATGGTTTTATGACTTTGTATGGATCTAGAGTTTAGTCCATGATGTTCTAGGGGTGGAATTATGCCCTAGGAAGGAGTTGCATGGTATGGGTATTTAGTCACATCACTTAATTCTAATTATACAAAATTAGGTCTTTATATCTTATGGAATGGATGATGAGTCAAAAGATTTTAAGTTCATGTAAAATTATGATAGAGGATGTTAATTTTGATATATTGAACAGTAGTTGTTGTTTCATGAAATTTAAATAAGTTTTCATATGGGTAACTTAACAAAAGTACATAATCGTAGAATCTTGGGAGAAATAATTTATGTGGTATTATGATTTAGATTTTAAGGAAATTGTGTACATCATGTTTTTAGGATATATTAAACCTCTGGAAATTTTATCATGATTTGTGGGATAATAATTAGAGTACTTCCTTCACAACTTAGCAAATAGAGATTTTTACTTAGGAATTATTTATGAAGTAACCAGTCATTTAAAGTTTGTGAAATTTAGTCAGAGGAGTTTTAATATCATATTACATCTCAGTGAATTTTTATGTAATTATTTGAATTATAAATTTAGGGGTTGCTTCATTAAATGTTATTGCCCATAAAAATTTAGATAAATTCAATTTGGTATATTAAATGCAAATAAAATTATTAATTTTGGTCAGAGGACTTTTCTGATGATTATCAAGGCTCTGTAAATTTTACATAATTTTATGATGATTAATTGTTGTACTTCCTTCATTAAATATGAATTGTGGAATTTCGATGAATAATTTAATTAGAGGATAAATACTATTTGTAAAATCATGGGAGTTAATATTTAGTAATAATTCACTGTTATACAGTAACTATAATTTTTGGATGACCAATACTTGAGTAGATCATGTAGTTCATGTTCATTATCACCCATGGTCAATTATTTGGAAAATTAATTAATTATCAATTTAATTAGGAAAAATCATAATTTTCTGGATTTAGGCATATTATGACATGGTAGATTCCCAGTAATTATTACAAGGGTTTTGGAAGAGAATTTAATGGACGTTCTATCATGGGCAACGTATAGGGTAGAAGGGTATGTCTGGTGTGAAAAAGGCATGAACAGTGTTAGTATGAGACTTGGATATAAGGGTGGAGTTTTGTACCTTATAGGCTTGGGAAAATGAGCATGGGATTCATCATTGGAGATTATGATGAGTAAAGATGTGTTTGGCTAGCATAGGAGGTGCTCGGGGTAGACGAAAGATCGTCTTGCCCTTGGAGTGGAAGAGTCAAATACACTAGGGTTAGATTCATTATAATATTAAAAAGGGATTGGGTAAAGGGTAGACAACCAATAACAATAAGTTCCTTGCGAAAGGGAACTTCGGGCCGTAATGCCGCCGTCTTGGTTCCTAGTGCCCCTTGAGAGCCCTTCACGGGGTATGTCGGGGGCAGTCCTGGGCTAACATAAATCTTAAAACAAACGAAAGAGTAATTAGCCTAATAGGGATTCACATTGCACACACTCATTAGTTAGGGTTGGTAATGGTTAAGTCGTCCCGAGGTGTTCAAGGGGGCGCTGTTCCGTGGTGTTCTAAGGGATGGAGTCTGGAGATGAGCCGGACGGTTTAGTCCGGGGAATTTGGTCTCGAAGGTGGTTAATACGGACGGTTTAGTCCGGGGAATTTGGTCTCGGACGTGGTTAATACAGACGGTTTAGCCCGGGAGTTTGACACTTTAAATTGCTATATATTAAACTACTGCATGTGCACAAAAATAAGAAGGATTAAGGTGGTGGGTTCTCGATATCGGGGAGTTCGATTGCACCGACACCGATATCGTTGACTCGGCAAGGTGACTAGCACTAAGCCAAGGTTAAGTCCGGCGGACCAGTCGGCAAGAGTACGCAGGAGTCCGCCTCGTGCACCAGGCGTTGAGGGCGTACGATAGGTCAGACCAGTAGTGCTTTTACTGGTTTTGAGGTGGGCGAGGCCCAACCCACCGCTTCCGTCTGCCACTACGGGAGTATCCTGGGAGTTATCTCCAGAAAGGGGGAACTAAAGGTTTGTGTACACAAAGTTGGGTGGGTGAGTTGCACTGCATGACATAACATACCCACCATATAGTTGCATATCATAATCATTCATAACAACCTTGACACCTAAAGTATAAGTGGAATGGGACGCTTATACTTTAGGACTTGCAAAACGACCCCTTGGTCTATAAGCTTGTGTGGGCAAGTTTATAAATCAAAGGTTAATTTCAATATATATATGCTGCTGTTTGATAACCGACACCCCCAACGTATAAGTGGTATGGGACACTTTATACGATGGGAGCCTTGCAAAAGACCCCTTGGCCTATGTGTACTCACATAAGCAAAGGTTTAATTTCTTACTTACTTCCTTTCTGTTATACCTATTACAACATTTATATTGCTCCCATGTCATAACTTGCTAGTTAGGTTCACCGTCATCTGCTTTTGACTACTCTCCACTTTCATGTCCTCCCCTTTCTTCCTCTCCGCCCGGTGCCTTAGAGCGTGGGGGAAGGGGTGGGGGATGATAGGACTTAGTCTTTTAGACTAACGGTTTTCGAACCATATCATTTTAGGGGATCGTGGAGCCCAGCATGGAGGAGCAGCCCAGGAGGCCGGTACGCTTGGAGATGGGACAGTCTAGCACGGGAGTCCAGACTACGGGGACTGTGAGTCCCGGCCCTTTAGTAGAGATTTAGTTTTGCTTCCGCATTGAGTGATTTTGTAGTGAGGACTTGATGTACCGGGCATGAGCCCTTTTATTTCTAGTATCATCGTACTCTGATGTTTTCTGTGGACACTCCCTTCGTGGAGTTTTATTTTATGTGATATTCTCTTTTGGTGGACTTGCTTCTCTCTTGCTTGCTACTTATTGTGATCGAAAGGCCGGCAGAATCGGCGCGTTGTAGTGACTACCTTCCCGGGTGCGAAGGTGTCACCGCAAAGCGGCGGTTCTGGGCATAAGACCCCGGGTTTTCAAAAAAAAAATGGGGTCTTACAAAGTGGTATCAGAGGAAACATCGATCGGATTAGTAGCAGTCCACAAATCCTTGGGTCACCTCCGCGCGAGATTAGTTTGCGGACAAACTAAGCAGCGGAAGCAGTGGTGTGCTCATATGGGGAATCACATGTAAATTGTCCACTTTCCATCCATTCCATTTGTACATTAGCTAACAATTGGAATTCTTCTTTGTAGCCTGCGGCAAACCCTGTCCCCAGCAGGGAGCACCTCTGGTTGCAAAGACCTCTTCTTGTAATTCTTTAGTCAATAGGTTAGACTCAACCGCTAGGATACGTGACTAACCCGACAACTTATACCGTGCCTTAGTCCGAAACAGACCTTAAGTATGAATTTGGTTAGGTAAGGAAATACCTAAAGAGATTAAAGGAGGAGTTTAATAGTTGAATGGATACCTAAGACATAAACTCTGGTGTCCCTATGGTCCCTAACAAGGATTACTCAATCTATTGGGACTGAACAATAATCCATTATCAGAATGGTAGAAGACACGTAGTATTAACCCCCGTACCAGTAACAAGATTACTCAGGGACAACTACAAGATAAACACTGAAGGTCGGGTAGGAATTCAAGTTCGAAAGAGACCCAATTGGGAGTAGGAACAACCCTGATAAGCGTGTCGTAAATTTGACTCGGAGGGTTTAAAGTATGGAGTATATCTACAAGTGTCAGTTTGGAACCCCAAGTCATAGATTGATGCCCTAGGGATTGTACACTCAGCTAGGACAGATATAACATGGTAAGATAAAAGAAAATTAGCCCAAGGAAGATATGGGCTTATCTTTTGTTTATTGGGCAAGTGAGTTAATGACTTAGGTCTCCTAGATCTAATTTAGAAAGTGTGTTGCCCCAAATACAGTAATGTTGAGGTTGGTCTTATTCGACGCCACTCGAACGATGTCATGGTAATAATGAGGAGTAACTACGAGACATAACTACTAGAAGATACCATGTGAATTTGATGACGGGTAGTAAGACTAAGTAGATTTGGGAAGATAAGACTGAGACACTATGATGTAACATCATGAGTATGATAACACTAAGAGTTTGAAAGAAATTAGCAGACGAAATATCGAAAACATATATCTTAGGTATGACCTTGCAGACTCGATTCAGATAGCATCAAGACAAGATTAGATACATTTGATGACACAAATATGGTTAGCAAGGGTCGCGGCTATGATAAATAAATGTTTGGAAAATCAAGTGTAACTACGGCAGAATGGCACAACAAATTAAAAAGGTATAAATGACAACCTCCAAAAATGCACGAGTACACCCCCTTAAATCTTGCGGACGACGGGTCATTTGACGAAGTAATCTTTCCCGTTAACGACCAGAGTTGGATAAATCATAGGGTCAAATTGATTGATTACTCTGGCATATATGAAAGAATAGGAACATGATCGCGTGGAGGAGGTTTATAGAGTCGCTGTCTACCGTTACAAACAAAAACTCAATTTACTAGAAGAAGATTGTGTGTATTAGAACTTGTCTTTCCCCGGAATGAGAAAGACGTCATGGATTTGGCTACGCACAGTGAGGTTTGCCTAATGGTATAGGCAAGTATAAGGGTTTTGAAGAACTATTATTGTCACTTCCAGAGTTGAGTGGAAGTTCGAGGATAGATTGAGCGAGATAGTTGGGGAAACCCTGATTTAGTAGTACAGTTTTGTGGTGCGATAAGATCCCGCTAGTCAAGGTCCTGTGGAGAAAGCATGGATAGAAGGAATTAACATACCCGGGATCCTCAGGACCTGATGCAGGAAAGATACCCGGAACTATTCAGTCAGGTATACCTCGCAACTCCTCAAGTGATTTAAAGTTTTCTCCCTAATTGCAATTACTAGTAGAATATTCCAGGAGATATGGGCTAAACTTTTGTTTATTGGGGCTAGCCCTTAATCATTGATCTAGTAGGTACTTCAACCCTTATGGGATGTTACAAGCTTAAGTTAACCCAGTAGAAAACATCCCCGTAGACTTAACCTTAATTTCGGGGACGAAATTTTTGTTTTGTTTATTGGGATTTGTAACATCCCATTTTCAAATTGGACCCCCCCTAGGAGTGACTTGAGCATGACTAGGTCCTATGAGTTAACCTAGGTGAGCCCAGGAGACCAAGTGACCTAAAAACCTAGTTGAGACTCACTTGGTCTGCAAATAGCAATTTTCAAAACTCTGATTTTGGGTGGCCTAGTAGGTTCAATGCGACTCTAAAAATTCCCTTAGACCTAATGTGGGCCCAATGAGTCATCAAGGACCCATTAGGGTCAACCCTAGTAGCCAAAATGACCAAGTCAACCCCAAGCCCAAATCAAGTCAAACCTAGTCTATATGGGTTAACCCAACCTCAAGCCACCCTCCCCTTAGGCTAATCTCTTGCATGATTATTATGTATTAATTTGGTTGCCCATATCCTAGAGGATTGACCAAGTCAACCTAGTGACTAGGAGAGAGAGAGAGAAGCCTAAATTTAGAGAGATAAAGAGGAGAGAGAAAGTGAGAAGAAAGAGGGTCATTCATGGTGGGGAGGTGAATCACCCCTCTATTCTTCATCATTTAATTAATAATATGTTTTTGAGGGTTGCATTTAGGCTGGTGCCATGAATAATTTCGGCCATAGGGTGGCAGGAGAGAGAAAGCTTCAATTTCTCCTTAATGGAGGAGAGAGAAAGAGGAAAAGAGAGAGGGGAGTTATGGAGGGACACCATGAGCCACCCCATTCATCTCCCCAAGCCTTCATTCATTCCTCCTGAC
This sequence comes from Platanthera zijinensis, assembly GCA_039513925.1. Taxonomy (NCBI): domain Eukaryota; kingdom Viridiplantae; phylum Streptophyta; class Magnoliopsida; order Asparagales; family Orchidaceae; genus Platanthera; species Platanthera zijinensis. The sequence continues at coordinate 277,142,391 of CM077078.1, read as the reverse complement.
CTTTGGGAAGAGATTCCCATCGTTTTCCCATCAGCCACCATCAATGGAGAAGCCCAACCACCATGGCCAAACACCCCTTCATCTCCCCTCCCATGAAAAAAATTATAAAACCCCCATGCAGCCCCCTATTCTGAATTTTGACTATTCCATCTCCCTCAAAACGTCCATGGCAGTCAAAATAACATATAAGATCAATGGTTTTGGTGGAGGAACGAGGGATCGGGAAGTTCGCCGGAGAGGAAAAACGCCATGGCGAACCGCCGCCGCCGTCGTCGTCGAACCCCCCAAATAAGGTCCTCCTCCTCTCCTTCTCTCATGCTTAGATCCTAGGAATGTTTAAAAGTTGATTTCATGCCCAAACGAACCGGAGCCAAGCTTCAAAATTTCAGAAATTTGCCATTTTTCATGGACTTTTGGAGCTCTCGGGTAGGGCGGCGCCGCCACCTCCGGCCACCCTAGCTCCGGCCATGGATAGCCCCCACCACCGGGAACAAATGGGTGATGTTTCCCGGTGGTGGCGCCGCCTCAGGCCGCCGGGAAATGGGCCGCAAAAACCACCTGCGCGGGTCTATTTTCGGCTCAATCGGAGAAGATGAACAGCCTCCGTTGGATCTTGCTTTAAGATTCGTGCAACCCATATTTTCAGATTTTTCTGTATTTTAATAAAACAGTTCACTGTAGAAGGAATTTAGGCCCCTTCTGGGCATCTACTGAAAAAGTGTATAACATAAAAGTTGTAGGTATTTTGAATACCTACAATTTGATATGTAGTGGTGAAAAATTGGATGAGGGGACCGCCCTGTAGAGCCTTTTTAGTAAGGGTATGTCCTACAACTAGGGTAGTTTTCTTCTAAAAATTATTTAGGCCCTTTAGGGGCATGTTCATCAAAAATGATCAACATGAATATTGTAGGCTTTTTAATTATCTACAGTTTGATATGTTATGGAAAATTTTAGGACAAGTATTCTGACCTGTAGGGTCATTTTTCTAGGATAGGTCCTACAAATAGGGCAAATCTTTGAAAAATTCCCCACACCTAACCCTTGGTCCAAATGGTTTGAATTTTGGACAGGGGCTTAATCTCACCTAGACCTAGCTCCTGTAAAAATTGGAACCCATTTAAAGAAGTTTAACCTAGGGTTTTGCCCTAAACCTAGAGAAGCTAGGGTAAGGTAGTTGAAGGGTCAAATCACCTCAAAAGTCTCCAAAATTTTGGAGGCATGTTTTTATGGTTATCATTTAGCTCTGATAAAAATTTCAGCCCAATTGGGTTTGAAATGATTGGGTTTTGATGTGATCAAAGATTGGTCCTTAAAGGGGAAAATTAGGGCAAGGGGTTGTTGGGGCATGGTGGGTCCAATTCTCACCCAAATGGGTTGGGATTTTGGCCAGAGCCCCATGGATAGAGAAAACACCCCCTCATGGAATTTGAGATGGTTTGGTGTGGGTTTGCCCTAGGATCCAAGTTCAAACCTTAAGGGTTGATCTATGGGGTTTGTGAAGGACATATGGTTTTATGACTTTGTATGGATCTAGAGTTTAGTCCATGATGTTCTAGGGGTGGAATTATGCCCTAGGAAGGAGTTGCATGGTATGGGTATTTAGTCACATCACTTAATTCTAATTATACAAAATTAGGTCTTTATATCTTATGGAATGGATGATGAGTCAAAAGATTTTAAGTTCATGTAAAATTATGATAGAGGATGTTAATTTTGATATATTGAACAGTAGTTGTTGTTTCATGAAATTTAAATAAGTTTTCATATGGGTAACTTAACAAAAGTACATAATCGTAGAATCTTGGGAGAAATAATTTATGTGGTATTATGATTTAGATTTTAAGGAAATTATGTACATTATGTTTTTAGGATATATTAAACCTCTGGAAATTTTATCATGATTTGTGGATAATAATTAGAGTACTTCCTTCACAACTTAGCAAATAGAGATTTTTACTTAGGAATTATTTATGAAGTAACCAGTCATTTAAAGTTTGTGAAATTTAGTCAGAGGAGTTTTAATATCATATTACATCTCAGTGAATTTTTATGGAATTATTTGAATTATAAATTTAGGGGTTGCTTCATTAAATGTTATTGCCCATAAAAATTTAGATAAATTCAATTTGGTATATTAAATGCAAATAAAATTATTAATTTTGGTCAGAGGACTTTTCTGATGATTATCAAGGCTCTGTAAATTTTACATAATTTTATGATGATTAATTGTTGTACTTCCTTCATTAAATATGAATTGTGGAATTTCGATGAATAATTTAATTAGAGGATAAATACTATTTGTAAAATCATGGGAGTTAATATTTAGTAATAATTCACTGTTATACAGTAACTATAATTTTTGGATGACCAATACTTGAGTAGATCATGTAGTTCATGTTCATTATCACCCATGGTCAATTATTTGGAAAATTAATTAATTATCAATTTAATTAGGAAAAATCATAATTTTCTGGATTTAGGCATATTATGACATGGTAGATTCCCAGTAATTATTACAAGGGTTTTGGAAGAGAATTTAATGGACGTTCTATCATGGGCAACGTATAGGGTAGAAGGGTATGTCTGGTGTGAAAAAGGCATGAACAGTGTTAGTATGAGACTTGGATATAAGGGTGGAGTTTTGTACCTTATAGGCTTGGGAAAATGAGCATGGGATTCATCATTGGAGATTATGATGAGTAAAGATGTGTTTGGCTAGCATAGGAGGTGCTCGGGGTAGACGAAAGATCGTCTTGCCCTTGGAGTGGAAGAGTCAAATACACTAGGGTTAGATTCATTATAATATTAAAAAGGGATTGGGTAAAGGGTAGACAACCAATAACAATAAGTTCCTTGCGAAAGGGAACTTCGGGCCGTAATGCCGCCGTCTTGGTTCCTAGTGCCCCTTGAGAGCCCTTCACGGGGTATGTCGGGGGCAGTCCTGGGCTAACATAAATCTTAAAACAAACGAAAGAGTAATTAGCCTAATAGGGATTCACATTGCACACACTCATTAGTTAGGGTTGGTAATGGTTAAGTCGTCCCGAGGTGTTCAAGGGGGCGCTGTTCCGTGGTGTTCTAAGGGATGGAGTCTGGAGATGAGCCGGACGGTTTAGTCCGGGGAATTTGGTCTCGAAGGTGGTTAATACGGACGGTTTAGTCCGGGGAATTTGGTCTCGGACGTGGTTAATACAGACGGTTTAGCCCGGGAGTTTGACACTTTAAATTGCTATATATTAAACTACTGCATGTGCACAAAAATAGGAAGGATTAAGGTGGTGGGTTCTCGATATCGGGGAGTTCGATTGCACCGACACCGATATCGTTGACTCGGCAAGGTGACTAGCACTAAGCCAAGGTTAAGTCTGGCGGACCAGTCGGCAAGAGTACGCAGGAGTCCGCCTCGTGCACCAGGCGTTGAGGGCGTACGATAGGTCAGACCAGTAGTGCTTTTACTGGTTTTGAGGTGGGCGAGGCCCAACCCACCGCTTCCGTCTGCCACTACGGGAGTATCCTGGGAGTTATCTCCAGAAAGGGGGAACTAAAGGTTTGTGTACACAAAGTTGGGTGGGTGAGTTGCACTGCATGACATAACATACCCACCATATAGTTGCATATCATAATCATTCATAACAACCTTGACACCTAAAGTATAAGTGGAATGGGACGCTTATACTTTAGGACTTGCAAAACGACCCCTTGGTCTATAAGCTTGTGTGGGCAAGTTTATAGATCAAAGGTTAATTTCAATATATATATGCTGCTGTTTGATAACCGACACCCCCAACGTATAAGTGGTATGGGACACTTTATACGATGGGAGCCTTGCAAAAGACCCTTTGGCCTATGTGTACTCACATAAGCAAAAGGTTTAATTTCTTACTTACTTCCTTTCTGTTATACCTATTACAACATTTATATTGCTCCCATGTCATAACTTGCTAGTTAGGTTCACCGTCATCTGCTTTTGACTACTCTCCACTTTCATGTCCTCCCCTTTCTTCCTCTCCGCCCGGTGTCTTAGAGCGTGGGGGAAGGGGTGGGGGATGATAGGACTTAGTCTTTTAGACTAACGGTTTTCGAACCATATCATTTTAGGGTATCGCGGAGCCCAGCATGGAGGAGCAGCCCAGGAGGCCGGTACGCTTGGAGATGGGACAGTCTAGCACGGGAGTCCAGACTACGGGGACTGTGAGTCCCGACCCTTTAGTAGAGATTTAGTTTTGCTTCCGCATTGAGTGATTTTGTATTGAGGACTTGATGTACCGGGCATGAGCCCTTTTATTTCTAGTATCATCGTACTCTGATGTTTTCTGTGGACACTCCCTTCGTGGAGTTTTATTTTATGTGATATTCTCTTTTGGTGGACTTGCTTCTCTCTTGCTTGCTACTTATTGTGATCGAAAGGCCGGCAGAATCGGCGCGTTGTAGTGACTACCTTCCCGGGTGCGAAGGTGTCACCGCAAAGCGGCGGTTCTGGGCATAAGACCCCGGGTTTTCAAAAAAAAAAATGGGGTCTTACAGCCGCCACCACCACCAATGGCTTCCCGGCGATCGAGGCGTCTCCAGGCCGCAAGCAAGGTCCTCCCCTTCCTCTTTTCTTATGGGTAGATCGTAAGAATTGTTAGGGATAAGGAACAGGCTCAATTGAGCCCGATCGGGTGATGAAAATCACTGGTTTTTCCGTGAAAAAAACGAGTGGTCGGGATCGCCGGAATCGGCCCCTCCGGCGGCCGTGCCGCCGCCCGGCGATAGCCACCACCTCGACGGAGGTGGTGGAGGCGGTGGCCGGCCTGGGAGGTGGCCGGATGGCCGGCTGAGGCGGCTGGAATATACTTCAGGATGGGAGGATCAGGGTCGTCGGCTGGAGGAGGAAGATGACCAGCGGCCGCCCGATTTGCTTCAAGATCTGTGCAAAGATCAAAAATTATATTTGTTAAATATTGTTTTTCTGCTTTATGTTTTACAGTCACTTGCAAATTAATTTAAAAATACCTAGAGGCTCTATATGAGTAAATGAACAATATGTAACTTGTAGCCCTAGGGGTTAACTTTAATTTAAAATTGATTTCAACCATTTTGGATAAGGGGTTAGACTACAACACCCAAAATGGTGCAACCTATGTGACCAGTCACAAAATTTATTGCCCACACCAAACCACTAAACCAAATACTTTGAAATTTAGGGCATAGGCTTTTCATAACCTTCCCCTCATACTATCCAAAAATCAGAATTTTTGGACATTATTTTTCTATAGTTTTGTGATTAATTTAATAAATCATATGGGATTTATTTAGGTGCCTTAAACTCCTCAAACACCTCCAAAATTTTGGTGGGTGATCTTGGGGGATAGTATAAGGCTCCATATTTATTTTCATCCATGTTGGGGATGGTTTAGGTTGGAAACAAGCAAACCTTAAGTTGGCTCAAGAAGGGGTAATTAGGTCATAGTACTCTTTGTGAGTTTATGTGGTCAAATCACCTCAACGGAGGCTGTGATTTTGACCACTGGTTTGTTATGACCTTGGACACCCTCTCCTGGAAGATGGGGTGGATTTGGATAGATTTGCCCTAGGACCCAAGACCAAACCCTAAGGTTGGTCTTTAGGGGTTTGTGAAGGGCATGGAATCAAATGCCCTTGTTAGGATTTGAAACTTGGTATGGAGGATGCTAGGATAGCTAAAGTTCTCTGGTAAAAATCCTGGATGATTTGGAGGTGGTTAAACTTCTCAAAACCCAAACCCTAGGATAGGACACAACTCTTATATGTGTAGAATAGGCCACCAAAACCTAATAAAAATTATAAAATTTGGGTAGTATGGTCCTAGAGATAATAAGAATCTTTGGTGATTTACTTGATAATTTTGGAACAACACATTTAGTACCTCCTATATAACACATGGAATTGCCCCTGATAGTCTTTTATTTATTATGATCTCTCTGTTTACTAAGAAGTTTTGAAAATTGGTTAGAATGAATTTTAGGTCAACATACTTATAATTTAATTTTATTATAATTTTTAGAGGTATATTTTCAGTACTTCCTTCACAAGCTTTGGGAAATTCAATTATGTTCAAAAATGGACTCTGAACTCAATGATTAGTCTTAAACTTTTAAACTCATAAAAAAGTGTACTTAGGTCAATATACACATGGAGAAATTTTATCATAATTTTTAGATGAATATTTGCAGTGGTTGTTTCATTAAGTTAAGAAAAAAGATTATAGTTCTAAATTAAAATTTGAGCTCAATATTCACATAAAAATTTGGAAACTTTGTCAGGATGCTTTTAGGGCATAATTAGTCATTCTTGAATTTTCTTATAATTTTTGAAAGCTTATTTGCAATACTTGCTTCTTTAGTTATTAATTTTGTGATTATAACCAAAATTAACAATCAAGGGTTTAAATCATGAAAATTTTTTAAAGACTTGAATCTACTGTTAGAATTCTGCCTAGTATTTACCATAATTTTGTGGAGCTTTGTACATTCCTGAAAAAGGTACTTCATGTTTAAATCACCCAACTTTGGAAGAAATTAATTAAATATCAAATAAATTAGGAAAATTATGAATTTCTGAATTTAGGTTAAACATGTCATGATAGACCTCCAATAAATATTATAAGAATTTTTGATGATAATTTGAAGTACCTTCCAATGTATACATCATATAGCTTATGATGGTCTGCGTTTAGAAAAAACTGCAGAAATCATAATAAGGTGCAAAATAAACTTAGAGAATTTGGGATATTAGAATATTGATTTAGAAATGTGAATGAATGCATCTTTAGTAGTCAAGATGAGGAGAGGTTAGTTTGACTAATATTAAGAGGTGCTCGGGATCGACGAAAGATCGTCTTTCCCGAGGAGAGGAAGGGTCTTAATACACTAGGTTAGATCCAAGGTAATATGAGAAGGGAATGGGTAATGGGTAACAACCAATAACAATAAGTGTCTTGTGAAAGGGAACGATGAGCTTCAGATACCATCATAGTTCCTAGTGCCTTTTGAGAGCCCTTCACAGGGTATACCGGGGGCAGTCCTGGGTTAACCTAAATTATAAGAACAAAATTGAAAGAGTAACTAGTCAATTAGGGATTCACACCTCACACACCCCGGTATTCTGGGAGGTTAGTTGATACGGTTGACCGAGCGGTAGGCTCGGTGGTGGTTATGGTGGACGGTAGTTCGGGGAGTCGGGGGCTCGGAAGGATTTTTGGTTACATAAATAAGGTGGTGGGTCTTCGGTATTGGACGGTCGTTCGCACCGACGTCGATACGCTGACCCGGCAGTGTCGGGGACACTTGGCCGGTGCAAGTCTGGTGGATATGGCCAGCATAGTACGTGGTGACTCTAGGTTGTGTTCTTCTAGAGGCGTACGTAAGGGCTAGTCCTGGTAGTGCGGATACCCGTCTAGGAGTGGGGGCCCGACCCACCGTATCCGTTTGCCACTACCGAGGTTCCTGGGAGTGAAGCTCGCTGCCCAAATTGGGGGAACTAAAGGTCTGTGTGCATAGAGTCGTGTGTGTGTGTTGCACCTGCATAACATTAACCCACATCATAGCATACCATGACATCATCATTCAATCCTTACCCCTAATGTATAAGTCGGTATGGGGCGTTTTATACATTAGGCCTTGCCAAACGACCCCTTAGTTTATAGGTTTGTGTGTGCAAGTCTATAAGTTATGGTTACTCTTTATAAATATCTTTTAACTACTTACAACCGACACCCTATCGTATGAACAGGAATGTGACTGTTTATACGATGGGAGCCTTGTAGAAGATCCCTTGTCTTATGTGTTCATATAGACGATCATATAAGTTAAGGTTCCACTCTTCTTACTTCTTGCCTTAATATAGTGCTTAATTCTATCTGCTATATAGAACTGTTAGATTAGCTCCACCGTCACTTGCATTTTGTACTCTCCACTTTCATAGCTTCCCTTTCCTTCTCCCCGCTCGGTGCCTAGGATCCATGGGGGGAGGGTTAGGGGATGATAGGGCTTAGTCTTTATGACTAATGGTTTTTGGACCACAATATTACAGGGGCTCTGGATGGGAGACAGGGACCAGCAGCACAGGGACCAGCACCAGCGGAGTACGGTGCGCATGGAGGTGGGTCAGTCTAGTACCGGAGCACCAGTGAGCAGCTCAGTGAGTGATTAGTACTTTCTTATAGCTTCCGCGAGAGATTGTAGTGAGGATCTGATGTACCGGGCTTAAACCCGTTTATATTTAATTTGTACTGTTCTATTGCAGTACTCTCTCTTTTCTATATATGTGGACTACTGTGATTTTCATTTATATATGATTCTGTGGACTTGATTATATTCAGTTTATATTTACTTCTCTCTCTTTGGTGATCGAAAAGGCCGGCAGAATCGACGTTTTGTAGTGGAGGCCATCCCGAGTGTCGGTGCCACCGCAAAACGGCAATTCTGGTCATAAGACCCCAGGTTTGAAAAAGAAAAAAAGGGTCTTATAGGTGACCACACTCCTCTCCGCGCCTATAAATAGGACCCCCCCTATCACATCATAAGATAACTGAGTGAACAGTAAGTCTACTCGTGAAAAGTTGCTGCAGATTGGATTTTTCTATCCGTACGGTTTGAAGAGCTAAATCAGTTTCTACTGTGTAGGTTGTGCGAACAACACTAAAGAACCAGGGACTTGATTCTGAGGTTGGTGTGGACTCTACCGTTATAATCGGTGGTTTACAGCAGGTCGCTTGCGACCAACGGTTTTTCTCTTCTGCAACTTGTTCTTCTATTTAACAAGTTGTCCGCCTCTAGGCGGCTTATTCAGTTTAGTGACAGCTGTCTGCTCGTTCTGGCGGCTAACTTTGCGATCAGGCGGCTTGCGGTTCAGCAGACAGAGTTCTCTCACCACTGGAATAACGGGCAGTCTGCACGGCTTGTTGCAGTCTTGCGACTAGGCAGCCTCAGCTGACTCAGTAGCAATTAGCAGCAGAGCCGACGGCCTGTACCTTGAGTCCGCGCAGTTTGATTAGGACTTGTATTTTTTCCTGCTTTCTTCAGATACTTTGGCAAGCATGTCTCGCCATGTATGCCTCCCTGCATACAGAATTTTTGATTAGTACAAGACTCCTGCTTTCCTTTGTTGGTTTCTCGATTGCTTGGGCTCATTATGTTTGAGTGTTCCTGCGCCTGGTGTCCCGCTTTCCGCATTCACAAAATATTTCATGGTATCAGAGGGATAAGAGGCTGAGCAGTGATCCACCAATTGTTGTTTGTTCTGCTTCTGAGAGTGTATATGACCAAGGTATCTACCATGGAAGGAGGTTATGCAAGAGGTCTTGGAATCGAACTCCGTACCTCGACTAACTATAAGAAGTGGAAGTCGTGTATGCAGAGTTATCTGTTGGGCGAGGACCTTTAGGAAGTCGTCAGAGGAGACGAAAAGCAGGAAGTTTCTGCTTCTACTGGTGCTGATGCTGATTCAGTGAAAGCCTGGAGGAAGACTAATGCTAAAGCCGAGTTTGCTCTCAAGCGGGTTATTTCACCAGAACTCTTTGACCACATCATTAGATATGTGTCTACTACGGATATCTAGACTTCCCTTGATGGGTTGTTCAACAGAAAGAATGTAGCTCGGTTACAGTTTCTGGAGAATGAGTTGGCAAGGGTCACTCAAGGTGATCTGCTCATTTCAACATTCTTCTTGAAGATGAAGAACCTATGCACTGAGATTTCAGCGATGGACCCTAATGAGCCTATTTCTGAGGCAAAGCTGAAGAGGCACATAATCTGTGGCTTGCGAAAGGAATATGTGGCCTTCGTCACTTCAGTTCAAGGCTGGCCACTCGGCCATCCTTGTTGGAACTGGAGAACTTGCTGGCTTCGCAGGAGGGCTTGGCAAGGCACCTGGAATCACTGTCTTTGAAGGAGACAGTGAGACGCTATTTTTCAGGGAAGAACAAGAAGTGGGATAAGAAGAAGTTTAATTCTTGTGAGGGACCTTTTACTTCATATCAGCAAGAGGAGAGCGTTGCTCCTAAGCAAGATTGGAAGAAGAAGAATAAGGAGTGGCTTAAATGCTACAGATGCAACCAGTCAGGACACTTCAGGAGAGACTGCAAGGTCAAGTTGCAGCCTTAGCATATTGCAGATACGGAGGAAGCTGAGTCCAGTGCTGAGGAAGCTGGATGGAGAAGTGCTTTCATGACGGGCACATGTGTCTGTGCTTTGTCCACCGTCGACTACCAAGATGACTGGATCGTGGACTCAGGGTGTGGTCACCACCTCACTAAGGATGAGTAGAAGTTCTCCTCTCTGCGAACATTCTCAGGTAACGAAGCTATCATAACCGCGGATAATACTGTTCATGTAGTAAAGAACGAAGGTGTAGTATCTTTGAGTAGTGATAAAATTTCACTTACGTTGAGGAGTGTCTATCACGTATCGGGCATGAAGAAGAACCTCTTCTTTGTGACAAACACGGTGGATGCAGGCTATCACGTTCTTTTTGGTCCAACAAAAGTGAAGTTTTTCCACAACATGCCAGTGGTCAAGGCCGACGTTGCTCATGTAGGGAGAAGAGTGAGGGACTTGTTTGTGTTATCGACAAGCTCCTATGTTGATCGGATGAGGGCCAACGATAGTACTGCTATCTGGCATGAGCGGCTGGGACATATTAGGATGGATAAACTAAAAGTCATGACAGTAAAGAGCCTTGTGAAAGGCTTGCCTAAGTTGTCATCCTTCGACGATGGCCATGTCTGTGTGGGATGTCAATATGGAAAGGCTCATAGCCTTCCATTTGATAAGTCATTGACCAGGTGTAAAACATCATTGGAGTGTATCCATGGTGATCTGATGGGGCCGACTGTAACATCTAGTATTGGAGGCTATATGCTGGTCTTGATTGATGACTACACGAGGTACACTTGGGTGTACTTCATGAAAGAAAAGTCAGATGCCTTCCGGTTATTTGTGGAGTTCAAGGAGATGGTAGAGGGTCGGCTTGGCCCGCGGATCAAGAAGTTGAGAACAGACAACAGAGGAGAGTTTGTTTCAACTGAGTTCTCAAACTTCTGCAGGAAGCATTCCATTCAAAAGGAGCTTATTTGTGCTCATACTCCACAACAAAATGGAGTAGTAAAGCGGAAGATCCATCATCTGACAGAAATGCGCAAGTGTTAGCTTCATGCTAAAGGTATTCCAAGATCCTTCTGGGCGGAGGGAATGGTATGCGCAACTTATGTCATCAATCGGATGCCTCTGAGTCCGATCAACATGAAGTATCCTCATGAGAAGATATTCAAGGAGAAACTTGGATTTAGACACCTTCGGGTGTTTGGATCTACCTGCTACGTACACATCCCAGATGCTCTGAGGACTAAGTTTGATGCAAAGGCAAGGAAGCTTATATTTGTGGGCTATGACGAGCGGAAGAATGGATGGAAATGCATGGATCCAATGATGAAGAAGTTCGTAGTTTCAAGAGACGTAGTCTTTGACGAGCTGACATCATATGGAGGTGGCTCCTCTGTGGAGCTACAAGAGAGCAGGTCGGATGGTAAGCAGGGGGAGGCTACTAAGGATCTTCTGGTGGAGCTACTTGTGTCACCAGGAGCTCTAGGTGCTTCTAGCTCTAAGGCAGAGGCTTCTGGTTCAGGAAGTAGGGGGCGTCGCTCCAAGCTTGCCTGGGAACGGAGCTAATTTAGAAGAAGCAGTTGCGGTGGTTAGCAAGGGTCAGACTCTTCAGAGATCAAAGAGGACCATCAAACCACCGGCTCGTTATAATGAAGGAAATGCGGTGAGCTTGATCTCCTGTTTCTTCACAGGCCCTCTGGATGAGCGAGAGCCTTCTAGATTTAAAGACGCTACTGGGGTATAGGAGTGGGAAGCTGTCATGGATGAGGAGATGGCTAACCTTAAGCGGAATGAGACTTGGGACCTTGTGCCCAAGGTCGATGGCATTACTCCTGTGACATGCAAGCGGTTCTATAAGCTGAAGAAGAAGGGGGATGGGAGCATCGAACAGTACAAGGCTCGCATTGTAGCTCGAGGTTTTTCTCAGCAGTATGGAGAAGACTATGAAGAGACGTTCAGTCCTATGGCAAAAATGACTTTAGTTCTGGTGGTGATGGCTTTGGCGACTTACCAGGGCTGGAAGATGTGGCAGCTATACGTAAAGAATGCCTTTCTTTACAGGGAGATAGATAAAGACATCTCCATGGTTCATCCGCCTGGTTACGTGACTAAAGATCATCCAGGATATGTCTGCAAACTTCGGAAGGCCCTTTATGGTTTAAAGCAGGCTCCGAGGGCATGGTATGGGAAGATCGCAGAGTATCTCTTGTTCTGCGGATATTCTGCCTAGGATTCAGACTCGAGTCTGTTCATCAAGAAAAGGGGGGAGCTTCATGTCTTAGTACTATTGTATGTGGATGACATGATCATCACGGGAAACTCCGAGGAAGAGGTGGCTAGGCTAGCCATTCGGTTCAAGATGAAGGACATGGGTGAGCTCCACCACTTGCTCCACCACTTTCTTGGACTCTGTGTCAGTCCAAGGAAGTGGTGAGAAAAGGGAGAGTCATAATTATTTCCCAAAAGGGTTGTGCGGATCGGATAGTTCATCGATTTGGCATCCGGGGAGGGAAGAGTTGCTCTACTCCTCTGGAGGTTGGCATCAAGCTTCGGCGAGATGAGGGTAGGATACTTTCAGATCCTCTTATGTTCCGTGCTCTGGTGAGGGTCTTATATATTTGACGATTATAAGGTCAGACATTGCATATGCTGTAGGCCGAGTTAGTCGTTATATGACGGAACCAAGGAAACCTCATCTGGTAGCGACAAGGAATATTCTAAAGTATGTGAAGACTACTTCTGATGTAGGATTCCTGTATAGGAGGAACACGGGCTTTTCTCTACATGGCTACACTGATGCTGATTATGGGAGAGACTCAGACGATTGGAAGTCGACGTTTGGTTATGTTTTCACATGCGGATCAGCAGGTATTTCATGGTACAGTAAAAAGAAGGACTCTGTGTCAGTCTCTACTACGGAAGTAGAGTACAAGACTTCGGCCTTGGTAGCTCGGGAAGCCATCAGACTGAGGAGGCTAGTAGAGGATGTCCATGAAGAAGTGCAAGGTCAAACTCTGCTTCACGGTGACAACGAGAGTGCCCTGAAACTGGTTAATAATCTAGTTTGTCACGCGCGGACCAAACATATAAAGATTGAGCGTCACTTTATTCGGAAAAAGGTGTTGGAGGGGTCTCTTATGGTTGAGCATATGTAGAGCGAGGACAGTGTAAGAACCTCCCCTCCTGGTAATTGTTCACTGCCGAGGGGAAGTTCTTATACCAGGGGCAATTTTCATATAATGGTATAAACACTTAAGCTATCCTCCACCATATGCCATTTGTCCCTTAAGGCGAGTACTCATTACAATATAGTTTTCCAACTATAAATAGAAGACAAAAGAAAAGAAAACCCAGCTATATATATATATATATATATATATATATATATATATATATATATCCAAAAGATGATCAGGATCAGAATAAGAGTACAACCGGGGTCCTGGGCCAAACATGCCCGACTGAGACTGGTACAAAATGTCTCAGGTAAATAAAGACCATCACAAAAGGGGGACTAAGCGGCATACCACTTTAGTTAAAAGAAAAGGGAGCTAAGCAAAATCTACTAAGGCGACAGAGTGCCTTAGGCAAAAAATGGGGCTACTAGGCACCCAAACTACATACTACAAGGGCTTATAACCAGGAGAGGGCTATGTTGTACAGGCAACTACTTACTTCTCTTACGACCTCCTCCACTACGGGCACTGGATCAGGGATAGGGTCCATGACTGCAGGTATCTCCATGTCCACTTCCGGGATTCCTTGCAAGGGTTGGAACTGGCGCTGGATGGGGTATTGTGGGGCTTGTTGCTGCTGGGGAACCTGGATGGTTTTATAGAAAACCATTAGTCATAAAGACTAAGTCGAATTACCTCTCTTTTCTCAGCACATCCACGATAAAAATATAGCATTAGTAGAAGCATTTTAGATACAGTAGGTTTTTATAAGTTAAAAGACAAGTAAGAAAGAAGAGAGGGAAGACGGAAATAACTCAGCTTATAAGAATACTCATACATCCTTATAAGTTGAGGATCTTTGTTTCAATTCATTTATAAGGTATAAGTACAAGGCAGATATAGCTTCAAAGCTATAACTTAACTTATATGAATGCCCATACAAACATATAAGTTAAGGGTCTCACAAATTTCTTATCTTACAAGAATGCCCATACAAACTTGTATTATAAGTAATTTAAAGATGCAAGGTATGCTAAGTGACGGAGCCGACCCTCTCCAACCCGCGGCCGTTGATGTTGAAGCGCTAACAGATTACACGCCACCACTACAAAGCAAAGATCTACGGCAAAATAAAGATGTGGGAGCGCGGCACCGCACCTCTCACCGCTACAATCTTCGTTCGCATGATAACGCCATCAAGTGACGTTGTTGTCATAAAAACTGTCGGGCTGCGGATAGCCATTTTTATGCTTATTTTGTTTAATTGGTGGCCTGCATTTAGCCTCCAATAGCTTTTAATTTCTGAATATTTTATGTTGTATGAACTTTTAATTAGAGTGGACCATATATAAGGCATCCACTTCCTTGGTTTTAGGTAGAAAAGAAGTAAACCTAAATTTAATTTCAGCTTTTTGGAGAGCTCCTCCTTCTTGCCGCCACCCCCCCCCCTCTTCTTCCTCCTCCTTGGAGATTTCGGCCAAGTGTAGGCCCTCCTCTTCCGACGTTGGAACTTCGCGGTGTGACTCCGTTGAAGGTGGGCGTGCAAAGCTTCTTCCGGTGTGACTCCGGCAGAACCGTGGTAGAGCGATTCTCCACGTGCAACTATCTACGAGTTGGGGTAACGATTCCTCTTCTCTATCTTGTGATTCCTCTACATCTAAACATATTTCTTGTGCCAGAGCTTTGGTGTGAAATCTGAAATTTTAATCGAAGTATTTCCATTTGATTTCGTATTTGTTTCTCTAAGTTTCTAGCATTCGAAGAAGAGTGATGACCTTTTGTTTTTCTTAGTCGGGGGAGATCAACCACTTTCTGAATCCTTTCTTTGGTGGATCTCCTTGGTACGACTTCACTCGACCGAGCCGTGTGGGTTCATTTCGCCGGAAAGGATAGTGACCTCTAGTCACTATTTGATCCTAAGGGGGTTTGCGACCCTCAAGTCGTTGTGTGACGATAAACGTTCATCTAAAACGTGACTGCGCTTGCGTGTAGTGTTCCTAAATTAGATCGTGTGCGGGTAGATTTAGTCGCAAGAACGTGCCGGACAATTCGCCCCGGTAGCCTACATCACTAAGTAAGGCTGATATGATGAATTAGAATATATATGTCTAAGTCCTTACCCAGTCCACTTGTTAAGTGGGTAGCTAACCACATAGGCCTTATCATCGTGGCAAATGATAACAGCAGATCAGACTTCTCCGCTCCTAATTAGGTGCACACCACCACCCTAGGCCTTACGTACAACACTGGACCGTGTTTTGTACTCCACCCGTTGTTCCTAAAACCATAGGGACAACGACCCAGACTAAGGGGATTTGTCCACCGGGAATTTAACTACAAGACAGATTGCCCCTTCACAATCCAAAGAATCTAACACGTCAGTCTCTCCGACAGTGTGTTGTATGGTAGAGTGGTTAGACCCGCCACAGAGTTAATTAATTCAACCTAACAGATGACTTGCACTAGGCTTTACGGATTATTAACACATTTCGTTACTGGAATGGGATAAATTAAAATAAAGACATCCCTTACCTGAAAGCGATCTAGAGTTTACTTTAATAATACTCACACGGTGTTTGATTTAAATTACGTATTGGCCAGGTAAGAATAAGGTTGGTGGTCGCACTGAGTACCGTTATACACCACCTTCCTTTCAAAGGATACTGGCTCACCCCTAACTCCTTTCCTAGGCACCCATTTGATAATTTAAAGATAGGGCCCTTTTGAAGTATATTAAGTCGTACGTCTAGTCCTATCAGTTAAGATTTACTGTTTCTAAGGAAAGAATACTATGAACTAATTGTGGCGAGTGTATAAAAACAGTTTAAGCATTTGCTATCGAATTTCTCGTAAGCGATGAGAAGTAACTACTGAATATAGCAGATATTAATCGAAATACATTACAAGGCATTTAGCAATTCATAATGTCTTCCTTCCCATTTTCAATCTTTTTGTACTAAGATAAATATGATGAACGAAGAGGTTTTAAGTAAATAACGGTTCTTAGTGCGAGTAAATAAATTGGTAATAAAGGAGAGCGTTTCTGATAAGCGATATGTTAGAAATCTTTCTTCCTACAAGGCATAAAGCCATGTATTCAAAATATGTATTATTTAGGCTTTTTGAAAAGGTTTGACATGTATAGGAAAAGATTTAGGCATTTTTATAACGAGAACAAATTAAAATAAGAGGGCTAGGGTAAAATGGTCAAAATGGAGTAAGATGGTGGGGGTGAGTTTAAAAAAGTTATAGGGCAATTCATATTTAATTTAGGGGTTTTGGGAGTCATGAGAGGGTTTTCAATATTTTTTTCAATTAATAAAATTAATAATAAAGAATGAAACTTTGAAAGAAGATTCTAGGAGTTCTACACCACCCCTGAAAACATGCCACATGTTTTTGAAAATCGCAGACCGAGCCCTACAACTTTCATGTTGGTCACTTGGTCTGGTTCAACCTCTAAGGTGTTTAATTTTGAGTTTGAAGAGTTCTGTGAGTGGGTTGCAGATAGCCAATATTTAATCATGCTTAGGTGTTGGGTCAGCCTTCCTAAAGGGGAAGGGGGGTTTAGGTTTAGGGGATTTGGTTTTACCTCTTTAGACTAATCCTCTTAAGTTAGGTTTAGCTTAGGTTTAGGCCTAATTTTTGTTGACTTTTGGGTTTGACCAAAATTAATATTTTGGTGGTAGGGTTGGCCATGGTCTTGGCTTGATGTGAGCTCAAATATTTAGGTAAAAAGAGGAAGGGAGGGTGTTTTTTGTCAAAACTACTAAGTGCACACCACTTAGCTTTAAGGGCTTTTCAAGGGGTGTGGTGCATGGTTTAGTGTGCCATTATGGGGTTTTATGGTCTTGGAGTGATGTGGGGAGGTTTGGGTGGGGTCAAGGGTTCAAGGGTGATTATATGCACATCTTCTCCTTTAAGAGTGTGGGGGTGCACCACTTGGCCCTTAGGTATACTTATGGGTCTACTCAAGTCAGGGGGGGGGGGTCAAGTCAATTTGTTTGGATATTTAAAACTTCTAGGTCCCCCATGTAACATGGGATGTTACAGACAACATCATTGATATCTTCACTAAGCCGTTATCGAAGGGGCCATTTAAACGGTTACAGGGACTGCTGGGTTTGGTCACCACTTCTCACTTCAAGAGGGAGTGTTGAAATTTTTGAAGTGAAAGTGGGGGTTGATCAGGCAGACCGAGCGGCCTGGGCATACAGTCTTGCAGACTGATGATGCGGCCTGAGCGGTCTGTTATTACGACCTAGTGCTGTATGGTAGCCATGTAGATAGGTTGAATATCCGCGTTTTGGGTGGACTGGGTTGGAGTCCATGGAGTTCGCTCTTTGCGGACTGTTATTGGAGCTCGAGAGATCGGCATTGGTCAGTGCCCTTGTTCTCATATTTTGGTGGTGAGGTTAGGAGGAAACCGCGGAGTTTGCGGTTAGGCGGACTGCTTTGGAGCTAGAGGACTGTATTCGTGTCCACTGAACTCGTACGAGTTGTTCTCTGGACTTGGTCACAATCTGATAAGTTCAGTTTGATCACAGAGTTCGCAATGACCGTTGGTTGAACGGGCGGTCTGTGCCCTTGGTCGTGGACTTTGTCGTTGCGGGCTGGTGCAGTGTTCACTGGGATGTGGACTGGCTTCTATCCGCCCTCCTTGGTTAGGCATTTAGGCTAGTGTCCGACCTTATCCCTGCAGACTGGGCGGTCTGCTCTGTGCTAGTTGCGGGCTGGGGTGGTGTTTCTATCCACTAGGGCAGTGACCACACTCCTCTCAGCACTTATAAATAGGACCAACGGTTTTTCTCTTCTGCAACTTGTTCTTCTGTTCAATAAGTTGTCCTCCTCTGGGCGGCTTCTTTAGTTCGGTGGTAGCAGTCCACTCGTTGTGGAGGCTAGGCAACTTCACGATCAGGCGGCTTGCAGTTCGGCAGATAGAGTTCTCTCAGCACTGTAATAACGGGCAGTCCACACGACTTTTTGCAGTCTTGCGACTAGGTAGCCTCAGCGGACTCCATATTGATTAGTAGTAGAGTCGGTGACCTGTACCTTGAGTATGTGCGGTTTGATTAGGACTTGTATTTTTTCCTGCTTTCTTCATATACTTTGGCGAGCATGTCTCGTCATGTATGCCTCGCTACATACAGAATTTTTGATTAGTACAAGACTCCTGCTTTCCTTAGTTGGTTTCTCGGTTGCTTGGGCTCATTATGTTTGAGTGTTCCTGCGCCTGATGTCCAGCTTTCCGCATTCACAAAATTTTTCAGAGGTCCCGTCATACACCCGGAAATCTATAGGAACTTCTCATCCTAAATTCATTGCTGAGCTCGGCACAAGTGAGGCTAACTCTGAACTCGCCCCTCATTGGGGGGGGGGGTGAAGGTGCCCTCTACTTGTGCTCTGGGTCCTATTTACAGGCAAATCTAAGGGGAGGGGGTTATGGTCTACAAACATTCGCCCCAACGTGCTCGCCCTAACTGGGCGAGGTCCTCAGCTTGCCCCCTGTTGGGGTGAGGTCTTCTCAACTCGCCACCTGCTGTGGCAAGGCCTTCACAACTCGCCCCCTGCTGGGGCGAGGTCTCCTTAACTCCCCCCTATTGGGACCAGGTCTTATCAACTCGCCCCCTATTGGGGCGAGGTCTCCTTGACTCACCCCCTGCTGGGGCGAGGTCTTCTGAGTCGTCCTCAGGATTTTCTGATCTCGATGAATTATGGGTTATACACAATTCCCGTATTTTTTGGGCTCGCTCGCGAGCTCAAAAAAACAATGTTGAACTTATAGTTCGGAGAGATGACCACTAGCAGATATGCCACTCAAACTCCCTCCTAGGAATACAACTCAACTAGAGGAGCCAGAGAAGATTCAACACCTCCTTTATCATTCGCTAAACGAGCGAGCTCAACTAGGGGGGTGGAAAAAAGGTCGACACCCTCCAGGACATTCGCTAAGTGAGCGAACACAACTAGAGGTGGAGAAAAGTTCGACACCCTCCAGGCCATTCGCTAAGCCAGTGAGCTCAACTGGAAGTGGAGAAAAGTTTGACACCTCACATGAGCCGAGCTCAACTAAAGATGGAGAATAAAGGTTGACGCCCTCCAAACCATTCGCTAAACGAGCGAGCACAAGTGGATGTGGATAAAAGGTCGACACCCACGAGACTATTCACTAGCGAGTGAGCTCAACTGGAGGTGGAGAAAAGGTCGACACCCTGCATGTCATTTGCTAAGCGAGCGAGCTCAACTGGAGGTAGAGAAAAGGTCGATACCCTCTAGGCCATTCGCTAAAAGAGCGAGCTAAACTTGAGATGGAGAAAAGATTGACTCCCTCCAGACTATTCGCTAAGCGACCAAGCTTAACTGGAGGTGGAGAAAATGTCAACACCCTCCTAGACATTCACTAATCGAGCAAGCTCAACTAGAGGTGGAGAAAAGGTCGACACCTTGCAAGAGCTGAGCTCAACTAGAGGCGGAGAAGAAAGGTCGACGCTCTCCAGGCCATTCGCTAAACGAGCGAGCTCAACCACAGGTGGAGAAAAAGTCGACACCCTTCATGTCATTTGCTAAGCGAGGGAGCTCAACTGGAGGTGGAGAAAATGTCGACACCTTCAAGCCATTCGCTAAGCGAGCGAGCTCAACTGGAGGTGGAGAAAAGGTCAACACCCTTTAGGGCATTCTCTAAACGAGCGAGATCAACTGGAGGTGGAGAAAAGGTCGAAACCCTACATGCCATTCGTTAAGTGAGCGAGCTCAACTAGAGGTAGATAAGAAAGGTCGACGCCCTTCGGGCCATTCACTAAGAGAGTGAGCTCAACAGGAGGTGGAGAAAAGGTCTACATCCTCCAGGTCATTCGCTAAATGAGCGAGGTCGAATGGGGGTGGAAGAAGAAAGGTCGACACCTCCCAGGCCCTTTGCTAAACAAGCGAGCTCCACTAGTGGTGGAAGAAGGAAGGTCGACACCTCCCAGGTCCTTCGCTAAATGAGCGAGCTCCACTGGTGGTGGAAGAAGAAAGGTTGACACCTTTCAGGCCCTTCGCTAAATGAGCGATCTCAACTGAGGGTGGAGAAGAAAGGTCGACACCTCCCAAACCCTTCACTAAATGAGTGAGCTCAACCGGGGGTGGAGAAGAAAGGTCGACACCTCCCAGGCCCTTCGCTAAACGAGCGAGCTCAACTGGGGGTGGAAGAAGAAAGGTCAACACCTCCCAGACCCTTCGCTAAACGAGCGAGCTCAACTGGGGGTGGAGGAAGAAAGGTCGGCACCTCCCAGTCCCTTCGCTAAATGAGGGAACTCAACTGGGGGTGGAGGAAGAAAGGTCGACACTTCATATTCCCTTCACTAAACGAACGAGCTCAACTGGGGGTTGAAAAAAAGGTCATCACCTCCAAGACCCTTCGCTAAATGAGCAAGCTCAACTGGGGGTGGAAGAAGAAAGGTCAACATCTCTCAGGCCCTTTGCTAAATAAACTAGCTCAACTGGGGGTGGAAGAAGAGTGATCAGATGCATAGGTCAGGTCTATATCATCACCTTGCCCGAGGACTACCAACTCACTCGAGTAGGTATGTAGTCGGTGTGCGGGAGAGGAGCTTGCACAGAAACCCGACCTACGACAATATCACAGCTCATGGTCTTCAATCTTACTCAAGGGGTCAAGTTGCTGGTATGCGGGATAGGAGCTTGTGTAGGGACCCAGACTACGACAACATCACAACTCAAGGTTTCAATATCACTCGAGGGAGCAAGTAGCCAGTATGCGGGAGAGGAGCTCGCGCAGGGACCCGGACTACGACAGCATCACAACTCGAGGTCTTTAATCTCACTCAAGGGAGCAAGTAGCTGATGTATGGGAGATGAGCTCGGCAGGGACCCGGACTACGACAACATCACAACTCTAGATCTTCAATCTCACTCGAGTGGGCAAGTAGCCCATATGTGAGAGAGGAGCTCGTGCAGAGACCCATACTACGACAACATCATACCTCGAGGTCTTCAATCTCACTTGAGGGGGCAAGTAGCCGGTATGCTGGAGAGGAGCTTTCGTAGGGATCCAGACCATGACAACATCACAACTTGAGGTCTTCAATCTCACTCGAGGGGGCAAGTAGTTGGTGTGAGGGAGAGGAGCTTGTGTAGGAACCCGGACTATGAAAACATCACAGCTTAAGGTATTTAATCTTACTCGAGTGGGCAAGTTTCGGTATGCGGGAGAGGAGCTTGCGCAGGGACCTGGACTATGAAAACTTCACAACTCATGGTCTTTAATATCACTCGAGGGGGAAAATAGTCGGCATGCGGGAGAGGAGCTCGTGTAGGGACACTAACTACAACAACATCACAACTCGTGGTCTTCAATATCACCCGAGGGGGAAGTAGTCGGTGTGTAAGAGAGGAGCTTGCGCAGGAAACTAGACAACAACAACATCATATATCGAGGTCTTCAATCTCACTCGAGGTAATAAGTAGCTGGTATGCAGGAGAGGAGCTCGCACAGAGAGCTGGACTACGACAACGTCACAACTCGAGGTCTTCAATCTAACTCGAGGGGGAAAGTGGTCGGTGTGCGAAAGAGGATCTCACGCAAGGACTCAGACTACAACAACATCATAACTCGAGGTTTTCAAAATCACTCAAGGGGCAAGTAGTCATTATGCGGGAGAGGAGATCGCGCAGGGACGTTGACTATGGTAATATCATAACTCGAGCTCTTCAATATCGCTCGAGGGGACAAGTAGCTGGTGTACGGGAGAGGAACTCGCACAGGGACCTGGAATACGACAACATTATAACTTGAGGTCTTCAATATCACTCGAGGGGAAAAGTAGTCGGTGTGCTAGAGAGGAGCTCGCGCAGGGACCCGAACTACGACAACATCACAACTCGAGGTCTTCAATATCACTTGAGGGGGGCAAGTAGCCGGTGCGCGGGATTGGAGCTCGCGCAGGAACCCAAACTATGACAACATCACAACTCGAGGTCTTCAATATCACTCGAGGGGACAAGTATCCTGTGTGTGGGAGAGGAACTCGCATAAGGACCCGGACTACGACAACATCACAACTCGACGTCTTCAATATCACTTGAGGGGGCAAGTAGCCAGTGTGCGGCAGAGGTGCTCTCATAGGGACCCGGACTACAACAACATCATAACTCGAGGTCTTCAATATCACTTGAGGGGTAAGTAGCTGGTGTGCGAGAGAGAAGCTCATGTAGGGATCCAAACTACGACAACATCATAACTTGAGGTCTTCAATCTCACTCGAATCGATAATACCGAAGATGCGGACCAAACATAAATGAGCAAGTAACATTGGTTTATGTTAGTGAATAATAAAAATGAAACAAATACATTTTTCATGACCTGATTGACGATGACCTGATCCACGCTCACCGCATCAAAAATGTTGGAACCAAGAAACTCGGTCCCTATTGTTCGGACCTGGGGGTGACCAAAACTTACTGATTTAGTGATCGCTTCGCGTGAGACTTGGCAGGAAGAAGGTGGCAAACACAAAGATCGATACTAGACTGCCTACAAACAAGACCCGTATGCTGTAGCGAGGAGCTAGATCCCGCCACACACCCAAAAGTCTATAGGAACTTTCCCTCCTAAAATCATTGTTGAACACGACACAAGTGAGACTAACTCTGAATTCAACCCTCATAGGTGGGTGAAGGTTCCCTCTGCAATGACCCCATCCGTTAAATAATATATAATAGAAGGTCCAGTCGGGGCCCCACACCATATACCACAAACAGGCGGCGAGGTTACAGGTTAATACCAAAACAGGTACACATCATAACATAGAGAATACTAGCGGCAGATTTTAACGTTAAAACTGAACTCAATAACCAAGAATGTCCACTATATATAAACAACCACTTATATATATATACTCTCCAAGGAATGTACAACAAATACAATATAGTTTGGCTTTAAGGCCTTACAGTTACGCTTTATAAGTGTGGATTACAAACATCGGCGCGCAGGACGACCACACATGAACATAACAAAAGTCTTTGATCAGCCTTCGAGGGCCAGTAGCAGCAGCAGCAGGGGCTTCAGCCCTCTATTTCCCTCTCGGCACTCCAGCACCTGCATAGGGACAGCCCACCATAACAGTGGCAAACAAGACAACGGTCAGCATTCAGCTGACCAATTTATAAAGACCCTACCCCTTTTTCGGGGCAGTGACATTCCTTCCCTGCAGGCATAGCATTTCATAAGCAAATATATCACACATTGTGCCCTCACACACAAGCAATACATCACAAACGTCGGCCACGCGGCCCGACGCTTCATGCACTCAGGGCACATTCTTGGTGTACCGGAATACCAAGGTCCCACCACCGTTCAAGGTCCGAAACCCAACGGTAAAGTTGAGCAATTAATCTTAATGGCACGCAGGCCTAAGACTCTCATTATGCCACTGACGAAAGCTCAATGATTTGACGCTCTCTTGTACAGTCGACATAACACAGGTACAGATCCGCCACCCCCCCCATTGCTCAAGTCTTCATGCCATCATCAAATACCAAAGTACTCATGGCCAATTTACAGGCGCGGGTCGGCTTCACCTTTCCTATTCGGCACTGAGCCTTTTTAAGAGCACACAGCTCACAATAACCACATTGTCCTCCAAGGACTGGCTTTAAAATCCAAAAAGGGGAGTTAATGTCAGTGTCCCTCACGATCGCTTGACGGGTTTATCAGAACTCTCTTTCTGCACCCAAACTCAACCCAAACATAGCATACAACATAAGACTCACGAGGGTATTTTCCTGGAATTCCACTCCAGTACTTCATGTTACTACTCTTCACAAGCACAACCCAACGACTCCACAACATACACATTTATACACTGAGTCTTCTACGGTGCGCAAATTAAACCCAGAATAACCTGTCCAGATAGGCTTCACACAGCATGCCTATTTAGTACTACATATTTCTGGATCTATATGCAAGACTAATTGGGGATTTCAAGAATCAACCCAAGGAAATCCCTCAAATGCCACCCTTTGGTGGGGGAAATCCATGCACATGCCAAAGAAGGACATCAAATGTCCAAGGAAGAAAGATCGTTACCCTTGACGATCTCTTTGGATCCATGGAAATCTAGCCGGTTGGAAAGCACTGCAGCGGCCTTGCCTTCACAAATCTGGTTTCGGATCTCGATTCGGAACTCTGAAGCTTCACCGGCGGTCAGATCCTTTATCCTCCTCCTCCTTGCTCTCCCTTCTCTTTATCTCTTGTAGAAAGAGAATAGCCAAGATGAATGAGAATTATCTTCTCAATCCTTGGTCTTAACTCAGCAGGGAGAAGCTTGGACCATTAGATCCCAGATGAAGGAAATGAACGGCCACAAATCGCTCTGAAAGCTCTATTTTTGGGCTGACACGGCTTGTGACACGCCCGTGTCACAAGCCGTGTACTTTAAGCGGCACACAAAGTGACTCAACCCGAATAGGACATGGCCATATGACATGCCCGTGTCACAGGCCGCGTGCCCTGACATAGCGTTAGACACGCCCGTGTCTAGGTCGTGTTTACCAGGCCTCACATCCTTGGCCAAATCCAGATAAGTACACAGCCCTGTGACACGCCCGTGTCAAAGGTCGTGTGCCCAACTCGACTTGCCTCCTGAGGAGCGTCGAGTGCAATTCGTCGAACTCAGAAGGACACGTCCTAGGACACGCCCGTGTTACAGGCCGTGTACCCTCTCGACAAACATCGAGACCATTTCATCGAGCACCCGAGACAACACAGAGCAGGACACGGCTTGGGACACACCCGTGTTCCAGGCTGTGTGCCCTCTCGACAAACGTCGAGTGCATTTTGTCGAGCACTCGACAGGCTGTGTGTCAAATCGACCACACAGAGCAAGACACGGCTTGGGACACGCCCGTATCCCAGGCCGTGTTGCCCAGCCTGCACTCACCCTTGAGATTTGGGGTGTTACAACCCTCCCCTCCTTACAAGAAATTTCGTCCCGAAATTTGCACACAGTAAGGAAAACAGCAATCAAGATGTTATAACTTCACAAAAGTTTGATACAACTTAACACACACTGTACAACAGTTCACACAAATAGCTCGGGAAATTCAGCTCACATGGTCTTCTCTCGCTCCCATGTTAGCTCCTCACGGCCACAATTGTCCTATCAGACCTTGCCCATCCCAATTGTCTTGTTTCGCAACTGTTTATCGGCTCTATTCTCGATCCGAATGGGACTAACCTTCATCGTTAGCCCAAATTCGACCGATACACGATCGTTTGCAATCACTTGAGCTGGATCTTTCACGACTTTTCGAAGCACTGATATGTGGAACACATCATGCAATCCAATCAATTTGGCCGAAAGAGCTAGCCAATAGGCAGCTTCCCCAACTCGCTCTACCACTTCAAACAGACCAAAATATCTCGGACTTTACTTTTTCAGACGTTGAATCCTGGACAAACTTTTGAAGGGCTTAATCTTCAAATATACCCAATCACCCACCGCGAACTCTACGTTCCAATGCTTGGCATTGTAGTACTTTGTTTGTCAATCCTGGGCTATCAGTAGCCTCTCCCAAATAGAGTGTATCGTCGAGTTAGCTTCTTCGACTTCTTGACGCTTATAAATCTTGGATTCGCCTGCTTCTGCCCAAGCTAACGAAGTATGGCATTTCCGACCATACAAAGCTTCAAACGATGTCATATCGATGCTCGCTTGGTAACTATTATTGTAGGCAAACTCCACCATATAGAGATGATTTTCCCATCCCATACCAAAATCCAAGGCGCACATTCGGAGCATATCTTCCATCGTTCTGTTAGTCCTCTCAGTTTGGCCATCAGTTTTGAAAGATAGGGTAAGCTCTGAACAACTCTAGAGAGGGGGGGGGGTAAATAGAGTTTTTAAGGTCTTTTTGATTTTTGCAGAAATAACAAGTCTTTAATCAAATATGTTACTATGATATAAGTGTATCAGTGTACAAGTGCAGCAAGTGAGTTAGAGAAAAAGTAACTAAGCTGCACAGCAAAATATATCACAGTACAGGCAATTATATCACAGCACAAGCACACATGAAAATCACAGCCACACAGACAATACAAGAATTTTATAGTGGTTCCCCAAACTTGGGTACATCCACTCTTCTACCACCCTAGGTAGGAATCCATTACAGGTTTTGATCAGGTGACAGCCACCAATGAGCTTTTGATCAGGTGCTCAAAAACCAACTCAAGTCTTTTGGAAGGAGACTTGCAACCAGAATAATTTTGAAGGGAATTAAAACCCTGTACAGAGGAGGGGAAGAGAGGTTGATTGAAGTCTTCTTTTCTCAAATCAAAATGAGAAGACTTTGTGGATTCTTTGATGTTGTCAAAGCTCCCCCTGAGATCTTGAATGGTTCAGGAGTGGAAGCTTTGTAAAAGATGAGTAGGCCTTCCACTGTAAGATCTACTTTCTGAAATCATTTAACTGATTTGAATATTTTTGTCAATTGAGATCCCAGAAAACAAAGAAGGAGAAGAAAGACTCTTGATAGTGATTGTTGTTCTTTCTTCTTCTTTTGAGAGCAGTTGATTTTTCTTCAAAGAGCTGTATGCACTGCACTTGTTGTTTTTCAAAAAAAAAATCTGTATTCTGAAAGGTTTCTGTGTGTCTTCCTTCTTTTTGGCTGAGAGATTATATGCTATATAACTGCCTCATGGTCGAATTCAAAAACCTGCAATTAATGCTTAGCCAAACTCTCGGAAAATGAAAACGACAAGTATGCTGTCATATATTCTATTCTATGTCTGTCCCGAGATATAAGCAATTAATTCTATGGAGGATATTTGCAATCAATGCTACCAGTAACAACTCGATTTAAAGGATATAAGAGCTTTGATTATCCAAGGAATTAACAGTCTATAATAGATATAAAATAAGGAGACAGAAAAAGAAAGAATAAATATACAATATATCTTACAGTTTTCGTCGACCAGAGATCAGCGAACAACTACACTGTAAAAACTGGCAGATTCTATGCTCTGAGTTCGTCGACCTGAGAATGGCTTTCGTCGAGCTGAGAATAGCTGTTCGTTGAGCTGAGATCCAAGATCGTCGAAATCTGAATGCTGCTTGATAACTTTCTTCTTCTGTGCATCAAGTTCGTCGAGCTGAAGTCTGAGATCGTTGAGCTGAGTCTGCAGTCTGGACTTAGAATATTTTCTGATGTTGAGTAATCTTTGGCTCTGAGAGTTGAAGTGTTAGTCGACCTGAGGACAGAGTTTGTCTAGCTGATGTTCTTAGTTTGTTGACTAAAGTTTGACTAGAGGAGTTATCACTTTGTCCAGAGTTCGTCGAGCTGAGATCTAAGTTTGTCGAGCTTAGCTCAGAGAATTTTCTCTGAGTTAGTCGAGCTGAGCACGACAATCGTCGACCGGAGATCAACGAACGTAGATCTCCATTTTCCAAAACTTGAATTCTCTAAGTCTTGAGTCTTTGGCAGTGTTGGAGGCTGGTCATTTATACTGTTGACTCTAAGGACTTGACCTAGACTCTAAGACATAGTCATGACCCTGATCTATACATGTTGGGTCATATCATAATTTAGTGAACCTAGCCCAAATTCAACTAGGGATCCAAAAAGTTTTGGGGTTGAAAAGACGTACTGAACGTTAACTTTGTACCCAACAATTGATGGATTAGACTCCAATCATTTGACGTGAAGCGCCCATCACGGTCACTTACGATGCTACGGGGAACACCGTGCAATCGTACAATCTGCTCAACATAAATTTTTGCCAAGATTTCTACTGAATAGTCCCTCTTGTTCGGAAGGAAGTGAGCCACTTTAGTCAACCGGTCTATGATCACCCAAACTGAATCGTTCCCGCGTTAAGATCTTGGCAAATCGTGCACGAAATCCATCGAAATATCGTCAAACTTCCATTCTGGAATAGGTAATGACTTCAAGAAACCTCCAGACTTCTGGCATTCCGCTTTCACCAAGGCACATGTTTGACATTTAGCCATATAATGTGTTATGTCTTTCTTTAACCCTGGCCACCAAAATAACTTTTCCATGTCCTTGTACATCTTTGTGCTCCCTGAGTGAATTGAGTATTTTGTAAAGTGAGCCTCATACATCAATTCTTCCCTCAACTTACCCATACTTGGGACGCACAAATGACCCTCTTTCCTCAAAAGGCCGTCATCCTAGGAGAATTGGTCATTTGAACCATCCACTACATAGCATTGGAGACTTTCATCAAGTTCCGTTGCTCGCTGAACCCTGTCCGCAAAGTCATACTGTACCTCCGTCCAGTTCAAGCATGCATCGGCTATGGAATTCTTGTCAACACAAGCAATCTCTAATGCTTCCAACTCCTGGATCAGATGATCATCATGTATCTGCAACCAATTTTCCCTTGACGGAGTCCTACGACTCAAGGCATCTGCGACCACATTTCCCTTCCCGGGAGTATAATGAATATCAAAGGTGTAGTCCCCAAGGAACTCCATCCACCTTCGTTATCGCATATTAAGATCCTTCTGATCCAACAGGTACTTTAGGATCTTATGATCTGTAAAGTATCCACTTTTACACCATATAAATAGTGTCACCACAATTTAAGTGCAAAGATCACCGCCGTAAACTCCAAGTCGTGGACGGGATAATTCCGCTCATGCACTTTCAACTGGCATGAGCCATAAGCAATCACCTTTCCAAACTGCAGAAGAACGCAGCCTAAGCCGCTCCCTGAAGCATCACTATAAATCTCATAGTCGTCTGTACCACATGGTGATGTTAGCACATGCATCATGGTCAAACGACTCTTTAGCTCTTCAAAAGCTCGTGCGCACTCCGACGTCCAAACAAACTTCTGATCCTTTCTAGTTAAGGTGGTAAGAGGCAAAGAGATCCGTGAGAAGTTTTCTACAAAACGTTTGTAGTAGCCTGCTAGTCCAAGGAAGCTCCTGACTTCAGCCACCGAAGATAATACTGGCCACTCCTGAATGGATCTTATCTTTGATGGATCCACTGTTATGCCCTCTCCACTTACCATGTGGCCAAGAAAAGCCACTGACGACAGCCAAAACTCACACTTTGAGAACTTGACATATAACATATTTCTCCGCAGAGTATGCAACACCAACCGTAAATGGTTCGCATGATCAGCTTCAGATTGAGAGTACACCAAGATATCATCAATGAATATGATTACAAATAGATCCAAGTACTCTCGAAACGTTCGGTGCATTAGATCCATGAACACTGATGACGCATTATAGAGCCCAAACGGCATTACAGTGAACTCATAATGACCGTAGCATTTTCCAAATGTTGTCTTGGGAATATCACCTTCCTAAATCCTCAATTGGTAATATCCAGATTTTAAATCTAATTTAGAATAGACAGTTGATCCCACTAGCTGATCGAACAAGTCATCTATCCGTGGAATCGGATACTTATTTTTCTCTATCAGCTTATTCAATTCACAATAATTAATACAAAACCGCAAACTACCGTCCTTCTTTTTCACAAAAAGAACAGGTGCGCTCCAAGGTGACATACTTGGGCGTATATATCCCTGTTCTAGCAACTCTTGCAATTGAACTTTCAATTCAGCCATTTCCATTTGCGCTGCGCGATATGGCGAGCGGGCCATAGGTTTCGCACCTGCCACCAGCTCAATAGTGAAGTCGATCTCCCACTGGGGTGGTAACCCAGGAAGATTTTTAGGAAACACATCAGCAAACTCTGATATAATCGGAACATCATTCACACTGACTTTTGGCTCAACAACCTGAATAAGCGTGAAGAATAACTCCGCGCCCTTCCGAACAACATTAACGACTTGGAGAGCAGACACCAAGATCCCGCTCACTCCTCGCATACCAGCGAACTTAGTCTCAAGCTCGGTATTCTGGCCTAGTGTGATTTCCTTTGAATTGCAATCAATAAAGGCACGCTGCTCCGAGAGACAGTCCATACCAAAAATCACATCAAATTCCGATATCGGGAGCACAGATGCGTTCAAGCAGAAATCTCGACTTCCTATTTGAACTTCCACATCGCAAGCCCTATCCGCAAGCATCACACATCCATTCGGTAATAACACCTTTACGCTATCTGTCATCACATGACTAGGTACTCCAATTCGATCTACGAAGTCCTTAGACAGAAATGAATGTGAAGCACGCGTATCAAACAGTGTTCTTGCTGGATTGTTCCGAATCAAGACAAATCCTAAGACAAACACATCATACACAAGCTACGCACTAGGTATGAAATATGAAAAACAATCAATATCTTAAATCGTACTTGTGACGACGTCACTTTGCTTAATGGTCTCCTGCTGGCAGAGATTATAAACTCGGGGCTGCGCTTGGGATGCAGAGGACTCCACCACTACTTTTCCCTTATCAGCATAAGACGCTGCCGTCTTATTTTCCACCTTTGGCGGACTAAGCTAGCAGTTACGGGCTATATGCCCCACTCTTCCACATGGAAAGCAGGTACGAGACTCTTGCCCCGAAGTTGCCCCCGACGTAACTAGAGAAGAAGCCTGTCCAGAAGATTTGGATCTCTTGTCCCATCTCTTTTGGTACTTTGATTTTCCAGGACGGGGCGCTTTGAACTCTGGATTTGTCACAGCCAAGTCCCTTTTTCCTTGCACCCATTTCATATCCTTCTCCAGTGCACAAGCAGTATCGACCAACGCCTGAAATCCTTGGTTCACCGAACTCGAGAGCAGGAATCTCAACTCATCCCGCAACCCTTGGTAGAACCAATTGGTTTTTCGTTGTTCATCAGCGAAGATAGACCCCGCATAACGTCTCAACCTTGTAAACTCATGCAAGTAAGTATCAACATTACTTTCTCCTAGCGTTAGACGTTGGAACTGATTCTCCATGGCAATACGTTGTGCCGCTGGTAGGTGCTTTGCCAAAAATAGTCGCGAAAACTCCTCAATCGAGACTTGTGTTAATTGCCTGCCCGCTAAGTGGTGTAAATCTATCTCGTCCTACCATAGTCGAGCCTCTCTTTCCAACAAGAAGGTGACCTTCTGATCTTCCTCCGTCCTTATCGCCGTTAATACTCGCTTGACGTGCGACAACCAATCCTCTGTCTGCGTTGGGATTCCCACACCCGTAAACGTAGGAGGATTGAAGCTCATAAATTGCTTTAACTGTCGTTCAGCTGCTCGAGGATCAACAACCTCAATAGGTTCGGGCCTTAGCTCAACCCATTCTGGTACCAATGCCAGATACGCCTGTCCGGTAGGCTGTGCATGAATCATGGCAAATAGCGCCTCAACAACTAAGCAGACTGTTTCGGTAGAAGGAGGAGGTGTAGGCACCTCAGCTGGTGTCGCACTCTCATCAGAAACGCTGGGGCTCAGACTGCCCAACACCACTACGAGTCACATATAGGTGAATAAGACACACATTAGCGACCTTGCACAAGCAATCACAATAATATAGGAACGCTCAAGTTCCTCAAATAAGTGTATTTGCATTCCTAGTGGACATTCAAGAGTTCATTAATGTTAAAGCGGGTCGCACTTACACGTGCTCGCCACCCCACAAAAGAATTCGACCACGAATTCGAAAGAGGAAGACCAAGACAAGCTGATACCAAAATGTAACGACCCCATCCGTTAAATAACATATAATAGAAGGTCCGGTCGGGGCCCCACACCATATGCCATAAACAGGCGGCGAGGTCACATGTTAATACCAAAACAGGTACGCATTCGACCACTCATATATATATACTCTCTAAGGAATATACAGCAAATACAATATAGTTTGGCCTTAAGGCCTTACAATTACGCTTTACAAGTGTGGATTACAAACATCGGCGCGCATACCGGCCACACATGAATATAACAAAATTTTTTGCTCAGCCTTCGAGGGCCAGCAGCAGCAGCGGCAGGGGCTTTAGCCCTCTATTTTCCGCTCGGCTCTCCAGCACCTGCATAGGGATAGCCCACCATAACGGTGGAAAACAAGGCAACGGTCAGTATTCAGCTGACTAATTTATAACGACCCTACCTCTTTTCCGGGGCAGTGACATTCCTTCCCTGTAGGCATAGCATTTCACAAGCAGATATATCACGCATTGTGCCCTCACGCACAAGCAATACATCACAAACGCCGGCCACACGGCCCGACGCTCTGTGCACTCAGGGCACATTCTTGGTGTACCGGAATACCAGGGTCCCACCACTGTTCAAGGTCTGAAACCTAATGGTAAAGTTGAGCAATTAGTCTTAATGGCGCGTAGGCCTAAGACTCTCATTATGCCACTAACGAAAGCTCAATGCCTTGACGCTCTCTTGTACAGTCGACATAATGCAGGTACAGATCCGCCACCCTCCGTTCAAGTTGTCATGCCATCGTCGAATACCAAAGTACTCATGACCAATTTACAGGCGTGGGTCAGTTTCACCTTTTCTGTTCGGCACTAAGCCTTTTTAAGAGCACATAGCACATAATAGTCACACTGTCCTCCAAGGACTAGCTTCACAATCCAAAAAGGGGAGTTAATGCCAGCGTCCCTCACGATCGCTTGGCGGGTTTAGCAAAACTCTATTTTTGCACCCAAGCTCAAACCAAACATAGCATACAGCACAAGACTCACGAAGGTATTTTCCTGGAATTCTATTCCAGTATTTCCTCTTACTACTCTTCGCATGCATAACCCATCGACTCCACAACATACACGTTTATACGCGGATTCTTCTCTGGTGCGCAAATAAAACATCACCAATCTAGACCAACCTGTCCAGATAGGCTTCACACAGTATGCCTATATGCAAGACTGATTGGGGATTTCAAGAATTAACCCAAGTAAATCCCTCAAAAGCCACCCTTTGGTGGGGGAAATCCATGCACATGCCAAAGTAGGACTTCACGTATCCAAGGAAGAAAGATCGTTACCCTTGACGATCTCTTTGGAGTCATGGAAATCTAGCCGGTTGGAAAGCACCGCAGCGGCCCTGCCTCCACAAATCTGGCTTCGGATCTCGATTTGGAACTCCGAAGCTCAACTGGTGGTCGGATCCTTTCTCCTCCTCCTCCTTGCTCTCCCTTCTCTCTATCTCTTGAAGAAAGATAATAGCCAAGATAAATGAGAATTATCTTCTCAATCCTTGGTCTTAACTCAGCAGGGAGAAGCTTGGACCATTGGATCCCAGATGAAGGAAATGAACAGCCATAAATCGCTCTAAAAGCTCTATTTTTGGGCTAACACGGCCTGTGACACGCCCGTGTCACAGGCCGTATACCTTAAGCGGCACAAAAACCGACCCAACTCGAACAGGACACGGCCATGTGACACGCCCGTGTCATAGGCTATGTGCCCTGACATGGCATCAGACACACCCGTGTCTAGGCCGTGTTTACCAGGCCTCACATCCCTGGCCAAATCCAGAAAAGGACATGGTCCTGTGATACGCCCGTGTCACAGGCCGTGTGCCCAACTCGACTTGCCTCCCGAGGAGGGTCGAGTGCATTTTTTCGAGTGCATTTCATCGAACTCAGCAGGACACGGCCTAGGACACGCCCGTGTCACAGGCCGTGTACCCTCTCGACAAACGTCGAGACCATTTCGTCGAGCACCCGAGACAATACAGAGCAGGACACGGCTTAATACACGCCAGTTTCCCAGGCCGTGTTGCCCTCTCGACAAACATCGAATGCATTTCATCGAGCACTCGACAGGCTGTGTGTCTACTCGACCACACAGAGCAGGACACAGCTTGGGACACGCCCGTGTCCCAGGCCGTGTTGCCCAGCCTGCACTCACTCTTGAGATTTTGGGTGTTACACCCTCTACTTGTGTCCTGGGGTCCTATTTATAGGAAAATCCAAGGGGAAGAGAGGTTATGGTCTGCGAACATCCACCTTGACGCGCTTACCCTAACTGGGCGAGGTCTCCTTAACTCGCCCCCTACTGGGCGAGGTCTCCTCAACTCACCCCCTGCTGGGGCGAGGTCTCCTTAACTCGCCCCCTATTGGGGCGAGGCCTTCTGAACTCGCCCCCTGCTGGGGAGAGGCCTTCTCAACTCGCCCCATGCTGGGGAGAGGCCTACTCAACTCGCCCTGTGATGGGGATAGGTCTCCTCAACTCGCCCTTTGTTAGGGCGAGATCTCCTCAACTCGCCCCTATTGGGGCGAGGTCTCTCAACTTGCCCCTACTGAGGCGAGGTATCTTGGACTCGCCCCCTATTGGGGCAAGGTCTACTCGACTCGCCCCCTGCTGGGGCGAGGTCTTCCGAGTCATCCTCAGAATTCTCTGATCTCGACGAATTACAGGTTATACAGTCCAGATTGTGCATCTTGTACTCAAATTTTGCATTAGATTACTGAATATTATTGAAACTTTCGTATAAAGTAATTCTTGTTTCATATGTGTTTTCATTACAATAAAGCCAAAATTTGGTTGAAGAGAGTTCAGATAAGCAAAGTGGGAGCTGTTATGGTTGATTCAATTGCTTAGAGGCGCGCTTCAAGGGCGACAATCTATTTCATCGGGTTGATTTTGTCTGTCTCCGACATTAAATTGCATTAGAGGTCTACTCAAAATAGACTTAGGCATGTTGTGTAAAGCCTACCATGATGATACGTTTGAATCGATGATGTTTGATGTGTGCATTTAATTTAGAGATGATTTCTGAATGTCATTTTCATAATTTTATGTTACTATGGAAAAGTTTTTTTAAAGAAAACAAGTGAGAAGC
The DNA here is from genome assembly GCA_039513925.1 of Platanthera zijinensis. Taxonomy (NCBI): domain Eukaryota; kingdom Viridiplantae; phylum Streptophyta; class Magnoliopsida; order Asparagales; family Orchidaceae; genus Platanthera; species Platanthera zijinensis. Next base: position 277,107,364 of record CM077078.1, on the reverse strand, counting down.
ATCTAGTTCTTCTAGTAGACCTAATGAGAGGGAAAAAGTAGATGATCATTCACAGTTAAAACTCAATGTAGATGATCTTCCAGCAGACCCAGGTTTACAGAAGAGTATTTATGAATATGATCTTAATGAGAGAGAAAATTTGAAGATAGTATTTACATGGAAAAGCTTTTCAACCTTAAAATCATAATTTCACAACATGAAAATTCAAGTGGTGAAGTTGTAACAAGAAAATAGAATAAAATTAAATTAACACTTACTATGGTTGCAAAAAACACAAGGGGATTTGTTCTTTTTTAACTCGGTAACATTATAATAATAATATTAGGGAATCTTGCAAACATAGTGACATCCTCCGCGAGAAACAATATATACAAGTTATTGAAGAAATATCAAATTGTGAAGTTGTAGATGGAAGAGACATAAATCAAAAAAGAACATTGGAAAGAGCAGGAGAAACAAGATAGAACTCAGATTATAGAAATCTCTTGGGTTTAATTCCTTTGCTTTGATCAGTTATTTATGTCCTCAAGGTCATTGAAATGGAAGCCATACTTTTGGAGCAAAAAGGCTAAAGCTGGTGATTTATTGAATGTTATGCAATATTTGTTAGTGTATATTTGGACGAATAACGGGTTTGGAGGCATAACGGGTCAATTCGGGTACACGTTTAACCCATACCCGTAGTAACTCCTAAGGGTTTGTTTATTTATACCCACCTAGGGGCAACGGGTAGGAGATTCCACCTAGATCCTCATCCGGATGCTTCGAGCGAAATAACATTTTCGAAGTAGCCTCGTCGCTCATGTTTTGCATCCTGTAACCGCCCCCGAACTTCTTCTTTCCTGTGATTTCCAGAGCCGCTGCTGTACAACCCCGTGTTCGGCGACTGGATCCAGATGGGCAAACAAGCCAACTCCGGCTCGTGCTAGTATAAGAGGGCGGATGGTCCCAGAGGAGCGGTTCGCTCTCTTCAGGGGCCTGAGAGTTCTTCTGGACGAGTCGTCCCCAGCTCGCCTCTCCTAGGCGGGTCAGCCCTGGTCCGCCTCTCCTAGGCGGGTCAGCCCCGAGTCGGCCCCGGCTCGCCTCTCCTAGGCAGGTCAGCCCTGGTCTGCCTCTCCTAGCCGGGCCAGCCCCGAGTCGGCCCCAGCTCGCCTCTCCTAGGCGGGTCAGCCCCAAGTCAGCCCCAGCTCGCCTCTCCTAGGCGGGTCAGCCCTGGTCCGCCTCTCCTAGGCAGGCCAGCCCCGAGTTAGCCCTGGTCTGCCTCTCCTAGGCGGGCTAGCCCCGCGTCATCCCCGGCTCGCCACTCCTAGGCGGGTCAGCCCCAGCTCGCTCCCGCTCGGTGTGGTTATAGTTTGACCCGGGGGTTAGGAAACCCCTTCCCCGTGGGGACCAGAGGCCAAATTACCGGGATGACCCTGCAGGGGGGTGTCAGTATCCGTCTTGAACAACGGAGTTACGCTGTTGGCATACCCCGTTGGGCTGCACATAGTTGTTCAGAACAGCAGAGATTGGCTATTTGCAAGCCGTTTTCAGAAATCTATAAATAGGACTTAAGGAGTAGCTCAGAGCACACACTTACTTGTCTTCTAGCCTATTGGTGCTTTCTGAGGTACCTTAGCCTGACATTTGGTTAAGGAGGGGAAGCGCTCAGTGATCTTCCGAGTGTGTGGTGGGTCCTCCACATCGGGCCCTTGGGTCAGTCCTGTTGGGTATATTGGAAAATGTGTACCTGATTTGGAGAAGCCTCACTTAGCTCAATGTTATGCATCAAGGTGTATTTGATGTTATTTTGAGTTTACATGTGCAGGATAAGTATTGGCTAAAATGCAGGAAAAAGTTTCTAAGTCCATGTGTCGACACCAGAGGAAGCTGTGTCGACACTTCAGCAAGTTTGTGTCGACACCTGGAAAAGACTATGTCGATACACAGAAGTATAGTCGACACACAGAAGTATAGTCGACATCAACTGTGTAGACACCGGGAGGCAGTGTCGACACACAAAAGTATTAGTCGACATCAACTGTATCGACACCGGGAGGCTGTGTCGACACACAGAATTCTTAGTCTACATCAATTATGTCGACACACAGGACTTGTGTTGACACACAACAGAGTTTCAACATAGTTAATTGTTGTGGAGAGGAGAAGTGTTTGTGTCGACACAAATACTCTATGTCGACACATTATCAAGATGTAGTGTCAAGAAGCTGTGTCGACATCAAGGCAGCTATGTCGACTTCACCAAAGTCTGTGTCGACACTTAAGTCACATGTGTCGACACATATTGACAGTTTGTCTCGACACATATTGACAGTTAATCTCGACGCTGTGCTGATAGAGACAAAGGTTCAAGAACTGACTAGGGACTTGACAGCTGTGCATTCCAACAACTTTAATGAAGCTGTCAGACTTTTCAGAAGTTAGTTAGAAACTGGATCAGCCGGTTACCATGAATGAAGTCTATATATATAGATGGATTCAGAAGAAGGAAGAAGTAACAACAGATTAAACATACACAACTAACACAACTATTGAGAGATTGATCGTTGATCAAGAAAGTGCAAGGCACACAGAAGAAGATATTCGTGAGAAGATCTAAGAAGACAATCTGAAGTGATTATCCACTCAGATTTTATCTAAGGTGAATTCATTCAGAATTCAGAAGAAAATTCAGAAGGTTTGGGGAGAGAGAGCTCCAGCTGTTTTGAGGTCAAGAAGGAGACAATGACAAGTCTCTTAAGAAGTAGATCCTTAACTAATCTACTAAGTAGATCCAGATCCATATCTGGATTCCAAGAAGGAAGTTGCCAGTCAGTCAACTTCAAAGGAGATCAACCCTACTAAGTTCAGATTCAAGAAGCTTTGAAGAAAGCTAAGAACAGGTTGATTTCAGTCATCAGTCTCATCAAGAAGCTGATCAAGAATTCTCTTATCCTTTCTCTCTCAATAAGGGTAAGAGTTCATCAAATTACTTATCAAATTCTGTAGGATCTTTTCAAAGATCTGAGTTGTAAGCCTGTGTTATAAAGACGTAGTGTAGGAGATTTTGATCTCTGAGTGGTAAGGCTATTTGAGCCCGAGTGTAGGAGAATTGGTTCTCTTAGTTGTAGGCCTTGTGGCAAGGCTAAGGTAGGGCTTGTTAGCCTGAGTTGTAGGAACCTTATATGGTTCTGAGTTGTAGGAACCTTTCAGGGTTCTGAGCTATAAGATCTGTGGATCTGAGAAGAAGGAAGAAGTTAGGCCGAATCTATCACACTGCTAGATAGGTGAAGGGGGAAAGTGGATGTACCCAGACCTTGGGGAACCACTATAAACCTATGTGCAATATGTGATGCTTGTGTTATTTTAGATTCTGTGATTGTATATGATGTGGTAGCTGTAGAGATTTGAGATTTATATTAAAGAACTGAAGATATATTCTGCCTTAGTTTAAAATAAGGAAAAGAACCTATTCACCCCCTCTAGGTGTTTAGGTTGTCTTGAAGTTAAATCTATCAAGTCCTTTGCTCTCTTTCCTTGTCCTTTTGCTTGTCCTTTTACTTGCAGGAGAGAAGTAGGTGCGCGATCACCCCTTCCCCAAGGGTGAACTCCACAGAGACCGGTTTTTCGGTTTCAACATTCTGGTGCGGTGAGCGTGGTCAACATAGAAAATCTTCAGCGAACTCAATGGCAGGAGAAAGGCAAGGATCAGACAAGTCCGACTCGCCACCCCCTCCCCCTCTCGCTACAATGGGGATGTTCGAGGACTTCAGGCAGGAAGTACTCGGCTTGGTCAGATTCGCACTCGGCGTGCGTGCCGAGCTCAACTCCAGCGGTCCCTGTTCTCGCGGCTCCAGCCCTCGACGAGGATGCTCCCGGCAGGCGAGCTGGGAAGGAGGCCGGTAAGGAAGGGAGAGGCGGCGAGCTTCCCGGGTGGGTGCTCTTCCCCGACTCGACAAGCGGCGGTAGGTTCAGCGAGATGGGGGTGCGAGACCCCCCATCCCGCTCAGTAGGGGGAGGCAGCTCCTTCAGCGAGATGGTTTCTTATGCTCCGATTCTAGAGCGGTTCAGGTAACCCGAGATGTCCTACTACACCGGGAAGGGAGACCCGGTCAAGCATGTCTAGTGATTTGAGGACATGGTCTCGATCCGACAGTTGTCGGATGGATTCAAGTGCAGGCTCTTCGCCATCACCCTCAAGGAGAAGGCGAGAGAGTGGTTCCACCAGTTGCCGACCAATTCCATCTACTGCTTCGAGGACCTGCACCGGGGGTTCATGCTGAGGTTCACCGCCTCTAAGAAGAGAAAAAAGGAGTTGGAGTCCCTGTTCCACAATAAGCAGGGGGTGAACGAGACCCTAGGGAGCTACGTCGACCGCTTCCAGGAAGAGGTCACCCAAGTCCAAGAGATGTCGGGGCATACCCTGATGATGGCCTTCACCCTAGGACTGCAGCAGGGTTTCTTTCGAATGGAGCTGAAGAGGGTGTCCCCTCTCCTACGAGGAGTTGATGGAGAGGGCGACAGTAGAAGTCGACGGGGAGGCGTCGAACCCAGAGTTTGTCCGGAAGTTAGCAAGGTGGGCTACGGAAGAGGAGAGGCCCAGGGGGCAGAGGTCAGGAGGAGAGGAGAGCTGAACCCCGACAGAGGGAGCAGCAACAACAGCAGCCCAAGTGCTAGCATCAGGAGCCGAATCATCGGCTAGGCTGGAGGCCGGAATGGCAAGATCAAGGGCCGAGGAGAGGTCATCATGGTGGGGATAACCGCCAGGGAGGCCAGAGCCAGTTCTATCCTCTAGGCGGGAGGCAAGGCCAGAGGCCACCTCTCCCCGACCAGGAGCAGGCTATGGCGATAGCCATGGGGGAGAGGAGGAGAGCAGCGCGGAGGAGAAGAAGGGAGGTTAGGGTGGAGTTGCCCTACTGCGAATTCCATCAGGAGGAAGGGCACGTCGCGGTCACGTGCCCAGAGTTCCTCAAGATGAGAGGAAACAGAGATCAGCAATAGCAGTGAGACCGCTGAGAAGTGCAGATTGAGGAGGCCTTGCCTCGGGCAGAGGAGGACAGGTGTGAAGACCGGGCGGATGTGGGGACCCGAGGAGGGATCAGAGTGATCCATAGGGGTGGGGGTCAAGGCTCCCGAAAGGCAAGTCTCCACACCATGTACCGCAGGAGCGTCGGCTCCATATCCCATACCCTACCCCCAGAAGAGAGAATCACCTTCTCAGTCAAGAATATGTCGAGTCATGAGGACCCCTTTTGCGATGCGCTGGTCATCACGACAGTCATCGAAGATTTCACCATCTCCCGAATCCTTGTTGGCAATGGGAGCTTGGTCAATGTCATCTTCAAGAAGGCATTCGACACAATGAAGGTGGAGGCTCGGAGGCTACTGGCCTCGGACAGGCCCCTGTTTGGCTTTTCAGGAGAGAGGAAGGAAGTCGAAGAAGGAGTGGGACTCCCTGTCTCTCGGGGGGGCAGCCTCGCACCTACAAGTTCGTCATCGTGGATGCCCCCAGTAGCTACAACGCCATCTTCGGGAGGCCCCTCATCAGCGCCTTCCGCTGCGTACCCTCGTCCTTCAACCAGTGCCTGAAGTTCAACGCCGAGGGGGTCCAGATCCGGGTCCGGGGAGACCCCAAGGTAACAAGGGAGTGCTACGTCATGACGGTGAACTCAATCTCTTGGCAGGAGGGGGCTGAGGAGATGGGACGGAGTATGGAGGAGGCGGAGCAGGAGGCCGGCGGAGAGGGGATAGAGGTAGAGGAGAGCCGCACCCAGGTGGAGGTGGCAGAAGAAGTTCAGGGGTCGGCCGAGGCGATGGCTGTGGAGGAGGATGGAGAGGAAGTCCTTGCCCCAGGAGGGGGAACTTTGAAGAATGGGGGGAGCAGTCCCGCCTGGAAGCACTAGAGGAGGTGGTGGAGATGGAGGTCCTCACCCTGGTAGGCAGGGTGGAGAAGGTTTGAGTCGGCGGGGGGCTGACCCCGAAGGCCCAGGGCAGGATGCTGGAGTGCATCCAGAAGAATGTGGACATCTTCGCCTGGAGCGTTGCGGAGATGCCAGGGATCGATGCCGACCTTGCCTGTCATTGCCTCAACCTGGATCCGGAAGATCGCCCCATCCAGTAGAAGAAGAGATCCACGACGGACAGGTTGGCCGAGCCGATCAGGGAGGAGGTAGCCAAGCTTCTCAAGACTGGCTTTGTATCCGAGATCCAATACCCCGGCTGGATCTCCAATGTAGTAATGGTTCAAAACGGAGACGACCAGTGGCGTATGTGTGTTGACTTTTCATTACTTAATAAATTATGTCCTAAGGATTGTTACCCCTTGCCTCGGATCGACACGCTGGTTGACTCAGCCGTCGGTTTCCGTGTAATGGGTTTTTTAGATGCATTTTCAGGTTATCACCAGATCAGGATGCACCCCCCCCCCCCCCCGACGTCAAAGATGTCTCTTTCATCATGGGGGATGGATGCTACTGCTATAAAATGATGCCCTTTGGGATAAAGAACGCAGGTGCAACCTATCAAAAGATGATGGACAGGATCTTTCGAGAGTAGAGGGGGAGGAACTTAGAAGTGTATGAGGATGACCTCATGATCAAGAGTCGAGATATTGACTCTCACCTCCAGGATTTGGAGAAAACCTTCGCCACCCTATGCAAGTATAAAATGAGGTTGAACCCCCTGAAGTGTGTCTTCGGGGCGGGCAGGGGCAAGTTCCTAGGCCATTTCCTCACCCCAGCAGGCGTAGAGCCCAATCCTGATAAGGTCCGAGCAATCATGGAGCTGGGATCACCTCTGAATACTAAAGAGGTGCAGTGGTTGACGGGGAAGCTGGTAGGGCTGAGCAGGTTCCTCTCCCGGGCTGGAGAGAAGTGCACTCCCTTCTTCAAGACTTTGAGGGGAGGCCAGAAGTTTGAGTGGACCTCGGAGTGCGAGGAGGCATTCCAGGCCCTGAAGAGGTAGTTGACTTAGGTCCCCCTGCTCCAAGGGCCGAAGGAGGGGGATGACTTGTCTCTGTACCTAGGGGTCGGAGCGGAGGCCCTGAGCTCCGTCCTAGTTCGAAAGAGGGGAAGAAGCAGCTCCCCATATATTATGTAAGTCGGGTGTTGAGGAAGGCCGAGCTTCGCTATCCCATCTTGGAAAAGCTGGTCTTCGCTCTAGTCATCTCGGCTCGGAGGCTCCGACCTTACTTCCAGGCACACTCGATTCGAGTGGTGACTGACCACCCCCTCCGCAACATCTTTGAGGGGGTGGAGCATTCGGGCAAATTGGCTAAGTGGTCGGTGGAGCTGAGCGAGTTCGATATCTCCTTCATCCCCCACCTCTCGATCAAGGCCCAAGTCATGACCGACTTTCTGGCTGACTACATGGTCGAGGCGACAGAGGCAGAACTCGCTCGCCCCATTCCTTGGAAGGTGATGGTGGATGGCGCTTTAGGGAGGCATTCCCTGGGGGTAGGGGTGATCCTGGAAAGCCCTCAGGGAACGAGGATCGAGCAAATGGTGATGGTGCACTTTCCCATCACTAATAATCAGGCCGAGTACGAGGCGGTAATCGCAGGGCTCCGCCTAGTCAGGGAGCTGGGGGTGCATGATATGGAGGTCCTCACTAACTCCATGGTGGTGGCTTCCCAGATCAACGGGAATTTTGAGGCAAGGGAACCAACTCTGCAGCTATACTTGGCAAAGGCGAAGGGGGTCATCAGCACATTCCAGACTTTCTCCATCCGGCACGTGCCTAGAGAGGAGAATGAGCAAGTAGATCAACTAGCGAAGCATGGTCCCCGGGTGGGGGGTACCATCACCGACCTATTCCACCCTTCCATCGAGGAGGGAGAGCTGATGGAGGTAGACCAACACCCATCGTAGATGGATCCGTTCACAACCTTCCTCTCCACCGAGGAATATCCCGAAGGGATGGACAAGAAGAAGTTCAAGTACAAGTCGACATGTTATCTCATGCGAGATGGGAACCTGTACCGGAAGACCCTCTCGGGAATGTTGGCGCGTTGCGTGGCTTAGAGAGAGGTTCCGAGGATTTTGGAGGAAATCCACTCCGGAGAGTGTGAGAGCCATTCTGGGAGTCGGACCCTAGAAGGAAGAATCATCAGGCAGGGGAACTTTTAGCCGACCTTGAGCCATGACATTGCGGAGTTCGCAAGGAAGTGTAGCAAGTACCAGCTATTCGCCCCCCCCTTCAACTACAGTCAGCTCAACGCCTCAGGAGCATCACATCACCCTAGCCATTTGCAATCTGGGGAATGGACCTGGTTGGGCCCTTCCCCCAGGCCAGCGGCCAAAGAAGGTTTCTACTGGTCATGATCGATTATTTATCCAAGTGGTTGGAAGTTAGGGCATTGGCCAAGGTAACCTCTCAGTTCATCAGGAACTTTGTGTGGGGGGAGATAATCTGCTGTCACGTGTTGCCCCAGGCCATTGTCACGGACAATGGGCCTCAGTTTGCTAGCGCTGAGTTCATCAGCTTTTGTGGGCAACTCGGTATTGATCTCAGATTCGCTTCAGTTCACCACCCCAGGAGCAACGGGCAGGTAGAGGCGGCGAACAAGATCATTGTCAATCTCCTCAAGAAGAAGGTGGAGAACTTGAGGGGCAGCTGGGTGGAACAACTCCCTTCGATCATCTGGGCTCTTAGGACCATACCCAACATGGCCACATGAGAGACTCCCTTCAAACTCTCCCATGGGTGCGAAACAGTACTCCCAGTGGAGTTCGAGGTCTGAATGCCTCGGGTGGTCGAGGCAGGGGAAGATAGGGAGGAATGGAGAGCTGAGAATGAGGAGGAGCTGCGGCTCTCCCTTGACATGGTGGAAGAGATGCGCGACCTCTCCGCCATCAGACAGGAGGAGGTGAAGAGGAGGATGGCTAAGTACTTCGACAAGTATGTCAGGATCAAGCAGTTCGCAGAGGGGGACTTGGTTCTGAGAAAGGTGGATGCCGCAGGGAGGTCAGCTGCCGTGGGGAAACTCAATCCCAACTGGGAGGGTCCATACATTGTATAGGAAATGTTGAAATCAGCAGGGTACCGCCTCCGGAATGTGGAGGGCGAGACCCTAAGTCTCATCTGGAGTGGTAATGACTTAAAACGTTTTTTCCCCTAAGTCATGTAAGGGGCGTTCTATTTTCTAATAAAGCTTCTTTTGATGAACTTATGCCCCTGCGAAGAATAATGCAAATGCTAGTCTACTCAGAACCCGAGCGGATCCCGCTACCAGGCCCCCATCAAGCTGGCAGGGCTGGAAGTCACTCAGCGGAGTCTATCCAGACCCCGAGAAGATCCCGCTGCAAGGCTCCTATCAAGCTGGCAGGGCTGGTTGTCACTCGGAGGAGTCTACTCAACTCAGACCCCGAGTAGATCCCGATGTCAGGCTCCTATCAAGCTGGCAGGGCTGGAAGTCACTCAGCAGAGTCTACTCAGACCCCGAGCAGATCCCACTGCCAGGCTCCCATCAAGCTGGCAGGGCTGGATGTCACTCGGAGGAGTCTACTCAGACCCCGAGCAGATCCCACTGCCAGACTCCCACCAAGCTGGCAGGGCTGGAAGTCACTCGATGGAGTCTACTCAGACCCCGAGCATATCCCACTACCAGGCTCCCACCAAGCTTGTAGGGATGGATGTCACTCGGAGGAGTCTACTCAACTCAGACCCCGAGCAGATCTCGTTGTCAGGCTCCCATCAAGCTGGCAGGGCTGGATGTCACTCGGAGGAGTCTACTCAGACCCCGAGCAGATCCCACTGTCAGACTCCCATCAAGCTGGCAGGGTTGGAAGTCACTCGGTGGAGACTACCAAGACCCCGAGCAGATCCCGCTGCCAGGCTCCCACCAAGCTGGCAGGGCTGGATGTCACTCGGAGGAGTCTACTCAGACCCCGAGCAGATCCTGCTGTCAGGCTCCCACCAAGCTGGCAGGGCTGGAAGTCACTCGGCGGAGTCTACTCAGACCCCGAGTAGATCCTGCTGCCAGGCTCCCACCAAGCTGACATGGCTGGATGTCACTCGGAGGAGTCTACTCAACTCAGACCCCGAGTAAATCCCGCTGTCAGGCTCCCATCAAGCTGGCAGGGCTGGATGTCACTCGGAGGAGTCTACTTAGACCCCGAGCAGATCCCGTTGTCAGGCTTCTATCAAGCTGGTAGGGTTGGAAGTCACAAGGTGGAGGCTACCCAGACCCCGAGCAGATCCCGCTGTCAGGCTCCCACCAAGATGGTAGGGATGGATGTCACTCGGAGGAGTCTACCCGGATCCTGAGCAGATCCCGCTATCAGGCTCCCATCAAGCTGGCAAGGCTGGATGTCACTCGGAGGAGTCTACTCAGACCCCGAGCAGATCTCGCTGCCAGGCTCCCATCAAGCTGGCAGGGCTGGATATCACTCGGAGGAGCCTACCCAGACCCCGAGCAGATCCCACTGCTAGGCCCCCATCAAGCTGGCAGGGCTGGATGTCACTCCGGTAATCCACTCGGGTCCCTTCCCCGCTGTCCGGCGAAAATGGCAAGTCTTGGTGGACGCGGCGCCTAAGGGGGGAGCTAAACGTTCACATTACGAAGACGAGGGCCGCGGGACAACCGAGATGGCTTCGGCAGGCCGGCGGGCTATGAACGTCAACTTTTGCCTTTGGTATAGCGAGCCCCTGGGGAAAGGGTCCAGGAGGCGAAAACTCGGTCGCGCCGAGGCCCCCGGGGCCAACCCGCGCAGAGCTAGGCGGTAAGGGCACGAGATGAGTCATCTCCCCTACTCCGCGCCACGAATGGTATAGCGGGACCGCGCGGAGGACGCGGGTCACCGACTCGCGGTGTGGCTAGCTAACACGCCTCTCGCTTTTAAGCCTAAATTCCGAATCTAGAACGAACATGCAACCTCACTCGCTCGCAACAACAGATCAGAAGAGGCTAAGTAAATCGCGAGTGCAATAAGAAAATATTTACATTATAATAAAAGCATAATACAGGAACAGTTTCTCAAAGAACACTGGGTCGATCAAAAATGTATGGTTATTACAAATCCCGGGCCTCGGCCCGCATCCCTGCTACAACAAAAGTAATTTTAGGCGAGGCGCGAGTTTCCGGTGGGGCAAGTCCCGAACAGCGAGCCCCCTAGATGGGGTGGTAGGGCTCGTCGCCCGGCTTCGGTACCGGAAGGAATAATTCTGGTACCACGTCGCTCGCCGAAAGCTTGACACCCTCGCTCTTGATCAAGTCGGCCCGCCGCAGCGTCTGGAGGGTATACTTCGCTGCACTAGCGGCGTTCTTCTGCATCAGGAATTCGAGGTCATACTCGCTATAGTGCGCGAGCCGACACCCGCTGCTAGACAGTGGCGGAGCGGTCGCAGCGGCCTCCAACACGCCCACCCGTGCCTGCAGTGCCTCTTTCTCCTGCTTGAGGGTGGCGATCTCGATGCCCATCCTGCTGGCCGTCGCCGAGTCCTCCGAGAAGAAGGGCGACTGAGATGAGTGTAAGAAAAGGCAATAGAGAATTAGTGCGAGTTAAGGGACATATCGCTCCCCCAGGTACTGAGCAAGGGCAGATTCGGCTGCGTCGGCTCACTTTCTCTGGTCATCCGCCTCCCCCCGGGCGAGTTTGCGGGTCGCCTCCTTCTCATCACCCAGCTTCTTAAGCAAGGGGGCGTTCTTCTCTGCCCTTAGGCATCGCCAGTTGACCATGTGGGCCAGCTCGAGGCTTCAGAACTGGGCCCGCACGCTTTTGTGAATCATCACCCGCGTGTCCTCCTCATCGTAGATAGCGGCATCCTCCCGGGCATAGAGGCCGAACGAGAGGTTGTAAGCCTCTCCGCCAATAGTGTCCTGATCCACCTAACTCGGCAGCAGCGAGGAGATGAAGACCCGGTTCGTCTCCTTATCCCATTGAAGGAGCGGGATGCCGAGCTCATCTGGAGGTCTCTCCCCATAGCCAAAATTACGATGCCCTCTTGGCACTGGCTTCGCAGCGGGCTGAACCCCTTCTCGCGGCCCTGAAGTGTCAGCCTCCCCGGCGAGAGAGCTGTCGTTCAAAGGGGCCACGAGGGCGAGATCCCCAGATGGCTGGCCCACTGGGGCCTTTCCCTTCTCGCGAGTCAAGGGAGGTGCACCACCCGCTTTCTTCGGTTTCTTGGGCAGTGGCGGAGCCTAAGGTTGCTTGCGAATGGGTCGCTTTGGGGCTGCAGGGACCGTGACCTCGCGGTGAGCGGAGGCCGTTGCCTCGGCCCGGGCGAGCCCGCTGGAAGCGAGCCGCACGCTCTCGTAAGGGGGGTGTAGAGGGATGTCGTGCTCGCCTGCGAGAAGAATAAGTCTTAGAGAATGTAAAGGACAGGTATAAGGGCGGAAGCGCGAACCGCTTACCTTCCCCGGGCGGGACGGGGACGAGGTCGTCCAGGTTCCTGCGGAGGAATGCCACTTCAAAGTTCTTCCCGGCAAATAACCCGAACAACTCTGCTTCATGGCCCCCCCAGGCTAGAGGGCGGTAGCTCGCCTCGCTGAGTTGGATTGGTGAGAAGGGGACGTTGTTGAAGTCCCCTTTGATGAAAAGGAACGTTTTGAGCCAGTTGTGGCTCTTATTGACAGCCTTCCGCGCCTTCACCTGGCTGCTGGCAAAGCAGGCGGTCCCGTCCTTGTTCGCCCGGAAGGAGAACAGCTTGTAGAAGACCGCGAGGCTGAACTCGATCCTCTCTTCCCACAGGAAGCAGGAGAACCCGACAAGTACCGCGACAGAGTTGGGGGTCATCTGTCCAGGGACGACCCCGAAGTACTTGAAGATCTAGCGGACTTCCGACCATAGGGGCAGCCGGAGGCCCGCCTTAAGGTGAGCCGTGGGGAGCGCGATTTCGTCCGCGGAGAGATCGTTTATCCGCTCTCCCGTCCCAGGTCGCCTCACCACAAAACCCGGCGGAACAAATTTGCCTACGACATCCAGGAACTCGCACTCGGTGATGACAGCGGTGGGAAAATCGTGCTCGAAAAAGGTCCAAGCACACTTGCTTCTCCCATCCGCTTCGACGCCGCCACCACCCATCTCGCAGAAGTTTCGCCGAACGGGACAAAGAGATTCTCGCAAGGGATGAAGAGAGAGAGAGAAAGCTTTAAATACGGTAGGTGAGAAGGTCGACAGGACCTATTTATAGAATTGAAACGGGCGGGAAAATGTTCCGCCGGCGGGAAAAGTTTGGATAGCAAAATTAGCCCTGACTTTTCGACTTCCGAGTCCGACTCGAATTCATTTCAGTTCGCCAACAGGCCGCGAGTCCGCGACAGGGAGCCGATCTCAACCGCGCTCGCATGAGAGGCGGGAGGCCGTGATATGGACCCGCCAGGATCAGCTCGCAATTCGCCCAGATATGCGACCCACGGGCGATCGGCTCGCTCTCGCCAGAGCCATTTATGCGGGCCAGGCGAGTCGGCTCGGCAATACCGAGCTCGCTTGAAAAAGAGTCGAGCGAACAAGCATCTCACCCTCCCCGCCCCCCCCCCCCCCCCCCCAGAGAGTAAAAATCAATGCAGTGAAAGAAAAATACAGCCAGTACTCGCCCATTAGTGGGTGAGAGCGGTCATGAATTATTACAAGTTCAAATGTCCAGAATAGAAAGTTCACGATACAACGCTTATCGTTCCTTGCATGCGGAGACGAACCGGGCCCGGCGGCCAACAGTGCGGAGGAGGCAGGCGTCTCAGTAATGAATCCACTTCCACCAGCCTCTCCTCCGCGTTTTTGATCGGTGCGGCACGCGAGGATAATAGTACTCGCGAACCGCCACTAGCTCTTCCTGAACCAGGCCGGCGTCCACCGTGATGTGTCTAAGTCACTCCTCGGCTCGTGTGATATGCACCCCCGGAGAGGTGACTCTGTCCACAATGGCTGGTCGCCTCGCCCCCTTCAGAACCGCTAATCTCTCCTCCGTCTTGGTCTTGTCCTTCTCTACCCTGCTGAAAACCTCCTTCAGCAACAGCGTGTGTTTCTGGAACAATCGTGTCACCTGCTTCTTCATCTTCTCGGCATCCAGCGGGTCCCCCAGATACTCTGCAATGTGATCCGTATCAGGGTGAGGCGAGTACCCCTCACTCATCTTAACGTCGGAAGAGGATATCGTGTTATAACCTGCAAGAATAAGTCAGAGAGAGCAGGCGATGGTAAGCGGGCAAAAGTGGAGCTCACCCAGAGTCGGCACCTCGCCCGCATCGGCAGCTAGTCGAGAGGTACTCGACCTCCCCTGGAAAGTTTCTCCTTCAAGATTAACAAAAAGCTTCCCCAGCCCAGGGGGCATCGGCGGCGGAGGCGTTGTAGGAATGACATGCTTCTAGGCCGATGGGCTGATGACCCGATCATCTATCAGCAAGGCGAAATGCCCCGGTTCTCCCTCATCCTCGCGAGGCGTATCCTATAGAAATCAGAATCAGAAGGCCGAGCGGCGACTCAGATAGAAGAATCACATACCTCAGGGGAGACCTCGGTACCGCCGGACGAGCAGGATGCGAGGTCGTCACGTGCAGGAGATCATCTGATGATCTTCCCTTTCTTTGGCCTGAAAAGGGGGCTCGATGACTCGCGCGCCAACCATGGGGCGGCTCCCAGGGCCAACTCCCGAGTGCCTTCCCTCGCCGCTTCTAGGAGAGCCCGCATCTCCTCGGACATAAACATCATTCAGCTACCGATCGCAGGAGTCAGGGGGGTTATTTATTCCGAAGGCCTGACGACATATTTATAACACTAAGGTGGGTCTCCACCAAAAGATTCCCTCCAGCTTAGCAGGGCTCTCACCGAACACGTGGGGTTGGATGTTTCTTTCCGAGCTTTTGCAAAGCTCACAAAGTGCGGGGATTATGTATAACTCCGTATTCGGCGACTGGATCCAGATAGGCAAATAAGCCAACTCTGGCCCGCGCCAGTATAAGCGGGTGGATGGTCCTAAAGGAGCGGTTCGCTCTCTTCAGGGGCCATAGAGGTCTTCTGGGCGAGTCGGCCCCAACTCGCCTCTCCTAGGCGGGTTAGCCCCGAATCGGCCCCGACTCACCTCTCCTAGGAGAGTCAGCCCTGGTCTGCCTCTCCTAGGCGGGCCAGCCCCGAGTCGGCCCCGGCTCGCCTCTCCTAGGCGGGTCAGCCCTAGCTCGCTCCCGCCCGGTGTGGTTTCGGGTTGACCCGGGGGTTAAGAAACCCCTTCCCCGTGGGGGCCAGAGACCAAATTACCGGGATGACTCTACAGCGGGGTGCTAGTATCCATCTAGAACAACGGAGTTACGCTGTTGGCAGACCCCGTTGGGCTCCACATAGTTGTTCAGAACAGCGGAGGTTGGCTATTTGCAGGCCGTTTTCAGAAATCTATAAATAAGACTCAAGGGGTACCTCAGAGCACACACTTACTTGTCATCTAGCCTGTTGGTGCTTTCTGAGGTACCTTAGCCTGACATTTGGTTAAGGAGGGGAAGCGTTCAGTGATCTTCCGGGTGTGTGGTGGGTCCTCTGCGTCGGGCCCTTAGGTCAGTCCTTTGCTCTCTTTCCTTGTCTTTTTGCTTGTCCTTTTGCTTGCAAGAGAGAAGTAGGTGCGCGGTCACCCCTTCCCCAAGGGTGAACTCCACAGAGACCGGTTTTTCGGTTTCAACAGCTTCCTACAGAACATTCCGGCCGCCTGGAGAGGAATCAGGCTCGGTAAATTTCCAGCACCGCCGCTCGAAAAAAAAGGAGGAAATCTCATCTCGTCTCCGATTCGCGTGAAACCGCCGCATCACTTCTTCCGTGAAACTTTTCGGTCGTTGGTGATCGATCGGGAAGGAAGAAGGAACCACAAGATCTCTGCCGCCGACGTCGCCTAGAAATGGGAAGGAGATATCGCGTCGGTCCTCGCACAGGAGTGGTCGCCGGAGGTTACGCCGCTGAAATTGAAAGATCCCGCCGACTGGAGTAAAGCCCATTCTTTTTTTTTTCTGGAGATCTCTCCTGCCCCGCTGCTCTGATTCTCCGCTGCTGGATCTGTTGGTGCTGCCTGCAGATCGGGAATAGGAGAAAAGCTTCGTCCACCATTCCTTAGGGTTCAGTCCAACGTGGAGATTTTGGAGAAAGTAAACAGGAGAAAGTAAACAGGATATTTTGGAGATTTTTTTTCCTATTGTAGATCCTCTGTTGCCCCCTAAGAACAGGAAAAATAGTGAACTCGTTGGATCGTGAAGCGGGTTCCCAGGTGCTTCTGAAAAAAAGGAAAAAAATTCAACTGTTTTTACATTATAATCTTGCCTTTGATCAATATTTGTTAAGGAGTTCTGTCTCTTGCTGAGTTTTAGAGAACAGAAACTCTACAACTTTGGTAAATAATTTTGGTAAGACAAGATGATGAAGGGGAACAGTTTCTCGTCTCTGGTTCCAATGATCAAGTTGGAGAAGTTCACGACAACGGAATTCAACGACTGGAAGCTGAATACGCTGTTTGGGATGAAGTGCCTGAACGTGTTCTACACCGTTCAGTTCGACCGTGTTGAAGTTTCTGGGACTGATGATGAAGCTCAGTGGGTCCACCATGAGGACTTCTGCTGCGACTACCTGCTGAACTGCCTGTCCTCCAGCTTGGCGAAGATGTACATCAAGATGAAGACTGCCAAGGAAATCTGGGAGGCACTGGAGGAGCACTTCAGGCAAGAGGAGGATCTGTCCAAGGCGCACCTGGTGGACAAATTACATTCCTTCATGTTCGATGAGGAGAAGGCGATTCTCCCTCAGGTATCGGATTTTGAAGCTTTAGTAGATTCTTTACATAGTGAGAATATCTCCCTGCCAAACAGCTTTGTTGCTGGCACGATCATTTATAAGCTGTCATCTACGTGATATAACTTTAAAACTAAAATGTACCGCAAGAAGATGCAGGTTGGTCTTAATGACCTCAAGCGATTTATTCGCATTGAGGATGAGAATATGACTCGACACGCTTTAGAAACTGTTAGCAAGCAGAATGTTGCGGCTAACATGGTCCTCAGTTCTAAACGCGTGTCGAACCCTAAGAGGACCAGACCCTCCCATGGTAGCTCCCAGGTTGTAGGCCCTAGCAAACGTGCTAAAAAGTTCAAGGGAATTGTTTTAACTACAACAAGTGGAGGCACAACGCATCTGATTGCAAACTCCCTAAAAGGGAAAGAACCAAAGCACCACAGGATGGCAACCAAGTCAATATAGTTAGCCTAGCTGAGCCTTCTGATTTTGTTGCGATGGTCGGAAATGTAAAGGCCAGTACGGAGTGGTACTTTGATTCGGGGGCGACATGTCACGTTTGCAATAATGCTGATCTTATGACAGAGCTCACTACTGTGAAAGAGTCTGTTACAATTGCAAATGGCGAGACAACTGACGTCTAGCTTAAAGGTGGGGAATGCAACACTGCTGCTATCCTCAGGTAAGACTTTAACTCTAAAAAATATTAAATTTATTCCTTCTCTAGCTGCTAACTTAGTGTTTATAAGTCTATTATGTGATGTTGATATGTCTTTTACCTTTTGTAGCGGTAGAGTAACACTGTCAGTTAACTCACACTATTTTGGATGTGCATACGTCCAAAATAGGATGTACCGACTAAGTCTAGCAAACTAGTTAGTTCAACAAGTTCAAACAAACTTTGTTAGCCCTAAGACTCTACATGAGAGACTAGGACACATGAACTATAGGAAAATATTCCAAATAGCTAGAACTCACTAGATCACATTAGACACTAAGTCACCGCTTGAGAAATGTGACGTGTGTGCTCAGACTAAGATCACTAGGAAACCTTTTAGTGCGGTTACTAGGAGCACAACAACCCTAGAGCTTATACATTCTGATATATATGACTTTAAAAGTTTTGTCACCAGAGGAGGAAGGAAGTATATGATCACATTTATAGATGACTGCTCTAGGTTCTGTCATATTTACCTTCTTAAAACTAAAGATGAAGCGTTTGAAAAATTCTATCTTTTCAAAACCAGGGTAGAGAACCGACTAGACATGAGAATTAAGAGCTTTAGAAGTGATAGAGGAGGAGAATATATGTCCAGTGAGTTTCGGGGTTTCCTTGCCTCTCAAGGGACCATAGCAGAAACCATTGCTCCTTACTCACCACAATCAAATGGTATAGCCGAGAGAAAGAATAAAACATTAATAGAAATGATGAATTCTATGCTCCTCACTACTGGCATGCCTACTGCCTATTGGGGAGAAGTAGTTTTAACTGCAAACCACATTCTAAACAAAGTATCTCATGTTAAGTTAGATGTCACACCCTACGAGCTTTGGTTTAAGAGACCCCCGACAATAACTAGACTTAAGACCTGGGGCAGCATAACCTATGTCAGGGTCTCTGACCCTAGACGGTCTAAACTTGGACCTAGGACCAACATGTGTGTCTACTTAGGTTGTGCTGAAGATAGTGTTGCAGATAGATTCTTAGACCTATCTAATAATATAATTATTGAATCTAGGGTTGCTGTGTGTAAGACCCCCTCTCCCGGAACACAAGATACGGCACGAGAGGGGTCTTATGCCAAGAACAGCCGCCTTGCAGTAGCACTAGCACTCGGGCCAGCCTGTACCACAAGACGCCTATCCTGCCGGCTACAACCAATATCAACATATAAATGCCAACCCAACCATAATAATATAAAGAAGTCAATCCACACTAAGCATAAGTTCATAAGTACAGCAAAAGAGAAGCTAAACAAGCTTCTACATAATCAGAGTACGTAAATAGAATTGCCTCGAAGGGCTACAATAAAATCTCTCTCACTCACATCTGTAACCGACGGTAGCGACGGTACCGTCCCCTCAGGCCCTGTCGTCCTGGCCTGGCTGTCCAGCTGCATGACCTGTTGCTCCACCTGCGGGGTTTCCTCCTAAAAAGGAAGACATAACAACCGTTAGTCATAAAGACTAAGTGGCTTCACATCCGCTCCCCCGACGACTCCTCGGCACCGGGCGGAGAAAGGAACAGGTACAATATATAAAACAGTAGTACAAGCAGGTGAAGTAAGTATACATGTCATAAGTAGCAATAGAAGTAGTGTATAAATGAGCAACCTCTTATTCTACAATTCTACCATCTACAGCAGCAAGAGAGTATAATGTTATAACAGTAAGTAACTCAACTTATATGGATGCCCATACAAGCATATAAGTTGAGGGTCGTTAAGCAGTAAGTAACTCATCGTATAGGAGTGCCCATACAAACTTATACGATAAGGGTCTTGTGTATGTAATGAAGTGTAATGCTATGTATGCAATGCAATGACACACCCATGATAAGGCACATGTAATCGCTATGTCGACACAGACTTATAGTTCCCGCTATTCGAGTAGGTAGCTAACCTCTAAGGCGTCAACTGTCATGGCCAAACGGTGACAGTAGAGCGGGCATCTCCACTACTAGGCTGGTCTCCACACTACCTGGCCTAGGCCCCGTACGCCTCAACGCTAAGAACATAACAGCGGATCTCACATGCGTACTACGACTCAGCGGGTTCTCTTGGGTAAATGTGCACCAAGATCCTAGCCCCGAACTGGCCTAAGGTATGACACGGAAGGAGCCCCGAAAATGAGCACGAGGACCAAGCCCAACCGTTCACTTAGCACGGAAGGAGCCTCGGGACGTGAACACCGAGGACCAAGCCTAACCGCCCAAGGTCTAACTGTCAACTCTCATCGGTGTGACGATTGGCGACCCATAAACCTGCCACACTATTCTTAACCCGGGATTACGACACCGCGTGTCGACTCACACCACATGTAATTCCACAATATCGTGGCATGGAAGGAGCCTCGGGACGTGAACACCGAGGACCAAGCCCAACCATCCATCAAATACGGAAGGAGCCTCGGGACGTGAACACCGAGGACCAAGCCCAATCCGTCCAACTTTACTCATCTCAACCTCATTCCAACTAGTGACGGTCAACACCGCACTTGTTACTTCCACAATGCTACCCGTAGGGAGATGACACTTTAAGCATTGGATTACTAATTCTCTTCTATCCATTCAACATACATCATGGCCATAGTTAAATCATTTATATGCCCTTCGAAATGAATTCCACATGATATAGATAATGGGCATCAATATACATCTACCAATTTATATCAGGCTCTTTCCTTAAATTAAGCTTGTCCACAACTCGTTATACGAATTCAGATTTATAACATCAACTTATCATATCACTATGATGATTATGTCAAAAGAGTTCACCCAAACCTCGAGTTGGATCGCTACATTAAATTCCACCAAATCGAATTCCACATTACACAGCCCAGAGTTTAGGTTCAGTCTTAATCCGGGCAGCAACTTCGACCAAGGATTCTCGTGGCTACAGAAATCCGGAGAGTGCGTGTAACCACTCGTTGGAAAGATAATTCAAGGGCTACAACTTTCGTGTTTAGTTGAAAGCCCAGATCTGATCGCATCACACCAGAAATTCATTCGAAGCCTGCTGCGTACAGGATACAGATTTCCTGGGTGGAATTCCCCCCAATCGCAGCAAATTCGAACTGACTTTCCCGAGGCTACAGGTATCTCCTGGAAACGTGCAACCACTCGTTGGAAAGATAATTTCGAGGGCTACGACTTTCATGTTGAGTTAAAAACCCAGATATGACCAGAACCCCTCCGAAACTGGCCACGAAGATCACTGCGTGCAGAAATCAGATTTCTGCACACATCTTAAGGTGAGATGAACGACATCCGTTCATCTTCCTCCTTGCACCGATCTCCCAAAAACTCCTCCAGAAATTCGTCCAACCTTATTAACCCTCACAAAGCCGTACTTCTTCACGAATCACTCTCTCATCTCCACTTTGAAGGATGAAGAGGTTGAAGAAGACTAAAGCCTAGAAAGCAACCTAGGCATGACTTTCCCTAAGAAATCTTCTCCTCACCATCAAGACTCTATGGAGTCGATATCTCTCCTAGAATATAACTACAGATCTAGCACCAAGGGAGAGGGGAGGAAGCTCACCTCATTTCTAGTGGTACCATCATTCCCGGCCATGGATCTAGTCGTCCTCCTCCGTGGCATCATTTCCTCCTTAACGGCGATGGCGTTTCTCCTCTTCCAAAGTTTGGTTGGCTCCATCAAGCCTCTCCTCCTCCAGAGCTCCGACTCCGACGATCGGCTTCTCTCCCGATGGTTTTGTGCGGGTAGCGGCTCGGCAATGATCGAAGTGACGACTAGGGTTTAGTTTTCTTCTTATTTATATTAGCTCATTAGGGTTATGTCACTTCGCAATGTGTTAATTTCTGATTGGACCGCCCAAATTAGGTCTTATTTGAAATGACCGGTCCAAGGGATCATCCAGCACGAATCCCGAAGTACGGTTCAGTCTGCCTGTACAAGCCAGCGATTTTGCCTGGGCGGAAAAACGCACAAGTCAAATTCGGCGGGAATCAGCTTCCATTCTCGACGATCGGCGAGTATAGCCGGGTATTCTCGACGAATTCGTCGGGTATCAACAATGATTCCCGACGAATTTCCCTTAACCAGTTTATCGGAAATCCTGGCATTGAGTGCGTTGAGTATCAGTCAACGATACTCGACGATCGGTCATCATTCTCGACGATAGGTGGGTATATCCGGGCATTCTCGACGAATTCGCCGGGTATCAACAATGATTCCCGACGAATTTCCCTTAACCAGTTTATCGGAAATCCTGGCGTTGAGTGCGTTGAGTATCAGTCAGCGATACTCGACGATCAGTCATCATTCTCGAGGAATTCGTCGGGTATCAACAATGATTCCCGACGAATTTCCCTTAACCAGTTTATCGGAAATCTTGGCGTTGAGTGCGTTGAGTATCAGTCAGCGATACTCGACGATCGGTCATCATTCTCGACGATCGGTGGGTATATCCGGGCATTCTCGACGAATTCATCGGATATCACTCAACCCATCACTCCGTTCCACACACTTGACACCTTTTCTCAGTGCGCCCCGAGCCCGAGTCAAGTCTCTTTGACTCAGAACTCGTGCGAGGGGGCCTAGCGCGAATTGGGACGTTACAAATCCTATAAACAAAATAAAAGATTTCGTCACTGAAATCAGGCTGAGGCTATGGGGAGTAAAGCATACAAAAATGACATGCTTTTAAATAAAACTACCTGAAGCAAACAACTCCGGGTAGTGTCCTTGCATCTAATCCCTCGGCTCCCATGTGAATTCCTCCTTCCCATGATTAGACCATAGCACTTTTACCAAGGGAACACTTTTGCGGCGCAAGGCTCTTATCTCATTATCAACGATCCGCACCGGCTCCATTCGCACAGATCTGTCAGACGCCATAGTACCATCAGTTGTGGGGATGTATTGTTCGGGCCGCAACAGCTCCTTCCGAAGCGACGATACATGGAACACATCGTGGAGATTCTCTAGCTCGGGTGGTAGCTCCAGCCGATAGGCCAAAGGGCCAATCCTTTCCAATATGACATAGGGCCCAACATACCGTGGGCTGAGCTTCTTCACTCCCCGCACCCGTGACACTCCATGCATCGACCGGATTTTCAGGAACACTTTATCACCCACTTGAAACTCCACCATACGGTGCCTTGCGTTATAATACTTCGCCTGCCGACTTTGAGCCTCTAACATACGATCCCGTATCAACCTAACCACCTCATCCGTGTCATCTATATATTCAACACCCAAAGTCTTCGGATCTTCATCTTGCACCCAAGACAAGGGGGTTCTACACCTCCTTCCATATAGGGCTTCATGGGGCGCCATGCCAATGCTAGCTTGATGGCTGTTGTTGTTGGAAAATTCCACTAAGGGCAAGAGTCTTTCCCACGGCTCTCCCCTATCTATCACACACAACCTCAACAGATCCTCCAATATTCGGATGGTCCGCTCAGACTGCCCGTCCGTCTGAGAATGAAATGCGGTGCTGAAGGTAAGGCGCGAGCCCAAATATGTATGTACCGCTTTCCACTCCTTGGAGGTAAAGCGACCATCACGGTCCGAAACTATCGTCTTAGGTACGTCGTGATACCGTACAAACTGCTCCACGAAAAGATGTACTAAGACATACACATGAGCCTCCTTCTTCATAGGAATGAACCGGGCAACTTTTGTCAGGCGATCAACGATCACCCACACTGAATCATTTCCTGAACGGGAGCGAGGTAGCCCATGTACGAAGTCCATGGAAATATCCTCGAACTTCCACACGGGGATTGGCAACGACTGCAACAGGCCATTGGGGCTCCTGCACTCCGCCTTCACTCTTTGGCAGGCTTCACAATGCGTGACAATGTATCGGACATCCTTCTTCATTCCTGGCCAACACATCGTCTTCCGTAAGCCGGCATACATATTTGAAATTCCCGGGTGCACTGAATATTGAGAGCAATGTGCCTCTCTCAAGATATCCTCCCAGATTTTACCGCCTTTGGGAATGTAGAGCAGGCCGCGAAAGTAAACGAGGCCGTCCTTTAGTGCGTACTCGTCGGTAGCCCCGTCTTCGATCAACTTGAGTGTCGGGGCCAGAGCCGCATCCAATCCTTGCTCCACTCGGATCCAGTCCCGGATATCACAAACTATGCTCATGCTGGACAAGTACTCCGAATATTCTGCCGAAGGAGCCTTAAATATCAATGTAATATCCATCTCCTCAATCATCCGCGCCAACTCCATATTCATCAACCGAGACTCTGGGCTCGAGCCGGGTACTTTCCTGCTCAACGCATCGGCTACAGAGTTTGCTTTTCTGGGGTGGTAGTTCAAGGTGAACTCATAATCGCATAGAAACTCTAATCACTGCCGTTGTCTTAGGTTCAACTCCTTCTGGGTATAAACGTACTTCAAGTTTTTATGGTCCGAGAAGATTTCGCAGTGGACGCCGTATAGATAATGCCTCCATACCTTCAAGGCGAACAACACTGCTCCTAGCTCCAAATAATGCACCGGGTAATTGATTTCATGCTTCTTCAATTGTCTTGAAGCATAAGCAATCACGTGTCCGTGCTGCATCAACACCGCTCCCAACCCTTGATAAAGACGCGTCCGTGTAAACTTGAAATCCTTCCTTCCCAGACGGCAGGACAAGGATGGGGGCGGAGGTAAGTCTATCCTTCAATTCCTAGAATGCCGCTTCATATTGGGGTGTCCACTCAAATGGCACACCTTTCTTTGTCAAAGAAGTAAGCGGGAGGGCAATCTTGGAGAATCCTTTTACGAACTTACGGTAGTATCCGGCAAGTCCAAGAAAACTCCTCACATCGGCCACCGACTTCAAGGGCGACCACTCCTTCACGGCACGCACCTTGGCCGGATCCACAGCTAGTCCAGCCCCACTGATTACATGACCCAAGAAAGCCACTTCCCTAAGCCAGAATTCAGACTTACTAAACTTGGCGAACATGGCGTGCTCTTTTAACTTTTCCAGAACTAAGGCCAGATGCCCGACATGTTCTTCCTCCGTCTTAGAGTAGACTAAGATGTCGTCAATAAACACAATGACGAAGACATCTAGATAGGCCTCAAACACTTTATTCATCAAGCTCATGAAAGCTGATGGGGCATTTGTGAGCCCAAACAGCATCACCGTAAACTCATATAAGCCGTACCTTGAGCTGAAAGCCGTTTTCTGGATATCGTCCTCTTGTATTCTCAATTGATAATACCCCGAGCGCAAATCCAGCTTGGAGAACCAATGCGCTCTCACCAGTTGATCGAACAACTCATCGATCCGAGGTAACGGATAGGTGTTCCGTACCGTCAGTCGGTTGAGCTCCCGATAGTCTATACATAAATGCAGGGTTCCATCTTTCTTCTTAACGAATAGAATAGGGGCTCCCCAAGGTGATGAGCTGGGCGAACAAACCCTGATTCTACCAACTCCTGCAGTTAAACTCTAAACTCTGCGAGTTCTTTTGGAGCCATTCGATAAGGGGTCCTGGAAACAGGCTTAGCTCCTGATACAAGCTTAATCTGAAAATCCACTTCTCTATGCGGGTGTAACCCTGGTAATTTCTCAGGAAATACCTCAGGGAAATCCCGTGCTACCCGCACATCCTTCACATCTACCCTCACCTCCTTCAGTTCGAGACATACCATGTAGACTTCATCCCCTCTCATATGAGCTTTCAAAGTCTGGATTGAGGATAACAATAATCGTGGTGCGAAATTTATACCTTGGAAGATTACATCAGTATCTCCATGTCTCAAATAGATTTGCTTCTCCGCACAGTCGATTCTTGCATAGTGCCAATCCAGCCACGCCATGACCAGAATGAGGTCGAATTCTGGCATTCTCAAAATTGTGGCGGGGGTATCAAAGATCTTTCCCCCAATGGTTATCTCCAACTCACACTTCGCGGTTGCCGTCATATCAGATCCGTCTGGGAGGCGTACTCTTCGAGCAATACCAGTGAAATATTGCACTCCGTGTATGTCCTTGATGAAGTATTCAGACACAAAAGAATGTGAAGCACCAGTGTCAAATAACGTATAAGCCGGTTTCCCGCCGACCATCACGGTGCCTAAGTGTCATTAATAATACTCAAGCTAGACGTCTAGTATATCTTAAGCCACTAGAGGATATTAATGGAAGCAAAATGGCTAATTCAAATCGTACCTGCAATCATCTCCTGAGGATTCCGCTCTTGAGTCATATCCAAGGCATACATCTGATCCCAAGCGGGTCCGGGGTTTCTTCCTCGTGGTCCACGTCCTCGATCACGCACATACCCTCACTCCCGAGGGGCTGCTGGAGGGAAAGCAAGAGGCGCTTCTCCAAACAGTTGCGGACAGTAGCGTCGAATGTGGCCTGGTTGGTTGCATTCAAAGCACACCCGCTCCTGCCTTCCGCCGTGTTGCTGAAATTGTTGAGGTGGAGGTAATGCTGGAGGTTGCGGAACCGGACGCTCCTCTCTAAAATTCTAGGGGAAACGCCCGCCACCTCTCTGATATCCTCTTCCTCTTCTATTGTCAAATATCCTTCTATTGCTGGGGCCGGCTTCCATCACGCCCTCCGCTGGCCTCTTACCACTTCCCAAGTGGTCCGCTTCCAATCTCTTCGCCATATCGATAATCTCTGCCAGACTAGAGTCCGCTATAAACAAAAGGGCTTTCCTTAGGGAATCTCGCAAGCCTTTGTAGAATCGTTTGACGTACCCTCTATCATCCAACTCATAGGAGTCAGCGAATCTAGCCAAGTGCTGAAACTCCCGTTTATACTCTATTACCGACTTGGACCCTTGCTTTAGTTGCAAAAATCTCTCTTCAAGATCATCCCGAGCGGCCGAGTGGATGAAATGCTCTAAGAAGGCTTCAGAAAATTCGCTCCAACTAATGTCCGTGTACACTCTTCCATGAAAAGTAGAGCCCATGAGGGACTTCCACCACCTTTTGGCGTGCAGCTCTAATAGTGTCACTATAAGGGTCACCGCCATGTTGTTTGGGCATCTTATTCCTGCCAATAACTCTTGTACAGTGTCGAGCCACTCTTCCGTACGCACCGCCGACTCTGTCCCAATATAAGCGGGAGGGGAGAGAGCTCGGAAAATGCGTAACCAACTAGATCCCGGATCATGTTGTTGTACAGGTGCCTGCTGAGATTGGGACTTAAAGACGTCCAAAATAGCTGTGAGCGTCTGCCCCAGCTCTGATTGTTGGAATTGTGTAGGTACGGACGGGGCGGGGGTGCCCCTCACTGGCTCAGCATATACTGGGATCTACACATAGGGTACAAACCTAAGGTTAGGTTGGCTAATCTAAGGCCAAAGATGGACGAACTTAGTGTGAATTACATATGGGCACACCACTGCTTCCGCTAAGTCAGTTTGTCCCCAAACTGACTAATCAAACGGGGGTGGCACCATTGTTAAGTTACTGTCTCCTTGGAGGATCGTAGCAAGCTGATACCATTTGTAAGATCCCCCCTCCCGGAACACAAGACATGGCACGAGAGGGGTCTTATGCCCAGAACAGCCGCCTTGCAGTAGCACTAGCACTTGGGCCAGCCTGTACCACAAGACGCCTATCCTGCCGGCTACAACCAATATCAACATATAAATGCCAACCCAACCATAATAATATAAAGAAGTCAATCCACACTAAGCATAAGTCCATAAGTATAGCAAAAGAGAAGCTAAACAAACTTCTACATAATAAGAGTACGTAAATAGAATTTCCTCGAAGGGCTACAATAAAATCTCTCTCACTCACATTTGTAACCGACGGTAGCGACGGTACCGTCCCCTCAGGCCCTGTCGTCTTGGCCTGGCTATCCAGCTGCATGACCTACTACTCCACCTGCGGGGTTTCCTCCTAAAAAGGAAGACGTAGAACCCGTTAGTCATAAAGACTAAGTGGCTTCACATCCGCTCCCCCGGCGACTCCTCGGCACCGGGCGGAGAAAGGAACAGGTACAATATATAAAACAGTAGTACAAGTAGGTGAAGTAAATATACATGTCATAAGTAGCAGTAGAAGTAGTGTATAAATGAGCAACCTCTTATTCAACAATTCTACCATCTACATCAGCAAGAGAGTATAATGTTATACCAGTAAGTAACTCAACTTATATGGATGCCCATACAAGCATATAAGTTGATGGTCGTTCATCAGTAAGTAACTCATCGTATAGGAGTGCCCATACAAACTTATACGATGAGGGTCTTGTGTATGTAATGAAGTGCAATGCTATGTATGCAATGCAATGACACACCCATGATCAAGCATATGTAATCGCTATGTCTACACAGACTTATAGTTCCCACTATTCGAGCAGGTAGCTAACCTCTCAGGCGTTAACCGTCATGGCCAAACGGTGACAGTAGAGCGGGCATCTCCACTACTAGGCTGGTCTCCACACTACCTGGCCTAGGCCCCGTACGCCTCAACGCTAAGAACACAATAGCGGAGCTCACATACGTACTACGACTCAGCGGGTTCTCTTGGGTAAATGTGCACCAAGATCCTAGCCCCGAACTAGCCTAAGGTATGACGCGGAAGGAGCCCAGGAAATGAGAACGAGGACCAAGCCCAACCGTTCACTTGGCACGGAAGGAGCCTCGGGACGTGAACATCGAGGACCAAGCCCAACCGCCCAAGGTCTAACTGTCAACTCCTATCGGTGTGACGATTGGTGAGCCCGTAGATCTGCCACACTATCCTTAACCCGGGATTACGACATCGCGTGTCGACTCACACCACATACAATTCCACAATATCGTGGCATGGAAGGAGCCTCAGGACGTGAACATCGAGGAACAAGCCCAACCATCCATCAAATACGGAAGGAGCCTCGGGACGTGAACACCGAGGACCAAGCCTAATCCGTCCAACTTTACTCATCTCAACCTCATTCCAACTAGTGACGGTCAACACCGCACTTGTTACTTCCACAATGCTACCCGTAGGGAGACGACACTCTAAGCATTGGATTACTAATTCCCTTCTATCCATTCAACATACATCATGGTCATAGTTAAATCATTTATATGTCCTTTGAAATGAATTCCACATGATATAGATAATGAGCATCAATATACATCTACCAATTTATATCAGTCTCTTTCCTTAAATTAAGCTTCTCCACAACTCGTTATACGAATTCAGATTTATAACATCAACTTATCATAACACTATGATGATTATGTCAAAAGAGTTCACCCAAACATCGAGTTGGATCGCAACATTAAATTCCACCAAATCGAATTCCATATTACACAGCCCAGAGTTTAGGTTCAGCCTTAATCCGGGCAGCAACTTAGACCAAGAATTCCCGTGGCTACAGAAATCCGGAGAGTGCGTGTAACCACTCGTTGGAAAGATAATTTCAAGGGCTACAACTTTAGTGTTTAGTCGAAAACCCAGATCTGATCGCATCACACCAGAAATTCATTCGAAGCCTGCTGCGTACAGGATACAGATTTCCTGGGTGGAATTTCCCCCAATGGCAGCAGATTCGAACTGACTTTCCCGAGGCTACAGGTATTGTCTGGAAACGTGCAACCACTTGTTGGAAAGATAATTTCGAGGGATATGACTTTCATGTTGAGTCGAAAACCCAGATATGACCAGAACCCCTCCGAAACTGGCCACGAAGATCGCTGCGTGCAGAAATCAGATTTCTGCACGCATCTTAAGGTGAGATGAACAACATCAGTTCATCTTCCTTCTTGCACCGATCTTCCAAAAACTCCTCCAGAAATTCGTCCAACCTTATTCACCCTCACAAAGCCGTACTTCTCCACGAATCACTCTCTCATCTCCACTTTGAAGGATGAAGAGGTTGAAGAAGACTAAAGCCTAGAAAACAACCTAGGCATGGCTTTCCCTAAGAAATCTTCTCCTCACCATCAAGACTCTATGGAGTCGATATCTCTCCTAGAATATAACTACAGATCTAGCACCAAGGGAGAGGGGAGGAAGCTCACCTCATTTCTAGTAGTACCATCATTCCCGGCCATGGATCTAGTCGTCCTCCTCCGTGGCATCATTTCCTCCTTGACGGCGATGACGTTTCTCCTCTTCCAAAGTTTGGCTGGCTCCAGCAAGCCTCTCCTCCTCCAGAGCTCCGACTCCGGCGATCGGCTTCTCTCCCGATGGTTTTGTGGGGGTAGCGGCTCGGCAATGATCGAAGTGACGGCTAGGGTTTAGTTTTCTTCTTATTTATATTAGCTCATTAGGGTTATGTCACTTTGCAATGTGTCAATTTCTGATTGGACCGCCCAAATTAGGTCTTATTTGAAATGACCGGTCCAAGGGATCATCCAGCACGAATCCCGAAGTCCGGTTCAGTCCGCCTGTATAAGCCAGCGATTCTGCCTGGGCAGAAAAACGCACAAGTCAAATTCGGCGGGAATCAACTTCCATTCTCGACGATCGGCGAGTATAGCCGGGTATTCTCGACGAATTCGTCGGGTATCAACAATGATTCTCGACGAATTTCCCTTAACCAGTTTATCGGAAATCCTGGCGTTGAGTGCGTTGAGTATAAGTCAGCGATACTCGACGATCGGTCATCATTCTCGACGATCGGTGGGTATATCCGGGCATTCTCGACGAATTCGTCGGGTATCAACAATGATTCCCGATGAATTTCCCTTAACCAGTTTATCGGAAATCCTGGCGTTGAGTGCGTTGAGTATCAGTCAGCAATACTCGACGATCGGTCATCATTCTCGATGATCGGTGGGTATATTCGAGCATTCTCGACGAATTCATTGGATATCACTCAACCCATCACTCCGTTCCACACACTTGACACCTTTTGCCAGTGCGCCCCAAGCCCGAGTCAAGTCTCTTGACTCAGAACTCGTGCGAGGGGGCCTAGCGTTAATTGGGACGTTACACTTTGTTCTTTGAGGATAAGTTCCTTAAGGATAAGAACCTGTCAATCCCAGGTATGCAAGCAACTGTTACTAAGGAAGAACCAGAATCAGTACCGAGTACCTCCTATTTAGTCCCGGTAGACAATAGTGTCCTAGAGTCTAGACGGACTTCAGTGAGAGAGCGAACTCCCAGAACCTTTGTTAGTGACTTTGTCACATATCACATTGAGGCTGATCCATCCACCTATAAAGACGCGATGAGATCAAGGGATTCACTACTCTAGAAAGACGCAATTGATGAAGAGATGAACTATTTGCTTCAGAACAACACCTGAATGTTGGTTGATAATCCAAGATGGGCTAAAACTATAGGGTGTAAGTGAGTTCTGAAAAAGAAGCTCAATCCTAATGGTAGCGTAGCTAAGTATAAAACACGCCTGGTGGCTAAAGGTTTCACACAAGTTAGTGAGGTGGATTACTTTGATGTATATTCACCAGTGTGTCACTTATCAACCATTAAGATCCTACTTGCTATTGCGTCTATTGAGAACTTTATTGTTCATCAAATTGATGTTAAGACTGCGTTCTTGAACGGAGATCTGACCGAAGAAATATACATGAGCCAACCTAAAGGCTTCATAGTACAAGGTCGCGAAGATAAGGTCTGTAAGTTGATCAAGTCGCTATACGGACTAAAACAAACACCAAAATTATGGCATAAGAAGTTTGACTATAGTGTAAGGAATATGTGATTCATGTCGAGTCTCTCGGACAAATGTCTTTACATACGCAATAGATCGAACAAAGTCACTATAATATGCTTGTATGTGGATGATATGCTGATACTTGGTTCTGATCAATCCGTAGTGGATGGCGTTAAGTCAGAACTAATGAGAGAGTTTAATATTAAAGATCTAGGTGTAGCTGAGACTATACTAGGCATGCAAGTGAGCTTTGGGAAAAATGACATTTCCTTAAGTCAAAGCCACTACATAAAGTCCATGTTGGATACGTGGGGATATAGTGAACGTAGAGCAGTAGAGACACCTTACGATTACAATAATCGCTTGAAGCCCAATGATGGAGCTGCAATTAGACAGCTAGATTATGCTAAATTGATTGGTAGTCTCATGTATGTCATGGTCTGCATAAGACCGGACATAACTTTTACGGTCGGCATGTTAAGCATATTCACTAGTAATCCAAGCCAAGACTATTGGGATGCCCTCGATAAGCTAATACGATACCTAAAGCACACCTAAACGTATGATTTATGTTACCATGGTCATCCTCCAATTTTGGAAGGATATTCTGATGCATCATGGTGCTCAGATTTAAACGACAGCAAGTCCACTATTGGATTTATATTCATACTAGGAGGAGCAGTTGTAGCTTGGAAGTCCAAGAGGCAATCATGTATTGCACTATCTTCTATGGAATCTGAACTCTACGCTCTAGCTTCAGTAGGAGAAGAAACAGAGTGGATAAGAGATTTGGTGATGGACATTCTATTGTCGAGCCTGAAGTTAAGTTCTGTTGCAGTTTACTATGATAATCATACTACTAAAATGATTGCTACGAACACTTTGTTCAATATCAAAAGAAGGCAACTCAGGATGAAACAAGCCTGGTTGACCTCCCTTACGAGTCAAGGGATTGTGAACCTCATTGATGTGAGGTCAAAAGATAATATTGCAGATGCCTTGACAAATGACTTAAATAAAGTTCTCACAATTGAAACATCGTGGAAGATGTGATTAAAGTTCATAGAAATATGAAACTTCCTCCTATGTTTATGTTTTCATAGCAAGAACTTATAGTCGCAATATTCAAGCATCTAATAACAGACTGAAAATCCCAAATAATTTCTTGATGAAAGCCCAAGATGGTTAGATGCTAGTTATTCCACACTTGATTACTTAACATCTTTCTCATTGTAAGTTGATTTGAGAATTATTCAATTGGGAATAGAAAGTTATTGTACGAGTTAATCTAACATTAGTGATCACAGCACATTATTCCACATTTAATAATATTACAAATGACGGTGTGTCAATTCATATGATGAGGTACATAGTGGTCACTAATTAGTAAGATAACAACGTTTGATTTATCAAAATCAAAACTTGATTGGTCCTAGCTAGACTGGATAGAGATGCTGACAATGTTACTTCACTACTACTATAAGTACTAAACTCATTTACGTAGATCTAGTTTACCTTAATACGCCACTGTATATGTTTATGAATTCATAGAGTCTAACCACTACTAGAAAACTGACTTTTAGCCACAGCAGATTGCCGTGGCTAAAAGTCCAAAACCGTGGCTAAAGACTTTTAGCCACGGTCTGCCCACGGAAAATGGGCGTGGGCAATACGAGCGTGGCTAAAAGTCCAAACCGTGGCTAAAAGTCCAAAATCGTGGCTAATACTGGACTTTTAGCCACGGTTCATTGCCGTGGCTAATAGTGGACTTTTAGCCACGGTTTAATCGTCGTGGTTAAAAGACCACTCATAACATAAAAAATTCAGGCCGGCCGGCCGCCGCCGCCCGGCCGCCGCCGCCGCCGCCGCCGCCCGGCCGCCGCCGCCGCCGCCGCCGCCCGGCCGCCGCCGCCGCCGCCCGGCCGCCGCCGCCGCCGCCCGACCGCCGCCGCCGGCCGCCGCCGCCGCCGCCATATTTATTTCAAAGGCTAATTGAAATAAATTCCTTATAAACCCAAAAATATCATTTTTTTTTGCCGATGTGGGACTAAACGATGCCACGACCTTTTGCCACGGTTCAGGCAAACCGTGGCTAATAGTAGACTTTTAGCCACGGTTCAGGCAAACCGTGGCTAAAAGTCCAGTATTAGCCACGGAATAAAACCGTGGCTAATACTCACTATTAGCCACGATTTTTCCCGTGGCAAAAGAAACCGTGGCTAAAAGTCATTTTTCTAGTAGTGAACTCATGAAATTTCTTGCAGTCACTGGTGAAGATGGTGGAGAGAAAGTGGACTTTGACTTGGATGATGATGATCTACTCTCTGAGTAGAATTGTTACACGCTTATCCATTGTGATTTTTATTTTTCCAGACTTATTTGTGATTGAGTAACACTTTTATTTTTTGGATGTTTCATGTTATTATTTTAAAACTCATGTTTGTGATTTTTCTTAAAAACTGTTCTAACTCTTATGAAAATGTGTAAAGTCGGAAACTTGTTTTGTTATTCTCCACTTTCTGCACTCCGAAACGTACACATTATTTGTCACAAATATAGGAGGAGATTGTTAGTGTATATTTGGACGAATAACGGGTTCGGAGGCATTACAGGTCAGTTCGGGTACACGTTTAACCCATACCCGTAGTAACTCCTAAGGGTTTGCCTATTTATACCCACCTAGGGGCAACGGGTAGGGGATTCCATATAGATCCCCATCTGGATGCTTCGAGCGAAATAACAATATTGAGTTTGTATTATTGACCCACTTAATGAAGAATCTTCTGGGGATCACCAAGGAGTTGTCACAATCATTGCGAATGAATGATCAAGACCTTTGTTAATACTATGACTCTTATAAAAATTTCCAAGTTACGATTACATGAAATGTGGAACAATAGATGAGATTCTATATTTAATGAGGTAACTCTCATTTGTAACAAAATTAAATTGTCACCCCAAATATGGAAGACAAATTCGTTGCACGAGAAAGATCAAGACAAAAAATTGAAATTTTTTTTACAAACCTTCATTTTTATTGTATCGATATATTCTATGCAGTGATAAATCTACAACTTGTTGAGCAGAATAATCGATTTGATGAGTTGACCGCAAACTTGCTTTTATGTATGACAAGTTTAGATCAAGTAATGAATTTATTGTATTTGGTAAGCACAAATTGTTTCAATTCGTTGAACATTATCCTCTTGAACTTGTAATTGTATTAATTGAGCTTGATAATCAACTTGAATGTTATATTTTGGACATTTGCTTAAATAATGACTTCTCAGAGGTGGTTGAGTCTCGAGGATTAACATAAACGACTAGTTGAATTGAATAATAATATTCTTTATCCATTGATATATTTGCTTGTGAAGCTATCATTACTATTACCTATCACAATTGCAACTGTAAAAAAAGTACTTTTTGCAATGAAGATTATCAAGTCATCATTATGAAATCAGATGAAAGATGAATAGATGAATGTTTGTTCAGTGATATATATATTGAAAAAGACATCTTTTCCACCATCAACAATACAAACATAATGAAATGATTTTAAAACATGAAAACTCGCAGATGAGTCTTGTAAACATGATTATTTATATCTTTTTACTATTGCATGTACAACTTTTATATAATATTTGTCATATTAATGTAGTTGTTTCATAATTTTCGATTTTTTGCAATTTATAAGTCTACTCACACTGAAAAAAATTCATCTACGAGATACAATGGGACAATATACATGCATCTTGCATTTATCTTTTGATTTTTTTAGTGTATATGTAAAATCTTCCTGTAGCCAAAAACTTCATGCATATAACATCACTCTATAAAAACTATGAACGTACAAACCGATACAAAACTGCCGTTGATAAAATAGTTTAGCAAAAGCCCCGACCGCTGATTTGATGCGGGTGCCCGCATAGGATGCCGCGCATCCCTACAGCAAAAAACCGCGGACACCAGACCATACTTCAATTAGAATTTAATAGTGGCCTTGCGCACGGAAGAGAAAATAGACGTATCGGAAGCCGAGGAGAGAGAAGGAGAGATCGGCATTTTCACCCCCCTTGACCTCAGTTCTGCGAAACCCTAATTTATCACCGTCCCCGAATTCGACGACCCGACGAAGAGGGCGCCCCTTCGTCTCCCTCGAGGTTCGTGTAGCTCATACTTCTCACCGTGCCTTCTCTCTGATCGATTTGAATTGTTTTTTCTTCTCTGGATCGCCTCCTTTCGCGTTCATATTTACAGTTTAGATCTGTTTCATGGAAGATGCGTTGTGTTTTGTTGTCCCTGTCGGATCATTATTGCGCAACGATTGGGGCTTTCTTCTTCTTTTTTTCGTATATTTCAAAATTTCCCGTCGCTGCTTTAGATTCAGGCTAAGATGCATACGTTTGGCGCTGGATTACTTTGTATATAGAGAAATCATTGCCTGATATTGTTAGAATAGATCACTGGGGAGATATCGGATGTCCGAAAATAACAACCGCGAGAATAAGTATTGTAGCAGGTGTTTGGTTCGCGATCATCGTGCCTAGTATGTTTATTTCCGTAGCAATTAATATTCATATGGTGTATTAAATAATAAATAATTTCAATGCATGATTTCTGGAAAACATCCCCTTTGAAGTTTAATTAGTAGGCTTCACTCATTTGGAAGGTTTTGTGAGGATGAAATTTGTTTTGGTCCAAAACCATAACTCACGTGAATTGGAATTGGGAGCCAATTCCAATTATGCTGTTCGGTTTCCATGGTCAATTGTGGGTTTAGATTTGAAGAAGAAGCAACAAAAGAAGAAGCATCAGAAGAGGAAGAAGAAGGAGAAGAGGAAGCAACACAAGCATAAGCAGAAGAAGTGGAAGAAGTAGAAGAAGCACTAACAGAAGAAGATTAGTCGATCGGTTGGGGACAGGCTCTGTATCAGAAAACACAGAAATTGACCTAAATAGGTTGACTTTCATTCACACCTAATTTCCGAAAGAACAAAAATCAACGGTTTTTCTCCATTGCCTATTTCGACCATATAAAGGTGCAAACGAATACATGAATTGGAATTGGGAGATCAATTCCAATTATTACTTCCCAAATCAGCCAAACAAAACAACCCTTACCCTTACCATTAAACTTTCCCCACCTTGTTTGGTTCTACTATAATCTCAATACAAATGAGTTTTCCTGATTGTTATACCAAGTAGCTGGTTAAGAAATACTTTTTGCTGCTGGCGTGCTTTTGATGATGATTTTACTTTGGAATGCATTTTATTCGCAAGATATTCAAATATTTGGATAATTTTTTTTTGTAATTCATGATGTAATACATATTTGTTTATAATATCTAAAGGATAAATATTTATAAGAGACCATCAAAACAATCTTAGCTATTGGCGGCCATGGTCCTCAATAAGTTAATATGGATCGTCAAAATAATCTCAGTCTTTTGATTTTAATCTTCTTGATGTAAACTGAAAACATGAGTCCAATATTAGGGTCCCTTGAGACAATTGGAATCAAGTTGCACAAACTTACAAAATAATCAAATTTGTTGTTAAATATAATCTCAACAAGTAGCCCAACGACTCCCCGAGGATTCAAAATGGAGGACCTAGTTTTCCACAATTTAATTCGCGC
The DNA here is from genome assembly GCA_039513925.1 of Platanthera zijinensis. NCBI lineage: Eukaryota > Viridiplantae > Streptophyta > Magnoliopsida > Asparagales > Orchidaceae > Platanthera > Platanthera zijinensis. The sequence goes on along the minus strand of CM077078.1, from coordinate 277,070,767 downwards.
TAAAAAAAATGAAATTGAATAATTAGGTAAGTTCAATCTTAGTGAAAACCAATATCCATTTGGCGCGCAGGAATTGACTTTGGGAAAAAGTAAAGTCAATTTCTGTGTTTGGCGGGACAAAATTGCGGTGGAAATGGCTTTCACACCAAAGCCATCGATTTTAGGATTTGCCTAAGAACCAATATCCAGATTCTTACCTCCCTACACCAATTTTGCATTGAATTCAATCTCGACCTCGTCCGCGATTTTTCTGCTTCCGCTCCTCTCGTCATTTCGATCCCGATCTCCCATTTTGTTCTCTGGTGCAACACCGTTCAATTAATTCGCAGAGTTTGGCCTTTGTTTTGCTCGACATGGTCTTCTCCCTCAATCGGCTACGTGCTGTCGAGGTTTTACTTCTATTGCTCTCGTCTTAGTGAATCGCCGCAAGCAAATTAGGGTTTTTCGTCACTGATTTCAATCACCTCATGAATTGGGGGACGATGGCTGCACTCTTGATCTCGAGGAGTGCTCTATCTACTTTCTGGTGGAAGAACCTCTTGTATTTTTACTCATTTGTAATCTGTAACTTTTGATTTGTATATTTTATTTAGTATTTCTCTAATCTTAAACATTCCAAGTGTTGCACAAAAGGGATATGCATAGGTAGCCGAAAACTTATTAATTTCTCTTCAAATTCTATAGTTTGATGTTGAAATCAATTTTATTTTCCTATTGATCCAGTACTTCCTTCCAATGTTTTTTGCGAATGAAACTTACTCACTCACAATATCCTTTGCAAGCTCTTAGTATTTTACATAGTAAACATGTAGTATAAGAAGTGCAGTACTTGACCTCATCAGACGCCCGTTATTGTTTTAATTAGGCCTTATTTTACATTATAATGGATTCAAGTTGGTGTATTACTAATCCATATCTATTGAAAGGTTGAAAGTAGAGGAATTGCAGCATGCGCCAAAGTTGACTGAATTTCAATTCCAATTCCATCATGTAGCATAACATCAAAATTGATTTTCTCCACAAAATCAATTCCTACAAATATTGATTTTTTTTACTAAAACCAATTCCAAAAAGCCAAATCCTACCCGCCGAACGGAAAGAGATGTTTGACATAAGATTTGGAAAATTACACACTAGCGAAACAACATTCAAACAGGTAATACATATGACGTTATTTCACAGGAGTGAATAATTGCACATGAGTTCCAAATTAACAACAAATAAATTTTATGATAATCATAGGAAAGCTCTAAAATTAAGGATTTAAAGACCAAACGAAACTAGGCATAAAATAATGTAATTAGTATACGAGCGAGAGAAAGTGGAGAGTATTACACATGCATAAGTGTGGCGTCAGATAGGATTGGTTGGTGAACGGGCAAAGAATGAAGGCTAGTGTCAATTTTATGGTGGTCGTGGATCCCTGTGGAGGGCTGGACTGCAAGGTTAGGTGGTTGGGATGCTCATTGGGGCATATTGGATAACCGAAGTTCTCATGAAGAGGGTCAAACAAGGGATTGGTGGTTGGGAGGAGGTAGGAGATGTGGCATGGCCGAACGAGGTTAAAGTCGACTGAACTTGGCTGAGGAAGGCAGCAAGGTGGCGGTTGATGACAAAAAGAGAACTGTCGTGCTTCACGACTGTTGGAGGGATAATTAACTTGATGGCTGACTGTTACATTTGGAGCTTAGATCGAATGGCTAGATTTTTTTGATGGTCCTCCAGGGTTATGCCGGTATGCCAAAGAATTTCTTTGTATAATATGCCAATTTGTTCACGTTTTGTATGCCTTCTAGGATATTTATCCAAGCAATTTGTTGCTTGTGATTATCATATCAAATTGCTAGATGTCGTGGGTATGGTATCATGGTATAAGGCAATACATAATTATTGTGTTTTTTTAACCATGCCCATCTATTTTACAATGTATAATGGATGCACTGCACCTAGCTTAGATATTTGACATGCTATAATTCATTTTCTTGTTCCTATGCTTCACATGCCTTCAAATGTGCCATTCTAAGCCGTTATGTCTCAATTGATAAGTTTAGAATGGTTTTGTGCACATATATGTACCACTAGTATGGGTGCACCATACAAGTGTGCCTGTGTGCGAGATTTAGTTGACATTGGTGAGTGGTAGCGAAATGTGAAAATGAATTACCATTTTCTGACATCTATGGTATTATTTAGAGATTTACATGTATTGTCAGATGCTATACGGTGGAACTCACAATGCATTTCTTTTTGTTTGCAAATCATTATCTTCAAGCTCTTATTTCTTTGTGACTGCCAAGAGTAGGAGGTAAATCTTTTCTTGATGCAAAATCTTGATATACAACATTCCGAGTAATTGAATAAAATTCCATTATAATGGGCTTAAAAGGTAGTCTTTCTATTTTAGACTGTTGAGAATTTTTTTTAAAATAGCGTGTAGTTTCTGTTGGTCATCTAGTTTTTTTTATGCCCTACTGGCAGGCAGTGGCAAGTCAGCCCTGTTCATGGTATTAATTGTATGAGTTATTTAAAATAAATTTTCATGAGTACGAATAAATTATATCCATCTTTCTTTAGGTCTATTCCTTCCCTTCATAATTCCTTAAACAATAATTCTATACGCCTGCCTTATAGGATTGTCCAACAATCTAATTGTTAAATATACCATTTCTGATAAATATGGCATCCTGTATATATTTAATTGTTCCTTAATTATTTTTTATTCCCAGTCTTCCCACATTCATATTACTATCGTACTTAATTTTGATTTTTATCCCCCATTAAGGCTTTGCATTTGAAGAGAACATGAGAGTAGTTTATCGGTGCTCTAATGGCTTCGAAAAAGTGTTCTTCTACGTAAAGATTCAATAATCCTTAATCATTTTATATCAATAGTCTAACATTCTCCTTGGAGTTGGAGTTATATATTGTTTGAAATAAAGCTTGCTAATGAAAGTTTGAAATATCTTTTGATGTGATGCCTTGGTGTCAATAAAACAACAACAACAGTCCAGCCTTTATCCCACTATAGACATTGGTGACAATATCAGATTAAATATAAAGATGACAATATACTAGCAATAGTAGCAAATATATTAACAATTTCCTCTAACTTATATTGAACAAAGTTGCCATCGGCCTAGGTGTTTTTTTTTGCAATACTGTAGATTTTGTCCGACAAGACAAATATATCAGATGCTATTGCATTTATGTGGTAGGAAAGCTTCAACATCAATATTTAAAACTGCGGCATATTGGTATATATCCCTATATATACCAATATGAGATTTCCTCATATCAGCCATTAGTTTACAACTTTTTGAACTTCCCACGTTGAGAGGGGTTACCACATAGGCACATACACCTATTGAAGGGCTGACATTGAGACAAATTTGATATTATGAATCTCTATATATAGACAATTCAGTGTTCTGGATCTATTTTGAGGAAGATTATCTTTGAAGAAAAAAGTGCTACAGATGAGGAATTTGGTCGTACAATTAGCTGGACGTAAAACATGCTATATCTACATTCCTCACTTTTGACTATGATGAGTTTGATAAAAAAATGGTTGAAATTTGAAAAGTTTGGATGGCAAATAAGGTGTACCTCAAGAATCATTATTAGTTCACGTTCTCATATTTGATATTTGTTAATTGTTTTTGTTGAATTGTTTTGACATATACTACATTTAGAAATTAAATGTTAAAAGTTAGTGCAATAAATCTTGGTTCATTGCATTCATGATATGCTCGATTTTCTCAATGTATATATAAAAAAGAAAAAATTGGAGTGAATGTAGTAGTTCTAAGATCTTTTAAGAAACTAGAGTGGATGTGGTAATACTAAGATCTCATATGAGGGAATGTGGTCTTAGAGATTCACACACACAATAAAATTTGATTTTATAAATATCTCTAATATTTACCCTTATTTTATGTGAACCAGATTTGGCCTTAGAGATTCACATGCAACCTTGGTTTATTGCATTCATGGAATGCTAGTTTTCTACCATAATACCATTTTGATTGTCACAAAAAAATCAAGTGGATGTATCAATGCTAAAATCTTGCAAAATAGATGTGTGGAAGTAGTATTGCTAAGATCTCATCAGAGGGAATGCAACCTTAGATTCACACGCACACACATTGAAATTTGTCAATTTAAAATATCTTCGATCTACCGTCCATTATCTGATATGAACTGGAACTGGCATGAGCTCAATATCCACTATATAATCTGTGTTTTTTGCATTCATTAAATGCTTTGTTTTCTACATTCATTAAATGCTTTGTTTTCTACAATGTGCTGCCATTTTGATTATTATAAACAAAGAAATTTTAGTGATGACGTTTATACGCTGAAGTCTCCTAGGAGGGAGTGCAACCTTAGATTCTCTATAGAACAGACTTCAGCGGTTTAATATCATGCTTCAACACTGTAGAGAATAATTATTGTTTATATATTGTTCTTATAGGAAATTATGGCCCCTATGAAGAAGATTTGGTGCCAGTAGTATAACATCGAACACCTGGCCTAATTAAAATTTGAGCATCCTTGTAATGTTAAAGAGTTTTCTTAGTTTGCAAATATTGACTACATACTTCTTCAAATAGCAAAGGATGCTAAGGACATCTTCCCAATGAATAATGGCAGGGGTGCATGAATTTATTGACATAACTCATGGCTTATATGATGTTTTGTTTAGTAATATAGCAATATTAGTTTTCCTACAAAGTACATGCATCTTTTAAGATCGAACAATAGTGGTTCATTCTTGGTTCTGGCTTTGCCCAATATCTAAGAATTACTGGGGAGGTCCAAGATTTTTCATCTTGAGTGCCCGCGAGAGACAGCTTTATAACAACTAAATATATGAATCATTGCTAGTGATAATAATATTAACATAAACAAGTAGAATGATGATTTCCTTTCTTCATGAAGATGGAATGACCTTCTCTGCTTTGCGGGAAGCTAAATGAACCAAGTCACAATGCACTTTTGAAATTGTCCTCACAAAGATTTGTTACGTGCCCTTGATTGAGAGCACGTGCACAGGGGAAGAGGGGAAAAGCCCTCGAGGGAGGAGGAGGAGCTCCTGCGAGCTATGGCGACAGTTGCTTGCGGCTTACGAACAACGGAGGCGGGGGAGCGGATCGCGGAACTGGCGGCTAGTGATCGGGATTGCGGGTTCCGTGCGGTAGAAGAATAGTTAGAGGGATATAGGAACTAGAGAGAGGAGTGAGAAATTAAAATAAAGATGCTTTTCCTTGTCCCTTTGGTTCACCCATCCGGGTATTTAAGTAGTCACACCAAAATGCCCCCTCCTTGGGCTTAGACACGGAGGATTAAAAGCGCGCATAATAATAAAATAGAAAGTAGAACTCGATAAGGGTTGGCAATATACGCGACCAAGGCGAGACCGTAACATCTCCACCCTTCTCGACGAAAAGCTTGCCCTTAAGCTTGTTCTATGGTGACGGGCGGCGTCAGATCCCCTGTGTCAGTATCCCATTTTGCAGTCGGGTCGTCAATCTCCAACCAGAAGAGGCGCTTGCAGCGATGTCCACGGAAAAATGGCTCGTTGCAGTTTTAACAGAGGCCCTTGACACGACAGTCACTAATCTCCCGTGGAGACAGTCGGCGAATGGTATCCGGGGGAGCTATGGCGGTAGCAGCTTGCCGCTTGTGGCTTGCGAACGACGGAGACATGAGAGCGGATCGCAGAACTGGCTGCTAGGGCTCGGGCTTGCGGGTTCCGTGAGGTAGAAGAATAGTTAGAGAGAGAGATAAGAACTAGAGAGAGGAATGAGAAATTAAAATAAAGATGCTTTTCCTTATCCCTTTGGTTCACCCATCCGGGTATTTAAGTAGTCACACCAAAATTCCCCCTCCTTGGGCTTAGACACGGAGGATCAAAAGCGCGCATAATAATAAAATAGGAAGTAGAGCTCGATAAGGGCCGACAATATACACGACAAAGGTGGGACTGTAACATATCCATCCTGCTCGACGACAAGCTTTCCCTCAAGCTTGTTCTGTGGTGACGGACGGCGTCGGATCCCCCGCGTCAGTGTCAGTATCCTGTTCTGCAGCCGGGTCGTCGACCTCCAATTCGAAGAGGCGCTTGCAGCGATCTCCACGGAAAAATGGCTTGTCGCAATTGTAACAGACGCCCTTGGCACGACGATCACTCATCTCCTATGGAGACAGTCGGTGAATGGTATCCAAGCGGTCGACATCGCAAGCCGGAGCGAGGAGACTGGCTGTGGGCGATGACAGAGGAGGCGGGGTATGACTGGGCCCCTCAGTGTTTGAGTGATGTGGATGGGGGCGATCCAAGAGCAGACGCTTCTCGCAGATGCGAGTCAAACTCATTGCGGTCGTCAGATCGGCGGGGGCCTGAAATTCCACGTCCATGCGGAGACGTTCATGGAGTCCTGCTGTGAAAATGGGCACTTGCTGTGTAGGAAGAACCGAGGGAATGCGGGCCAGACGGACTTGAAACTGTTCGAGTTATTCGTCGATCGGGCCGGTCTGCCAGAGAGAAATGAGATCCCCCAAGGTATTGCTGTGGAGAGGTGGCCCGAAGCGGAGGGTGCAATTCACTTTGAAATCTTCCCAAGATAGGTGTGGTTTCTCCCGTTGCAGCTGGGAAAACCAAAGTTAGGCGGGGCCCATCAGGTGAAAGGAAGCAATATTGAGCCACTTTTCCCAAGGGGTGTGCTGATGGACGAAGAATTGCTCGCAACGAGAAAGTCCGACCAAGAGGTCTTCGTGGCCGTCGAATAGTGGAAAATCCAGTCGCATGTAGCGGGGAACACCATTGCCCTCGTGCCTCTTGTGAAAGAACTCCGGTGGGGTTGGCGGAATCAGCACGTCGTTGGAGGAGCCTGTGGCCGGGTGGACCGTTCGATTAGCCGCTAGTTGGGCCGTGACGAATAAATATGCTTTTCCTTGTCCCTTTTGTTCACCCATCTGGGTATTTAAGTAGTCACGCCAAAATGCCCCCTCATTGGGCTTAGACACGGAGGATCAAAAACATGCATAATAATAAAATAGAAAGTAGAACTTGATAAGGGTCGGCAATATACGCGACCAAGGCGGGACCATAACAGATTGCTTGAGCCAACATATTGAATTCCTTTTTTTTGCTCTAATGAAAGGGTTGAGGAACCTCCCTTCAATCTCCATTTTAGAAAGTGACATTTTTTTATTTTAGTTGACGCAGAGGCCAATGATTAGTAATTTAGTAGACGCCATGGAAATTAGGATCGTACTGGATGTTAGTTTAGCCACATGTTAAAATGATTTTGCTAAATTAATTATATACATAAAATGAATCTTTTGGTGACAAGGTAAACCTTAAGACAGTCAAATGTCCCATATCGATTACGCTTTACAGTAAAGATTCATTGGCACATGATTACTTTATAATTGGGTGTTTGATTGAGTAATTTTTTGAAGCATTTTACTGAAGAATTTATATTTTCAGTCATAGCAATTGTCCAGCCAGGATCTTAGATTGTGTAATTTGAAAATTGTGTTTTTTCATTTTACTGAACAGTATAAGGGGTAACAAATAACAATAGAGTCGAGGGATATTGCAAAAAACTTAAAATTCAGTGTGTTATAGGCCTCTCTTACTATACTCGTAATTTCGCCGGAGGTGAGTGATGCAGGATAGGAGTCCACCTTCCTGCCATCAGGGGGCCCACCCTAGCATCCCACCAGAGCGATTTTATCAGGGTTGTAGCCCGCACACCCCAACCCGTCCCTGGGCCGACCACATCCACAGTATGTTGTTGAGGTCGGGGATCAAACACCCGATCTCCTAGATAAAGACCTCTCAAGAGATTCATAGTTGCATTACTTATAGCTTCCTTGTTCGTAGACAAAGCTGATTCGGAATTGTCTTTCATTCCAAGGCCGAAGGCTTGTATAATTGTATCCATGCGCTTCATATTAGCCCGGAGTTTGCTCCCAACAATATAGTCATCCTTACCCTATCAAGTCAATCCCACAAGTCTCTTATCCATTCTCGTTCGATCACAGCGGGAGAGCAAGTCCAAATAGAAAAATTGCTCAATTGGTGATGAGAACTCACCTGAGAGCTTTTTATCTAGGAGGATGAGTGTTCCATCCCCAACCTCAACAATCTACTGTGGCTGTGGCCGACGCAGGGACGAGTTGGGGCATGGTTGGGGTGTGCAGGTTGCCGCCCTGATAAAGCTGCTCTGGTGGGATGTCAGGGTGGGCCCCTTGGTTGCAGGCAGGTGGACTCCTGTCCTACATCGGTGAGGATGGAGACGAGAGCCATGCTTTACTGAAGGGGGGGGGGAGCCTTGCTCAACCCTATTCCTAATCTAGGGAGGTGGAGAAGAGGTGAGAAACTAAGAGGCTAAAAGAATTGAATCATACTTCCCTTCATAGTCCAAAAGGCTTTAAAAAAACTTGCAATGACACTTTTCGTAAGAAGGCCCCATTGACATGTGGGCTAATTAAAACACATAAGGGCTCCAATTACACTAATACTAGAGGTACCTAAAATGAAGCATCATAATAAAATGACTCATAACTAAATGACTTATAACCTCATGTGGGCCAATAACAGCTCACTACTCCTTCACTTTGAGCTTGTACTCAAATTCAGATAATGGTATAAAAGCTTGCGAGACAGTTTATCCGGTTACTTTATTTCCCACCAGAATTACTCCTTGTAGCGCATTACTAGGGCTGAGAGTTCATCGAGAGATGAGCTGTCATCGTGCTCGTTGATGATGCAAATGATGGTGATACTATTGGTGGGTTGTTGTTTGCGTAGTGGCGGAATCGGCGAACCCTGATGGTTGTGGCGACTAGGGGACTGTCGACTATGACCAGAGGGATCTGTAGCGCAAGTGCTCGGGGGGAGGGGGGATAGAATGCCAGAAGTAATGGTTGGAGTGTGGCCGGCGGTGCAGTTGTGTTTGGATCGGTAGTCGGGCTTACAAGTGTTTCTGAGGTGTTCAAAATGTGATGTGTCAATACAGGTGCTGCCTGCCTTTGGCGGCACGTGCTGCTCCACATTTCTTCAGTAGCGATAAGAGTTGTTCACAATTGGAGGTGAATTTGCTATTGGATGTGGAGAGACAAGTTTGTTGGGTGCGGAGGGCGGTAAGAGCTTCCCTGTGCTGTGTTTCGGATTCTTGGTGTCGAATGTCAGCAACTGCCTTAGCTGTCATGGTATTTTGCATCAAGGACAAGATGACTCATTTGGTCCAAGAGCCCCCCCATGTTACTTATATCTGCCAGAAGTGATGTTGTTGGAGCATGGGAGTATGAGGAAATTATATTTCATCTTGACTCCTCAAAAGTGAACAATCATAGTGTACTCTGGTTGCCGCAAGATCCATGACGATTACACCAGTTAATAAGACCATACCCCATTTGTAACCAATTATTTAATTGCTGAATATGTAATTAATTTCCTTTCTTTTTTAATTAAATAATCAGCTAATTAATTACTCAAGTGACTAATTAGTTAATTGAATTAATGTGAACTGAACCCTGGGTAATACTGTGTGGGAATAGGATGTGATCGTTGCTCGAGAAAGACAGAAGAAATGAGAAGACAGCATTGGGTTCGATTGAGAATATCAATCTGTCGGTGTACGTGCTCTGATTTATAGGGCGGACGATGTTGGCGTGTTACTCAGGACGATTGAAGAGCTCGACAATCCAAGACAACCTTGGAAGGCGTCCTTTTTTAGATCATGGATTGTAGGGAGATTATCTAAGGAGCCGAATAACACTTACATACAATCCAAGATGATGATGGCGGGCTTTGACGATCCAAGATCGGGACGCATCTTGGAGGACTCTCCTCTTTTGGGAAGGAGAAAATTGTGGTATGCAAGATTGAAAACCTAGTTTCTTCAGCTTGACATTGAAGCTATCGAGCTCTAGATGGCGTTCTCAGGGTGGTCAATGCGTTCGACGTTGAAGGAGACACAACCGAGTCTGGTGTTGTCGAAGGTTGTCAAAGAAGTTGTCGATACTGGAACATTTGTGGAGGTGAGGTGGAAGATCGAAAAGGCTTTGCTGCGAAGTTGTTACGGGCAAACTCGTAATACGTCGGTCTTCGTCGAAGACATGGCCGGAGGGTGAGATGACGCTGGGAAGATACTGCGTAGAATGCGATGGAACCTGCACTTTCTAAGCCGGATGTGCTGGGAGAGGGAGAGAGATAATAAAATTTCTTAACAAGACGAGATTCTAATTCATTGATACTTTCATCCCAACATCACTTACCTTTAAATAGTCTTATAGAGCTCTTAATGATAACCAATACCACTAACTACCAGTAACTAATAATGACACTACAAGATAATAATAAAAGAGAACTTGACTTAAGTTAAAGGTAACTAGATGCAAAGCCATAGCAGCTAAGCCCGATGGCCATAATATTAGGTTGTTAACGAAGAAGAATTTGTGATCACTATGTTCATGATTTACCACAAACACGCCAATTTAACCCTTAATTACATGAGTCACATCATCGTTAGTGGCCCAGTGAGTATTGGTTCCTCTTATTAGGTCCAAAAAAAAATTGGTTTACTTGGAGCTAGACCTTTTAACCAAAGAGTGCAAAGTATTTAGCCATGTTGAACATTTACTGCTTTAAGCTGGACCAACAATAACCTGTTGGTTTGATTTCTTTGGTTTTTACCAAATTATGCAGTCCACTAGACTTTGATTATATCTATTGGTTCCATTTTTTGTTCTATGGCATAATTCCCCCAGTTGGATTATTTCTAGGAGGTGCCTGCTCATTTTCTTAGATGAAATAATGTTCACTTCTTAGAATCTCTAACGCTATGCAACTTTTCAAATTAATGCATTCCTATTTACATGATTTTTTCGTGATTTAGGTTTCGTTTGGGGGAACTTATTTTCACCGGTCAAGCGGTTACGACAAGGTCCGGTTCATGCGGTCGTAACCGCTTGACCGGTGAAAATAAGTCCCCCCAAACGGAGCCTTAGTCTCTGTTTTGCACGGCGGTAGCGGTCGTGAACGCGGTGGTTATGAACCGTTGTTCGTGAATGTCCGACCTCACCTAAAGAACTTCATTCACTTATATGTTCAAAATTAGTTTTATTTTCTTCGTAGCGGTCATGATCAATGTCATTCAAACATACATTTTATGATGATAGCGTTTTTGTTTAAACTCACCGGAGCAGGATCACTCCACCAAACAGACCCTAATCTATTGAATCGATCTCAAGTATAAATGCCACTCATGTACATGTGAAAACTGAAAATGCCTTGAGAACCCTAGAAACTTGTGCATTTTTTTTATTCCAAGATTATCTCTTGTTACTGTAACTCAAAAAGTTTTCTTTCCTGTTAATTTGCAGGTAACTGATTGTAATTCAGAAAATGTCTCCAGCATCAAAATCCAAGTCCAAGGAAAAGTCCACTCCGAGGGGAGGCAAGGATCAGCACCCAAAGGTTTCAATAAAGCCTTCTCCTGTACATTCAAATGGTGCAAATGGATCCTCTGCCAGCGCTTACAATCCTACCTTGGGAACATTTCACGCCCTGGAGTTATCATCATCGTCTGCAACACCACAGCCGGCCAATGGACGTTTTAAAACTATGGATGATCCAGAAGATCACTCCGGCAATTCGCCGGGCACAACAGCGGAGTTCGATTCATTTTCCAATAATGGCAGCTGCTCCGGCGAGTCGGAGGACCCAAAAGAGAAGCTTAATGGCACCGTACCTCGTGTAGAGACTACCCCCGGCTGCGATACCGACAAAAGAGACAAGATTCGGCAGAAGAATGAGCGGAAACACCAGCGTCAGAAGGAGAAGCGGGCTCAAGATCTGCACGAGCGCTGCAACTCTTTCCTGACATCCAGGAAGCTAGAAGCTCTCTCTCATCAGCTAGTGATGATGGGATTCCCACCCGATCGAGCCATGATGGCCATCATAGCAAATGAAGGTCGGATGGAGGAGTCCGTCGCCTGGCTGTTACTCGAGGGCGACGATGAAAACAGACAAGATGTTCCGGTGAAATTCGAAGATAAATTCAGCTTAAAGGTTGATATTTCTGACGAGCTTGCTCGGATTGCGGTAATGGAGGCGAAGTACAGATGCACGAAACAGGACATAGAGAGGGCTGTTGTCGCTTTCGAGGGAGACCTGTCGAAGGCTGAGGAGAACCTGAGGTCGCAGAAACAAGCCATTTCTGCCGCCGCAGTGCCAAAGCTGGACGAACCTGTGGACTCCGCCGGGCCCAGCGACAAGATAGCCCCGCCTAACCCGAACCCGGTCTTGTTGAGAAGTCCCGTAAAAGGCACGTCCTCTGCGACATTTCAACAACCATTGAGGGACGAACGCGATCTTAACCACAGAACGCCTGTTCGGGCGGCTTCGCCCCAGGAAACTGCGAATAGAAACCTTCAGCAGGCACTAAAGAGAATGCAGCCCAAGTCAACTGATTGGACGAGAGTTCAGGTTTCCGCCATTGATAACCGATGGACGACACCGAGCAGTTCTCCGTCTGTTTCATACCCTCCCTTGTCGTCTCCGGTGCAGGTTTCGGGATCGACTATGAAGTCGGAACTGCCTCGTTTCGCCGCGCCAACAATGGGTCATGAAGTCAAGGCGAGTTTTCAGGCGTCTTTTAAAGAGCCCTTTGTCGTTATGCGCCGCCCAAAACAGACCGTTTCATCGTCAAGCATTACCCCGAGCGCATCGCCTCCCACCTCCAACGGATGGTATCCAAATGGCATGGAAATCCTGACGGGAGTGCACGGAGGAACGCTGCATAACCTCGCAGTTATGGGCACGAACGGCTCAACTGCGCGGCAAATATTTCCTCAAAACAACCTCCATCGCATGATGCCGTCGGGTCCAGTGGAGCAGACAACATCGACCGGGTGGGGCGGCGGGCAGTCGTGGAATGCATCAGGAACTGCTTCGTCATCAGCATTGGCGGTTCCATCTTCTCTCGGGCTTTTCACCGGATGGGGTGGATCGTCGGGTTCGTCCAAGAACGATTGGAACACTGGCGGATTGATGCCCCACCGGGATTACACGTCCATCGACTGGAGCCTGGATCTGACGCCGCTGAGACCACCGTCAAGGAATGATGCGACATCAGATGCATGGCCGGTCTTTATGGGAGGAAATGCAGCGCGGCCGCTCATGAACGGCGGCGGAGGAGTCTATCTTCCGGGGTTGCAGGAGCGGAGTGGCATTTTGACGGACGGCTCAGCGCCTGCGAGCTCCCAGGAGTGGACGAGTCCGTTTGAGGGCAAGGATCTGTTTAGGGTTCCCAGGCAGTATGTTACGTCATCCCCTACCCTGTAGGAAATGAAGGATTTTAAATGGAGAAGAAAAAATGTGAACATCTGGGGGCTTTGGTGTTTGGTCTTTGGTTGCTTTAATCTTCATTGCCGATTGGTTTTAATGCTGCATACTGTTTTTTGAATCCCCCCACACGCATGCGCATGCATGCACAAGTGCGCACGCACGTGCACAAGCGCGCGCACGCACACACACCAAACTTACAGTTTAAATAAGAATCTATGCTCACAGTGAAATGGACGAGACAGAAGGGTTTCAAATGGAGAATTTTCATACGGTAATAATCACAGTTTGATCTGTGCTTGGCACGACCAGTTAAACTGACTCTGTCCCCTGTGATTTTGGTTAAAATACAAGATCGGGTCTGCAAAATACACCCCTAGAATTTTGATAACCAATTTTGTTTTGTTTAACTCGAACTATTGAAGAAGCAGTGGTAGGAAGCAACAACACTCAAGCATTTATCCCACTATAGTGGGGTCAGCCATACGAATCTTTTGTCGCTATTGTGCCCATCTTTATCATAGTCTCACTAATGCCCAAGTACAATGTGATGGTGAGCAGACACGGAAAAATTAATTGTTTTGTAGAGTGACAAGAGAATCTGTGAAATTGCTTAGAAAAAACAACGTTTGCGGTGGGAAAGAGAAGTGACAGTCAGTGCAAGCGGAGAAATCACAGAGCATGCCTTGTGTAGTTGTGGTTTGAAATCACAATTGAAAATAGTAAATTTTCCGCGATTTAGGAGCGGCCGCTTGTATCATTTGGACGGTGGGAGTAGCGGCACACTGGCACAAAAACATCAAGCCAAACATAGCCTAGGATTCTATTTGGAAGTGCGGGTGCGGGTGATTATAATAAAAATTAACATTTTCTTCTTTTGTATGTAAATTGAGCTCAAAGTATATTATGTAATTGAGCTCGAAGTATATAATGTAATGTGTCAATCCTAGCAAAATGGAGTATTGAACTGAGCCTATATCGATGCATTGATTATTGAAGGCTCCGTTTGGCATAACGGTAACAATCTTGAATGCGGTGGTTATGAGCTCTAAGATCTCACCTAAGAAACTTTATTCACTTTTAGAGTTTGAAATTAGCTTTTTTTTTCTTGGAGGTGGTTGTAACTATTGTCATGCCAAACATACATTCTATGATGGTGACGTTTTTGTACAGTTTATCTATAATAATAACTTCCGCTTGAACATATGATGCGTTTTTAAGATTAAATGGAGTTGTGTTGAAAACTCTTAGTTAAGTTACTCCATTGAAAATAGTTGTAGTATGGGTGATTTCTTCGGAAGTGGGTGATCTTAGGATGAGCGATATTCTGAGAAGTGTAGTCTTATATGTCAAAAATCTTAAAATTTCGATCTTTATCTGGTGGAATTACTGAAGAGTCGGGCTCGCAAACAAAGTTTTCCACGGTGGAATTGCGATCGGCTTGGATTTTGGTGGAATGGAGAGCGACGAAACACGAACGACCTTTACCGATAGGAGATGAGCACAGCCACGGGTCGGAGACGTGCGCACGAGTGAGATGGAGAATTCACGATTGAAGGAGCACAGTTATGTCACAAATAGATAATACACGGGAATATTAGAAAACGGGGTTGTTAACATGATGGACTCATATATGTATGACCTAGTGTGACCATGTGGGTGATTGCCCACATTATTATTTTTTAAATACAACAACAACACTTAAGCATTTATCTCACTATAGTGTGGTCGGCTATATGATCTTTTGTTGTCATTGTTTCCTATCTTTTGTCATAATCACACTAATGTCTAAAAAAAAAAAATTAAAACTATTCTCAGCATATTATATTATATCTATTCATAAAGCTTTGAAAAAAATTGGTTTAGCATGACGGTTTTGGCTCACGTTAGTGTCTGAATTTGAGTGAATCTTCTTATGTTAAGTAATTCATATAAATTTTTTTTCCTCAAATTTTTTTTTACAAAAAAATTATTAAAAAATATCGACATAATTAAATTTTTCATTAAAAAATTGGATGTATATTTTTACATTTTAATATATTATATAAAAAAATCATTAAAACAACGTGAATATAGTATAAAAAAGGGTGATTGTTAACCGCAACTCATTATTGGCTAGTCGCACCCCAAAATCTGGTAATTTTTCGCGTCTTTTCGAAATACGTCTTGTACATGTAATTTCAGGAAAAGTGTTCAACACGAAAGTTGTAGATCTCGACGAGATCTACAACTTTCGTGTTGAACACTTTTCCTGAAATTACATGTACAAGACGTATTTCTGAAAGACATAAAACCTGAGCATATTTCCAAAGTACGCCTTGTACATGCATTTTTAGGAAAAGTGCTCAACACGAAAGTTGTAGATCTCGACGAGATCTACAAATTTTGTGTTGAGCACTTTTCCTAAAATTGTATGTATAAGACGTATTTCGAAAAGACATGAAAAGTTAAGAAATTTTGGGGTACCACTAACAAATAACGGTTTTGCGATTAACAATCACCTAAAAAATATATGACGTGTTTTTTTAATTTAGCGAAAATGATTCTTAAAATGATTTTTTAACTGATGTCATCTAAGGAGAAGAGTGGTTCAAACTTCAAAATATGTCGGGATAAGGAGGGCCACCGGCCTAATTACAGGAAATGGACCAAAATGCAATAAAATAAGAAAGATAAGCAATTTTACAGAATGAGTGGTGCATATTGCAAAAAAGCAATAAATCTCTATCACCCCACGGATCTATATAAACTATTTATCTACTACTCGCTCAATCGTAGCAGCATATTATCGTCTCCCTCGTTCCTTATTAGGGTTTCTTTCGTCGCGGCAGCTCCGCCGACCAGTCAACATGAGTGCTCAAACCCAGGAGGAGCTCCTCGCCGCTCATCTCGAGCAGCAAAAAATCAACGTAAGGTTTATGTTTCCCCCTGATTACGGATTCCATTCGCTGCCCTAATATCGATCCATCTTTTGGCTGATTTTCTGCTCATGCCATGTTTTCCCCCATATAGCGTGCCCTGTCACTTCTTTTAGATGTTGCCGTAGTTTAATGTTTATAGTTTTTTTTTTCTTAAAAGTACTTTAAGAGTGCAATGATAAAGTTAGCTTAGTAATCACTAAGATAACAACCAGGATGGATCAAAAAAGGTTGAAGACTTGAGAATTGTGTACTCGTTGCTGCACTTGTGAATTTGTTTGAACGCCCGACCTCACCTAAGAAAATTCATCCTATTTTATGTTCCAAACTAGATTTTTTCTTGGCGGCGGTCATAACTCATAACCGTTGTCATGCCAAACATACAATCTGTATGTTGATGGAATTTTTGTACAAACTCACCAGACAAAAAACACCATGCCAAAAGGAGCCTTAAAGGGGTCCTTGATCTCTGATTTTGTGGGCGCATGGAAATACCCCGGATAGTAGTATAATCAGTTCTGCCCAGGAGAATGTTCCAAACCACTTTAGCACATCCACACGTGAGGTGTCGAACCGGTGTTTGTACATCAGGATCTACAACTCCTTTGAGGGTTCTGCAATAAGAAGTTATAAATTTATTCAAAGAAATTACTTCACGTAAATTGCTTTGAATGTGTAATCTATCGTTTATACTTGAATATTCAACATTATTTCACTAATTGGTGTGTTGTAAAATGCATTTCTCTCAGAAAAGACATTAGATTGATCTACTCTGGTAAATAAATTCAATATAGACTCAATTTTGGAAGTGGCTTGTTTTATTTCCTCGGACCAGTGGGACCACACAAGGGAAACACAATTGCGGATGCTTGATTTCATCGTATTGTTGTATTTGGCATGGGACTAGTATGCAGTCCAACAAAATAGTATTTTCTTTGTTTAGCCGACTATATTAGTTATTTATAATTTTATTCATTCTAACCCTAAACCCTTGGTGCACCGGTTGAAGTCTTACCGTGCTAACATGAGGTCACGAGTGAATCCTGGAAGCTGCCTCTTGCAAAAATGTAGGGTAAAGTTTGTCTACATTTCACCCTTGTGTGGGGACCCTCCTCAAACCCTCGCTGTGCAGAGATTCTTTGTGCACCGGGCTGCCCTTGACCTTTTCATGAACCGAAATTAACTCCATTATGGCGTTTCTTGGATAAAATTTACCCCTCTTCATACCGAGCTGGAAATAATTTGCTGACTCTGCATGGTTTTGATTATTTTTGTTTACTCAAGAAAGATTAGAAAATTTAACTAAAATAATAAGATACCAATCCATATAAAAGTGCCTATTAAGGATCTGTCAGTTTATTTGTGAAGATATGCATGTTGAAGAGGGATTATTCTATAATCTTTTATAGTACAAGCATTCAGTAAATAGAGACATGTTTTGTACCTTCATAAATGTTGAGAAGAGATAAGATCAAAAGTGCTGGTGAAGAATTTACAAAATGCAATAGTTTAGTATATGAATTCCATTTTTTCCCATGTAATTCAAGAATAGAAGACAAAAAATACAATTTCTTAATTAATTGAATTGTTTTTAATGTATGCAGTCCAGCAAATAGTTATTTTTTTTCTTTATTTAGCTGATTATATTAGTTATTTTATAATTTTATTCATTTTGACCTTTTCGTGGGACAGAGTTAACTTCATTATAGCATTTCTCGGGTTAAATTTATCCCTCTTCATACCGAGCTGGAAATATTTTGCCGACTAAACATTATTTTTGTTTATTGAGGAAATATTAGAAAATTCTACTAAACTTATCTGACACCAATCCATATAGAAGTGCCTATAAAGGATCTGGCAGTTTATTTGTGAAGATATGCGAGAGATTATTTGATAATCTTTCATAGTACAAGCATTCAATATATAGAGACATGTTTTGTACCTACATAAATGGTGAGAAAAGCTTAAACATCAAAAGTGCCGGTGAAGATTTTTCAAAGTGCAATAATTTAGTATATGAATGTCAGTTTTCTTCATGTAATTTAAGGATAGAAATTGAAGAATATAATTTCTTAATTTATTGAACTGTTGTGCATGTTGTCATGCACGTGTTTTGTAATAAATATGTGCATTTTGTTTTAGATTAAAAATTATAGACATTGATACAAAAACTGATATTATCTTCTTTTAACACCAATTTTGTGTTTGTTCTTTACATATATATATTTCCCCTTAACCGAGTCTTGGAAATATACATAGGATGTTATGAAATCAAAGACAAGGGAAAATAGAGGGATCTATGTTTCATTATTGTTACATTTAGAATGCTTTTCGTAATCACTTAATTTATTATTGTACAATTGTTAATAGAACTGTAGAATATCTTTTTATTGACACTACATTATAAAAGTAGATCTAAATGCATTTCAATTATATCTACCAACTACCTTGGTGCATTTAAGAAATATTTCTCCAGTCGCAAGTCCTTACTTTGGTTTCACAGCAAGCAAACCCACCAAGGTGTAAATGCTCCTTTCTATTAGTATTAGATATATCACAGGTTAGAGTGGATTCACATCTATAACAAGGTTTTGTGCACTTTTTGCCAACTTCTTGTAATTCACATTGTAAGGATTATAACATGCCTCATGGAAATTTTCTTCTCTTGCCACATCATTTTCTAACATTTAAAATTATATGATTTTTGAGTGCTGGTTGTTGTTTTATGATTTGTTGTTAAAATACAAGCTGAATTAATTTCAATGGTTTTGTTAAAAATTCGTTTCACACTTCCAATTACATTGTGCTGCAATTTATGCCAATGATATTACTTTTCACATTTATCAGAATGTCACGTAACCACACATTTGATATCATTCTTGTGCAATTTTTTGCACTTTTTACTTTTTGATTTTGCTAAATTTGTATAGTCAGAGTTTCCAAATTCTCAAAACTTGCCTTCTGCAGTCTGATGAGCCTATTGTTGAGGATGACGATGATGATGATGATGATGAGGAAGATGATGACAAGGATGATGACGATGTAGAAGGTAAGGAAAAACTTCTTTTCCCATCCGATATTCTTTCTTGATCAATTTAACCATTTTGTTCATTCAGTAACTCCGAGTAGTGTTATTAACTACTTTCAATTTCAATGCAATACAATGTGGATTTCATAGGCCATGTCATGCCTTAGAACATACAATCTAACCATTTTTTCCTTTTTATTTATCCAGTTAGAAAATTTTGATTTGTGCCTTCCATTGTATGATCTTTTTTCTCTATTTATTCGAAGGTTAAACAATGATCTTATGAAATATAGAACATACAATCTAACTCATTCTTATCATTTACTTGTACTTTTTATTACCAACAAAAAATTCTGCAATGTTAATGAAACTTGAACTTTGTTTTGGATGCCCAACCCAAGGTTTGTAAAAAAAAGGTGACATGAAAAGAAGTGTTCACAATTCAAGTGGTATTTAACCATGGTGATATAATTACTAAATGATTTAATAAATATTTAAATGATGTAAAATTTGATTTATCTATCAATTTCTAGACAAGCAAGTAATAAATTAACAAGTTTTTTTGAAGAAAATCAGCACCATTGATTTATAGTAATTGAGGATATTTATGAATTATTTTACTTTTAAACCTCTCATCTATTAAAATATTTATTATATATGACTTAAATTACAAAATAAGACAGAATTAGTATCAATTTAAATATATTAGTATAATATGTAATTGATATGAATACGATTTCCCTGGCCATCTACACATTTTCCTATCTACCTATATAGTCGAGATTGTCTTGAAATCTTGTATCTCCATTTTCATAAATTTTCTTATTTTCCTTTGTTGATAGAGGAAGTTACCGGTAATAATTTTTACTTAAAAGCTGGTCTATAAGATTTTAAAATATGTGATATAATTCCTCTGAATTTATAATGTCCACAAAATAATTTGATGATAATTTGAATAGTTCAGTGTTTTAGCAATTTTAATTTTAAAAACTAATAAATAAAAACATGAAATATATTTCATGAATCCTTACATATAGCCATCATAAAACTTTAAAATACTAAATTTGTGGATATTTAGCAAATTAATGCAAAGTGCATCTCAAGATAAATATGCATTTTATTAATCTCTCAATTGATCTCATCAATTATTATTATTTTTATACTTACTCAAATTTCATATCATATCCATCGCACAGTTCTCTTTAAAAGCTTTCAGTTTTTGATGTATTCCAAACTCCACAGGTTAATTTTAAAAGGTAAAATTGGAGATCAAAATTAAAGTATGCGGCGCTAGCGGACTTCACGAGCGATAATGGTCGATAACCGACTTCAGTTTCACAATTACACATTTGAGATAGCATTCTTGCGTAGTTAACAAAATAAATTAATTCCTCCATGATCATATATGAAAACGAAGACACTCAATTCAAAAATTAACGACAACAAAGGCTAGATAATAATTTAGTGGCAAGCTCTGACTTTGAAAAATTCATTTAAATTTTACATAGAGTGTGTTAATGAAGTTCAAGCAAGGAGAGTGGGCGAGGTATACCATGATCCATCACAACAATGACAAACCGTCAGGTAGAGGGCTTGAAGTGACTCAACAGGAGGAGGAAGTCATTCAGGAACTGCTGAAAGTGAGGTGACTGCACAAGTGGTTGTAACTGGAAGCTAGGAGACTAGAGTCGACTAGAGGGGAGTCAGTTCAGCCGGAGGTTGGAGGTGAAGAGGTTGTCGGAGGTCGGAGTCGCTGTAGAAACCGACGATGGTTCCGAGCCTGGTCGAGTAGAGGCGACTAGGGCGTCAACTCGCGGTGGAGAAGTCAACGAACGTCGTGGTAACGACTAGAGGAGTGGTCGCCGGCCCTTGGAAGACATTTAGGGGGCGACGCCAGAGTCGGGAGTGTGGTGTTGAGTGTTTGGAAGGGAGGGGAGATCAGTTGTCAGGTTGGAGAAACGACATAGAGAAGATATTTTGTCTTCTTTGTTGTTTCTTCTTTTCCTAGCTAATTTGATAGCAGGAGCCCAACTGTTTATATTAAGGAGATGAGTTTTTTTTTGTTGAGACATAACGAGGAAGGGGGTTTCCAATAGTCGTCATATTTTCTTAAGGGAAAAGAAACAGATGCTTTTTAAAAGATCTTTTAAGTAAACGTGGACCGGCTAATTGTAAACATAAAATTTTAATTCAAAGAGAGGTTTCACTTGAAGGGGATTGTTTCAAGACATAATCTCATTTGGTATTTCTAGTTAAAAAAAAATAAGGCTGCGAGAAGCAGCAAAAGAGACCACGTGGATTGGAGGAGAAGCCGCTCGGGAAACCACAGACACTGGCGGTTTTAAAAAAAATTAGCCGCCAAAAGTAGGACTGTATGCCTCTGATACCATGTAGAGAAGTACACGATCAGAGAAGGAAAACCAGTAAAACCTTGTATATCCTTTTTTCAGTATCAAATTACATGTGTGAGTACAAATATATATAGGGAGAGAGAGATCTCTATTACATGATGTGTGATTAAACATCCTAGGTAGTTAAGAGGCTAAACGGGCCTTTACTAATGGGCCTTTACATATATCTATTACATGATGTGGGACTAAACATCCTAGGTAGTTAAGAGGCTAAACGGGCCTTTATTAATGGGACTTTACATATATCACTCAACAATTCTCATCTTAACTTCAAACTTGATTTCTAAGATGTCACGCTACCTTTTCTTTCCAACCATTGTCTATCTTGAAAAATTGCATCAAATGTATTTCTTTAATATGAATTCTTGGGAAGTGATTCTGAAAATCCATGTAGTTTTAGCAACATGCTGATTGACTTGCTGATTTAATCATCCAATATTTTGTAAATTTATACAGATTTTCATCTTGGACCTTTGCCTTGAAGTAAATAATGATTTAGCCTCATTGATGTTGACATGCACTATAAATTGTTGGTAAATAATACTATTTACTTCTAAAAAAACACATTACTTGTTTATTTTGTAAACAACAAAAAGAATTTGTTTTCATCTTATTTTTCTAAAAAATGCTCTTGATAGGACCAGGACATGTTGCATTGTTAAATGTTGTGTTATCAAGCCGCCCGCCTAGGCGCGCCTGGCGCATCGGGCGCACTCCGTTGCGCCTCAGCCAAGGTTGTCAGGATTGCGATCCAAATCATAGGATCTTACGATCCTACGATCCAGATTTTGTAAATCGATCCTGATTTTGTAAAGCGATCCTCGATTTGACCCTACTATCAGATCCGATCCTACCTCGAAACAATCTCATCTAGGATCTCGATCCTGACAACCTTGACCTCAGCAAGGCTAAGGAGGGTGATGTGCCTGCCTAGGCGCACCTGAGGTGTACATAGGCGCTCAATTCGCTGAAATTGAGCAAATTGGGCAGCAATTCGTTGAAATTGAGTGAATTGGGCTGCCAATTTGCGAAAATTGAGCAAATTGGGCGGCCAATTTGCTCAAATTGAGCGAATTGGACGGCCAATTCACGAAAATTGAGAGAATTGGGTCAATTCGTGAAAATTGAGCGAATTGGGCGGCCAATTCATGAAAATTGATGGTGAATAATACTATTTACTTTTAAAAAAACACATTACTTGTTTATTTTGTTAACAACAAAAAGAATTTGTTTTCATCTTATTTTTCTACCAAATGCTCTTGATAGGACCAGGACATGGTGTATTGTTAAATGTTGTGTTATCAAGCTGCGTGCCGCTGGGCGCACTCCGTTGGGCCTCAACAAAGCTAAGGAGGGCAATGTGCCTGCCTAGGCGCACCTAAGGTGCACATAAGCGCCAATTCACTGAAATTGAACGAATTGGGCGGCCAATTCGCTGAGATTGAGCGAATATGGCGGCCAATTCGCTGAGATTGAGTGAATTGGGCGGCCAATTCGCTGAGATTGAGCGAATTGGGCGGCCAATTCGCTGAGATTGAGCGAATTGGGCGGCCAATTCGCTGAGATTGAGCGAATTGGGCGGCCAATTCGCTGAGATTGAGCGAATTGGGCGGCCAAATCGCTGAGATTGAGCGAAGTGGGCGCCCAAATCGTTGAGATTGAGCGAAGTGGGCGCCCAAATTGCTGAGATTGAGCGAAGTGGGCGCCCAAATTGCTGAGATGAGATTGAGCGAAGTGGTCGCCCAAATCGCTGAGGTTGAGCGAATTGGGCGCCCAATTCGCTGAGGTTGAGCGAATTGGGCGCCCAATTCGCTGAGGTTGAGCGAATTGGGCGCCCAATTCGCTGAGGTTGAGCGAATTGGGCGCCCAATTCGCTGGTTTTCAGCGAATAGGGCGCCCAATTTGCTGGTTTTCAGCGAATAGGGCGCCCAATTCGCTGGTTTCAGCGAATAGGGCGCCCAATTCGCTGATTTTATTTTTTCTCATTTTTGTGCCTCATGTGTCTCAGACGCGTGCCTGCGCCTCGGCTCCAGGCGCCCTTTGCACCTCGGTGCATCTTTAGTAACATAGGTTAAATGACGCTTTTAATTACTTGGAAAGTGCCACTTAACTAAGCAATGCTTCCATTTTTAGCTTTCACGTGCATGCCCCCCTTTTGTATATTGTCCAGATTGCTCTGTCAAATCATTTCATTTTATAATAGATTTAGATTATTACAATCAAATTATTTGTTTGAATAATATAATTACATTTTGAAGTTTTATATTGTAATATGAAAGACTAATCGTAAATTTGTGTCCTTTTATTTCATTACCAGTCATCTTACTTACTATTTACAATGATGGTTATGAATTTCTTCAACATTATGGTCGTGTAATTTTAAAATATAAAACATTTCTAGTCATATCTAAAATAAATACTGAGCATTTTACCCTAATAATTGAAAAAATTGAAATTTCAAATAAATCTAAATTAGTTGTTCTTTTCTAAATTGTCCCAAATTAATTAGTGTTGAACATTAAAGCCATCTCATAGTAATAGTCGGGCGGAGGTTTCACCTTCAATCCCATATGCTTGTGGCCCTTCGATGCTACTAAATTGATACAATTTCCACTGTGAATGACTAACTTCAAGGGTCCATCGACATCATTCTCCTAACCATCTTCGACAATCACGATAACATCGTCTTGGGTATGCTCCCTCTTATCGTGGTCAGTCTCAGGTCACCATCAAGAAGTAGATTCCTCGTAAGGCATTGAGTTGCTATGCGCTCTTACTTTGATATCAGTAGTGCTGAATCTCACTAGGATAGTATATTTCGATGTCCAAGGCTGTCTTTTATATTTGTGTGAACAAGGCTACTGCCTATGAAGCACAAATACTTGATTGTTATTTCTGTGCAGCAGTTAGTCATTTCTTACAACCTTATTCTACATTAGATTTTGTAGCATGCCTCCAAATTTAGGGCTCATGTATGTTACCTTGTGATGAAATCTACAGGTTATCCATTAAAGGCTCATCACCCGATTAAATAGTAGATTCACTTGTCATGTTCGTTCAAGTGTAAATTCAAATGTAGATATATAAGCTATGAAGCACGGATACTTTCCCGAAGGCAGCGTACCCATACCGGATACGTATCCGGTACCGGTACGTACCCGATACTCGATGGATACACCTATGTGGACACACTCGAACTTAGCACATCATTCTGCATACTGTGATAGGAGTCTGTTTTTCTAGAGTAAACAAATGTTGGCTCTATGCTAAGAAGCGTTGGTACGTCCAATTAAGTTGTGTATCTGTACTGAGTATGTTTCTAGTATCGGTACCTTTGTGTTACAAGTACGTGTATTGAACGTGTTGATTCAACGCAAGTTATTAACAAAACGGCTAACTTGTCTTTAGACTAACCAGAGATTGAAGATGTTGGTCTCCAACAATGAAGAAGAAAAAAAAAGCTGATAAGTAACCTAAGTTTAATTTTATCTCTTTTGGTTAAACATATAAGATGTTAAATTTCATAATATTTACGAATGCTTAATGTTTGAAAACTTCATGTTATGTTGCATTGCTGTGTGAACTTGTACTTCAAGTTATGATTTATGTTTAATGTTTTGATGTTTTGAGAACTATTTATTGCACTTGCGATATATAAATATATATTATATTTCTTATAACGTATTATGACATATCCGTATCCTTGTTCTTAAAATTTTATCGTACCGCCGTACCGGGTACGTATCGTATCCAGTACCCGTACCGGTGCTTCCTAGGCTACCACAATAGTGACCCCATGTTTGGGAGGCCTGCTAATGGGATGATCATGATGATTGTTGTGAGTCTGTCGTAATTGGATGCCCATACCGGGACCTCATAATATGAGGAATATCTCATGGGAAGGGCCAACATGCTGTCGATGGTTTCTAGGACACATGAATGGGCATCAATAGGGAGCAAAGGTCAGAGACTGGGTTTTACACTAAAAGAATTGAAGGGAGCGTGTGAGAACTGGAGATTGAAGTGGCAACAACTATGATGTTATTACTGTAGGTAAGGCTAGACCTTTGCTTCACATCAAGGATTGTGCTTCTCATATTCAAAACCAAGAGCACGAGACTACCAAGATTTAATTTCTAAATCCTTGCTTCAACTCCTCACACAAACTTATTTAAAGACATCCTGAATTAGGTTAATGCGATTGAAGGCCTCAATCACTTGATTCTTGCAATGCTGAATTTATTTTGATAAAGTGCAACTCCTAATTTTTTTTAACAATATAAATAATTAGAAAAACACATACTATGATCCTTTAACTTATTGTGAGAATGGACCTTGAGCAGGTCTTGATGTACGTGATTTGAATGGTGTTTTTAATTTCCATCAAATTAAGGAGTGAATTGGCGATGCTTCATTTGAATTTGATGTAGCGCAAGAGGACCAAGTTGAATTTTGCACTTGAAATAGTTCGATAAAGTTACTTTTTATTTGAGAATGCGTTGTCAAGTGTTTACGAGTCGAACCATTTACGAGATTTGTACATAACAAGAAAATCCAGGAATCTCAATCGCATCCTTTTAGGAACCATTCCTTCACATCTTCTAATTCAGTCGCAACCCCTCCTTATAGTCGTCCTGTGCATTTTCTAATCTCAGTGTTCGCAGCCTTCGTTACCATAGTACCCTCCGCTGCCTTACCCCCACCGCAATCTCTCACATAGCACAAACTGATACCCACTCAGCTATCTCTTACATACCCAATCACCTTCTCCATCAACTGGGCAATCACCCAGCTTCCTTTTACATACCCAGTCAACCTTACCTCCATTAATTGGACACCCACCTCAAAATCTTAAACTCTTGTCTACCACCGTTAACTGCGTGCTAACTACACTTTAGTCTAGTTAGCATCCAAATCCATCTACAACATCCTTTTAGCTTTGAAGCCGATTGATCGGTAAGTTTCTATTTATTTTCTTAGTTTTTGCATTTGTGTGGATGTATCTCAATTTTTAGAAAGATGTAATGATGTAGGGCAGGGTGTGTGGTACAAAACTACAATGCAATCCTAGTGGGTGGTGGGATGTTGACCCTACGACCTTTACACTATGTATGAAGCGACCATGAAAGGAATGACGAACATGATCAAGAGCTAGCAATAAACATTAAACCCACACAATTATAAATAAACAAGCGAAAGCAATTCTATTTTGGGCTAGCAAGCAGTGGCTTGTCTCCGCGGGGAGGGTCAAAACCAAGCACGTGTCGAACGATTCCTTCATGAAGATCACAAGCAAGTCTAGAACAAAATTCCACAATGCTACATATCAAAGCAAATGCGAATTCACAACACCATATTTTAGCTTAGGAAACAAAGATCCATATAACGAAATAAAACTCACAAAGTATGGGGGCTGCCATGGGAGGGTAGATCCGGTGTATATCATGACAGTGACTGAAAATATGAAAAATATAGTGGTCTGTGGAGTGGATTTGAGAGGTGGGGGATGAATCTGAGAGGAGGGGGCCGGGGAGGGGCGGCTGTAGGAGAACTAGGCTGGACGTTTTTCTTGGGAAGAGTTGGGCTCGACAACAAGGGAAAATGGGGGTGGCATCTTGATCTGGGGTGGACGGTAGTGGAAACGAAAGGGCTATAGTGGCAACCGATGCAGTAGGGCGGCTGGGAATGATTTACTGAAGGGAGGGAAATGAGGGGGACGAAAAACAGGGAGGTGGAAAACTCTAGTTGTTGCTGTTTGGGTTGGGCAGCTAGGGTTTGTGGGTGGGTGAGGGGGGCGGTTGAGGCTTGGGCTGGGGAATGAGGTAATGGGTAGGGGATACCTTTGGTATGCGGGTAAACACCTAGGAGTTGTCACCTAGAATCTTACGGAGTCGTCACCGTGAGGTGATCGCCGGATTCCTAGAATGAACTTCTCCAAAATCTACAATGCCCCTCTAGCAGCCCCATGCTCTCTATTTATTATAAAACAATTACTAGGGTACCTTAACATTGATGACTATGATTGGCCGGAGATGCGGCCGGACCGATTGCATAAAACAAACTAAAACACAGTGATGCAATATATGGAAAAATAGGTAAACGACGAGCCAACTCTGATGGATCCCCATCATGTAGTTTATAGAGGTTGTATCTAATTTTCATCAGTTTTATCAGGTTGTGATGATATTTATTAGTTTTTGTTTAAATTATTTGTACTCCATTGTGATAAATTATGCAAGTTTATTGTATGTTGATTTATATACTGTATTGAAATTATTTTTAGGTTGAGCAGGGCAAAGACGGAGTACATGAAGCTTAAGTTTAGCAGTGCAATAAGGACGGATGACTTCGTTATTTAGTTGGGTGATCAAGATATTTCCCGTAGTGAATGTTTTAAATATCTTGGATCGATAGTTCAAAAATACGGAAGTATTGATAAAGATGTGACACATAGTCCAAGCTGGTTGGTTGAAGTGGAGAGGCGCGTCAGGGATCTTGTGTGATCGTAAAGTACCATTAAAACTTAAGGGCAAGTTATACCGTACTGCGATTAGACCAGCGTTGCTCTATGGTTCTGAGTGTTTGGCAGTGAATTATGTACATGAGCAAAAAATGGGAGTTCCAGAGATGAAAATGCTTAGGTGGATGTGTGGACACATGAGACTGGATAGAATTAGTAATGAATGTATCAGGGATAAGACAGGAGTAGCACCAATTGCAGAGAAGATGTGAGAAGCTCAACGAAGATTGTTTGGACACGTACAAAGGAGACCATTAGAGGCACCTGTTAGGCGTTACGAGAGTCTAGTCACTAGGCATGTTAAACGAGGGAGGGGTAGACTAATAAAGACTTGGAATGAAATTATAAGAAAAGACATGATGTACTTAGGCATTAGTGAAATTATGACACAAGATAGGGCACAATGGCTACAAAGGATTCATATAGCCGACCCCACTATAGTGGGATAAAGGTTTGAGTGTTGTTGTCGTTATTGAAATTATTTTACTTGATTGTTATTTCTGTGCCGCAGTTAGTCATTTCTTACAACCTTATTCTACATTAGATTTTGTAGCATGCCTCCAAATTTAGGGCTCATGTATGTTACCTTGTGATGAAATCTACATGTTATCCATTAGAGGCTCATCACTCGATTAAATAGTAGATTCACTTGTCATGTTCGTTCAAGTGTAAATTCAAATGTTGATATATAAGCTATGAAGCACAGATACTTCCCCAAAGGCAGCGTACCCGTACCGGATACGTATCCGGTACCGGTACGTACCCGATACTCGATGGATACACCTATGTGGACACACTCGAACTTAGCACATCATTCTGCATACTGTGATAGGAGTCTGTTTTTCTAGAGTAAATAAATGTTGGTTATATGTTAAGAAGCGTTTGTATGTCCAATTAAGTTGTGTATCTGTACTGAGTATGTTTCTGGTATCGGTACCTTTGTGTTACAAGTACATGTATTGAACGTGTTGATTCAACGCAAGTTATTAACAAAACGGCTAACTTGTCTTTAGAGTAACCAGAGATTGAAGATGTTGATCTCCAACAATGAAGAAGAAGAAAAAACTGATAAGTAACTTAAGTTTAATTTTATCTCTTTTGGTTAAACATATAAGATGTTAAATTTTGTAATATTTACGAATGCTTAATGTTTGAAAACTTCATGTTATGTTGCATTGATTTATGAACTTGTACTTCAAGTTATGATTTATGTTTAATGTTTCGATGTTTTGAGAACTATTTATTGCACTTGTGATATATAAATATATATTATATTTGTTATAATGTATCATGACGTACCCGTATCCTTGTTTTTAAAATTTTGTCGTACCGCCGTACCGGGTACGTATCGTATCCGGTACCCGTACCCGTACCCGTACCCGTACCGGTGCCTCCTAGTATATAAGTGTATACTCACTTTCACTTTTGCTTTTTATCTCATTGTTGATATTCTTAGATTCAAAATTTTTTAAATCATATATTTTATTATGTTCATTAAACTAGATGTAGGTTCATGACATGTTCTTAAGTGAGTGTAGAATTTGATTTAGCAGAATCAAATATATAGGCATTTTCTAAATGTATTTATTCTCTGAAGCAATTAACTCTATAATGACAGTAATTTTGCTGTCAAAATATTTTTAACATCTGCTTCATGCTCATACTATTAAATGTATTTTTATATAATATTTTATCTGACATTACATTTGTCCTTCGGTTTGTAATTAACAAACTTTAGATGATACATTTATTTTGGTGCAATCATTCTCATAAAATTGACAGTAATAAGCCGCTCATAACTTTATATTTTTTTTAAATAATAAATACATTATTTCTCAGTTCTGAAACCCATGCAATAAGCCGCTCATAACTTTTTTACTGTTTTGTACTACAATAGCGTAAATCAATTGATTCATATACTCATAAAATTGAGCTTGTTGATTCTTATATATTCATTAAATAAAACTTAAATCTTAGTTCAAGGTTATGATTTTAGATCAATCCATTAACATGCAGAGTAGATAGTGATGGGGATTATGTCACACATGAGTTTAGACAATGGTCGGAGTCGTCCATTTTGGGTGATTCGACTGTCCATGGTTTTGGTCATTTTTTGTATATTTTTTATTGTATTAGGGTTGTTGTTACGCCCCCGGACGAGGCTCGGTTGTTTGGACAACATTACAAGCGGCGGCGGCACGGACGTGGCGTTATTGGGGCTGAACCAATGGGTTCAGCCCCCTCTTCTTAAATATATGGCTCGGGGGGGGGGGCTGAACCACGCCGGGTTCAGCCCCATTGGGCCGGCCGGCCCCCTTGGCCGGCCGGTCTTGGGTCCGGGGGTATAAATATCCGGACCCCTCTCTTTGGATGTCATGCAAGAATATATTCAGGTTCTTCCTCTTCTCTCAACCCTAACCCTAATCTCTTTCTCTAGCTTCCTCTACATCTTCTCTTAGTTTCTCTCCTAGTTAGGGCATAACAATTGGTATCTGAGGAGTCGATTCTCGCGGCAATGGTGAATACTCGCAATCAAGAGGAATCCTCGCGGATTGAAACCCTAGAGGAGAATGTTGTTGGCCTCACCGATTCCATGGCGGCGTTGGAAGTGCGTCTGGAGACCCGTTTGGAGGAGTTGAAGACCCTACTGAAGGGGAAAGGCCCGGCCAACGAGGATTCGGCCGGATCGGGAGCCGATCCAGCCGGCTCCGTCTCTGCGCGGGCTGCGGAAGGCGTCGGGGGCGTGCGGCCTGCGGGAGGGGCTCCGGCCGGCGCGGCGTGGCACGGAGGGGTCGGCGGCACGGGATCGGCGGGATACAGGGCTCCTGCGGCTTCGGGAGCGGGTTACGGGGGTCCGGCGGGGCTGTTTCCGCCCGGATTCACTGCAGCAGGCTTCGGAGGACTGGGATCGGCCCCGGAAGAGTGGCGCCGAGGCGGGGAGGAGCTTTTGGGGCTCCGGCGGCCACCCGACATGGTGGGACAGCAAGGGGGGGGGGGCTCCTTCCTCCTCCACGCGGGTTTGGGCCACCAGGAGGGGTCGGATTTGGCCCAGGGTGGGGCGGCCAGCCGCAGCACCCGCAACCTCCGCCTTGGGGAGCGGGACAGCCGCACGGGTACGGGGGTTTTGAGCATGGGGAACACGCAAGGAGGGACGGAGGTCCAGGAGCACAACGGTTGACCCCCGGGTTAACGCGTATGTACTTTCCAGAGTTCGAGGGCGGCGACGCCCTGGAATGGATTCACAAGGCCGAATTATTCTTCCAGTACCAGGAGGTGCCTGAAGGCCAGTGGGTGCAGCTAGCGTCCTTCCATCTGAAGGATGATGCCTTCCAATGGACACAGTGGTTCTTGCGGGGACGGGAGTACGTGCCTTGGGGGGAGTTCGTGGATGGATTTACGGCCCGGTTTGGGCCACTGGAGTATGAGAACTTTGAGGCACTCCTTCAGAAGCTTCGTCAGAAGGGGTCGGTTATGGAGTATCAGACCGAGTTCGAGAAGTTGGCGAATCGGGTTCAGTGGCCAGAGAGGACGCTTTACAGCTGTTTTATATCCGGTCTTAAGGAGCATATTCGGGATGAGGTTCAGGCACTCATGCCCCGTTCCTTGAACCATGCCATTACGTTGGCACGTATTCAGGAGGAGAGGTGCAACAGGCAACGGGCACGTAACACGAGTAGACCAGCTTTGGGCCCGACGATGGCAGCACGACGGGAGCCCCCCACGGGTACCAAGCCAACGGTGACTCGGTTGTCTTGGAGCGAGTTGGCGGCTCGGAAGGAGAAGGGTTTATGCTTTAATTGTGATGAGAAGTTCGTCCCCGGTCGCGGCCACCCGACATGGTGGGACAACAAAGGGGGGGGGGCTCCTTCCTCCTCCACGCGGGTTTGGGCCACCAGGAGGGGTCGGATTTGGCCCAGGGTGGGGCGGCCAGCCGCAGCACCCGCAGCCTCCGCCTTGGGGAGCGGGACAGCCGCACGGGTACGGGGGTTTTGAGCATGGGGAACACGCAAGGAGGGACGGAGGTCCAGGAGCACAACGGTTGACCCCCGGGTTAACGCGTATGTACTTTCCAGAGTTCGAGGGCGGCGACGCCCTGGAATGGATTCACATGGCCGAATTATTCTTCCAGTACCAGGAGGTGCCTGAAGGCCAGTGGGTGCAGCTAGCGTCCTTCCATCTGAAGGATGATGCCTTCCAATGGACACAGTGGTTCTTGCGGGGACGGGAGTACGTGCCTTGGGGGGAGTTCGTGGATGGATTTACGGCCCGGTTTGGGCCACTGGAGTATGAGAACTTTGAGGCACTCCTTCAGAAGCTTCGTCAGAAGGGGTCGGTTATGGAGTATCAGACCGAGTTCGAGAAGTTGGCGAATCGGGTTCAGTGGCCAGAGAGGACGCTTTACAGCTGTTTTATATCCGGTCTTAAGGAGCATATTCGGGATGAGGTTCAGGCACTCATGCCCCGTTCCTTGAACCATGCCATTACGTTGGCACGTATTCAGGAGGAGAGGTGCAACAGGCAACGGGCACGTAACACGAGTAGACCAGCTTTGGGCCCGACGATGGCAGCACGACGGGAGCCCCCCACGGGTACCAAGCCAACGGTGACTCGGTTGTCTTGGAGCGAGTTGGCGGCTCGGAAGGAGAAGGGTTTATGCTTTAATTGTGATGAGAAGTTCGTCCCCGGTCACAAGTGCCAGAAGGTCCAGGTTTTCATGTTGCAGCAGGAGGAGCAGCTCGAGGAGGACGTATTACCAGAGGAGGAGGTGGAGTTTGGGGGAGACCTAGACCTGACGGAGTTGGGCGTTTCCCTACATGCCATGGAGGGATGCAATCCCCCCCCGCTTACGATGCGGTTGGTTGGACGGGTTCGGCGTGAGAGGGTGACGATTTTGGTCGACAGTGGGAGCACCCACAACTTTATTCATCCTGATGTAGCAAGGAAGGTGGGGCAACAGATCGACACGGGTGCAGCCTTTCAGGTCATGGTTGCAGACGACAGCAAGTTACAGTGCCAAGGGATGTTGAAGGCGGTAGAGCTTCGGATGCAGGAATATGTGTGGTGCACGGACGTCTACCTCTTACCGATCCGAGGCTCAGACATGGTTTTGGGAGTGCAGTGGTTACAGCAGCTGAGGCGGGTTACTTTTGATTGGGATCAGATGACGATGGAATTCATGCAAGGCGGACGACAATTCTGTTTGACGGGGCTCAGATCGTCTCCCGTTAAGGAGATTTCCCTTCGCAGTTTGCAGCAGCTGGAGGAGTCTAGTAGCTTGATGGCAATCCTGCTGGGGGTGCGGTCGGACGAGGAGGGATTAACACAGGTGCCAGATCAGTTGCGGCCGCTTGTAGAGGAGTATGATGACATCTTCCAGGAGCCGAGTACCCTTCCACCGTCACGTTTCCGTGATCATCAGATTGTGTTACAGACTGGGGCGGAACCGCCCAACATCCGCCCGTACAGGTATCCCTACATCCAGAAGGCCGAGATTGAACGCAGTGTGAAGGAAATGCTTGATGCAGGTATCATACAGCCTAGTACCAGTTCTTTTTCCGCACCGATTATTTTGGTTAAGAAGAAAGACGGATCATGGCGTTTTTGCGTGGACTACCGGGCCTTGAACAGTGTAACTGTGAAGGACAAGTTTCCGATTCCCGTGATCGAGGAGCTCTTGGATGAGTTGCATGGGGCGACCCTGTTCACCAAGCTGGAACTGCGGTCCGGCTACTATCAGATCCTGATGAAAGAGGAGGATGTGCATAAGACTGCCTTCAGAACTCATGACGGTCACTATGAGTTCTTAGTGATGGCCAATGGATTGACTGGGGGGCCGTCTACCTTTCAGGCCAATATGAATGAGATTTTCCGTTCCTTCCTGCGACGCTTCGTCCTGATTTTTTTCGACGACATCCTGATTTACAGTGCTACTTGGGAGGATCATCTACTTCATGTGGCTCAGGTCTTCTCTACTCTTCGGCAACACCAGTTATATGCTAAGCGGTCTAAGTGTTCTTTCGGACAACCTGAGGTGGAATATTTGGGGCATCTAGTTTCTGTTGAAGGGGTGAAGGCAGACCCACGGAAGATCGAGAATATGCTGTCGTGGCCCCGACCGTTGACCATTCGGGCACTGCGGGGGTTCTTAGGCCTCACTGGGTACTACCGACGCTTTGTACGGGACTACGGGAAGATTGCTAGGCCACTTACACAGCTGCTACAGAAGGATGCTTTTGAGTGGCACGCTGAGGCCGAGACCGCCTTCCAGGCGCTCAAGCGAGCTATGACGACGACTCCAGTGTTGGCACTCCCAGACTTTACCAAACGGTTCGTGGTCGAGACAGATGCTTCTGGCGTGGGTGTGGGGGCGGTTTTGATGCAGGAGGGGCGGCCGATCGCCTTTTACAGTAAGGCTTTGGCTCCCCGGACTCTGGGTCTCTCAGTGTATGAAAAGGAGATGCTGGCGGTGATTCATGCGGTGGCTCTCTGGCGGCCCTACCTACTTGGGCGTCATTTTACGATCCGGACCGATCACCAGAGTTTGAAGCATTTCTTGGAGCAAAGGATCTCTTCCCCCCTGCAACAAAAGTGGGTCACCAAGCTGTTGGGCTATGATTATGCGATCGAATATCGACCGGGGAAGGATAATCGGGTGGCTGACGCCCTCTCTCGCTTACCCGAAGGGGGTTTGGCACACATTTCCGGGCCGCAGTTGGAGTCGATGGATGAAATTCAAGACGCGGTGCAGCGCGACCCCGAGTTACGGGCTATTGTGGAGGACTTGCAGCAAGGTCATGCGACAGCTCCAGGCTACCATTTACAGAATGACCGACTCTTCTATCACGGGCGGGTGGTCATTCCTGCTCATTCTGCTTGGCGCACGGTGATGATGCATGAGTTTCACTCGTCGCCGACAGGCGGCCACGCCGGCGTTCTTCGCACCCTTCAGCGGGCTCGGGCCAACGTGTTTTGGAAGGGCATGCGCCGCGACATTCAGGAGTTCGTACAGACGTGTGAGGTGTGCCAACGACAAAAATATGAGACTACTTCTCCGGCCGGCCTCCTCACTCCCTTGGAGATTCCACATCAGATCTGGGACACGGTTTCTATGGACTTCATCGATGGGCTACCTAAGTCGCAGGGGAAAACAGTGATCTTGGTAGTGGTGGACAAGTTGTCCAAGTATGGGCACTTCCTTGCTCTGAGCCATCCCTACACCGCGGAGTCTGTTGCGACCTTATTTGTGCGGGAGGTTGTTCGTTTGCATGGTGTTCCCCGCGCGATCATTTCCGACCGTGATCCGACCTTCGTAGGCCGATTTTGGACAGAGCTATTCCGCTTGCAGGGGACTTCCTTACGTTTCAGCACGGCTCATCATCCCCAGACTGACGGCCAGACCGAGGTCTTAAATCGGGGTGTCGAGACTTACCTTCGCTGTTTTGTCATGGATGAGCCGCGGACCTGGACTAGTTGGCTACATTGGGCGGAGTACTGTTTCAACACTTCTTATCACTCGGCCAGTAAACTCACGCCGTTTGAGGTCGTCTATGGGCGTCCACCTCCTACCTTGAGCAGTTATGAGCCCGGGAGTACGGCCGTGGCAGCAGTTGATCGGGCGCTCCGTGATCGTGATCAGACTCTCACCACCCTACGGGAGAACCTTCGAGCAGCACAGGATCGTATGAAGATTCAGGCCGATCGTCATCGTACCGAGCGGGAGTTTCAGGTGGGGGATGAAGTTTTCCTCAAACTTCGTCCTTATCGCCAGTTGTCGGTGGCCCAGCGGACAAATCAGAAACTGGCACCCCGCTACTATGGACCATTTCGGATCACGCGGCGTGTCGAGCCGGTGGCGTATACCTTAGCCTTACCGGCGAGCTCCCGGATTCATCCTACCTTTCATGTCTCCTTGCTGAAGCGGAAGTTGGGGCCTGCTGTTCCGGTCTTCCCCGTGTTGCCCGAGGCTACTAGTGGTGGCGAGCTTCGCCCGCTTCCGGAGGATGTTCTGTTGGTTAAGTGGAAACGCCGTGGCACGGCGTACTGTCCAGAGCTATTGGTTAAGTGGAAGGATCTCTCGGCAGAGCACAATACTTGGGTCGATTTACTGGAGTTCCAGGAGCTTTACCCGGACTATCACCTTGGGGACAAGTTGACTTTTGATGGGGCAGGGAATGTTACGCCCCCGGATGAGGCTCGGTTGTTTGGACAACATTACAAGAGGCGGCGGCACGGACGTGGCGTTATTGGGGCTGAACCAATGGGTTCAGCCCCCTCTTCTTAAATATATGGCTCGGGGGGGGGGGGGGGGCTGAACCACGCCGGGTTCAGCTCCATTGGGCCGGCCGGCCCCCTTGGCCGGCCGGTCTTGGGTCCGGGGGTATAAATATCCGGACCCCTCTCTTTGGATGTCATGCAAGAATATATTCAGGTTCTTCCTCTTCTCTCAACCCTAACCCTAATCTCTTTCTCTAGCTTCCTCTACATCTTCTCTTAGTTTCTCTCCTAGTTAGGGCATAACAGTTGTTATGATCAAAGAATCATTACTATCCATGATGGCTTGAAAGTTTATAACTAGGGATAGAGGGGATCAAAAGTTGATGAAAGGAGTTCCTCCTTTTGGTTATCCGGTGTTGAAGCCGGAGCCTATATGCGAAACTTAGGAAACTCCATGCCCCTCCCCTTGGCCGGCTCCCTGCCTCTCCCCTTGGCTGACCCTCTTCCTCGTCCACCTCTATCTCCGGCAACTTTTACCACCAACAGCCACTACCTAGGCTGACATCCCCCTCCCTTCCACCCTCACATCAACTTATCCCCATTTCCCACTTAATTACCATAATTACCTCCCCCACTACCAATAACTCGCCATTATCCCAATGATCTCCCATTTCTCTCACAAATAACAATATCCAAGAAATTTCACTGTCCTTGTAAATTACCTGTTTCTCCTCCAATCCACTTTGGGAGGCAACTCTTCCCACCTCCACACTGAAATCCTCTTACTTGTTAAGTCCTCCAATGCCATTTCCCTGTCAAAACTCCTGAAATGAGCCCTCCTCTTATCTCTGAACCCCACCAATTCACCAATTAATCCCTATCCCCCATTTTCTATTTTCCAGTTCGTATATCTCACTGGGTTGATATTCCAGTGACAAGAATCCTAGTAGTCCACATAATATTTTCATGACCCAACTTTCCGAGCCTGGTCCAAATCCCCAGAACATGTGCATGATAGTGATCGGAATGAATTTAGTTGCTGGAATCCCTTTCCAGTCATTGGACAACACCATAGTTTGGACCATACCTGACCATTAACAAGGGAGCCTTCTGCCTTTGCTCCAACTTCAAATATTTTACCCTACATCTCTTGAGCCTTCTAGCCGATATTCATTGCAAGTTCATTTGTTGGTTGTCATCTCTTCATTGTTGAGTTGTGTGATAGTTCACTTTTTCTGAAGAATATTATTTGTACTCTCAGTGCCAATATTATTCCGTGACTCACCAGATTTTGTCTAGTATTTATTTTCTAACACTCTTGCATATGTACTACAACTTTTGTCCCTTAATAGAAACTCGAGTTGAATGCGTTATTGTACAATATTATTTAGAAGTTATTTTTTTGCCAGTTTAGTTACCGATTACGCATTTCCTTCATATAACCGACCTATACTTTGCTTGGTTCGTCCTCAAAAATTTAGGTTCAGGCTTAGTCTAGGATATGTGGGCTAGAATCTATAGACCACCTGTGTCATATTATAGTAGTTATCGCTACTCTTTTCCTCTTTTTTGGGAACCAGAGCCTGCCCTATAGAGTTCCTTGGAGAAATCTTCATAGCATTATGATGATCATCATAGTCCTCAACCTCCGGTTTATAAAAATTGTGTTGAACACCATTCAATTTTGTTAGAGGCGATTATGATGATGAATATCATGGATCTCATATACAGAATTATCTTGAAAATGATTTCACATAAATTTAGACTAGATGCGCCATCCTTTGACGATCAATTGAACTCAGTCACTTACATATTGGTTATTAGAAATGGAAGAATGTTTCGTCTGGTATGAGGTGTCTAACTAGAGTTGTGTTAAATTTGCTAAGATGAAGTTTCAAGGTCAGACTAAGATTTATTAGACTGACCTAGAGCGTATGATTGAGCGCGACGTTCTATGGGGCATCTCGATGGGCAAACATGAAGCACACTGTTTAGGAATTTGATATTCCATAGCAATCGGCTCCTTGACTTGTAACACAACGATAAACGAGAGACTATACCTGTAGTCAATTATATAACTAGATTTCACGAGTTAGTAGTGAAGAGTGATATTCAGCAAGAGCCCAATGCAATCGCTTCTTGGTTTTAAGTTGGATTCAGCAAAGAAATTTTGAAAGGTAGGCTTCTCATCACTCAGAATCTATTGATCAGACATTTCACCTAAGTCTACATTGCGAGCTTTATTAGATGTACTACACCGGTATAAGTTGACCCGCAACATAACCAGTTCACCAATAAAGATATTTCCCTACCAGGGACCACTAGTGCAATTAGTTGTGACCACACATGTATGACTTCTGAATCCGCAACGTTATGGTTTTCCCATTCTGATGAGATTCAATGTGTTATCATCTAGAGCATAGGATACATAACAACCCAGTGTCATACGACGAGTCTACTGCTTGATGGTGAAAACATGGGCCTATCGTGATTCAATGGTACATGCAATGTGGGTGATAATGTTGTGACTATTGCGATTTTTTTTAGAGCAACACATGATATCGTTAGATTTAGGCATGATGGAGTGAGTGTCTATTGCCTGCACCCCTTCTTGATGACGACGAAAGTCTAGTGAGTGATCTATTTATGTGCCCAAGATTCTTGACGTTTCTTGAAGTCATATCTCTGAATCAATCCACCCCTGAGACTCTTAAGCCCGGTGTTACGTGCTTAGTGATTGTGCCTCTTACGCTTGAGTGCACTCATGATATTTCAGAAACTTATAT
Source organism: Platanthera zijinensis (assembly GCA_039513925.1). Taxonomy (NCBI): domain Eukaryota; kingdom Viridiplantae; phylum Streptophyta; class Magnoliopsida; order Asparagales; family Orchidaceae; genus Platanthera; species Platanthera zijinensis. Next base: position 277,031,530 of record CM077078.1, on the reverse strand, counting down.
GAGTGCTCATCACACTTGCGATGAATTTTATTAAACTCTTCCCGATGATCCGCCTGATTGAGTTCCCCTTTCGTGGACATATTTGATACATCCCAGAGTGGTATCGTAGTGTCAATGTCTCCGGCAGTCTTCTGATCGTTGCCTTAGATCGCTTGGTGACTCTCTTGATGAGTCACATCCCTTGAGAGACATTCGGTACATCACGGGCTCATACTTTAATATTGTTACATCATGTAAGAATATAGACGATCATCGCGCACTCGACAAATGTTTCTATATTTTGCATAGAGAGCCTCATGATAAGCCACTGCTTAGGGATGCATCCATTATTAGCGAGTTAGTTGAGTTAAAGGGTACAACTGATTGTTTGATGATCTTTTTCACTACCACCAATACTTGTGTGATATTCCACATACTACATTCTTTTATCTTAGTGCTGATACTTTGAGTGATTATTTAAATGTCATCGTGTTCGCCATGAATTTTTCCACATCCCACCACTAAACTCGTTGACCATGTACCCCTCTGGAAAGATATTTGGAGTGTTGTATAGCCTCGACTTAGGAGATCCGTTGAGTCGGTTGATGTTTTGAATCTGTTATGGATTCATTACGTTAAGTACCTAGTTTTATTATTATTATTGGGTCCAATTATTATATTGAATCAAATGTATTAGTCAAATCGTTTCGTTTATTAGCCGGATCGAGTCCTTTATGTTTTATGTTTTTGGGTTATTTACACTCATGCCATTTTGGCTCTTATATAATCCCATGGAGTCATGCAATGAAGGCATCAATAAAATGAAGTTCTAGTTCTTGTCTCTTGTTGTGAGATCTTGGTGACTCTCTCCTCCAACGAGCAACCCCGCCTAGGAAGCCGTGGTTCCGACTCCACGGTATCCCCGCCATCGCCATCTCTACCTCCGACCACTACTCCAGCGAGTTACCGTTGTTACGGATGTAGGCCCGTAACAACTTGGTATCAGAGCCACTCGGTCCTCTTCCGCTGACATGCACCAACATCGCTCATCTCCTTCATTGTCGACGCCATTCTCTCTGTAGACCTCAATGGCAGCTGATGCTTCAAAAAAAAAACTGCGATTCCACCGCTCGAACCCTGTGGGTTCATCTTTTCCTCTACATTCGGTGCCTTTGCCATGGGATCTCTTCTCCTAGTGTTTTGATGCCCCCTCCAACTCTCCTTCCAGATCGCCATCCAGCGGATTTGGCGCAGTCGTGCATCTCCATCGTGGAAGCAAGCCGACGACGCCATCCTTCGTTTGCACCAACGCCAACCAGCTCACCTTCGATCGATTCCTCCAGCGCCATCGACGCAATCCATCGACGCCATAAACCGCAGTTGCTGCATCCATCTATGTCGGCTTCATTTGCGTCTTCGCTTCTGCTTCTTCTTTTCGCAAGACGAACTCCCCGACAACCGCAGGCCACACAACCTCCTTCGTATCTCTCGTATCGTGGACCCCCACGTTCCCACGCAACAACAAACGTCCCTTTCCTACCTCAGGCCCCTCCCGCAGCAGCAAATTTATCACGCCTCTTCTGACTTCTCACGCCATTTCCCATCCTTTCTTTATTATTATTATCCTCTCTTTATTATTTTTATTTTCCTTTCCCTAATCTTGCACAACCACTTTATTTTAATTTTTAAGCCACACACGCCTCTCCCACGCCTCCACTCCACCTGCTCAAACTTTCCACGCATCACACCCCGTGCACCGACATCATCTATGCCTTTTTAATTGATTAATTATTTTTATTTAATTAATCATTTTATGATTTATTAAGACATTAATTAATTATCATGACTCATAAGTATAGTGTTGTGGCGATGCTGCCCTCTGTTCAATAGAGGAATTGATGATCTCCTGGGACGCACTCCTTCGGGACGCCGAAGCACGCCGTCAGGATGCCATTTCCACGCGCCTCCATAAGATGGATAATTTGATAGTCGCCTTGTCGCCGAAGCTGACACCTTTGCCACTGACGCACCACCGCTCTTCACTGCAATTGTTCCTCCAGCCACGTCGATGCTTGTTCTGCCAACACTTGCTCCGACGACCTGCGCTTCGCCAAACCCGACAAACCCGTCCCTGCCTTCGGCGGACGACGTGCAGTTGCCTTCTTCACAAGCTGACGACGTGCCACAACTTCCCTTGTCGGCTCCTGCTCCGTCGACCCCTGCTCTGCCGGTTTCTCCGGCCATCTTGCGGCCTCCTCTACCAGCCCCTCCTCAGCCAGCCCTTATTCTTCCTCCTCCGCCGGATCCGTTCTTGTTGCCGACCGTCGCCCCCCCCGGCCTCCTTGTTGCTACTGCTCAGTGCCGCTCCAATTGCTCCATCAAACAAATTCCGACCGCTGTCTGTTGTTCTGACGGCACCGCCGCTCCTCGCCAAAGCTACCGCTGACACGACACACTACCGAGCGCTATTCTGGAGAGAGATCAAGATACCAGATGCCACGGTCATCCACACGCAGTTCGAGCTTGATGGCAAGCTCTATTTCGAGGACGAATGAGATGTTATGGATCCAATACGTCAAGTACCTAATTTTATTATTATTATTGAGTCCAGTTATTATATTGAGTCAAATGTATTAGTCAAGTCGTTTCGTTTATTAGCCGTGTCGAGTCCTCTATGTTTTATGTTTTCGGGTTATTTACACTCATGTCATTGAGGTTGCCCATGGAGTCATGTAATGAAGACATCAATGAAATGAAGTTCTAGTTCTTGTCCCTTGTCGTGAGATCTTGGCGGCTTTCTCCTCCAACAAGCAACTCCGCCTAGGCAACCACGGGTCCAGCTCCACGGTATCCCCGCCACCGCCACTTCCACCTCCGGCCACTACTTCGGCGAGTTACCGTTATTACAGAAGTAGGCCCGTAACATCTGACCATCATTTATCTTCGTTGCGTGACATATATGGGTTTATCCGACGTAAGAGCACATGGTTTCAAAGAAGGTCAACATGTTATGATCTATATACATGCTAAGAGGTTTCCACTAAGAACTGTGGGAAAAATAAATGCAAGGCAAATGAACGCTTTGACAGTTATCATGTGAATTAGGACAAATGCCACATGCTTACCTGAGCCTATTAACTTCCACCACCTTGCAACTTCAACCCTACATACCTTACTTGTTTCACTTTCAGCCTCCTCTTACCCCAATCTTTGGCAGTACCACCAACACCATTCTTAACACCTTCGACACCAGTACCATTATCAGCACTAGCTACAACGTAATTATTAACATCAACACCAACACCATTCTTGACATCGGCGATAACAATAGTGCCATCTCCTGCGGCAGCAATGCCATCTTCAGCACCGTTGCCAGATTCGGCAACACCATCTTTAACACCGTTGCTAGATTCAATAACACCATCCTCAATTCCATGGTCAACATCAACTTCAGCATGTTCTCCAGCCTCCGGAGTAGTAGTGCCTTCAAATCTATTTTAATGTTTTTATAGGGAGCGTAGCCCACGAGATCACGACAATGTTAGAGCTAGAGAGATTCACTGCGCCTTCAGATAATAGCATGATCATCTTCATTCATGGAGGTGAATGCTTTGAAGACGGGGGTATTGATGGGCTCACATCAATACATCATACTGGAGTTTTCATGAAGACTTCATACATGAGTTTTCATGAAGATTGAAGCCAGCCTTTTTGTGCAGATTGACAATCCATGGTTTTTAATTATTTCTTTTATGTATTTTGTGGTCTGTCACCATTGAAGAATCGTGATCATCCATGGAGGCTCCTAAATATATAAATAGGGATATATGACTCATTTAGAGGGGATTAAAAGTTGAAGAAGAGAGTTACTTCTTTGATCATTCGGTGTCAAAGCCGGAGCTTATGTGTGAAGAAGCCTAGGAAAAAATTTCCCCTTCCCCACCTCCATCCCCAACCACCTCCTCTACCTCCGATCACTACTTGGGCCCGCAGCCCCCTCCCCTCCACCACCTCCACCTCCATTTTCCTCATTATCTACATAACTACCTCCCCCACTACCCAATAGCTCCCCATTATCTCAATTAAGTTCCATCCCTCCCACAATATCCAAGAAATTGCTGAAATGAGCCCTCATAGTACCTCTGAACCCCACCAATTCACCAATTATTATCCATCCCCCATGTACCAGTTTGTATATCTCACTGGGTTGATATTTCAGTGACAAGCAGCCTCTTAGTCCACTTGGTTGTAATTACCGGTTACGTGTCTCATTTGTATAGTTGTCCTATACCTTGCTAGTCTCGTCTTGCATCAGATACACTTACACAAAATTATGAACACGTCATTTTGGTTTCATTCAACAATTTCAAATTTTTGGAATGATTTTTATTGTATTTTTTTGAAAAGATCTTTTAATTCATCTATCCAATTTGAGAAATTACTATGATGCGCCCACCAAGAATTGTGGGAAGGCAATGAAAGTTCTCATTTAAATTTTAAAAGGTTTTCTTCAGATTGCATATTTATCAGAATGAATTATTAGGGTCTAGGCTTTTCTAATGTAAATTTTACAATGTAAAGCCTTTATTTTACACAATGCCTTTCTGAAGTCCTTGAGTGGAACACATAATGTTAGCCAAATACACTAAATATAGCTCCTTAGATCTCACACGATATTCTTTCACATTATCATAAATTGATCCATATATTAATTAACAAATATCTTTGATAAACTTATGATTTTAATTCAGTTTAAGCATGCCATTTTAGTTTTGTTCAAGAATTTAAAATATTTGGGAATGATTTTGATTGAATCTTTTGGGGAAAAAAATTCTCATGCCAATTGTCAAATTTAAGTAGCTACAGTTCTCATTAAAATTTTGTTTAAATTGCTTTTTCTTAAAGATGCAACACATAATCCAAGCGGGTTGGTTGAAGTGGAGAGGCGCGTGAGAGATCTTATGTGATCGTAAAGTACCATTAAAACTCAAGGGCAAGTTTTACAGTACTGTAATTAGACCAGCGATGCTCTATGGTTCTAAGTGTTGGGCAGTGAATTGTGTACATGAGCAAAAAATGGGAGTTGCGGAGATGAAAATGCTTAGGTGGATGTGTGGACACACGAGACTGGATAAAATTCGGAATGAATGTATCAGAGATAAGACAGGAGTAACACCAATTGCAGAGAAGATGCGAGAAGCTCGACTAAGATGGTTTGGACACGTACAAAGGAGACCATTAGAGGCACCTGTTAGGCGTTGTGAGAGTCTAGTCATTAGACATGTTAAACGAGGTAGGGGTAGACCATTAAAGACTTGGAATGAAACTATAAGGAAAGACATGATGCACTTAGGCATTAGTGAGATTATAACAAAAGATAGGGCACAATGGCAACAAAAGATCCATATAGCCGACCCCACTATAGTGGGATAAAGGCTTGAGTGTTGTTTGTTTGCTTACTTTTTCTTAAAGAACCACATTTATCCCACGTCTAAAATATAATGCAACCCTTAACTCTGATTCTAAATGTGAACCTTTTAGGCTTAGGATTTTTAATGTGAAAGTGTGAAGAGGCGTGCGAGAATCATGCGAACATATGCAATTCTCGAAGATCACGAATCAATTTTTTGTACTTGATCTCTTGTTCCTTAGACCCAAATTGTAATGTGATGAAATTGTTTGCAAGATATAATTTATCAGTTCCTTAAGTTTTGGCAGCAACCACGTAGAAAATTGGAAACTAGTACACCTCATTATGGTAGCACCACATAGAAAATTGGAAGCTAGTATATTCATACATTAATTGAATTATCATGATTTTATAAAATTTTCAATATGCAAATAATTGCAGGACTTGAATATAAATAACGAGACAAATAGAAGAAATTACTAGTATAATAGGCTACATCTACACACCCAAATAAATCATCATAAATAGCCTTTTGTTCCAATTATATATGGTTAATTATACAAATCCTCATTTTTTCGTCTAATTGGTGTATTTAGGGTTTTAGGGTACCCCTTATCCTAACTAATTGTTCAATGCTAACTATCTAATTATTTGAAAATAAGGCTGACATGCCTAATGACATCTTTCCTCGGAAGGATCTCTCATGTCTAATGACAAGCTACCATAGTAGGTGCAAGTCTACTAACAATCTTTTGGATTTTATGAATTTTCATCGGTACTATTAATTTTGTAATATGGTGTAATTACTCGCATGAAGATTTATTTTGAAATAGATTTAATATATGTTATCTCATTCAATAAAAAAAATAAGGGTATATTTGTCAATTTTGAATGTAAAGATATATATATATATATATACACACACACATCAGAGCTTCAACAAGGTTATTTTGTGCATGAATGTTATGAAATGATTTATTGAAGAGGGGTAATTGTAATTTCAAAAACTAGAATGAAATGATTTATTGAAGAGGGGTAATTGTAATTTAAAAAACTAGAAGGGCACAAGCTGTAATTACACAAACCGGTAAATAACCCTATATATATATATATATATATATATATATATATATATACACACACACACATACATATGGAAACGTTGGTGTTACCTTTTAATTATCTTGAGTTAAAAAAAATACAATAATGATAATGACAGGTCAAGGAGGGGATGCAAGTGGTAGATCCAAGCAGAGCAGAAGCGAAAAAAAGAGCAGGAAGGCCATGCTGAAGCTCGGAATGAAGCCCATCACAGGTGTCAGCCGCGTCACCGTGAAGAAATCGAAGAACGTGAGCTCTCAAAACCCTCCAAAACACAATCTCGACTTCTCTATTTAATACACGCGCAACTTCGTCTTTCAGATACTCTTCGTCATTTCAAAGCCGGATGTGTTCAAGAGCCCGAACTCTGACACGTACGTCATCTTCGGCGAGGCCAAGATCGAGGATCTGAGCTCGCAGCTGCAGACCCAGGCGGCGGAGCAGTTCAAAGCGCCTGACCTGAGCCACGTGATTAGCAAGCCGGAGACATCGGCCATCGCGCAGGACGACGAAGAAGTCGATGACGCCGGCGTCGAGCCGAAGGACATTGAGCTGGTCATGACCCAGGCTGGGGTTTCGAGGGGAAAGGCCGTGAAGGCACTTAAAGCCGCCGACGGTGATATTGTGACCGCCATCATGGAGCTGACCAACTGAATCCAAGTCAACTTTCGGATTCGGTCATCATGGGTTGAATTCGAATTGGTTTGTTCTGTTTAAATTATGGTTTCATTCTGTATTTTTGCCTTTTGACTCTATTGCTCCAGGATTACTCGGATTGAAAGAATTTTCGCCCCGATTGCGATCGGATTTGATTGAGGTTTATTTTCGTTTGATTGAATATTGTTTCGCGGTGCTATTCGTTGTTTCTTGCTTCTCGAATGAATTTTAAATTTGGGAGTGCAATTATGTTTTAGGGTTTCTTCTTATTACTCTTTCAAAATTACAAAAACCTGCCCTCAATGTTTACATTTCATACATTATGTACGCAAGTAGTTCATTGGAGTAAATCTTTGAGCTGTTTTTTTTTTGCATTTAAGTTATGAAATGTAAACATTGAGGAGGTATTTATAATTTTAAAAGTTAGGGCTGCAAGGTATAATTGCACTATCTTTGATGGGAGATCCTAGTAAATAAGAGGGGATTCCGCACATGCCCCTTCCTGTTTCGTGCGTTGCCCGGCCGTCTCTCTCCCTTGTTTCACGACCTCGACGTTGCCCGACCATCGCTCTCGACTGCAGGAGTTGATAGCGGCTCTCAATTGAAGAAGATGATGGCGACTCTCAACTACATTAGGGTATGCCCAAATTTGACTACGAAAAAGAAAGAAGACAATGGTTATAGGTCTTGCATGCAGTATAGAAGATGGAAAGGAAAGATCTCGACCGAAGGACATAATGGGGTCGACACATTTGCGAATGTTGTTGATCCAGCGAGAGCTTCTGTGGCTTTCCAAGTAAAGTAGATGAGCTTTCGGAACTTCTCAGGATGAAAGTCGAAGCTCCTACAACTACAATGAATCAGAGCTTTCGCAACGAATGAGACTGACTGAGCATGCTAGCATACGAAAAACCGGATGAGAGAACTTTGTTGAAGAAGAAGATTGTGATTGAACTCCTAAAATAGATAGCTCACATGGCAGTCATGTTAATAATACCAGAGGGTGACATTAAAGATTACAACAAAGTAGTAGCAAGTCTTTATAAAGATGCTCGAGGTGGTTGAATCATTGACATTTGCTCATAGTAGATTATTTTTGTTCTCGAGTATGCGATGTTTACTTGGGGGTTGATTCGTGGTATTTTGTTGTGCAATAATTATTTTTTTTTACATTGGTATGCTACAATCAAATTTTTAGCTTCAATGTGCAAAAATAAAAAAAATAGCTTTCATGTCTTAATAACATGTCGGTGCAAAAATAATATATTTTGACGTGTCATTATAATTTGACTGTCAATAGCCATAATGAATGTGCTTATAACATTCAATAGAGTTTAGGAGATGACTTGACATGGTCCTTCAAGCACTGCATGCTGCATTTGACATTGACATGAAAGTTGAGCTCGGCCCAACCAACCCGTTAACTACTGCCAATACGGGTTTCAAGATAAAAGCCACTCAAATATTACGGGAATTGTTAAAGGCACCTTGAATTTGGCTATTTACTCCGCAAATAGTTTTAATTACACCTTAAATTAAAACCTCACAAGAAAAATTTATTGGCACCATCCTTTTTGGCACCCTACACGCGTCCGGTAGACCCCTTTCGTGATCTCCTCCCCGACGCAACCCCAGTTAGATCTCCCTGAAGCTGACTCCTCCAGCCAAATCCCCTCCCCGCCACTGCCGCCGCGTCCAGCTGCCACCCATGCCGGCGCCTCCATGTCCAGTCAGAAGGGCATGAGCTTGTTGTTTCGTTAGATATCTCGTATCCCCATCTCCATTGCACGGCCGTGCAAGCATCTTCCTCGCAATCTGATTCAAAGAATCACTGGTGAGAAACCTTTACCCTAATATACTTTCTACATCTTTCTATTTGTCCTCTACAATTTCCTTTTCTTCGCGTTTTCATGATCGCCTATGTACATTTTGTAGAAAGACATACAAAACTCCCCAGCTATAAAAATGCACTGCGATATTAAATACCACGGTTATAAAATATGAGAGCTTGAATTCTATAAAAATCTTTCTTAAGCTAATTTCATTTGTTTGTGGTGGAAATAACAATTTTTGGTGTCTTAGCATTGTGTGGGGCCTTCAACAAAATGATGTCAATAGCCAAAGAGTCTGTTTTCGATATGTATGCACACCTATTCTGGGAGGTGCGCGCCGACTGTAGGATCTCGACATCGAGATGCATCTCCCGCAATACTCCTCTAATATTGCTTGATCATACTCCCGCAATACGATGTGAATACTAATCTGCACCGTTGGATCACGCGATCCTACGATCAAAGGTGCTCGCGCATCTCCAGGAGGTGCGCATACACAGTAAAATTTTTTTGATCGCCGTGCCTATAATTAGATCTAATAATTAGATAATAATCAAATTTATTTTTATTTTCATAACAATTAAAGCATGATTAAATGAATAAACAAATAATAATATTATTATTCGTAAAGTCAACATTTTTGTTTGACTTCCACTTCTCTTCCATCCTGACCGTTACTCGAAGGGCCACCATTCATCAAAACTCGTCCGCTCTCCCGACTCCGGCCGCTCGCCGGAAGAACCGAATGGCCAAAACCTGGCCACCGCATCCATCCATCCCCGATCCACCGGTCCATTCCCTCCATGTTCTCCGCGGTGGTCTTCACGGCGGCCGTCTTCGCGGCGGCCGTCTTCGCGGCGGCCGTCTTCGCGGCGGCCGTCTTCGCGGCGGCCGTCTTCACGGCGGCCGACTTGCCGGCGGCAGACCGGGCAAGTGTTGTGCCGAGCCAACCAGGGGACGATGCAGTCCCGGTGGAACAAATGTTTGCAGGGCATTTCCCGCACCCTGCTCCCCAGCTTAAACTTCTCCATACACACCGGGCACTGAGAATCGCCTCGAAGATGTTTCCGGCTGATCTCCACAGTCCCCAAACAGTCTGTCGGCGGTCCTCCGGTCGGCGGCGGCTGACTCCGGCGATCGCTCAGCGACAGAGTGTTAACCAAATCCTCGAGTTCAGGCTCGGTGGCGTAGTCTCTGACAAAGCCTCTCATTGCCTCCGGATCAAGGGCGCCGGAGTCGAGGAGGGCGGTGTACTCTGCATCGTTCAGAGCTTCGCCGGCGGCGTATCTGTCATCCCCCTCTGCCGCCGGCTCTGCGCCCTGACCCGTCGTGGTGGGAGCGTCGTCGAACTCCTGAACGAAGCCGCCGTTACAGTCGGGGCAGACGACGGGGCGGCTGCGACGCGGCCGGACGGCTCGGTTGCATCCATGGCACCAGTGTGTTCTGCAGTCGCTCTGCATGGTCTTCAAATTAGTCGCTCTGTTTTCTTTAGGTTGGATCTCTGAACTGCAAGTAGTAGAAGAAGATGAAGTTCAGTGAAAGAACACAAAAAATCTAAGCATTGCATTGCATTTAGGCTTCGTTTGGTGGGGCGGATCCCCGTCGGTCGCATGGACCTCATTGCCTTGCTTCTTCTGTGGTTTCCTGTAATACCCGCGGTTGGGAGCCCACCGCACATTTCCGCAGGACTTTCGCGGAAATCAACCGCACCGCAAGAACCACAGTGACGACCGGGCGGTGCGGCAAAATTTCCGCGGAAATCCCACCACCCAGCCAAACTAAGCTTTAGTGACGGATTCAGAAAATTAGAAATGAGAGTGCATAAATTTTCTTATATATACAATAGTACATAAAAATGTTCTAAATTAATTTTGGGATGCATATAACTGAATTTGATCTGCAAATAATCAAATTTGATTTGAAAATAACAATTTTTTGATTTGCTAATAACAGATTGTGAAAAAGAATCCGAGTGCTAGTGTCTTTTTGGCCCCTTCTGAATCCGCCCTTGCTTGCATTGGATGCGATCTTTGTTGAGGCTCCGCTCCAGATAGTCCACAATAGTTCATCAAGTGTGGAATGACTGTTTATGGTATCTGCAGCGTAGAGTCACGCTCTAGAGTGACACGAAATCCAATGGATCGTTCCGAGTCAGTCTCGACACGTGCGAGCATATAATTAATTCCCTAACAATCTCTTCATATTTAGATTTTAAGGTACGAACATGAAACATCTGATTTGATGTTGAGATTTGGAGATAATGAGCTAGAGTTGTTTGGATACACTGATGGTGATATAACTAGAGATTTGAAATATAGATCGAAGATCAACCTCATAGCAAGAGATTTGAAAACCCCATCGCCCCGCCATACTAAGCCTTAGTGACAGATCAAGAAAATTAGAGATGGGGGTGCATAAATTTTCTTATGTATACAGTAGTACATAAAAATGTTCTAAATTTATTTTGAGGGTGCACTGGTGGATTTATATTCGCACTAGGAGAAGCAGTTGTAGTCTGGAAGTCCAAGAGACAATCATGTATTGCACTATCTTCTATGGAATCCGAACTCTACGCTCTAGCTTCAGCGAGAGAAGAAGCAGAGTGGATAAGAGATTTGGTGATAGACATTCCACTATCGAGCCTGAAGTTGAGTTCTGTTGCAGTTTATTGCGACAATCAGACTACGAGAACGATTGCTACGAACACTTTGTTCAATAGCAAAAGAAGACAACTTCGGATGAAACAAGCCTGGTTGACCTCTCTCACGAGTCAAGAGATTATGATTCTTATAGATGTGAAATCAAAAGATAATGTTGCAGACGCCTTGATAAATGACTTAAATAGAGTTCTCACAATAAAAATATTGGGGGAGATGAGATTAAAGTTCATAGAAATATGAAACTTCCTCCTATGTTTATGTTTTGATAGCAAGAACTTATAGTCGCAACATTCAAGCATTTAATAACAGACTGAAAATCTTAAATAATTTCTTGAAGAAAGCCCAAGATGATTAGATGCTAGTCATTCCACACCTGATGACTTAACATCTTTCTCATTGTAAGTTAATTTTAGAATTATTCAACTGGAAATAGAAAGTCATTGTATGAGTTAATCTAACATTAGTGATCATATCACATTATTCTACATTTGATAATGTTGCAAACGACGACATGCCAAATCATATGATGAGGTACATAGTGGTTACTAATGAGTAAGATAACAACGTTTGATTTATTAAAATCAAAACTTGATTGGTCCTAGCTAGACTGAATAGAGATGTTGACAGTGTTACTTCACTACTGCTACAAGTACTAAGTTCATTTAGGTAGAACTAGTTTACTTTGATACGTCGCTGCATATGTTTATGAATTCATAGATTCTGGCTCATGAAATTCCTTGCAGACACTGGTGAAGATGGATGAGAGAAAGTAGACTTTGACATGGATGATGATGATCTACTCTCTGAGTAGAATTGTTACACGTTTATCCATTATCATTTTTTTGTTTTCCATACTTATTTATTGTTGAGTAACACCTTTTCTTTTCTTTTTGGATATTTTATGTTATTGTTTTAAAACTCATGTTTATGTTTTTCTTTAAAAATCGAGCTAAATCTTATGGAAATATGTAAAGTCGGAAACTTGTTTTGATACTTTCCACTTTCTGCACTCTAAAACGTATACGTTACTTTTCAAAAATATAGGAGGAGATTGTTAGTGTATATTTGAACAATTAACGGGTTCGGAGGTATAACGGGTCGTGTCGGGTACAAGGATATCCAATACCCGTAGAAATTCCTTGGGTTTGCCTATTTATATCCACCTAGGGGCAACGGGTAGGGGATTTCAGCTAGATCTCCATCCGGATGCTTCGAGCTACAATTACAGGAATATGACGTCAAATGTCAAAAATGACATTTTTGAGCGTTAAGAATGATAGTTTATTGAACATGTATTTTTGGGGGTGGTGTTTTTCTCCCACCAAAATTGGAGAAAAAGCCGAGAGCATGCTAGAACACCGGCGACAACTTTAACCGGCTGCAGGTGGGCGGCGAACGGCGCAATGAGACTCTTTGGGCAATCATGAGTTGGTTTTTATGCTTGAGTAGATTTGTTTGACCTAGATTTAGAAATGTCAAAAGGCTAAGAACTAATCATCCACTTATCAGGATCTATACTAGTGATTTACGGTTTTTAATGTTGAAGATGAAGCTACTACCGGTGAAGATAAAATAATATTTTTGAATGTAGCTCTCTCCCTGCGAAACAATAGTGTGCTTGCTTTACGAACTTCTAAAAAAGACTTCTAAACCCATACTTAGGCTTCGTTTGGGGGGGGGGGGGACTTATTTTCACCGGTCAAGCGGTTACGATCTCATGAACCGGACCTTAATTATGGTCCGGACCTTAATTATGGTCCGGACCTTAATTAAGGTCCGATTCTTGAGGTCGTAACCGCTTGACCGGTGAAAATAAATCCCCCCAAACGAAGCCTTAGACTCTGTCTGAGATAGCAGTGGTAGTGATAACAATTCTATTCCCATTGTCACTATTTGGCTTCGGGGAAAGAACTTGCCTAAAAAAGTATTTTCTTGACTTTGTAGAAAGGAGTGAACCTTCTCCCTTCTGCAAAAGCTCAAAAGAACTTTCGACCTTTCATATTTCTCTTCTAATAGGTCAACATCCATCTTCTCGTGCTGTTTTTCTACCACTATTTTTTTGACAGCTTCAATCTAAACACTGGTTTCTCATCACTGCTTTTCAACCGTCCCAAATATAGACTCGAATTTTTCGGGTGAAGGCATTTGCACGCAATCATTAAAATCTAACTTTACACGAACGAAATGACGTTTTGCTCATAAACACCATTTTGAAGTAATAAAGCTCACCACCACATCTATTTAAATAATATCTATGTTTTCCACCACTAGCTTTCGCCACCATGATAGTTGTCCAAACGATATCTATTTTTTTCCATCACTTGTTCACGATCATCACCGCTCTCATACCGCTCCGATCCTACAAACATAATCTTAACCTTAGCGAATTAGATGCCTAACAAGAGTTAAATACAAAAAAGAACGAGGATTTTTTTTCTATCTAGTCGATTCGATTAGTTAGACTATACCTTGTGGAAAGCTCCCAATGCCAATCTAAGCGCGTGGCTAGGGTTAGGGTTGCAGAGATTCGTTGAAGGAATTTGTGAAGTAGGAGGAGGAGGCTTCATAGAGTGAGCCAGATACGAAAACAGGAATGAGGAGAGAATGTATGTTGCATGAAGGGGGCATGGCTCTCTATAATGCCTGAAATTCTTAAAAGAGCAATTAATCAAGTTGATAAATCAAATTGACATTAAATTTAACATATTTTATTATTTTTTTTAATTTACACAATTTAATTCCATACATTGCTTTAAACTTTATTATTTGGTTGAATTAATCCCGTTAATTATTGTTGCATTAGCACCCACCAAAATACGCTGAATTAATTCCTAATTATTATATATCCATTCAAATATACGATTATTTGCATGATTATTTGTTTGCAGATATATAGTTAATTATCGGGAAATCCTAAGAGTTTGCATAATTACAGTTTGCACCATATATTTTTCTAAAACTCTTCCATTAAAAATATGAAAAATTATTTTATGATATTTAATTTTATTTTTTTTATAATAATTTTAAATTCACCATAAAAAGTAAAATGCAGTCGACCTTTTTCATTATAGAGCTATTACTTATTACAAAAGATATAATTAAAACATAAATAATTTGATATATTTGGGCTTTGTTTGATTTGAAGTTTTGCTCAAGCGGGGGGTGGAGGAGTGCTTTTGAAACCGTAGGGGGAAGGCCGCGGCTGGAATCCCTCCGTTTTCCTTCATTTCCCATGACGCGGCGGGTGCAAACGGAGCAAACGTCGTCGTCGGCCATTTGATTATCCATCATGCGGTGATGTTTGCTCCCAAACGGAGAGCTCCAAACGCTTATATCAAGCAAAGCCAAACTTGATCACTGTCTATCTAAAGGAAAAAAGTCAAATCTTTCAACCTAAAGTTGTTAAAGAAGATTAAATTGAATAATAAACTGATTTGGCTGATTTTATTAATATTTCTAATAAATTTGACATTTTTGTAAACTAAGAAATTTAGAGAGAAGGTAAATGCAATTTGAAAAGATAGAGTTCTATTATAACATGTAATCATGTAAACTTTTAGAGGAGGTCTCAATATATAGGCAAAACTCTTAAATAAGTTTCAAAAATCATGGTCCCTTAAGAAAAATGTCCCATAACATTTAGGCTCCGTTTGGGAGGACTTATTTTCACCGGTGAAGCGGTCATGACCGCATGAATCGGGACTTAAATAAGTTTCGATTCATGCGGTCATGACAGCTTCACTGGTGAAAATAAGTCCTCCCAAACGGAGCCTTAAGCTCAGTTTGTCATTGTGGTGACTGTACAACCCCGTATTCGCCCCTATATAGTTTTAAGCTTTTTGGACGTCTTGGCACTCTTGGTGGCCAATTTTGGCCTTGCCTTGGAAATATATTAGTAGGGGAGGAAAAAAGGAGCTTACCAAGCTAGTGCTTGGGGTACTCTTCAGGAGGAGAGTGCGGCGGGAGGCCGGCACTCGCCCCGGCCCCTCTTTATGGTACACGTGTAGCGGGAGGCCCCAGGTAGACCCGGCGGGACAGCTCCCAGGGGTCTCGGCAGGACAGTTTCCAGGGTCTCGGCGGGACAGCTCCCAGGGTCTCGGCGGGACAGCTCCTAGGGTCTCGGCGGGACAGCTCCCAGGGGTCTCGACGGGACAGTTTCCAGGGTCTCGGCGGGACAGCTCCCAGGGTCTCGGCGGGACAGCTCCCAAGGTCTCGGCGGGACAGTTTCCAGGGTCTCGGCGGGACAGCTCACAGGGTCTCGGCGGGACAGCTCCCAGGGGCCTCGGCGGGACAGCTCCCAGGGGACTCGGCGGGACAGCTCCCAGGGGTCTCGGCGGGACAGCTCCCAGGGTCTCGGCGGGACTGCTCCCAGGGTCTCGGCGGGACAGCTGTCAGGGTCTCGGCGAGACAGCTCCCAGGGTCTCGGCGGGACTGCTCCCAGGGTCTCGACGGGACAGCTGTCAGGGTCTCGAAGGGACAGCTCCCAAGGTCTCGGCGGGACATCTCCTAGGGTCTCGGCGGGACTGCTCCCAGGGTCTCGGCGGGACATCTCCTAGGGTCTCGGCGGGACTGCTCCCAGGGTCTCGGCGGGACAGCTGTCAGGGTCTCGGCGGGACAGCTCCCAGGGTCTCGGCAGGACAGCTCCTAGGGTCTCGGCGGGACAGCTCCCAGGGTCTTGGCAGGACAGCTCTCAGGGTCTCGGCGGGACAGCTCCCAGGGTCTCGGCGGGACAGCTCCTAGGGTCTCGGCGGGACTGCTCCCAGGGTCTCGGCGGGACAGCTGTCAGGGTCTCGGCGGGACAGCTCCCAGGGTCTCAGCAGGACAGCTCCCAGGGTCTCGGCGGGACAGCTCCCAGGGTCTTGGCGGGACAGATCCCAGGGTCTCGGCGGGACAACTCCCAGGGTCTCGGCGGGACAGATCCTAGGGTCTCGGCGGGACAGCTCCTAAGGGTCTCGGCGGGACAGCTCCCAGGGGTCTCGGCGGGACAGTTTCTAGGGTCTCGGCGGGACAGCTCCCAGGGTCTCGGCGGGATAGCTCCCAGGGTCTCGGCGGGACAGCTCCCAGGGTCTCGGCGGGATAGCTCTAGGGTCTCGGCGGGACAGCTCCCAGGGTCTCGGCGGGACAGCTCCCAGGGGTCTCGGCGGGACAGCTCCCAGGGGTCTCGGCGGGACAGCTCCCAGGGTCTCGGCGGGACTGCTCCCAGGGTCTCGGCGGGACAGCTGTCAGGGTCTCGGCGGGACAGCTGTCAAGGTCTTGGCGGGACAGCTCTCAGGGTCTCGGCAGGACAGCTCTCAGGGTCTCGGCGGGACAGCTTCCAGGGTCTCGGCGGGACAGCTCACAGGGTCTCGGCAGGACAGCTCTCAGGGTCTCGGCGGGACAGTTCCAAGGGTCTCGATGGGACAGCTCCCAGGGTCTCGGCGGGACAGCTCCCAGGGTCTCGACAGGACAGTTCCCAGGGTCTCGGCGGGACAGCTCCCAGGGAGATAAGGGGTGTGGCTCCTCCCACCCTTGGACCTCTCTCCGGACCATGTTTTTACCGTTATGCCCTGGGTGTGATTACCTCTCTACCCCCCGATGTGGAGTTTTTCTATTGGCTAGAGGCTTAGTTGCCTTAGGGGTATTTTAGTCATTTTACCCCTAGGACTTGGAAAAGCTATAAATAGACCCTTGAGGGTGCCTTGGAGAGCATTCATTCATTCCTTAGCCACAAAAATCTCTTTGGCTTTCTTCCTCCAAGGCACCTAGCTCAAGCATTGGCTAGGGAGGGGGAGACCTCAAAGGTCTTCCGGGTATGAGGTGGGACCTCCACGCTAGAGCCGAGGGTCTGTCCCATAGCTTCCTAAGTCTTTGGTCTGTGACGTTCTTCCGAGCATAGTAGGTGTGAGGTCACCCCTTTCCCCAAGGGTCGAACTCCACAGAAGTCAATTTTGGCTTCGGTCATTTTTGGCTTCAACAGTGACGGTCATGAACACGAGGGTTATATTGTTATTTCTTAACGTCCACCTAAGAAACTTCATTCATTTTTATGTTCAAACGAATAATATTGGTTAGGTGATCCTTATCAAATGACAATTCTTGCGGACTTATTCGATGTCTCGGTCGGATCAGATTTACTTGGACTGTCTTTACTCACGGAGCGGTCGAGCGCGCACACAGTTAATGAAAATGAGAGATTGACACAAGATGTGATGACGTGGAAAAATCCCTCAATTGGGTAAAAAACCACGTGACCGGGTCTGTGCTGGTCAAGGTTCACTAACTCCTGATGATTACAACGTGTTTGGAGAATCGGGGCGACATGTCGCTCCCGTTACAGCTTCGGGGAGAGAGAAAAAGACTACGACTTCCTGCGGGCAACAGGCTGCGCCGCGAGAGTGACTTGGATGCTAAAATGCGAGGGATGGCCCTGGGGCTCTGATGCTGGGGGTGGCGTGCGCTTGCTTGCGTGGGTCATCTTCCTCCTTCGGCTCGCTCCGGGACTTAGGCATTTTCCTGCTAGTGACGCGTTGGTGGCTCGTGGTGGCTAGAAGATGACTTGAGGGAGGAGACCGGCAGAGTTATGACCTGAGAAAGAAGATGATCGGGAGCAGAAAAGTGAAGAATGAGGAGGCTCTGACTCCTTTTATAGCCTCTGGGAGAGGTTCATGACGGGACCCACTACTAATGTAGTGGGTTAGTGGGTGGTTACCCACCAGATCGGATGGTGAGGAAAGCCCATCACAATCGGACGGCGGGCAGGCCGTCCATGGTGAGGGGCGGCCGGGAGGAGGAGGCGGCCGGACGGCGGCCTGGTCGGTGGCTTGGCCGGCGGCTAGGCTGGCGGCTTGGCCGCGGCCTGCGGCGGTTCGGCCGGCCTGGCCGCGAGTCCGGCAAGCGGCCAGGCTGCCGGCGGCCAGGCGGCCTAGCTGCAGCCTGCGACGGCAAGGCCGACCTGGCCGTGAGCCCGGCCAGCGGCCAGGCCGTCGGCGGCGACAGCTAGTCTGTCGGCGGCGGCGGCCAGTCCGGCGGCGGCGGCGGCCAGTCCGGCGGCGGCGGCGGCCAGTCCGGCGGCGGCGGCGGCCAGTCCGACGGCGGCGACGGCCAGTCCGGCTGCAGCCAATCCGGCGGCGGCGGCGGTTCCCACCTAAAGGGGGTGGTTTTGGATGTGAGAGAGGGAGTGGGCCCTCCCCCCATGATTTCCTCATCATGGGGAGTTCATGGGGGGTGGGGGTGGAGTTGACTTAGTCAACCCCATGATCTGATTTTGGGGGGAGATCATAGGGGGAGCTTTCCTTATAAATGATGGTGGAACCCATCAATTGTCCCCCAAATCCTTGTTGTTTTGGAGCGAAGCAAGCGAGAAAAGAAGGATTTTCCCCCTGTTTTTTTCTACCTGCTGTCATGACAGCTGAAAGTCCACCTAGTGTCAACTACCTTCACCTATGGGGGGGGGGGGGGAATAGGTGTCTTTGCAGCGTGTTAGCGGAATTGAAATTATACCTGCACAAGAAAATAAAACAACAAAGCACAGAGAGGACGCATGCAATTTATAGTGGTTCCCCGATTTGGGTACGTCCACTTTCCCCCTTCGACCTATCTCCCAACCAGGGACGACTCGGTCACTTCACCAACAGGATTGAAATCCAATCCTTGCACTAACGGAAGGAACCCTTCAACACGTAGGAGTCAACACTCCCACAACCCGGGTTGCACCCAACCCTTACAATTAGAGACCAATCGGTCCGTTACAAAGAAATTGAAAATAGCTTGTAAGAAATACAAACGACGTTTGGAGACAAGGGTGTCCCTCTTCGTTCGACGACGTGTCCTTGAAGTCAACGAAGAGTCCACAGCCCTAGATCTCACTTGGATTGAATCTTCCCGATACCGGCGGAGGCTTGGAGCGGCGGCAAGGTTCTCGGAATAACCGGCGGCGACGAAGAGCTGCTGCTGTGCTATCTTGATTCAAACTTCGTAGCAAGGGAAGCAAGGTCTTCCAACGGTCACACCAGGATCGGTCGTGTCGATCGATTCGGAAGGGGATGGTTTTTCCCGATCAACGAATCAAGAGACAAGGGATCTCTAGTTAGACGCGTAAGACGCTATGCTAACCTAAGCTTCTGTCGCCGGTGATCTGGAAGAACTTGAGATCAACAGCGGCGAC
The DNA here is from genome assembly GCA_039513925.1 of Platanthera zijinensis. Taxonomy (NCBI): domain Eukaryota; kingdom Viridiplantae; phylum Streptophyta; class Magnoliopsida; order Asparagales; family Orchidaceae; genus Platanthera; species Platanthera zijinensis. The sequence goes on along the minus strand of CM077078.1, from coordinate 277,011,748 downwards.
TACTGCACGAACGGCGGAGACGATCGGCGGAGCAAGATCGGGGATTTAGGGCTCGACGGCGGCTCGTCCTTTTTGAATTCGCGTTTTTCGTGTGTATCCTGTTCATACATACGGGGTATATATATATTAGGTCAAGAGATGACCGTTGTGGGTCCCACCCAAGTAAAGACCAAAGTCCGGTTCAAACAGCTGCAGGTAACGTGGACCGGTCCAGAATTTTCTGAAAATTTGCCAAGTCAAAATCGGCGAGAATCGAAGGTGATTCTTGACGAATCGGCGAGAATCACCTACGATTCTCGCCGAATTCTACTTAGTGAATTCTGGCAACACAGGTTGTAGGGGCCGGGGAGAATCGGTGGGAATCACTTTTGATTCTCACCGAATCGTCGAGAATGCAAGGTCATTCTCGACGAATCGGCGAGAATCATAATGATTCTTGACGATTCTGCCTTTGATAATTTTCCTGTCTGTATCAAGATAGCCGGCCCAACCCGGCGAGAATCAACTAGTGATTCTCGACGACTCGTAGAGAATCACAAGTGATTCTCTTGTGATTCTCGACGAGTCGGCGAGAATCACCTAGTGATTCTCGACGAATTACACTTAGACGATTTTCGTCTTTCGTCCCGTGAGCTGGTCTTTGGCTCATCCTTGCTCCTTGTCTGCTCTTGTTTTATCATAGCCCTGTACTTGAAATTAAGTACACCCCAATAGAGAGAGTACACGTAGGCCAACACACTGATCTGCTCAACGAGGGATTACGTTGCACAGACCCGTGTATATTGACCCACTGCACCCTGACATTGGTGTGTACTTAGCGTGGAATAACTGCAAGCACAACTAAAAAATATTTCATCAAATACATTGTCTATTCACCTTAGCTTGCACAGGGGCTTCTTCAAATCAGGTACATTGTGGATGCAATACCCAACAATCTCCCCTTATTTGAAGAAGCCTAAACCCTACAAGCTAAGGTGAATAGAGCATATAGGAATGAAAAACCGAAACTTAAAAGTGAGGTGATAGGGATCTGCATTACCAGTTACTTGAGAGCAAACTAGAACATTGAGCTACCTTAGCCTTAGCCGAGAGGGTAATCTCCCCCTTTTCGGCTTCTGCAAATCTGGGTCTAGTGCACCTGACACCATGCTCCCCCTCAGTTCGTGCACTTATATTTTCACTTGAGTTTCTGGCAGATGCTCCCCCTAGATGCACGAGCTAGGAGCGTCTGGAGACTTCATTCCTCATAGTTGAGCATCCCCAATTCAGTTTTGAAGAGACTGAACTTGGCCTCGTCTAGGGGCTTTGTGAAAATATCTGCAATCTGCCTGTCCGTGGGGACATAGCAGAGAGAGATGTCCTTGTTCTCCACGTGCTCCCGAATGAAATGGTAACGCACTTCAATATGCTTCGTTCTGCTGTGCGATACCGGATTGTTGGCAATAGCAATTGCACTGGAGGAGTCGCAGTACATCGGTACTTCCTTGAACTGGAGATCATAGTCTGCTAACTGGTTCCGTATCCATAGGAGTTGTGCGCAACAGCTTCCTGCCGAGATGTACTCAGACTCTGCTGTGGAGGTTGCGACACAATTTTGCTTCTTGCTATTCCAGGAGATAAGCCTTCTTCCGAGGAATTGGCACGTCTCGGAGGTGCTTTTCCTGTCATCCCTACTCCCTGCAAAATCAGCATCTGAAAAACCTATTAGCTCGACATCATTATTTCTCGGGTACCACAAGCCAAGATTGGGAGTACCTTAAGGTATCTAAGAATTCGCTTTGCAGCGACATAATGAGATTCCTTAGTGTTCACCTGATATCTGTCACAAACACATGTGGAGAACATGATATCCGGTCTACTGGCAGTAAGGTAGAGCAGGGATCCAATGATGCTTCTGTATTTGGTTTCATCGAAAGGTTTACCTTTCTCATCCTTATCCAGAGACATAGTGGATCCCATTGGAGTCCTCATAGAGGTTGCATTCTCCATTCCGAATTTCTTGAGGAGTTCATTTGTGAACTTCGTCTGAGAGATGAAGATTCCTTCCTCAGACTGTTTCACTTGAAGTCCCAAGAAATACTTCAGCTCCCCCATACTGCTCATTTCAAACTTTTCTTGCATAAGTTTGGAAAACTTTTTGCAAAGATTGTTGTTAGTTGAGCCGAATATAATGTCGTCAACATAGATTTGCACCAGCAAAATCTTGCCTTTGACTTCCCTGAGAAACAATGTATTGTCTATTTTTCCTCTAGAGAACTTGTTCTCAAGAAGAAAACTAGACAATGTCTCATACCAAGCTCGAGGAGCTTGTTTTAAGCCATATAGCGCTTTATTAAGAAAATATACATGATTAGGATAAGTAGGATTGACAAAACCTGGAGGTTGAGCGACGTATACTTCCTCTTTCAAATCTCCATTCAAGAAAGCCGATTTTACGTCCATCTGATTAACTGTGAATCCTTTGTGGGAGGCATAGGCTAGGAATAGCCGTATTGCTTCGAGCCGTGCAACTGGTGCAAACGTCTGGTCAAAATCAATCCCCTCCTCCTGTCGGTAACCTTGACCACTAGTCTGGCCTTGTTCTTTATGATGACACCATGTTCATCCAGTTTGTTTCTGAAGATCCACTTGGTGCCAATCACATTCTGCTTTTGTGGTCTGGGCACAAGCGTCCAAACGTTGCATCTTTCGAACTGATGCAATTCATCTTGCATGGCCAAAATCCATGCAGCATCTTTGTTCGCCTCGTCGAACTTCTTTGGCTCAACCTGTGACAGGAAGCTAAGATGCAAAATCTCGTTAATAGTACCTCGGCGAGTTCTGACTCCGTCACGAGGATCTCCGATGATCTGATCTCTTGGATGATCCCTCACGTGTCTGAGCTGAAGAAGTCTGGCATCAGGAGCTTCGACTACTTCATGGGCATCTCCTTCTTCTAAAGGATTTGCTCCATTTAGAGTTTCAACTTCTCCGATCTGCGTAGAAGTGGACACCTTGACGAATGTTGGAGTTGCATCTTTCGCGGGCTCATCCAGTTGCAACCGTTCGAGTCTGGCATCTGCATCTTCAGGAAGAGGACTAGAAGTCTTGCCGGTAAGCAAGCTTCCTTCATCAAATACAACATTTATTGACTCCTCTACCACTAGGGATTTCTTGTTGAAAACTCTATACGCCCGGCTGCGGCTACTATAGCCCATGAATATGCCTTCGAAGCATTTTTCACCAAACTTACTACGCGGGTACTTCCCGTTATTCAGTACATAACATTTGCAGCCAAAGATCCTCAGGTAGGACATGGTTGGTTTCTTGCCTTTCAGTAGCTCATAGGGAGTCTTACGATGGCTCTTGTTAATCAACGCCCGGTTTTGTATATGACAAGCCGTATTGACAGCCTCGGCCCAGAAGTATTCCGGGAGAGAAGCGTCATTCAACATTGTCGTGCACGCCTCAATGAGTGTTCTATTTCTCCTCTCCGCCACTCCGTTCTGTTGAGGAGTGCGAGGGGAGGAGAACTCATGAAAGATACCAAGTTCTTCACAGAACTCTATCATAGCCCCAGACTCAAACTCTGTTCCGTGGTCACTTCTGATTTTGACCACCGAGTAGTTGAGTTCGTTCTGTATCTGCTTGACAAAATTGGTGAAGATGTCAAACGTATCAGACTTGCGTTTTAAAAAGAACACCCACGTAAACCGAGAGTGATCATCTACAATCACTAGCGTATACGACTTCCCTCCTAAGCTATGAACTTGCATAGGACCAAACAAGTCCATGTGCAGAAGATAAAGACATCTGGAGGAATCTTTGTCTGGGATGCCCTTAAAGGTAGCCCGAGTTTGCTTGCCCATCTGACATGCAGGACATGGGCTATCTTTAATGCACTTAATAATGGGAGCATCCCTTACTAAGTCTTTGGAAAACAGCATATTAATTGTCTTGTAATTAATGTGTGCCAATCTCTTGTGCCATTGTTCACAAAGAGATGCACTGCCTTTTGCTACTAGGCATACGGGGGTGGAAGAATCTAGACTGAGAAAATCTAAACAGAAAATATTTCGGCTCCTAATGCCAGTTAATACTGTCTCCGAAGAGGCACATGATATTATCAGGCATTTATCCTTGCAGAACTTAACGTCATACCCTTTATCACATAACTGGCTTACGCTGATCAGGTTATGATTTAACCCTTCAACATAAGCTACGTCAGAGATAGAGAGTATACCGTTGGAAATCATACTGTAACCTCTGGTGACTCCCCGATCTGATCCCCCAAAGATGACTTTGGGTCCATTCTCGACTGGAGAGTACTCCCGCAGCAGGCTTCTTGTCCCAGTCATATGACGGGAGCATCCACTGTCCAAATACCAAATGGGAGTTTTGTTGGCCTTTGGACATCCCTGCAAAACAGAATTAATTTGCCTTAGGAACCCAATCGACCTTGGGTCCTAGATTCCTTGTTAGCATACTCCCCCTCGATTGGTTAACTCTACGAGTGGTCGGCCTCGCATTGCTAACATAAGGAGTCTCGTTATACCTTGGATTAAACCAACAGTCCACGGCAAAGTGACCAACTTTGCCACAGCACCAGCAGTCAAACCTGTTATACTTCCTCTTGGGCGCCTGCTTTACCCTTGAAACGTGGGGTTCAGTTGGGGCCGAAGACCAGGAGGTGGAGGCAACATGATGACCACAGTCACATGACTTCTTCACCTCTTGGTTTTTCAGTGTAACAGGCTTGGCTTTAGGTGCCTGCTTCCTATTATGGCCGCTAGAGAATTGACCATAATTTCCCAAGTGGATTTCCTCATAAGGTGCCTTGAATACACTCTCACTGAAGTTACGGGGAAAGGTCCACCCATCATATCGGCTCTTCGGCTTTGCAGCCGAGGGCCTGAAGTGATGCCCATATGTTGACTCAAAGTCATGTTGGTTACAAGTAAAGCTAGGCTTTCTGAACTCAATAGGGCTGAGTGAGGCCTTTCCTTTCTCATCAGCAGAGGCTTTCTTGGCAGCCTTATTCTTCTTCCTGTTCCTGTTTCTCCTGGATGAGGAACTAGATACCCCAACATGCCCCAGGCCAGCTCCTTTGGCTTGAGCAGAGAAGGTATCAACTAATGGAAGAACAGTTTTTGGCATAGAGAAGCTCTTGACGATCTTCCTTTCTGCCGCAAGTAGTTCTTCCAACTTGTCGACTTCCTCCTGCTTAAGATCAAGGAGCTTAAGAGACTCTGAATGCTTTGAAGTCAGGTCCAAGTGCTCCTGTCTGAGGGAGATCAAACTGGTGATCTCTTCCCTCAGGGATACACTCTCACCTTTAAGGAATTTGACTTCCTTTTTCTCCGCCTTCAGTTTCTTTCGACATTTCAGGAATGTATTGAGCAAAAGCTCATACTTTTCGAGGAGCTCAGCTTCAAGGGCAGAAGGGCTATCCTCAGGGTCATCATCCTGAGACTCAGGATCAGAGTCAGAGTCGGAGAGGGGGGTGTGAGCTTTTACCTTCCCAGTAAATGGAGGGCATTCTCCTTCTGAGTCAGAACGACTCATTAGCCCGAAGTAGGCTTCCTCATCATCGCTGGTGTCTGACGTGTCAGATTCACTCAGCGTCTTTGGCTTCTTTGCGATGTAACTCCTCTCCTTCTTCTTGTCTTTTGAGGACCTGTGCTCCTCTCCCTTTACCTTTTCCCTCTTGCCTTGATGGCAATCGTCCACGACGTGTCCTGGCTTGTTGCAACCAAAGCATATAATGTCAGAAGAGCGGTGTTTGTTCGGTTTGGAAACATACCTGTCAGAGGAATAGTTCTTCTTCTGATCCCTTGAGGAGGAGCCGTTTCTCTTTCTCTGATTCCTCAGCTTGAGGAACTTCTTGAATTCCCGTGTGATAAGGGATAAATCTTCCTCAGATAACTCTGAGCCGGAGGAGCTTGGCTCAGAGTCTTCCTCCTCATCTCTCTTCCACGCACGGGAAGAAGCGACACCCTTGCCCTTTCTGGATTGACTGGCTTTCAGTGCCACCATCTTTTCCTTGGTCGCGGCTTTCTCTGCTTCCTCTTCAACCTTCCTTGTGTTCAACTGAAGCTCATAGGACATGAGCTTCCCGAACAGAATCTGTGGATCAGTTTCCGCAAGTCTGCCAAACTCGCGGATGACACAGATCTTTGTGTCCCATTCCTTAGTGAGGGACCTAAGGAACTTATCATTGAGTTCACCGTCAGTGAACACTCTTCCATATCCTTTGAGTGCATTGACGATCTTGAGGAAGTTTTCGAAGGTGACTCCGATCTCCTCCTTTGGCCCTTGTCTGAAGGCCTCATATTTCTGATTGAGGAGGGATCTCCGATCGTCCCTCACTTCATCTGTGCCCTCCATTAGGACAATCAGGCAGCTCCAGAGATCCTTGGCTGTCCTGCAGTTGCTGAAGTTCTGCATCATAGAGTCGTCAACTGCGCTCACCAGGATGTTCTGAGCTTTCTTGTCGAGTCCGAACAGCACCATTTCGTCCTTGTCCATTTCCGAAAGTTTCTTGGGTACTTTCTTGGTAGGATCAATGGTGGAGGCCTTAGTGGGAATGTAAGGTCCCTCCTCCACTATCATGAAGAGCCGGGGGTCGACTGCTTCCATGTAGAATCTGATTCTTTCCTTCCAGATAGGAAAGTTTAGTCTGGTGCATACTGGGATTTTGCCGGAGTGCTTGAGTCCGTCCATGGAAGATATCTGACTGCTTCTTGACACTGGTGGCAGGAATCTACTCAAGGTGTGAACCTTTTTGATGAGTAACCACCCTCTGATACCACTTGAAAGTCCACCTAGTGTCAACTACCTTCACCTATGGGGGGGGGGGGGGGAATATGTGTCTTTGCAGCATGTTAGCGGAATTGAAATTATACCTGCACAAGAAAATAAAACAACAAAGCACAGAGAGGACGCAGGCAATTTATAGTGGTTCCCCGATTTGGGTACGTCCACTTTCCCCCTTCGACCTATCTCCCAACCAGGGACGACTCGGTCACTTCACCAACAGGATTGAAATCCAATCCTTGCACTAACGGAAGGAACCCTTCCACACGTAGGAGTCAACACTCCCACAACCCGGGTTGCACCCAACCCTTACAATTAGAGACCAATCGGTCCGTTACAAAGAAATTGAAAATAGCTTGTAAGAAATACAAACGACGTTTGGAGACAAGGGTGTCCCTCTTCGTTCGACGACGTGTCCTTGAAGTCAACGAAGAGTCCATAGCCCTAGATCTCACTTGGATTGAATCTTCCCGATACCGGCGGAGGCTTGGAGCGGCGGCAAGGTTCTCGGAATAACCGGCGGCGACGAAGAGCTGCTACTGTGCTATCTTGATTCAAACTTCGTAGCAAGGGAAGCAAGGTCTTCCAACGGTCACACCAGGATCGGTCGTCTCGATCGATTCGGAAGGGGATGGTTTTTCCCGATCAACGAATCAAGAGACAAGGGATCTCTAGTTAGACGCGTGAGACGCTATGCTAACCTAAGCTTCTGTCGCCGGTGATCTGGAAGAACTTGAGATCAACAGCGGCGACTACTGCACGAACGGCGGAGACGATCGGCGGAGCAAGATCGGGGATTTAGGGCTCGACGGCGGCTCGTCCTTTTTGAATTCGCGTTTTTCGTGTGTATCCTGTTCATACATACGGGGTATATATATATTAGGTCAAGAGATGACCGTTGTGGGTCCCACCCAAGTAAAGACCAAAGTCCGGTTCAAACAGCTACAGGTAACGTGGACCGGTCCAGAATTTTCTGAAAATTTGCCAAGTCAAAATCGGCGAGAATCGAAGGTGATTCTCGACGAATCGGCGAGAATCACCTACGATTCTCGCCGAATTCTACTTAGTGAATTCTGGCAACACAGGTTGTAGGGGCCTGGGAGAATCGGTGGGAATCACTTTTGATTCTCACCGAATCGTCGAGAATGCAAGGTCATTCTCGACGAATCGGCGAGAATCATAATGATTCTCGACGATTCTGCCTTAGATAATTTTCCTGTATGTATCAAGACAGCCGGCCCAACCCGGCGAGAATCAACTAGTGATTCTCGACGACTCGTAGAGAATCACAAGTGATTCTCGACGAATTACACTTAGACGATTTTCGTCTTTCGTCCCGTGAGCTGGTCTTTGGCTCATCCTTGCTCCTTGTCTGCTCTTGCTTTATCATAGCCCTGTACTTGAAATTAAGTACACCCCAATAGAGAGAGTACACGTAGGCCAACACACTGATCTGCTCAACGAGGGATTACGTTGCACAGACCCGTGTATATTGACCCACTGCACCCTGACATTGGTGTGTACTTAGCGTGGAATAACTGCAAGCACAACTAAAAAATATTTCATCAAATACATTGTCTATTCACCTTAGCTTGCACAGGGGCTTCTTCAAATCAGGTACATTGTGGATGCAATACCCAACAACAGCCTCCGATGAGAAGATGGAGGCGACGAAGGATGGTGCTTCCAAGGTATTCAGAGCAAATTTGCTGAAGAAGAAGAATCGGTTGGTGAAGGCGCCGAGCGTGGTCGCACGGGTCCCGTGCCGTGTGTGGCCGCAGGCCGCGCGCATGCGCCCAGGTCTTGCGCGGCTAGGTCGCGCGCGCCTAGGTCACGCGTGCGGCGGTAGGCCACGCGCGCGACCAGGCCGCGCTCACGCTCGAGGCTGGCAGTGCGCGCGGCTAGTTGCGGGCCTGGGCCACGTGCGCGGCAGGCCGCGTGCGCCCAGATGGTGCGCGCGCGGCAGGCCGCGCGCGCCCTGGTCGGGCGAGCACTTGGGTCATGTTTTGCGTGTCTTCCTGGCTTTGCGCGTCGCTCGGGTTGCATGTGCTCGGATGCGTGACTCCAAGCCTTCACTCTTTGGGCATACCTGACTTTTTATTTTGTTCTGTGCAGGTCTCGAAGCGTTCTTCCGGACCGATGCGCCTGCGCTCCTCTTTAACCGAAGACGGCGTGGAAATTTGGAGGAAGAAATATGGGCTCCATGCTGATTTTGATGTGAGGATACCACATTCCGAGAAGCGAGTCCAAAATCCTCCTCGCAGCTTGCTGACGATCTGCGAAATTTCCCTGAGGTCTGGCTTCCGCTTCTCTCCATGTGAGGAGGTGATCGAGATCTTGAAGTTTTGTGGGGTGCTAATTTCCAGTTTGTCCCGGTTGGAATTGCCCGAATTATGGGCTTAGTTTCCTTCTTTCGCGAGCATGGAGGCTGGTTTTCTCTGGACTAATTTCGAGATTGGTGCGACGTTCGTTCTGATGGTGGTGAGAGGGTGGAGGTTCGCAGCAACAAGAGTTGGTTGGAGTTCGAATCCCGCAAGGACCGTCGACATGGTAACACTTTGTTTGGGTATGTTAAGAATTCATGGGGCCTTCCTGAGGTGTGGGATGCGCTTCCCGATCGTTGTCGCCGCGTAAGGGATAAGGAGCGAGATTTTCCCCCGATGCTTGGGTTTTCTGAGCCTCGCGAGCTAGCCAACCGCCTTTTTAATATTTACATCTATGTGGAGGAGAAGCGCTTGTTGCGGTGTGGTATTTCTTTGGACACAGCTCAGATTGCCGGGACTTCTCAAGGAGGGGGCCGGAAGAGGAAGGCGGTGGCGGCCCCTCCTAGTGACCTTGATGCGGTAGTGGCGGTGGCTTCTTCTGACGCTTGTCATGAGTCGACTCCTGAGGTGTAGATACTTGCGTCCCCAGTTTCTCAGGTGTCTTCGGATACAGTAGCTCCACGGATGTCCTCTTTCTTGAGGGCGATGAGTGATGCGGTTAGGACTTGATTTGTTCTCATGGTTCTTTTCCTTATTTTTTTCTTTGCAATTTGATGTTAATTCTGGCATTTTCTTTGTACATATAGAGACCCAGACGCAGATTGCGATAACCTGGAATGACCATTACGTGAGTCTGAAGGATGGGTACCTTGCTCTTCAGGAGAAGCTCCGGTCGACGTCGAGCTCGCTTGCCTCCCTGAAGAAGGAGCATGATCGGGATATTGCGCGATTTTGCCAGATCGAATCGGGGCAGAAATCCGAGCTAGAGGATGCACGCGCGACCTTGGAAGTGGAGAAGACCTTGGTGGAGAGGACCACCCAGATGTTGAAGCATTAGAAGGAGGAGACTTCAGGCTTGGAGACCTAGTTACAGACGGCGCGGTAGGAGGCCACCGGTCTCGAGACTCAGCTTCGGGCGGCGAAGGCGCAAGTGGAGATGCTGTCCTCTAATGGCCATGCGTTAGAGCTGAAGGCTGCGGGATTTGCAGAGTACCTAAAATCATTGGATTATATGCGAGATCGTAGTCTGATTGTAGAGGAGGTTCGTGACGAGATTTAGTCCAAGGAGGTGGAGCCTCAGATGGACGATGTTCGTGAGTTAGCACTCCGATGCGGTATTTCAAAGGCCTTTCGCTTTGTTAACAAGAGCCTGGGATGTGACACATCCTGTTTCAGTTTTACAGATGTTTCTGAGGATGAGCGTTCTGACTCAGATGTCGAGGATGAGTAGTGGTACTCATATCTTTGTCGTTGTGTATTTTCATTTGGTTGTTTAGTTGGACGTATCGTACTTGGCCCATTATTTAACATTGGTAGTTGTTGTCTCTAGGCGCTGATTATCCTTCTTATATCACTCCAGCTCTGTTTTTAATGACATTTTTTATGTCATCTTGGCTGTTTTTTTTGCACGGCTCAGGTCCGCGAGTTAGTTTGCCTGAGAGCTGCTCGCGGTTTCGTTTGCATGGCTCAGGTCCACGACTTAGTTTGCACGGCTCAGGTCTGCGGCTTAGCTTGCACGAGGGATGCTCGCAGCTTCTTCGTGAGGAGGGCAGGCCCCTACTGGGTTACACGAGGGTTGCTCGTGGCTTAGTTTGCACGAGTGCTACTCGCAGCTTAGTTTTCACGAGGGCTGCTCATGGATTCTTCGTGGGGGGGGGGAGGCCCCCACGGGGTTGTACGAGGGTTGCTCGCAGCTTAGTTTGCACGAGGGCTCCTCGCGACTTCTTCATGAGGGGGGCAGGCCCCCACGGGGTTGCATGAGGGTTGCTCACGGCTTAGTTTGCACGAGGGCTGCTTGCGGCTTCTTCATGAGGGGGGCAGGCCACCACGGGGTTGCACGAGGGTTTCTCGCGGCTTAGTTTGCACGAGGGCTGCTCGCGGCTTCTTCGTGAGGGGGGCAGGCCTCCACGGGATTGCACGAGGGTTGCTCTTGGCTTAGTTTGTACGAGGGCTTCTCGTGACTTCTTCGTGAGGGGGGCAAGCCCCTATGGGGTTGCATGAGGATTGCTCGCGGCTTAGTTTGCATGAGGGCTGCTCGCGACTTCTTCATGAGGGGGACAGGCCCCCATAGGATTGCACAAGGGTTGCTCGCGTCTTAGTTTGCACGAGGGCTGCTCGCAGCTTCTTCGTGAGGGGGCAGGCCCCCACGGGGTTTTTGAGTGCGTTGTCGTTTCTATTTGAATAAGCAAGATTTGAAACAACATAATGCAATACGAGAATAAAGATAACTTGCGCGGGACTAGGCCCGCAGCTTACACATATTATAAAGTCTTTTTGCTAGAGAATGCGTTGAAAAACATATAACAAGAAATCACTGGTAAAATCGTCGCAGGTTTTGCGCATTCCAAGTGCGGGGGAGATTCTTTCCTTCGGCGTTTCACAGTTTGTAAGTCCCTGGCTTCACCATGGCCGTGACGACGATAGGCCCTTCCCAAGTGGAGATAACTTGTCGCCCTGTGTTCCCTTTCCTGCTGCTTCCAGAGTACGAAGGACCAAGTCCCCAATGTTGATCGGTCGGGGCTTCATCTTGCGATTATAGTAGAGGGCCGTGCTTTGCTTATAGGCTGTGGTGCGAAGAGCAGCTTCTTCGTGGACCTCAGAGATCAGATCTAGGTTGTCTCAGAGAGCGTCGTCATTCATCTGGAGATTGAAATGGGAAACCTGGGGGCTTGGAACATAGATGTCGACCATGATGATTGCTTCAGTTCTATAGCAGAGATTGTACGGTGTTTCTCCTATCAGGGTTCTTTCTGTTATCCTGTATGCCCATATCACGTTGGGGAGCGCGTCAACCCATTGCCCCCCAGCGTCTGCAAGTCGGGCCTTTAGTCCTTTAAGAATAGTTTGATTAGTCACTTCGACCTGCCCATTGGATTGTGTTGAAGTTGATGACCGGGCGATCTGGCGGTCTGTCTTGGCGGTTTGGAGACCGCGCGGTCTGGCGGTTTCCCTTCAGCGGTTTGGTTTATGTGCTGTTGCTGTGCGATTGCCGAGCGGTCAGGCGGTCTCCCCTGGCAGTCTCTCTCTCTCTGGTGGTAGCCGTGCGGTTAGCCCTTCTGTCTAACCGCGCGGCTTGTGCGGTTTGTTCTGTATAGTCCGCTTAGTCCTGTATTTTTAGTCTCACATCTCTTATTTGTATTCTCTCATCTCTCCTCCATTCTATATAAGGGAGGGCATACCTTTGTAATAGATAACTTTTTCTGATAATAAAATTTCAGTTATACCATTTTCGGCTTGTTTTAGTTCGCTTCTTACATGGTATCAGAGGAATCGATCCTTTCCTCCTGATTCCGTGCGCCCTCTCTGTCCGCGCGACTTGCTTCTCCAACTTGTGCCCTGTCCGCGCGGTCTCCTTCTTTCCTTGTCGTTGCCCTCTGTGTGCGCGACCTGTTGCCTTGTTCGCTGCGATCTGTCGCCTTGTTCGCCGCGACCTATCGCCATGTGCCTTGCCTTCTCTTGTGCTTCTGTTCGAGCGGACTGTCTGCTTGCCGCTCGACTTCTTCCCCTCTGCTTGATACTGCGGCTTGGTCGTGGTCTTTCTGGCCACTGGTGTTTGACATCCTGACCGCTGCAGTTTTTCTTCTGCCTATCCGTGCGGCTTGTTTCCTAACCGCGCGGCTTCCTGCTGTTTGCTCTTATGGCTCTTTCTGATGCTTCCACTACCACCACTCCTGCCGCCACCCCTGTTGCCAATCCGGCTTTGCCTCTACCTCATACTTCTTCCGGGAACCTTGGCACTGTTTCCAAGCTTGTCGGCTCCAACTACCCGGATTGGAGCGTCTCTTTCACTTTTCTCCTTCGCTCGCAACGCAAACGTCACCATCTCGTTGATGACCCCCCTCCTACCACTTCACCTCTCTTTGATGACTGGGATGCGAGTGACGCGCTTGTGCGTACTTGGCTCGCTAATAGTCTATCTGATGAGTGCCTTCCCGTCATCCGTCATGATGAGACGGTGAAGGCCGTTTGACTTCATCTTGCTGCTCTATACTCCAAAGGGGCTCAGACGTCCCGCGTCTATACGTTGTATGCGGACCTCTTTGCCCGGCCTACCTTGTCTGATGCTGCTGCCTACCAACAAGTTCAAGCTCTTGGGGCTGAGATTCTTCAGAATCGCCCCTTTTCTGCGGATCTGGCTCAACAACACAAGCACTTCCAGTAGCTTCTGGTTGTGTGTTATCTGCTACGTCTTCCTGACACTTATGACATGATCCGCCAACAAATTCTGGGTGAGGCGGAATCTCCTACTTTAGATGCCACCGCTGCTCGCATCGCCGCTGTCACCTCTCTCCTTCAGCGCCCGCTTCTGCCCGCTCCTTCTCCACCGGATAACTATGCTCATCAAACTCAGCGGAGTGGCTCTGGTAGCAGCAGTCATCAGTCTGGCGGACGTCCTTCTTCCCGCTACCTCTGCTCTCACTGCGGCCGCACCGGACATACTTCTGACCGCTGCTGGACGAAGCATCCCCATCTTCGCCCCTCGGGTGACTCTTCCGCCTCCTCTTCCAAGCCGTCTGCTTCCGTGGTCACATCATCAGGTAGTGCCCATGTGGTCACTCAAGGTAAATGGCTTATCGACTTCGGAGCAACTAATCATATGACGGGCAATCCTCAATGCTTCTCTCTCCTCAAACAGCATGATCGGTTGCCCCGGGTCCTCATTGCAGACGGTTCTCCCTCCCCGGTTCATGGGTCGGGAGTAGTTCATATTACTCCGTCCCTTCGGCTAGAGGACACTCTCTATGTGCCCAAGTTTCCGTGCAATCTATTGTCGGTTACTTCTTTGTGCAAGCAACTTCAATGTTCTGTAACGTTTACTCCATCTTCTTGTTCTTTTCAGGATCCGGGCTCCCAGCGGACGATTGCTACTGGGACTGAGAGCGGCGGCCTCTACTTCCTCGACAACGTTTCCGCTTTGTCCGTCTTCTCTTCTTCTTGTACGGATCTTCTCTAGTGGCATCTCCATATCGGTCATCCTCCACCACGGCTTCTACATCAGCTTTTACCCCACCTCCCTCCCTCCAATACTCCTCTCAACTGCGAAGCCTGTCAACTTGGCAAGCATCATCGTTCCTCCTTCCCGTCGAAGCAAGGTCGGGGCTCTACTCGTCCGTTTGATCTAGTCCACTCCGATATCTGGGGGCCTGCTCCTACCCTTACTGTTGGTCGGGGTAGTTCTTATTTTGTAACCTTTATCGATGACTTTTCTAGATGTACTTGGGTGTATCTCTTACGAGATCGCTCTGAACTTTTTAATGTATGGACCTCTTTTTATCATTTAATCAAAAATCAGTTTGGTGTTGGTATTAAAACTTTTCGATCTGATAATGCAAAAGAGTACTTAAGTCATGCTTTTACCTCCTTCTGTGTGCAACATGGCGTTATTCATCAGACAAGCTGTGTCTATACCTCCCAACAAAATGGGGTGGCGGAACGCAAAAACCGTCACCTCCTCGATGTCGCTCGCATATTGATGGCTCAAATGCATGTGCCTCGCTCATATTGGGGCTATGTTGTTCTTCTTTCCTGCTATCTCATCAATCGCATTCCCTCCTCCGTTCTCAAGGGAAAAACCCCTTTTTCCATCCTTTATCCAGGCAAGAAGCCTTTTCCTCTCCCTCTCCGAATCTTTGAGTGCACTGCTTTTGTGCATGCCCCATCTGCCACCCGTGATAAGCTCTCCCCTCGCTCCACCAAATGTGTCTTTCTGGGGTACTCCGCCACTCAGAAAGGCTACTGCTGCTTTGACCCTGTTCTTCGTAAGCAGTTCGTCTCTGCTGACGTTACCTTCTTCGAGAATGCCTCCTACTTCTCGGATGACTCCTCGTCTCTTCTCCCCACCTCTGATTCTCATGTTATTCCGTTCGTTCCCTCGTCTCCTACTGAGATATCCGCCCCTCCTCCGTCTCCGCCCACTCCTCTCCCTCCACCTCTCTCTCCGCCTCCATCTCCCTCATCTCCGCTGCCGTCGCTCTCTCCTCCCGGGCCAGCTCTCTCTGCCATGGATGCTCTGGATACCGAAGAGCCCGCCGACCTGGATCTTCCTGTCGCTCTTCGCAAAGGGGTACGGACGTGTACCCTACACCCCCTTGCTGCTGTTGTTTCATATGATCGTCTTACCTCTTCTCGCAGGGCCTTTGCGCTGGCTATCTCTGCCACTACCACACCTCGTTCCTACCAGGAGGTCCTTGCTATTCCTCACTGGAAGATGGCCATGGATGAGGAAATGACGACCCTAACAGAGCGGGGTACCTGGACTCTTGTCCCTCCTCCCTTTGATACAGATGTTGTTGGCTGTCGCTGGGTCTTTGTGGTCAAATTTGGCCCAGATGGCATTGTGGACCGTTATAAAGCTCGCCTCGTGTCTAAGGGCTTTACTCAGACCTATGGGGTTGATTACTTTGACACCTTCTCTCCCGTGGCTCGTCTCAGCACTATACGGGTCCTTCTCTCTGTGGCGGTCAACAAAGACTGGCCACTTTCCCAGCTGGATATCAAGAATGCCTTCCTTTATGGTGATCTTCAGGAGGCCGTCTACATGGAGCAACCTCCTGGGTATGTTGCTCAGGGGGAGACACGAGTATGCCGGTTATAGAAGGCAATCTATGGCCTCAAGCAGAGCCCACGAGCTTGGTTTGACAAGTTCAGCAGCATCGTGGCGGCCGTTGGTTTTGCTCGCAGCTCTGCTGATCACTCTCTATTTATTCGCAAAACCTCTTCGGGACTGGTGGTTCTTGCAGTATATGTAGATGATATTCTTCTCACTGGCAATGACCAGGAAGGGGTAGCCTTGACAAAGCGGCATCTTCGCCAACATCTGGTCACGAAAGATATGGGTTCTCTGAAGTACTTTTTGGGGATCGAAATCTCTCAGAAGCCCAACTCTTTAGTCATCTCTCAGCGTAAGTATGCCCTTGATATTTTAAAAGAAGCAGGATTGACTGGGGCCAAACCTGCCCGATGTCCCATGGCTGTTGGAGAAGACAAAACCTGGACAGATGATTCGCCTCTTCTTTCAGATGCTTCACGGTACAGGCGTCTGGTTGGTAAGCTTATATACCTCACCGTGACTAGGCCCGACATTTCCTATGCTGTGGGCAAGGTGAGTCAATTCATGCAAGCTCCCAGGGAGTGCCATCTACAGTCCGCCTTGCGGATCTTGGAGTACGTCAAAGCAGACCCAGGGAAAGGATTGCTTTTTCAGAAGAATGATCATCTGAGGGTTGAAGCATACTCAGATGCGAGTTACGCTGATGACAAAGGGGACCGCAAGTCTACCTCCGGTTTCTGTACTTTTGTTGGGGGCAATCTGGTGAGCTGGAAGAGCAAGAAGCAGTCTGTTGTTTCTAGGTCCAGTGCTGAAGCAGAGTATCGGAGTATGACGTCGACCACTTGTGAGCTAAAATGGCTACGTGCTCTAATGTTGGATTTAGGGGAGGTCTACAACCATCCTCTACCTATGTTCTGTGACAACAAGGCTGCCATATATGTACAACCCCATATTTGCTGGGTGGAACCCCAAGGGGTCAGTGGTCAGGATTGGGCTAGCCTCAGGCTAGCCTTGGGTTAACCCTAAGACAAACTTATAGAGTTCTCGTCTTTAAGGGCTCCCGCCTGGCGTCGGACAAAACCGTTCGCACCGCGCCAGGCTTCGAGTTCCAGACCAGATGAGCTTCCGCCTTGAAGGAGCTCCCGCCCAAGAGTAAGCGAGAACCGGTGAAGCCAAAGCCGATCGTCGAGCTACCAGCCAAAGACCGATCGACGACCTATTAGAGCAGATAGTTGACCTAGCCAAAGCAGGTGGTTCGACTATGGTAGCTCCCGCCCGGGGCAGGCGAGAAGGCATTAAGTGAGCCTTAAGCCGCAATGGCATCAAGACCATCAAGGGCGAGAACCTTCTTGACAGGAGCTCTCGCCAAAGTAAGCCCAGTTGGTTTTTAGCGAGAGCCTTCTCGTCCGGGGTTCTCGCCAATTGGGCCCACGTGGTAGGGTCCCGCGTCCAAAAGGGCTATTTCATTATTTCATTATTCACAGGTAAAATTACCCTGGTGCCCCGGGGATGACAGCGGGATTCAGCTATTGGTAGACCCATCAGGGGCACTTCAGTATTTTCAGGTCAAGAGGAGACTATAAAAAGACCCATAGGGGCTCTTTGGAAGGCGGACTTTTCATTATTCTCCGACTCTAGTGCTTTCCGAAGAGCTCCTCAGCCCGGCATTTGGCTTTGGAGGGGAAGCTCTCAGAGATCTTCCGGGTGTGAGGTGGGACCTCCCAGCTGAGGCTTTGGGTCAGTCTTAGGACCTTAGCAGCCAGTCAGGGGTCGAGATTTAGGAGAAGTAGGCGTTGGCTACACTTTGGTTCGTGAACATTCGTTGAGGTCAATTCTGGCTTCAACAGTTCTGGTGCGGTGAGCGTGGAAGTAGTTGACGCAAGAAAATCTTGAGTTAATTCCCATGGCAGGAGGCGAAGGTGAAGGATCTGGCACAGGAGGATCCCCCACCCGGGTGGACGAGGCGACGAAGAAGATGTTTGAGGACTTCAGGCGAGAAGTCATGCAGACGATCAGCCTGGCTTTCTCGGCAAGGAACGAGTGGGAGACGCCACAGGTTCCTGTGGAGGTGGTTCCACTGTTAGGCGAGAACGCTCCAGGACAGCGCCCCGGGAAGGAAGTCCCGGTGGAGGCAGGCGAGAGGGATGTGGCGGCGCGAGAGCTTTTCCCAGGCCAGCGTCCCGGAAAGGAGGTTCCGGCGGATCTGGGCGAGAGGGAGGCGACAGTGCGGGAGCTCTTCCCCGGGCACGGTCTCGCGGACCGGTCCAGCCAGCCAAGGTCGCGAGACGTACCCTCTCGCCAGACAGGGGGCGAGACCCCTTTTAGTGAACTCATCGTCTCGGCTCCAATGCCGGAGGGGTTCCGGGAGCCGGATATGACCTACTACACCGGGAAGGATGACCCGATTCAGCATGTGCAGTGGTTCGAAGACGTTGTGTCGATCAGGCAAATGTCGGACGCTTTTAAGTGTAGGCTTTTTGCCATCACTTTGAAGGAAAAGGCCAGGGATTGGTTCCACCAATTGCCGACAAGCTCCATCTATAGTTTTGAAGATCTGCGCAGGGGTTTCTTGTTGAGGTTCTCGACTTCAAAGAAGCGGAAGAAGGAGGCTGAATGCCTGTTTGCAGTGAGGCAAGGGCCGGAGGAGACGTTGGGTCATTATGTTGACCGGTTCCAAGAGGAGATTCTCCTGGTCAAGGAGGTCCCGGGGTACGCGCTGATGCTTGCCTTCACCCTGGGGCTGAGGCCAGGGTTTTTCAGCATGGAGTTGAAGAGAATGCCCCCCTCTCTTTTGAGGAGCTCATGGAGAGGGAGGCTAAGGAGATAGACTTTGAGAGGGCAAACCCGGCGTTTGCGAGAAAGTTGGCCAGGTTGGCCGAGGACGATGTGAAGGAGCCGGCGGCAGGAAGGCAGAGGGAGTTGAGAGAGCAGAGGGAGTTGAGAGAGCAGAGGGAGCAAAGAGAGGATAGGAGAAGAGAAGAACCCCGGGGGCAGGGGCAGCAGCATGGGGGAGCCAGGGAGCCGAACAACCGATTGGGTTGGAGGCCACAGGAAGGTCGCCCCCAGGGCCAAGGGGGTCCTCAAGGAAGAGACATCTACCGGGAACCAAGAAGGTTGGAGCAAGGAGGATGGAGGCAGGGACCGAGGGGTCACTTCCCACCACCGCAGGAGGCCATGGAGGTGGGAAGAGGAAGAGGAAGAAGAATTCGGGGAGCCGGAAGAAGGGGAGGAGGAGTAGGAAGAGGGGGCAGGGTGGCGTTGCCCTATTGTGACTTCCATCAGGAGGAGGGCCACACAACGGCCACCTGCCCGGAGTTTCTGGAGATAAGGGAGGCCAGAGGTGCTGGGAGGCAAGATCCGCCTACAAGGATCGTGGAGGTGCAGCGAGAAGAGGTTGAGGACAGATGTGAAGATAGGGTCGACGTGGGGACCCGAGGGGGGATCAGAGTGATCCATGGGGGAGTAGGGATCGAGGCAACCCGCAAGGGGAGCCTACAAACCATGTTCCGCAGAGGGGTCGCCTCGACCTCCTTAGCTCCCCCCCAGAAGAAAAGATCATCTTCTCATCCGCAGATATGCCAGACTATGAGGATCCGTTCTGCGACGCGTTAGTGATCCAGACAGCGGTGGAGAACTTCACCGTCTCCCGGATACTGGTGGATAATGGGAGCTCGGTGAACGTGATTTTCATGAAGGCCTTTGACGAGATGAGGGTGGAAGGAAAAAGGGTCCTAGCTTCCGATGGACCGCTTTTCGGCTTCTCTGGGGAGAGAAAAGAAGTAGAAGGGGGAGTAGGCCTGCATGTAAGGCTTGGGGGCGTCTCACGGAACTGCAGGTTCGTGATCGTGGACGCCCAAAGTAGTTACAATGCCATCTTTGGACGTCCCCTCATCAGCGCCTTTCGCTGCATACCCTCCTCGTTCCATCAATGCCTCAAGTTCAACAATGGAGGGGTGCAGGTTAGGATCAGGGGGGATCCAAAGGTGGCAAGGCAGTGCTACGTGACGGCGGTCAACACCGTGTCATGGTTGCCAGAGGCGGAAGAGCTGGAGAGGGAGATGGCTGAGCAGGAAGGGGGTGTCGGGGAAGAGGAGACGAGTCCGACGGAAGCAATGGAGGTTGACGAGGTTGGGGAAGAAGAGCTTGAGCCAGAGGAGGCAAGGGCAGGTTGGGAGCGGACGGGACTGGAGCCGGCCGAAGAGGTGATAGAGATGGAGGTGCACACCAGGGCGGGGCAAGTACAAAGGGTGCAGGTCAGCGGAGGCTTAAGCCTCGAGGATTAGGAGCGGATGCGAGCCTGCATCCAAAACAACGTCGACATCTTCGCCTGGAGCGCGGCAGACATGCCGGGCATCGATGCAAGCGTGGATTGTCATCGCCTGAACCTGGACCCCAGGACTCGCCCCATACGCCAGAAGATGAGGGCCATCGCCACCAAGCTGGAGGAGCCGATCCGGGAAGAGGTCAAGAAGCTCTTGGAGGCGGGCTTCATCTCGGAGATCCAGTATCCAGGCTGGATCTCCAATGTGGTAATGGTAAAAAAGGGGGGAGGAAAATGGCGCATGTGTATTGACTTTTCCTTGTTAAATAAATCATGTCCTAAGGATTGCTACCCCCTGCCTCGGATCGACGCGCTGGTTGACTCAGCCGTTTTTCTCTTATGAGTTTTTAGATGCTTTTTCAGGTTACCATCAGATTCGGATGCACCCTCCCGATGTCAAGGATGTTTCCTTCATCACAAGAGAGGGATGCTTCAGCTACAAGATGATGCCCTTTGGGTTGAAAAATGCAGGGGCAACGTACCAACGCATGATGGATCGAGTCTTTCGAGATCAAAGGGGGAAGAATCTAGAGGTCTACGTCGACGACCTGATGGTAAAAAGCAAATGCCTGGAGTCCCACCTACGGGACTTGGAAGAGACATTTGCCACCCTACGGAGATTCAAGATGAAGTTGAATCCCTTGAAGTGTGTCTTCGGGGCCAGTCGCGGGAAATTCCTTGGACACCTCCTGACCCCAGCAGGGGTAGAACCTAACCCCGATAAGGTAAAGGCCGTCTTGGACTTGGAGTCACCTTGCAATGCCAAGGAGGTCCAGCGCTTAACCGGAAAGTTGGCCGGGCTAAGCAGGTTCCTCTCTCGGTCCGGAGATAGGTGCTCCTCCTTTTTTAAGGTGCTCCGTGGTAATCAAGTGTTTGAATGGACGATTGAATGCGAAGAGGCCTTCCAAGGACTGAAGAGGCAACTCTCCCGGGCTCCGCTACTCCAAAGCCCCAAGGAGGGAGAAGACCTGGCCTTGTATCTCGGGGTGGGGGTAGAAGCGGTGAGCTCAGTCTTAGTTAGGGAAGAGGGGAAGAAGCAGCTACCCGTCTACTATGTGAGCCGAATCTTGAAAAAGGCGGAACTCCGCTACCCCATCCTGGAGTAGCTGGCTTATGCCTTGGTCGTTTCGGCAAGGAAGCTCCGTCCATATTTCCAAGCACATTCGATTAAGGTTGTGACCGATCATCCTCTTCGCAAGGTCTTCGAGGGGGTGGAGCATTCGGGAAGGTTGGAAAAGTGGTCCATCGAGCTCAGCGAGTTCGACATTTCTTTTGTTCCAAGGCTCTCCATCAAAGCCCAGGCCGTGGCGGACTTTCTGGCGGATTATGTCACCGAGGCCGAGGAAGAAGAGCCGAGGTCGCAGGAAGCATGGAGAATGATCGTCGACGGGGCTTCAGGAAGGCACTCCCTGGGAGGAGGTGTGGTGTTGGTGATCCCTCAAGGGGTTACCATAGAACAGGCGGTGGCCTTCCACTTCCCGGTGACCAATAATCAAGCGGAATATGAGGCCGTGATAGCCGGTCTTCGGTTGGCCAAGGAGCTGGAAATTCGGGATGTGGAGGCCTTCACCGACTCGATGGTAGTTGTGTCACAAATCCGTGGGGAGTTTGAGGCTCGGGAGCCCACCCTCGCGAGATATCTATCCAAGGTAAGGACTATCATCGGAGGTTTCCGTTCTTTTTCTATTCAACATGTTCCCAGGGAGGAAAGCATGGCAGCGGACCGGTTGGCGAAGCTCGGGCCTCGGGGAGGAGGAACCCTAACTGAACTTTTCCGACCGGCGATTGAGGAAGGAGAGATAATGGAGGTGGGTCGACGATCCTCATGGGTGGACCCATTGGCGGCATTCCTCACCTCGGGCGAGCTACCTGAGGGGATCAGGGACGCGAAGAGCTTTAGGCGAAAGGCAGCCCACTACATGATGATGAATGGGGGCTTACATCGAAAGATGTTGTCAGGGCTCCTCGCAAGGTGTGTGACCGAGGAAGAGGTCCCAAGGATCCTGGAAGAGGTGCATTCGGGAGAATGCGGCAGCCACTCAGGGGGCAGAACGTTGGAGGCAAGGGTGATAAGACAAGGGTATTTCTGGCAGACCTTGAGAAAAGATACAGTTGAGTTTGCAAAGAGATGTCAAAAATGTCAAGTACACGCTCCCCTCCAGCTCCTACCCGCCCAAAGGCTCCGAAGCGTCATAGCGCCGTGGCCCTTCGCTATTTGGGGGATGGATCTAGTCGGGCCTTTTCCTCCAGCTAGCGGGCAAAGGAGGTTCCTCCTCGTCATGATCGATTACTTCTCGAAGTGGCTGGAGGTCAAGGCTCTAGCCAAGGTTACCTCTCAGGTCATCAGAAACTTCATTTGGGGGGAAATCATCTGCAGGCATGGGTTACCCCAAGCAATAGTGACGGACAACGGTCCCCAGTTTGCCAGCAAAGAATTCATCAGTTTCTGCGCCCAATCGGGGATTGACCTCAGGTTTGCCTCTGTCCATCATCCTCGGAGCAATGGCCAGGTAGAAGCGGCAAACAAGATTATTGTCAACTTGCTCAAAAAGAAGGTGGAGAACCTGAAGGATAACTGGGTGGAGCAACTCCCTTCCGTCCTGTGGGCCCTGCGAACAACTCCGAACACGGCCACAGGGGAGACCCCCTTCAAGCTCTCTCATGGGTGCGAGGCAGTCCTCCCGGTGGAGTTCGAGGTTCGGTCTCCGCGAGTCGCGGCCGCAGATGAAGGAAGTGAAGCTTGGAGGCTGGAGAACGAGGAAGGGTTGCGCCTCTCGCTGGACATGGCGGAAGAGCTATGGGACGTCGCTGCCATCAGGCAAGAGGAGATAAAGCGGCGGATGGCCAAGTACTTCGATAAGCACATTCGGGTCAAGCAATTCGCCGAAGGGGACCTTGTGCTGAAGAAGGTCGACGCAGCAGGAAGATCGGCCCCTGTTGGCAAGCTCAACCCTAGCTGGGAAGGGTCGTACATAATAGAGAAGGCTCTGGTCAATGGAGGTTACTACCTCCAGGATGTGGAGGGAAAGATCTTGAGCCATACTTGGAGCGGTAATGATCTAAAGCGCTTCTACCCGTGAGGGGAAAGAAGGATTGTAATGTTGTAAATAACTATTGTTGTTTCAATAAATTCATTTCGAAATATTGACTATCTCCAAGAATATAACCACAATGCCTTTCATTTTAACCGGCTATGTCTTCTCGTCTTAATGATAAAATAGGCCCGTTTGAAAGAAGCTTCATCAACACCCCGAGCCCGGCTCGGCCCCAGGTAGACCCGCTGCGCAGGCTCTCATCTAGCTGGCAGGTCCGAAGGCTCGCCTGTGGGGGAGAGGTATGGTTAGCTTCATCGACACCCCGAGCCCGGCTCGGCCCCAGGTAGACCCACTGCGCAGGCTCTCATCTAGCTGGCAGGTCCGAAGGCTCACCTGTAGGGGAGAGGTATGGTTAGCTTCATCAACACCCCGAGCTCGGCTCGGCCCCAGGTAGACCCACTGCGCAGGCACTCATCTAGCTGGCAGGTCCGAAGGCTCGCCTGTGGGGGAGAGGTATGGTTAGCTTCATCAACACCCCGAGCCCGGCTCGGCCCCAGGTAGACCCGCTGCGCAGGCTCTCATCTAGCTGGCAGGTCCGAAGGCTCGCCTGTGGGGGAGAGGTATGGTTAGCTTCATCAACACCCCGAGCCCGGCTCGGCCCCAGGTAGACCCGCTGCGCAGGCTCTCATCTAGCTGGCAGGTCCGAAGGCTCGCCTGTGGGGGAGAGGTATGGTTAGCTTCATCAACACCCCGAGCTCAGCTCGGCCCCAGGTAGACCCGCTGCGCAGGCTCTCATCTAGCTGGCAGGTCCGAAGGCTCGCCTGTGGGGGAGAGGTATGGTTAGCTTCATCAACACCCCGAGCTCGGCTCGGCCCCAGGTAGACCCGCTGCGCAGGCTCTCATCTTGCTGGCAGGTCTGAAGGCTCGCCTGTGGGGGAGAGGTATGGTTAGCTTCATCAACACCCCGAGCTCGGCTCGGCCCCAGGTAGACCCGATGCGCAGGCTCTCATCTAGCTGGCAGGTCCGAAGGCTCGCCTGTGGGGGAGAGGTATGGTTAGCTTCATCAACACCCCGAGCTCGGCTCGGCCCCAGGTAGACCCGCTACGCAGGCTCTCATCTAGCTGGCAGGTCTGAAGGCTCGCCTGTGGGGGAGAGGTATGGTTAGCTTCATCAACACCCCGAGCTCGGCTCGGCCCCAGGTAGACCCGCTGCGCAGGCTCTCATCTGGCTGGCAGGTCCGAAGGCTCACCGGTGGAGCATAGATCCAGTTTGTGGGAAGGCATCTTGTTGCGACCCTGGCCAAGATCAGGGACAGAGCCCCCGAAAAGGTCTCGGCCAGTTGGGGCCTCAGCAAGTAGGGGTCTCGGCCGTAAGGTCTCGGCTGGGGGGGTCTCGTTGAAAAAAGGCTCCCGGCAGACCTGGGCAAGACGACTTAATCAATGGCACAAGGCTCTCGCCTAACGAGTCTCTAGGGTGATCCAAAGGAGGCTAAGGATCTCGGCGGAAGCTCGCGCGGAAGCTACTTGGTCGTCTAACCTATTCATTCAAGCAAGCACGACAGTGGAGAATAAAACATTGCATTATGTTTAATAATTACAGGGTGAGGAGCTTCTCGCTCGTTACAAAAGAATATCAAAAGTAAAAAGGCGCTTCAAGGGGATGCGCTGTAGTCCCCGCTGGTGCTCTCGCCAGAGTCCTCACCAGAGCTCGCTTCAGACGTCTCGCCGGCCTCGGTGGAAGACTTCGGGACATCTGAGGGAGGAGAGTCCAGCGCGCCCGGGGGATTCGGCACTAGGTCGAACAGCCAGGGGAGGAGTTGGCGAGCGTTGATGGTTGCGCCATCCTCCCGAAGCAGCTTCGCATCCCGCAACGTCTCGACGGTCAGCTTGACGGTGGCCTGAGCATTCGCCTACAACAGCTTGTCGATGTCATACACCGAGAACTGGCGGCTCTTTAGTCTTTCGTCAAGCGTCGGAGGCGGGCCTTTCGCCGCTTCCGCGCGCTGGAGTTGGTCCCTCAGTAGGACGTTCGCGTAACGAACGTCAGCCAACTCCGCGTGAAGCGCCGTGGCTTGGGTGGAATCCTGTGGAGAAGAAATCCGCTCAGTAAATATTGCGCAAATGTGACTTCAAGAAGCGAGAGCGAGGGGCCAGGAAGATCCCGCTTACCTCGACGGTAGGACGTAGAGACAACGCCTCTTGAGCTTTCGCCAACTCCTGGTGAGCACTCGCAAGCTCTGTCTCCGAAGCGCGTGCTCGGGCCACTGCCTCTTCCCTCGCCTTGTACATATCGGCGAAGTTCTTGTCGATGCTGAGACTTCGACGCGCGCACATATGCGCAAGCTCGAACCCGCGTAGCAGGGCCCGGATAGAATCGAAAGCCAGGAGCCGGGTGGGCATCTGGTCGAAGATACTGGCGTCCTCTCGGCTATAGAGGCCATAGCCAAGCGAGAAGGCTTCGCCAGTAACCTCCTCCCGCTCCACCCAACTGGGAAGGAGCGTTGAAACCTTGATCTGGTTGGCTTCGGGATCCCATTGGAGCAGAGGCTTCCCCTCGGCGTCGACGTGCTTCACGCCGAAGCCGTAATTTCTGTGCCCTTTCGGCACTTCCTTGGGCGGGGTCCGGGCGGAGGTCTCGACAACCGCTCCCTCTCCTTCCGCCGCGCCAGCGGCCGGTGGGTTCTCGGCAGCGGCCTCGGTACGCCTCCCGGCGGCAGCGCCCATCTCGCTGGCCATCCGGAGCAGTCCTTCGAAGGACTCGCCCGGGGCGGGAGGCTGGGCGGGCGAGACGACCAAGCCCTTACCCTTATCCGCAGTGGATGGCTTCGGCCTCTTTAGCGGTCGCGGGGCGGGAGCGGGGCCTTTCCGCTTCTTTGCTCTGGTCGACAAGGGTAGGGCGGGTTCATCCCTGCAGGCGCGAGCGCTGGCTTCCGCAAGAGCCAGAGAGCCTCTCGCAGCCCGATCCCCGGCGCCCGGGGCGGCAGCGAAAGGTTGGCTTAAAGGGACCTCCCACTCTCCTGCAAAGTTAGCACTATTCAGCACAGGGAGATTCTAACAAGAGATCGAATCTAGGGCGAGACCGTACCTTCACCCGGGTGGACGGGAGGAAGGGAGTCGACGTCTCGCCGCAGGAAGGAAACGTCAAACTCCTTGGTTCCAAAGAACTCCAGGAGTGCGCTCTCGCGCGACTCCAGAGCGGGCGGCTTGTAGGCAGCATTCTCATATTGAACAGGTTGGAGGGGGATGTTGCCGAAGTCCCCGGTGATGAAGACGAACTTCTCGCCCCAATGATGGTGTTTGTTGGCGAGACCGGTGGTCTTGAGCAGCTGCCCGGAGAAGAAGACCACCCCTCCTTTCGCGCGGAAGTTGAACAGCTTGCGGAAGATCGACAAGCTGAACTCGATCCTCTCGGATCGCATGTAGCATATAAACGCTACAAGGATCGCGACAGAGTTCAAGTTCAGCTGGGCGGGAACCACCCCATACTAGCGGAGAGCTTGCCGAATCTCCGGCCAGAGGGGAAGGCGGAAGCCCACCTCGAAATGTTCGAGGGGGATGGCGAGCTCTCCAGCCCCCGGGGTATTCACCTTGTCGTGATTGCCCGGGTTCCGCGCTGAGAAGCCAGCGGGAATAAAACGGTCGACGGTCAGGTTGTATTCGTCTAGGGTAAGCGTGCAGGAGGGGAAGAGGTGCTTACGGAACGCTTCCGCGCAATGGGCGCGACCCTCGTTCTCGCTTGGCATCTTGAGTCTATGGGTGCTAGCGAGAAGCCTAAGAGAGGAAGAAGCGGGAACGAGAGGGCGAGAGCAAGAAAAGGGGGTTGAGGTTTCGGATCAGAGAAATAAATGCGGTTGGTAGGCTTCCCTATTTATAGGAAACCATGATCGTGGCGGCTCCGTCCGATAGAGAGAGAAAAATGACGGTGGAGCACGGCTGTCACGATCTGAACCGGCGACGCCTCGGATTTCCCCCTCAGGATGACAGCACTCGGCGATCGCCTCTCCTAGGCGTGAGCCTCTTGGTTTTGGCGCAAGCTTCTTAGCTTTGGCGCAAGCCTAATTCTAACACATTATTAAATTCACAGCGCAATGAAGGGAGAGACGGATAATAGCATGCTCTCGCCGCCGAGAGCTGAATAAAGTTAACAATAGCAGTTATTACAGAGGCTTAAGGGTACATGGCGGAAGGGAAGGCTAAAGAGGAAGAAGGGGCGAGACCTAGAAGAACTAATACGGCTCCCAGCGCCATCGCCCTCGTTCTCGCCGCCTGGTTCGCGGAGGGGCCAGCGGGTTGAAGTAAGAGGACAGCGTGGTGCACCCCAGGTTGATCCGCCTAGCGTGATCCCGGATCTGCGCGATGCATCTCCCTGGCAAAGACTGGGCGGTGGGTCCTCCCGGTCGATCAGTCTCGCCCAAGAAGAAATCCCGTTCCAGGGCCTCCAGCCTTTGTTCCACGGAATCGCGGAACGCTTTTGCCGCGGCAGCATGGGCGCGATCTCGCCGGATGAGCTTGGCCAAAATGGCCGAGATCTTCTTCCTCCGCTCCTTCGCATTCCCGGCGCCGTTCAAGGTTTCCTCTATCTCGCCGGACGAAGGAGGAAGGGAATCGTCTTCCTCCTCCTCTTCTTCTTCTTCTTCTTCTCCTTCTTCCTCTCCCTCCTCGTTAGCTCCCGGCCGAGAGCTGGGATCCCCTGCGAAAAGTGCGCTCGCGGTTATGATTAAGGCTTAACGATTAGCCGACAAAATATCTCGCATACCTGTAGTCTGGCGAGAGCCATTGATTGACAACAGATGAGAAGGCCCGACCCCTCCGTCAGTACCATAAAGAAGGTGGAGAGGCTTACCCCGCCCTGGGCGGAAGGGTTTACGCACAGGGGTCCCGGCCTGGCCGGAAGCATGGAGAGGGTTGTCCTCTCCCAATGGATGATCGGCATCCTTAGGGGTAGTGAAAGGCTCGAGGGCCACCCCTCCCACCGACAGGACGGGATTCGCCGCAGAAGAAATCGACGCACCGGTTCTCACTTCATCTTCCCGTGTGACGAAACCCGGGAGAGCGGAAGCTGGCTCTGCGAGAAGGCAGTTCAGAAAAGGAAAGGCATGATTGAACTAGCGAGAAGTGGCGGAAAGCGTACCCATCACCTGGGTCCCGGCTGGAGGAATTTCCTCCGAGACCCTCGTTCGACCCTCGGGAGGGGGAGCTGACAAATCGGGGGGAATCGGGGAAGACCCAGCGTCGTCATTAGGAAGGGATTCCTGCGAGAGGCTACGTTAGCCGTCGAGCCTGTAACATAAGCATCTTGGTAAGAGTGGCCGGAAGGCATACCTTCTGCGGGGAGGGGCCTTCCGCAGGATTGGGAGTAGGAGAAGGTGGATCCCTGTTCTCGCTAGCAAGATCTCGCCGGACCACCTTCGCTTTTCGCTTGCCCTTTTTCTTCTTCGGCTCTGAAGGACCGGCGTTTGGAGATTTCCTCGATAGCCAGGGCGCTACCGCAGCGTAGTTGGCTAAGGCTCGCGCTTGAGCCGCGGCCAACCGATCCTGAAGGTCCTGCGGAAGTGGCCTACTGGCGCGCTTAGCATACATCTTGGTATCTCACAAAAAGCCCCAGGCGAGAGCTCAGTAAGGAAGCAGTAGTTCGGAGGCAAGACTTACGGACACCCGACGGCGTGTATTTATAGCTGCAGTAGGGCCCGCCAAAATATTCTCTTGGCTATCGGGCACGTGTCCAGCGAATATTTCGGGGTTGGACTTATCTTGTCGAGCGCAGGGCTAGCTCGAAAAGAGCGGGGATTGTGTACAATCCCATATTCGCTGGGTGGAACCCCAAGGGGTCAGTGGTCAGGATTGGGCTAGCCTCAGGCTAGCCTTGGGTTAACCCTAAGACAAACTTATAGAGTTCTCGTCTTTAAGGGCTCCCGCCTGGCGTTGGACAAAACCGTTTGCGCCGCGCCAAGCTTCGAGTTCCAGACCAGATGAGCTTCCGCCTTGAAGGAGCTCCCGCCCAAGAGTAAGCGAGAACCGGTGAAGCCAAAGCCGATCGTCGAGCTACCAGCCAAAGACCGATCGACGACCTATTAGAGCAGATAGTTGACCTAGCCAAAGCAGGTGGTTCGACTATGGTAGCTCCCGCCCGGGGCAGGCGAGAAGGCATTAAGTGAGCCTTAAGCCGCAATAGCATCAAGACCATCAAGGGCGAGAACCTTCTTGACAGGAGCTCTCGCCAAAGTAAGCCCAGTTGATTTTTAGCGAGAGCCTTCTCGTCCGGGGTTCTCGCCAATTGGGCCCACGTGGTAGGGTCCCGCGTCCAAAAGGGCTATTTCATTATTTCATTATTCACAGGTAAAATTACCCTGGTGCCCCGGGGATGACAGCGGGATTCAGCTATTGGCAGATCCATCAGGGGCACTTCAGTATTTTCAGGTTAAGAGGAGACTATAAAAAGACCCATAGGGGCTCTTTGGAAGGCGGACTTTTCATTATTCTCCGACTCTAGTGCTTTCCGAAGAGCTCCTCAGCCCGACATTTGTCTTTGGAGGGGAAGCTCTCAGAGATCTTCCGGGTGTGAGGTGGGACCTCCCAGCTGAGGTTTTGGGTCAGTCTTAGGACCTTAGCAGCCAGCCAGGGGTCGAGATTTAGGAGAAGTAGGTGTTGGCTACACTTTGGTTCGTGAACATTCGTTGAGGTCAATTCTGGCTTCAACAATATACATCTCCAAAAATCTGGTCTTCCATGAAAGAACCAAGCACATTGAGGTGGACTGTCATTTCATTCGTGAAGAAATCTTAAGGGAACAAATTTGCACTCCCTTTGTCACTTCTGATAAAGAGCTGGCTGACATCTTCACAGAGCCAGTTTCCGCCTCGTTTCATCATATTTGTGACAAGCTGGGCATGATCGATATATATGCTCCAGCTTGAGGGGGAGTGTTGAAGTTGGTGACCGGGCGGTCTGGCGGTCTGTCTTGGCGGTTTGGAGACCGCGCGGTCTGGCGGTTTTCCTTCAGCGGTTTGGTTGCTGTGCTGTTGCTGTGCGGTTGCCGAGCGGTCAGGCGGTCTCCCCTGGCAGTCTCTCTCTCTCTCTGGTGGTAGCCGTGCGGTTAGCCCTTCTGTCTAACCGCGTGGCTTGTGCGGTTTGTTCTATATAGTCCGCTTAGTCCTGTATTTTTAGTCCCACATCTCTTATTTGTATTCTCTCATCTCTCCTCCATTATATATAAGGGAGGGCATACCTTTGTAATAGATACCTTTTTCTGATAATAAAATTTCAGTTATACCATTTTCGGCTTGTTTTAGTTCGCTTCTTATAGATTGAGGATGTGACACGATCGTGTGTCATAGTTCGATGTTTAAGTCTTCGCACAGCTTGGTGAAAGATTTTCCTGTAAATTGAGTGTCATTGTCGGTGATGATAATTGCTGCTATGCCAAAGCGACAGACGATGTTTGAAAGTAAGGGTAAGATCTATCTCAACTCTAGAGGGGGGGGGGGGTGAATAGAGTTTATTCAAATAAGTTTCACAGCTTTGAAAATATCAACACATATAAAATTTAATTTACACTATAGTGTAGAGTGCTAGAAAATAATTAAAGAAGCAAGAAACTAAGAGCACAGCACACAGCAACAATCAAACAAACAATCCAGAAGACACAAGGAAATATAGTGGTTCCCCAAAAACCTGGGTACATCCACTCTTCTACCACCCTTGGTAGGAATCCACTCAGGATGAGTTGATCAGGTGTCCTGACACCAATGAGCTTTTGTCAAGGTGCTCAAAAACCAAAACTGGATTTTTTGATAAGGTGTCTTGCCACCACTAAGTTTTGACAAGGTTCTCAGAACTAGACAGAACTTTTGAAGAGAGTTCAAGAACTCTTTTACAGCAGGAAAATAAAAAGGAAAAGGAAATGAAGTTGTCTTCTTTGTTCTCAAATCAAATGAGAGAATACTAGTGGATCTTTGTTGTCAAAGCTCCCCCTGAGATGTAGACTGGTTCAGGAAGGGAAGCTTTGCTCTAGGGTGATAGGTCTTCAGAACTTTGATCTCCAGCAAAAGATTGTTTCAGCAAGAAGACTGAGAAATGAGGTGTCTGGAGTTCTTTTGATGAAGTTGTGAATGCTTGTTAGTAAAACAAGAAGATTCTTATGTCACAGTTCTTCTGTTCTTCTTTTGCTATCAGTATTCTGTATTTTTTTGTATTCTTCTGTCTTTATTTTTATTGAAAAAGGAAGATCTTATTCTCTGAAGAATTCTTTGTCCAAAGTAGCCGTTGGCAGTCATAAAAGTCTTCCATAAGGAGTCTTGTCTTCTAGAGGAAAGTCCAGCAAACATTCTCTGAATAATACCTTGAAACTTGCTCCAGAATAAAGACAAACGGCTGGCAGATCTTCTTGTCATAAATGCTGATAATATTCAAAAACATCCAAAGAATAACAGCATTTGAATCCTTAAAATACGTCGATCTCTCAGAGGAATCGTCGATCTGAGCTCCACGATCGTCGAACTGAGCTCAGAGATAGAATAAGATCAAGCAGACAGAAAACGTCGACCTGAGCTCGAAGATCGTCGACCCGAGCTCAGCGACCTGAAGAATAACTGAAGAGAGATCGTCGATCTGAGCACGAAGATCGTCGACCGGAGTTCGACGCTTCATCAAGTTGAGCTCAGAGAGCGTCGAACCGAGTTCGACGTTTCGTCGACCTGAGCTCGACGAGAATTGCCTTAGACTTAGCTCTTCAACCTTGATCTTGGAAAGGTCCTGGGGGCAGCTTCAAACCTAAGTTCTAAGCCCTAGACTCATTCTAATGTTTACCTTTACAACTATATAACTAGGTCAACCTGGTTTCCTAAGACAAACATAGTGATCCTTACCCAAATTAGTAATAGGGTGTTCCAACAATCTCCCCCTATTTGGGTTAGGATTACTATTTACAAATAACATTAGGAAATGAATAAGCATACATTCAAAGCAAGAGCTAACCAAGCAAAGATATAGCAGCAAGCAGATTACAGATAAAATAGCAGCAATTATCCAGAGATGGATGAAAGTTTAGCTTACACAATTTTACTTCTTCTCAGTTCCCTTTTTAAACAAAATTTCTTTGTTAGGATTCAGGGTTTCTTTCTTTGATCTTCTGTCATCCTCTGCACCTAGAGAAGTTTGAGATCTTGGCCTTGGAACTACAGCCTCTGGGTGCAGCTTCATGTAGTCTTCTGGGTTGAAAAACTTTCTTGAAGCATATCTTTCCAATTCTTTCTTCCTTTGATCTGATAAAGTTGTTATATTAGAGATGTCCATGCCTTGCTCTCTGGCTTTCTTTAGTTGATCAAGAGCAGCTAGCTCTTTCATTCTTGCTGTCCAGGATAGAGGATTGTTCTCAGGATCCTCAAAAGGAACAGGAGGTTCATACCTGTTGAGAGATTCAGAAGCAGGAGGAGTCCTGGAAACAACTGTGTCTTTCAGCCTATAGGGGAAAGGACCTGAAGTAGAGTCAGTGTGGCTTTGTCCTTCCCTTTGATAAGATCTTTGTCCTCTCTGATTTCCTCTGTAATGACCCCTTCTGAATTGATATCCTCTTTGATGTTGTCCCTTTTGATAGTATCTTGGATAAGATTGGGAGGAGCTTTGCCTTGAAGCTGGAGCTTGAGGGGCTGAGCCTGATCTAGAATCTGGAGGAGGAGGAGGAGGAGGCTGATATTGTGAAGATCCTTTTTCATATTTATCAAGCTTCCTTCTCTTCCTTATAGCTTTCAGTTGATTCTTGGAGTATTGCATCCATGGCTCAGAAATGGGGCAATCATACAGAATGTAGTAGGGAATATCATTGGAGTCTTTTGCTTTAGCTGGAGGAACTGACATCATGGCTTTGCTTCTAGCTTTCCTCTTCTTGGTAATGGTATGGGTAGAGTCATCTGATTCAGTCTGGAATTGGTCACTATCTGAGCTTTGTGGTCTGTCATACAGATCATCAATGCTTTTCAAGTACTTTTCTTGAAGCTTTAACTGATCAGAAGTTAGAGCAGGAGCAACAGTAGCAGCAGACACTTGAGCAGGAGCAAGCATAGCAGCAGGTGTGGGATCTTCTAGGTAGAAAGCAAGTTCTTCATCAGCAGCAGTTACTGGAATCATTTCTATATCTTCAGCAGCAGCAGCAGCAGTTTCAACAACAGGAGGCACAATGGCCTTAGTAGCAGCATCAGGAATATCCACAGCCTTCTAGGAATTGATATAGGATTCAATGTGGCTGGGATCACAAACAGATACAGGCACAATGGCCTTAGACAGATCTTCAGTGAGAGGTACTGGCAGAAATCTGAAATGAACTGTATCAAATTGAGATAGCAGGCTCTGAAGATTTAATGCAAAAATAGGAGCAACCACTGGCACATCCACTTCTTCATAAAGCATCTCCCCCTGCCTTGGTTCAAGGAGAGCTGAATCAAGGCACCCAGTAGAAGGGATTGCCTGGGAGGAGGAAAAGGAGGAAAGCTTGGTAGACAGCTCCTGAACTTGTTTCAGGAGTGGAGCCAGGGAAGTCTCCAACAGAGATGTCAGCCTGGGGGCTAGCAACTCATAAAGTCTGTCTGCCAACCTTGGAAGATCTACATGCTCAAGTGGGGCTTGAGCAGAGGTAGGAGTAAAGGTAGATGGAGGGATGTTGGCTGGAGCTGAAGGTGTGGAGGAAGGTGGAGAGGGAATGAATGGCTCTGAGGATGGAATTGTGGAGATAGAAGAGGTTGAGGTGGAGATAGGTGAAGCAAGATATGGTGTGAAGGATGGTTGGGAGAGGATGTCATGAAGCATTTGTTGAAAAGAGGAAGTAGAGGGTGGCTCAGGAGGAGAGGAAGGAGAATCATCCATGAAGGAATCATCTACAAGGGAAAAGGATGGTAGGGTGAAGGTTGAATAAGAGAAGAGAGGATGGAATTCTTCTGAGGTGGATACTGGAGGGGATGAAACTGGTGAGGAAATGGTAATTGGGGATGATGTGGTTATGGTTATGACTGGAGGAGAGGAGGAAATGGCTGGGGAGGATACAGCTGGAGGAGGAAGAGTGGCAGGCAACACTTCTGCTGGTGGAGTGACTGAAGCAGTCCTTGTGCCTGAAGGAAGTGGTGCAGTAGCTCTTGTAGGGTTGATGATTTGCCTGTCCCATTTGCTGAATAGGGCACAGGAAAGCCTCTTGGATGCATTGATGAACATCCCAGAGGAGGTTAACAGCTCAGGGCATCTGTAGTGCAGATAGACCCCTAAGATTCTCCCAAAGCTCACAGCAGTCTTATTGATCTTCTTCTTAATTAAGTTGAAGAAGATTGATCCCCAATCAGGGTGTTTCTTATCCAGCAGAGCTCCCATCAGACAAAACTGATATCTTGATATTGTATCATAGGCAGAGTGCTTGGCCAGCAGCACTTTTCCAACTACATCAGCCAAAAACTGAAATTCCAACGACAGATTCTTCTTTAAAAGTTTGTTAGGGTTCACAGCATTGTGACCCATTCTATCAAGCATTGAATCATAATCTTCTCCAGATAATTCAATAGAGTCTTCTCCAGTACTGAGATGAAACACTTCAGTTAAGAGAGCCGGGGATAGTTGTACCTGGGTCCCTCTTATGAAGCCGATGACAGAATTCTCATTTTCATCTGTCGCAGAATAGCACCATTCTTTTATTTCATCTGAAGCAATTTTCATTCTGGTAGTCATTATTTCCAACAGCTGCTGATCTCTGAACAAACTGAGAATATCCTTGAAGCGCTAATCGCTTCCATCAAACGCGCTTATATCGATATCAAAACCGGTGTCAAATTTCATTTTCGAAAGGGCGGCAGCAGTTGAAGCCATCTATACCTGCAAAGATTGAACGAACACGACCAAGTGTAGAAGGTTTTGGAGGGAAAGAGAATTTGCAGAGAGTATGAAGGCGTAAACGACGAGCGGCGGCCGAAAAATGATTTTATATTAGGGTTCGACGCGAAAAAGGAAAATCGTAGTGCTCAGTTCGACAGTACGTCAATCTCAGCTCGACGATTTGGGCTACAGAGGGAATTTGAA
This sequence comes from Platanthera zijinensis, assembly GCA_039513925.1. Lineage (NCBI taxonomy): Eukaryota > Viridiplantae > Streptophyta > Magnoliopsida > Asparagales > Orchidaceae > Platanthera > Platanthera zijinensis. The sequence goes on along the minus strand of CM077078.1, from coordinate 276,976,517 downwards.
GAGACGCCAATAGCGTCGAGCTCCGCTCGACGACCAAGGAGCAGACAGAAGGAAAGCCTAGATCTAACGGCGGCGCTGAACTCAGATCGACGCTTCAAGAATCGTCGATCTCCGGTCGACGATTTATGGGAAAACGTCGATCTCCGTTCGACGTTTTCTGGGAAAACGCCGAGCTCAGTTCAGAGACAGAACTTATTCTACAAACACAAGAAGAATTGATTTTTAAGCCTAGTCTTGGTCTGTTTTATCTTTTCAAAATCTTGTAATTTAATTTAGGCTTCCTCCATCTAACATGCCTAACTGATTTAGGAAGAAACTGTGTTTCTTTTCATCCAAAAGTTTGGTAAAAATATCTCCCCTTTGCAAATCAGTAGGAATATATTGAAGTTCAATTTTATTTTTCTCTACATTATCTCATAGAAAGTGATGCCTAATTTCTATGTGTTTTGTCCTACTATGGAGGACTGGATTTTGTGCTATAGAGATAGCACTAGTATTATCACAGAAAATTTTAGACTTCTCTAAGTTATAGCCATAGTCTAAGAGCTGATTTTGTATCCACAATATTTGTGAACAGCAACTGCCTGCAGCCATATACTCAGCTTCAGTAGTTGAGGTTGACACAGATGTTTGCTTCTTACAAAACCAGGAGACAAGTCTGTCACCAGGGAACTGACATGTTCCACTGGTGCTTTTCCTGTCTATTCTGCATCCAGCATAATCAGCATCTGAAAATCCAGTTAAATCAAATGCTGAATCTTTTGGATACCAGAGACCTAGATTTGGACAACTTTTTACATACCTAAGAATCCTTTTAACTAGAGTTAGGTGTGACTCTCTAGGGCTAACTTGGAATCTAGCACATATGCATGTAGCAAACATTATATCTGGCCTACTGGCTGTAAGGTACAATAGAGAGCCAATCATTGCTCTATATGTTGTCTGATCAACTGGTTTCCCATGTTCATCAGCATCCAATACAGCATTGGTAGGCATGGGTGTTTTCATACAAGATGCCTCAGACATACCAAATCTCTTAACCAATTTTTTAGCATACTTGGTTTGAGAAATAAATATGCCTTCAGCATGTTGCTTGACTTGCAATCCTAAGAAGAAGGACATCTCACCCATGCTACTCATTTCAAATTTAGAATGCATAAGCTTGGAAAATTTTTTGCACAAGTTTGAATCAGTAGAACCAAAAATAATGTCATCTACATAAATTTGCACCAGTAGGGTATGGGACTTATGGGTTCTAATAAAAAGAGTTTGGTCTACTCTCCCCCTAACAAAATCATTTTCCAGAAGAAAGCATGCTAGGGTCTCATACCATGCTCTAGGAGCTTGCTTGAGACCATATAATGCTTTATGCAGTTTGAAAACATAATCAGGGTGAGTTAGAGAGATAAAACCTGGAGGTTGTCTAACATAGACTTCCTCTTTGATGTCCCCATTGAGAAATGCACTCTTTACATCCATCTGGTATACTTTGAAACTTTTGTGGGCAGCATAAGCTAGGAATATTCTGATGGCCTCTAACCTTGCAACTGGTGCAAAGGTCTGATCATAGTCTATTCCTTCTTGTTGAGAGTACCCTTGAGCAACTAGCCTTGCCTTGTTTCTGACTATGACTCCTTGATCATCCAGCTTATTTCTGAAGACCCACTTTGTTCCAATAATGGGATGATCTTTTGGCTTAGGCACTAGTTCCCAAACCTTGTTCCTTTCAAATTGATGCAGCTCCTCTTGCATTGCAATAATCCAGTGTGGATCTTGCTCTGCATCTTGAATGGATTGAGGCTCAATTTGAGATAGGAAGCAAGTGTGCATCAGGTTCTGGTTGACCTGATTTCTGGTTTGCACACCAGCTGAGATCTCTCCAATTACTTGGGTGATTGGATGATCTCTTGTTGTTACTAAATCAATAGGGGGTGTTGATTGTTCACCAGCCTGTGTTGTTGTCTCCTCTAGCGGAACAACAACTGGCTCTTCAGGATGATTTTCTTCAAGATGTTGCACTTCTTCATCATCACTGCTTTCATTCTTTTGCTGAATAGGTTGAGAGGTTATGTCCTCTTCTTTAACCTGTAATCTGTCCATACCTTCTGATATGGATTGTACCTGCAAGGGTTCTTTGGTAGAAGTAGACTTCTCCTTATAATACATGTTAGTCTCATCAAAAGTAATGTGAACAGATTTTTCAATTTTACAAGATGATTTATTATATACCCTATAGGCCTTGCTGATCATGGAGTATCCCAGAAACACTCCTTCATCAGCTTTAGCTTGGAATTTAGCTAGATATTTCTTGTCATTATTATGAATATAACAAATACAGCCAAAAATTTTAAAATAATTTACCTTAGGTTTCTTCCCTTTGAGCAATTCATAGGGAGTCTTACCCTTTAGTTTATGTATCAGGCTTCTATTTAATACATAGTTGGAGGTGTTCACTGCCTCAGCCCAAAAGGATAGAGGTAGGTGAGCATCTGTCAACAATGTAGTAGCAGATTCAATTAGGGTTCTATTTTTCCTTTCAGCTACCCCATTTTGTTGAGGAGTTCTAGGAGCTGAGAAAGTATGCCTGATCCCTTCACTTTGACAGAACTCTTGCATAAGAAGAGAATCAAACTCTGTCCCATGATCACTTGTGATCAGGGCAATGTGAGTGTTGAACTCAATCTGTATGCATTTGAGAAACTCTGTCAAACATTTAAAGTTATCAGACTTTTTCCTCAGAAAGAATACCCATGTGAATCTTGAGAAGTCATCTACAACTGCTAAAGTATAGGACTTCCCTCCTAGGCTTTGTACTGATATGGGTCCAAAAAGGTCCATGTGCAACAGGTACAGAATCCTAGGTGAATCACTCTTATTAATTGATTTAAAACTACTTTTAGTTTGCTTGCCTAATTGACAAGCCTTGCAAAGTCCTTTCTTCTTGTAGGGACCAGAAGGTAGTCCTCTAACAAGGTTGTCTTTGGATAGCCTAGCAATGGTTCTAAGGTTAATATGCCCTAGTCTCTTATGCCATAAAATATTAGGTTTTGAAATGGAATTGAATAAACAGATATCTACTTTAGAAGAAAGAAAATCTACTAAGTAAATGTTACCTGTCCTTTTACCTGTTAACACAGTTGTGTTATTCTCTGACTTGATCTTACACAGGGATTTGTTGAAGGTCACCTTGTATCCTTCATCACATAGTTGACTGATACTTATCAGATTGTGCTTCAGCCCTTCCACATATGCCACCTTCTTAAAAGTGACTGAGCCTATCTGAGCAGCACCATATCCTTTGGTTTGACCAAAATTTGAATCACCAAAAATCACCTTGGGTCCAAGTTTGGTTATGAAGGATGATAGGTTCTCCTTGTTCCCTATCATGTGCTTTGAGCACCCACTATCCAGATACCATTGTTGGTTAGATACTGGATAGGTCTTCACCTGCACATAAACAGCTTATTTGTTTTTGACCCAGTTAACCTTGGGCCTAGGTTGATATCCCTTAAATTCTGAAACAAAAGACACCCCAGGTTGATCCTTATAACCTTCAGGATGGTATCTCCTAGGAGGTACTATCCATTAAGTATAGGGGTTAAAGCCATGGGATGTGGGACCTCTAGGACTGAATCTAGATGTGCCATTGAAGGAATGTTCACAGACCTGATCTCCGTTCGACCATCGTCGAGCTGAGGTCGACGATCTTGGGTCAGATCGTCGATCTCTATTCGAAGATCGATTATGGCGAAGTTCAGAGTTTGGATATCGTCGATCTGAGGTCGACGATCTGTGGTTAGATCGTCGAGCTCTGTTCGACGATCGTCGAGCTCTGCTCGACGCAATCTGTTGAACTGGATTTTTCTCTAACAGATCTGCGTTCTTCCTAGCTACCTCTATTACTCCCTTTCCTTTGTCAGAGACAAATTTGATTGGAGTTGTTAATATTATAGGTTGGCTGGATGAGGCACCCAAGCCCAATGTACTGTTGAATCTAGAGTTCACTGTGCTTGTAATGTCCATCAGTCTGATACTTCTCCCATTTAGAGATTCTTCAAACTTTTTAGCTCTTGACAGTTCACTTTTCAGTGAAGCTATCTCCTCCCTACAGCATTCTAACTCCTTAGAGAGTTTGAGGTTATTTGAGCTTAGGACACTGTATTCAGATAATTTATTTCTGAGAGAGATTATCTCTTTTTCAGATCTTAATAAATCCAAGCACAATGTCTTAAATTCATTTTTGAAGTCCTCGGAATTAAAATCAAAAGAGCTAATTACCTGATCTTCCTCTGGTTGATTTTCTGAATCTGAATCTGATTCTTCATCAGAGTTTTGCTGTGAGGCATTGATAGCCATCATGCAGAATTCTTTCTCATCAGCATCATCTTCATCATCACTGGAGCTAGATGAAGTTTCAGAATCTTCTTCTGTCTCACTCCATGTCTCAGCAACAAAACCCTTCCTTGTATTTTTGTTCCTGCTAGAGGAGGCTTTGTCTGAGCTGTTCTTTTTGAAATCTTTTTCTTTTCTTCTTTCTCTTCTATCCTTTCTGTCCTTGTTCTTGTTCTCTGGGCAGTCAGGCACAATGTGGCCTGGTTTCCTGCAACCAAAGCATATGATTTCTTTGTTATTATTATTTGACTTATCATACCTTGGTTTGTCATGTCCTTTGTATGGCCTTTTTCTGAAGTCCTTTCTGGCTAGCTTGTAGAATCTTTTGGCCAGTAGGCTGACCAATTCCTCATTGCCTGTGAGTTTTTCTTCAGGCTGATCTTCAATAGCTTTAAAAGCTATTGACTTCTCTTTCCTTGAGGCTGGTGAAACAGCCTTCTGTTCTTCCTCTCTGTTCTTGATAAGCAGCTCATAGGATTTGAGCTTGCCTAGGAGAGTTTCAGTAGTGATTTCATTTAGACTTCTGACATCTTTGATTGGCCAGATTCTTGAGTCCCAAGTACTGGGGAAGCACATTAGGATCTTATCATTAAGCTCAGTCAATGAGATTTCTTTATCCAAGGTCCTTAGCTCATTGACAATCAGACTCAATCTGTTGTACATATCTGCTACTGACTCAGTCTCTCCTTTCTTGAAATTCTCATATTGGGTTATGAGGTGAGATCTCCTGTCTTTCCTTTCATCAGCAGACCCTGAGACAATTTCAGAGAGCTTGTCCCAAATTCCTTTGGCTGAGTTGCAGTCTGCTACTTTCTGAAATATCTCATCAGACATTGTCTGAGCTAAGATGTTCATGGCCTTTGCATCTGCAGTTTTCCATTTCTTTATGTCTGCATATGTTCCTGAGGGAGGTGGAACAGCATTTGTGCTTGAGCTTTCCTGTGGACTTGGACAAACTGTCAAGACAGAATTGAAAATATCTTCATCAATAGAGTTCATGTATAATTTAATCATTGCCTTCCAAAGTGCAAACTTAGATAGATTGCACACTGGAGGTCTGGTGCTTGCATAATCCTTGTTCTGTGCCATGTCTTAGAGTAAAATATATTATAAGAAGAAATATCCCTCTTAAAAGATAGATTTTGCCAAGGATCACTTGGTTCAGGTGTTAGCCTGTATGAGCAACCAACCTCCCTTTGATACCAATTGAAAGTGAGGGTAAGATCTATCTCAACTCTAGAGGGGGGGTGAATAGAGTTTATTCAAATAAGTTTCACAGCTTTGAAAATATCAACACATATAAAATTTAATTTACACTATAGTGTAGAGTGCTAGAAAATAATTAAAGAAGCAAGAAACTAAGAGCACAACACACAGCAACAATCAAAAAAAACAATCCAGAAGACACAAGTAAATATAGTGGTTCCCCAAAAACCTGGGTACATCCACTCTTCTACCACCCTTGGTAGGAATCCACTCAGGATGAGTTGATCAGGTGTCCTGACACCAATGAGCTTTTGTCAAGGTGCTTAAAAACCAAAACTGGATTTTTTGATAAGGTGTCTTGTCACCACTGAGTTTTGACAAGGTTCTCAGAACCAGACAGAACTTTTGAAGAGAGTTCAAGAACTCTTTTACAGCAGGAAAATAAAAAGGAAAAGGAAATGAAGTTGTCTTCTCTGTTCTCAAATCAAATGAGAGAAGACTAGTGGATCTTTGTTGTCAAAGCTCCCCCTGAGATGTAGACTGGTTCAGGAAGGGAAGCTTTGCTCTAGGGTGATAGGTCTTCAGAACTTTGATCTCCAGCAAAAGATTGTTTCAGCAAGAAGACTGAGAAATGAGGTGTCTGGAGTTCTTTTGATGAAGTTGTGAATGCTTGTTAGTAAAACAAGAAGATTCTTATGTCACAGTTCTTCTGTTCTTCTTTTGCTATCAGTATTCTGTATTTTTTTTGTATTCTTCTGTCTTTATTTTTATTGAAAAAGGAAGATCTTATTCTCTGAAGAATTCTTTGTCCAAAGTAGTCGTTGGCAGTCATAAAAGTCTTCCATAAGGAGTCTTGTCTTCTAGAGGAAAGTCCAGCAAACATTCTCTGAATAATACCTTGAAACTTGCTCCAGAATAAAGACAAACGGCTGGCAGATCTTCTTGTCATAAATGCTGATAATATTCAAAAACATTCCAAAGAATAACAGCATTTGAATCCTTAAAAGACGTCGATCTCTCAGAGGAATCGTCGATCTGAGCTCCACGATCGTCGAACTGAGCTCAGAGATAGAATAAGATCAAGCAGACAAAAAACGTCGACCTGAGCTCGAAGATCGTCGACCCGAGCTCAGCGACCTGAAGAATAACTGAAGAGAGATCGTCGATCTGAGCACGAAGATCGTCGACCGGAGTTCGACGCTTCATCAAGTTGAGCTTAGAGAGCGTCGAACCGAGTTCGACGTTTCGTCGACCTGAGCTCGACGAGAATTGCCTTAGACTTAGCTCTTCAACCTTGATCTTGGAAAGGTCCTGGGGGCAGCCTCAAACCTAAGTTCTAAGCCCTAGACTCATTCTAATGTTGACCTTTACAACTATACAACTAGGTCAACCTGGTTTCCTAAGACAAACATAGTGATCCTTACCCAAATTAGTAATAGGGTGTTCCAACAATGTTCTTCCAAACGAATTGATTTGCGCTCTCCCCAGTAATCTTGGCGAGAGGCTCTGCTTCTACCCACTTGGTGAATTAGTCGATGACCATGATGATGAATTTCCTCTGTCCTGAGGCTTGGGGTAAAGGGCCGAGAAGATCAATTCCCCCATTGTGCGAATGGTCAAGCCCCTTGCAGCGTGGTAAGGGCAGCGGGAGGTTGTCGGGGAACGTTGGCATGGAGCTGGCAACTTTTGCATTTTTGTATGAAGTTCGTCGCTTCCTTTTTCATGTTTGGCCAGTAGAAGCCTTAGCGCAGGATTTTACGGGCCAAGGCCTTCCCGCCCAAATGTTCTCCGCAGACCCCTCCGTGGACTTCGCGGAGGGTATACTCGGCGTCAGCTTCTGCTAAACATTTTAGGTAGGGTCCTGCGAAGGATCGCTTGTAAAGTTCTCCGCTGATTAGCACAAACGTAGCTGCCCTCATTCTTAATCGACGGGCCTCCTTTTGATCATCTTGGAGTTGCTGGTTCTTCAAGTAGTTTATTAATGGTTTGATCCATGACTCCTTTGATTCTTTAATCTCTACTATCTCCCAGGGTCATTAGATACTAGGAAAGGAAATTTCTTCAACCCTACGTCTTCTTGACTGATAGCGAGAGGGAGATGTGGCTAGCTTTGACAGGGCATCTGCTTGGCTGTTCTGCTCTCTGGGGATGTGGAGAATTTGGACTTCCAGTATCTGAAGCAGGAGAGACCTTACCTATTGAAGGTATTGGATGAGTTGCCCACTTTTGGCTTCATAGTCCCCTTCCACCTAGGATACGACGAGTTGGGAATCGGAATAGAATGTTAACTTGGCAGCATGGCAGTCAATGGCAAGCCTGAGTCCTGCAATTAAGGCCTCATATTCTACTATGTTTTTGGTATCAGGGAACTTCAACCGGAGCCCATACTCTAAAGTGACGAGTTCTGGGCTTATGAGGAGCAGTTCGGCTCTGGCACCCTCTATTCTGGACGCTCCGTCAACATACATAGTCCATCCTTGTCCCGGCTCTACTGATATAACTTCTAGCTGTGCTAGCAAGGTATTTTCAACGATAAAGTCTGCTAAAACTTATGACTTAATGACGGGATGTGGCAGGAAGTGGATGTCAAATTCGCTCAGCTCGACCGCCTATTTGACCAGTTGGCCAGATGCCTCCGATTTTTGAAGAATAGCACGGAGAGGTAGCTCTGTCAACACTTTGATGGTGTGGGCCTAGAAGTAAGGACGAAGCTTCCTTGCTGAGAAAACGAGAGCTAAGGTCGTTTTGTATGCGACCGGATATCGGGTTTCAGTATCTGAGAGGATCTTGCTAAGGTAATAGATGGGGCGCTGAACCCCTCCTTCATCCTTTACTAATACCGAACTTAGTGCGGCCGGTGTGATAGCGAGATATAGAAAAAGAGTTTCTCCTGGAGCTGGTTTTGATAACAGCTGAGGGGAGGCCAGATATTGCTTTAGCGACTCGAAAGCTGATTGACATTCGTTTGTCCATTGGAATCCTGTGGTTTTGGCTCCTATAAGAATCTTGAAAAAGGGGAGGTATTTATCCCCGGTCCTTTCTAAGAACTGAGAGAGAGCGGTGATTCTCCCGTTCAACCGTTGTACTTCCTTAAGGGATTGAGGTGGTGACATCTCTTCCAGAGCCTTTATCTTCTCTAGGTTGGCCTCGATTCCACACTGAGTTACCATGAATCCCAGGAATTTTCCTGATGTAACCCCGAAGACGCACTTGGTAGGGTTAAGTCTCATACCGTACTGTCGAAGGATCTTAAAACACTTCTCGAGATCCTCCAAGTGATTCTTCTGATGGGTGCTTTTAACCAACATATCATCAACGTATACCTACATTGTATTGCCAATAAGGTCCTTAAAAACCTTATTCATGAGTCGTTGGTATGTGGATCCTGCGTTCTTGAGTCCAAAGGGCATTACCTTGTAACATTAAACCCTTTTGTCAGTTCGGAAGGCTGTATGCTCTTCGTCTACCGGATTCATTCAATTTTTTTTGTACCTGGAGTAAGCGTCCATGAAGCTGGGGAGTCGGTGCCCGACGGTTGAATCGACTAACTGATCAATTCTTGGAAGTGGGAAGCTGTCTTTGGAGCAAGCTTGATTGAGGTTGGTATAGTCCACGCACACTCTCCATTTTCCTAACGATTTTTTCACTAGAACACCGTTAGCTACCCAGGTAGGGTATTTAACTTCCTGGATGAAATGAGCGCTAAGGAGCTTTTCTAATTCGTCTTCAATTGCCTGGAAACGCTCTGGAGCGAAGTTTATCTTCTTCTGGATGACGGGTTTGCAAGCTGGATTGATGTTGAGCGAGTGCTGAATGATGAAGGGATCTATACCAGGCATATCTTCCGGGGCCCAAGCAAAGATATCCTTGTTGTTCCAGAGATAGGTTGTCAGTTCCTCCTTTTCTTGTCGCGGTAGGAGCGATCCAAGCTGGATGGTGCGAGCTGGGTTTGTTGTTGAGAGAGGGACTTCAATCAGCCCTTCCATAGGCATCCCTCGTTGTAATACTGCTTCATTGTGCAAATTGAAGTCATCGATGTTCAACGTGGTGGCTTTTATAGGTTGTGTCTGCCTGGAGTAGTAATTCTTGTCGGCCTCTTGATTGCTGCGTACAACCCCAATTTCTCCCGGAGTGGGGAACTTCATGGCGAGATGAGGAATCGAGGGGATAGCCTTAAAGATGGTCTGAACGAGTCTTCCGAAGATGGCGTTGTATGTGGAGCTTGAATCTACTACGATGAACTGGATCTCGTGAGTCACTTGCCTTAGAAATTCCCCCATGGTGACTAGGAGAGTAATCATTCCTAGCACCTGGACTTGATGGTTATCGAAGTCGTACACTGGTCCGGCTGCATACGTCAGATGTTGATTAGAAATATTCATGCCCTGAAGGGTAGCGTAGAACAAGACATCGACTGAGCTTCTGTTGTTGACAAGGATTCGCTTGAAGTTATAACATGGATCTCCGATCCCGGCACGGATTACTAGGGGTTCTTGGTGAGGTGTTCAGAGCCCGACAAGGTCTTCATACCCGAAAGTTATGGTGGTGTCCTGCTTGCACTTCTTATCTTCATGGGCCCCTCCTTGCATGCTTACTGAGAAGATTTGAGCAGAGAGAATAGGTGATCCGGCGATGGTTTCAATATTTTCGACCATCTGCCTACCACCTGCCCCCCCTGGCGGGGCGTTTTGATGATCTCTGGGAGGCCTAGGCGGGTCCTGTTGGTCCTGAACACGTCCATGTAAAAATCTTCCGAGAATTCCTAGGCGGACCAAGCGCTCGATTTCTTCCTTCAAGCGGGCACAATCTTCCGTGGTGCGGCCCGTGGTTCGATGAAACTTGCAATATTTGGACTGGTCATTTCTTGGATTATGGACTGGTTGCTTGGGTAGCTGCAATGCTGGCTCATTTTGTATAGCATAGAGTACATTAGTGTGTGTAGTATTGAGGGGAGTAAAATCCCTAGGCAGTTGATCTCTCTCGTGATCTCGCCGACGCTGCCCGTTCCGATGCTCTTCTCGGAATCTCCCTTCTTGACGTTGAGGAGCGGACTCCTTCTCTCTCTTACGTTTCTGGGCACCATCAAACTGTTGGCGATGTGCTTAAATAGCTTCATCAGCGGTTATCTGGGACTCAACCCGATGCACGAGGTCAAGATAACTGGGGGCAGTTTCTCGCATCAGCGCTGAGTAGAAGCCGCTAGGGCGGAGACCTCCAAGGAACACCCCCTGCAGCAAATCGGGGTCGACTCCCAGAATCTGACGGGCTTCGGTGGTGAAACGTCGGAAGAAGTCTTTCAGGGTCTCTCCTTCATTCTGGCGAATTCCTAATAAGTCGGAGGGATCGCGAACGATCCTGGGATTGGCGATGAACTGATCGACAAATTGTCTTGTCAGTTCTGTGAAATTGGCGATGGTACCAGCCCTTAGTGAGTGGAACCATGTTCGGGCCTGTCTTTGAGAGTGGTTGGAAACACCTGACAGAGCAACTGATCTGGAGCATTGTAGATTCTCATAATGGTGGTGAAGTGATTGACATGCTCTAGCGGATCATCGGTCCTGTCAAACGTCTCAATGTTTGGGAGCTTAAATCCGTTCGGGATTGGATGGTCAAGGATTTGCGGTGCCAAAGGGGAGCCTTGGCAGAGCGGTCGACAGATGTGAATATCTCTTCTACCTGCCTGACGATATTCTTCAGCGATGACTTCTCGAATTTCCTCCCGAGTGAACCTTTCAAAAGGAGGAAGGCGGGCATCATTGGCGGGATTGTGATGAAGATTGTCCGCTCTCATCCTCCTTTGGGTCGGGTGAGTGGAACTTGCGGCTTTAGAATATTCTTCGGATCTTTCCTGCCTTGAAGGAACTTCTTGGGCTCTGCCCTGATTTGGTTGTGGCGGAGGATCAGCCCGAGTTGGCTGCAGCGGGGGAGCAGGAGATGCTCCGAGGTTCCGTAGCAGGGTGAGCATTTCGGTTTATTGCTCTTCCATTTGGTGAACACGTCCTTCCAGGGCGGCAACGGGAGCGAATGCGGCTTCAGCAGTCAGTGACACATCCACCAAAGAGTGAGAACATACGAGCTTGGCATATCCGCCAAGGGCAGAGCCTTCAGTGGTGTGGGTGCTTCTCTTTGCCATTACAATAGAACTTGGAAGCGACAATGCTGGTGATCTCGTACTTCAAAGGATGTTGGGAATCGTTTTCCCACAGACAGTGCCAAACTGTTGCGTACTAACTCGATGCCTCGGTCGGACATGATTTACTTGGACCGTCTTAGCTCACGGAGTGGTCGAGTGCGCACACAGTTAATGAAAATGAGAGGTTGATATAAGATGTGATGACGTGGAAAAACCTCTCAATTGGGTAAAAAACCACGTGACCGGATCTGTGCCGGTCAAGGTCCACTAGCTCCTGGTGATTACAACGTGTTTGGATAATCGGGGCGACATTCCTCTCCCGTTACAGCTTTGGGGAGAGAGAAAAAGACTACGACTTCCTGCGGGCAACAAGCTGCGCCGCGGGAGTGACTTGGATGCTAAAATGCGAGGGATGGCCCTGCGGCTCTGATGCTGGGGGTGGCGTGCGCTTGCTTGCATGGGTCGTCTTCCTCCTTCGGATCGCTCCGGGACTTAGGCGTTTTCCTGCTGGTGGCGCGCTGGTGGCTCGTGGTGGCTGGAAGATGACTTGAGGGAGGAGACCAGTAGAGCTATCACCTGAGGAAGAAGATGACCGAGAGAAGAAAAGCAAAGAATGAGGAGGCCCTAGGGCTCCTTTTATAGCCTCTAGGAGAGGTTCAAGGCGGGCCCCACCACTAATGTAGTGGGTTAGTGGGTGGTTACCCACCAGATCGGACGGCGAGGAAAGCCCATCACAATCGGATGGCGGGCAGGCCGTCCATGGTGATGGGGCGGCCGAGCGGAGGAGGCGGCCCGATGGCGGCCTAGCCGGCGGCTTGGCCACGACCTGCGACGGTTCGGCCGGCCTGGCCGCGAGTCCGGCTAGTGGCCAGGCCGCCGATGGCCATGCGGCTTGGTTGTGGCCTACGGCGGCAAGGCCGACCTGGCCGCGAGCCCGGACAACGGCCAGGCCGCCGGCGGCCCGGTGGCTTGGCCGCGGCCTGCGGCGGCAAGGTCGGCCTAGCAGCGAGCCCGGCTAGCGGCCCGACAGCTTGGCGGCGGCGGCCAGTCCGGTGGCGGCGGCGGTCCCCCCTAAAGGGGGTGGTTTTGGATGAGAGAGAGGGAGTGGGCCCTCCCCCCCCCCCCCCATGATTTCCTTATCATGGAGAGTTCATGGGGGGGGGGGGGGCGGAGTTGACTTAGTCAACCCCATGATCCCATTTTGGGGGGAGATCATGGAGGAGCTTTCCCTATAAATGATGGTGGAACACATCAACAATTTAACCCCCGCATTTACGACCGCCACCACTTTGTCAAAAAGATCCTTAATTGCTTTAAATAGGTCACTTATCTTTAATTCAAATGTGATTTTGGTCTTATTTAACATTGTTTTTTAGCATGTATGGGCAAAGAAGTAAAAAAGTATGTATTTTAAGAATAACCTGGATAAATCCTAGGCTCCGTTTGGCACGGTGGTGGTGGTCATGAACATGGGGATTAAATTGTCATTTATTAACGCTCACCTAAGGAAATTCATCCACCTTTATGTCTAAACAGATGATGATTGTTAGGTGATCTTTAACGAATGACGTTTTAATCCGTGCGTTAACGACCGCCACCTCTGTGCCAAACGGAGCCCTAATCGACCCGCTGCAAATTGTCCTTTTCCCGTAAACACCCCCTGCTTGCTATATCTCCTCATCTTTGACGGAAAGATTCAATGTCGAAACCCTAGAAATCCACCTCTCGCCTCAGCCCGCCCCCCTGCTTGCTATATCTCCTCATCTCCGGCGGAAAGATTTGATGTCGAAACCCTAAAAATCCACCTCTCGCCTCAGCCTGCCCCCTGCTTGTTATATCTCCTCATCTCCGACAGAAAGATTCGATGTCGAAACCCTAGAAATCCACCTATCGCCTCAACCCGCCCTTTAGATCCACCCCTATCCCAGGGAAAGCACTCCGACGATCCTCCTCCCGACTGTCCAGTCCCCGGCTGACAAGATATTGCAAATCGAAAGTTCATAATTTTTCATCAGAGAAAAGAAGTTTGGTCTGCCTCTAATTAAGGCCAAAAATATAGAAATTAAATTTAGAGCGTTGATGAGAGAAGAAGAAGCTAGCATTTGCTACTATCTAGAAATAAGTGAAGGAAGTGGTGTTTTGAAAGTTATTTTATTTTCTTATTTACTAAGCGTTCATGATCCAAGTGTTGTAGTTACATTTTATTCCGTGATTATATGACATACCTCATGCAAGATTCAAGAAGATGCTCTTGGTCTTGAACCATAGAACCGTGAGTTTTATTATGTCATGTAGTCTCATGTTATCCTCTCTTTCGTGGTAGTCAAAGAGAACTTTGATTACCGGGTTAAGATTGTCACATTGGTTAAAATACATTGGCGTTCTATAAATGTTGATAAATGGTTATCGTTTAATCATGTGAGTATGTATGCGTCTAATTTCATACATATTGAGGTTGACCTATTTTATGTTATAACATTATATGGAATGTGTTTAGTGTCATTATTGTTTACAACGTGTCTAGTGAATTGAAGATATGAGATGTTTAGATCTAGCGCGTCGATGCGAACAATGTGATTATAATTGAAAGCCATCTTTTGATGGTGATATATATTGTGATTCGTTGATCACACTTGCGCGTAAGAAATTTGCATATTGAAATATTGTTTGTCCCCAAATTTATTTGGGAAGTGATATGGTCAGGTCCCTTGGTAAAGCGAGATTGTAATGCATGTAAATAACTAAAGCAATTATATATACAACTCACTTATGAGACCAAGAATGACAAATATGGTGTAGAAATGACACGGTCTTATTTTGCACTATATTCATAATATCACGTGACAAAGGTAGACACAGGTCATAATGTCTTGTTACTTTTACCGTATTGTTGTGGCGACTGTAATGCCTTGATATATCCACTTGTAGTCGATAATATAAGTTGTTATATTATAACTGTGACGACATGATTCCTCTATAAGGTCACACCAAATGAACGGGAACAGACTCTGTTTGACTTACATGTGCGCTTGATTTCATACGGCATGCAATCAAGATAGAACAGTAAGTGCGTTTTGAAATGTCGTTTCTTGACATGCTTGGACTATGATAAGTACAAGGGTTGTGCAACTATTAAACGATGGAATGAATTAGTTCATCGTGGGTTTTTGATAAGTTAGGCGGCACAACTTTATATCGTTTCAACTAATATGACCTTTTAGTATTGGGATTATATTATGAGTCAAATCAAAGGTAATCACAAAACAAACCTAAGATCTAAACCTCCTTTTGAGGTGGGGTATAGGAACCCCTCATAAAAGGGTTAAAAGTGACATAGGGTTTTGGTGAGGGGCTCAGTTTTTTTCTTCCTGAAGTTTTGGTCCCAACGGTTGGAGATCGCCATTTTTCTTGGTGCAGTCCCGTCGGCTTCTTCCTCCCTTCCTGGAGTAGGGCTTCTCGAGGTTAGCTCTCGATTTCTTCAGCTTGCTGGAGATCTCCAGCATCCCGACGACAACTAGATGGCAGTTCGTGAAGCGGTCCCGTCGGCTTCTCTCCGATTTCCTTGAGCTGCCCGGGATTTGGTGCAGGGCTTCTCGGGTTCAGAGTTTAGCCTCGCTCTGGCATCCTGCTCGAGCTTGGCGTCCCGATGCCTTGTCCCTGAACCGAGTCAGTCCAATTCGATCCCCTTGGAGTATCAGTCGGCCTGTTGAAGTGTGTCTAAGCTTCGCCTTCCACTCCCCTCATCAACAGAGCGGATTGCTTTGACTGTTAGGGTTCAAGATGAACCAAGAGGCGAGGTGTCAGCCTCATCGTTGTGGTGGAATCACCAACATCTTCTCCAACGTGTTACCTCTTCCGCCTAGAGATCTTGTCCTCTAGAGGTACAATTTATAACCCCTTGTGATGGTTAGATATGATTAGTTAGGTTTTACTTTATTGCTTAGTCTTGTTTGACCATTGTCATCAGATGTACGATCATTTTGTGTCGTTGGTGCTTGCGAATTTTCAAATGCAGAAAATGAATTATTCGGACTCAAACATGCAACACAAAGAAGTAGTTCTGTATTCTCTCCGTAAAACGGCTATTCAATTCTTGAAGCTGCATATCTATCACATTGTAAAATATCTCAACTCGATAATGATGTAAATTTATCATTTCTTGAACCCTTCTTTTTGATCGGCCTCTTGCAACATATAAAGTTTTCAAATCTGGAATACTAATTTTGTAATTGTTACAGAATAAAGAAACTTCATCAAATAATTCTGTCCAAGTTTTATCTCGTTTATCCTGCAACATTTGTTTAGAAATTTGCACTAAATGCATGACATTACAAATATCTTGGTCTTTACGTTGTAATGTCTGTGATAGACTATTTATTATTCTCATTATATCTCTCATCAAAAATAAAACAAATATGAAATCAAATGATTATAGTGAATCTAATAATGAAAAGGTCGTTGCTTTATGATCAGAACTTGAATGTGAATCTTTTTCAACAATCTCGAGAACATCGATAATGGAGGAAAACATCACAATTATGTTAAGCAATGATCCATAATGTGATCCCCACCTATTATCACCTGATCTTTTTAAAGCCCTTTCTTGGTTTAAACCAGTACCACTTAAAAGTTCACCTTTTTGCAAACCTTCAACAATCTTAACAAATTGAGACTCGCGTAAAAGTTCTTGACGCTTACATGAGACATTGATTATAAATGAAGTCATGGTTGAAGAAAGTTCTAATTAGCTCTTGGCAAAGGAAGTAACAAGCATAAATCCAAAGGCAAGCTCAGAAATCGGACAGTTCAGTGGTGAAGCATCTTGCCTCAATTTTTTACGGAAGTTGCAGCGTACGTGAAGGAGAAACGTCGAGGTTGTGGTATTCCTGGAGAAATGCCGCCGACGCTGTGGTTGGTGCTAGCCGATGGCGCTGGCGGATGGAAAGCACGAAAAGGGCAGCAGTGCAATTAGGGTCGGCTACGGTTCAAGGAAGGATGGTTTAGAATATATGAGATAAAATGAGATGGGAGATTTAGAGCCGTTGGATTAGATCCAGCGGATAAAAAAATTCAAAGCAAAAAATAGTTGTGGGATTTGAACACAGGACCTCATCATAGAGGCCTAAAATTTTAACCACTGCGCCAAAGTAGAAATAATAAAAAGTTCTTATATATTTATATATATAATATATACATATATATATATATTAAAAAAAAATTAATGCGCGCCAATGCGCCATAATCTATTAAACATTTCGCAAAATTCAGGGTGGGCAGCTGCCCACCCTGGACTATACTTAGATCCGCCCCTGCTTGTGAAGCTGTCATGTAGCAGTCCATATATCCTTTTTCCGAAGCGATATCACTGCGTTCATATCATTAATTTTTGTATGCCTGGATATCATAAACAATATCCAGAATTGAGAATTCTAGATGATCAAGATGCGAACGTAAAATAATTTAAAACGATCGCATTGCCGATCAAAAAACTAACCTCAAATGTGCACTACTACCACGTGACAACGTCATACGAAATTTTTTGACATCCACTGCCCCCCAACGTATTTTTATACGTTAATCCGTGCAGGTCCAATGAACCGAGGTAGGAAGATGCTACAACATAAAAGGCTGACAACGTATCCAATGTTGGAAGGATAATAAATAACAATATAATAATTTTAATGGCAGCCGGTGTTTAATATTTCTTCTATTATGGCGCGTGTGAGAACGGGGGTTTGTGCTGAGGGGGTAATTAATAGTCCCACATCGCATAGAGAGAACAAGGGGCGCAAGACAATTCTATATAAGAGGCTGCCAGGCCCCCTATAATAATCACGCAGCTGCGTGGTGGACACAAAGCGAACTATTCTTTCGCCTTTTACTAAAGAATACCGTGTGTCCGCCACTTTAAGCAGCATACGCCTATTTTTGGAGGAATTTCTTCCTACGAAGGAATTCCTATAAAATTATATCAAAATATTTATTTATTGTTTAATCTTATTTAATTTAATTTAAAATTAGTTTATAAATAAACATGCGTATTAAATTACAAATCCATTTAGAATTTTTTTTATTTGTTTGAAATGTTTTATGTAGGAATAGACTTTCACAAAAAATTTCTCAAAATTAATTCTACTGTTTGTTTGCTCAAGGTGTGTGATTTTGGAGTAATATTTAGGTCTGGACGGTGCTCATGGTCTTGCACCAATGAGGAGCTTGCAAAGGAGGTGGGGTCCACGCAGTTGTGGCTTGTGCCATACACTTTTGCGTGGGGCCCTCATCATTTGGGGCTTCTCATTGGCTGTGTGAACGATGCTTATCGTCCACGGTCCTGACCTAAAAATTTTCCGTGATTTTGGCTCAAAATTCATCTATACCCAAAAATTACCTATTTACATCGATTTTGGTACAGTTTTGGCACCATTCATCTTTTGCTTTGCACCATTTCAGCAAAACTGTAGAACAATTAACCAGAATCAGCCGAAATCCGTTGTCGGAGCTTGGAGGAAGTGAGGGAGGAGCTCGGGAATGGAGGAGAGGCTAGCGCTGGCCAAATCTCACCATTCATTGAGGAGAAGCTCTTTGAAGTGATCGGCCCTGAGAAAGGAGGTGGAGATGACGAGTTTCTTGTTGTTGGTAGTCGGCGGGTATGTGAGGTAAAACCTAACCTAAATGATAACTATGGAGGAAGGCGATGAAGAGTACAATTCTTTTCTCTCTAAACCTTATCCAAACGAACACAATAATTTGTTTTTGCCCATTTCCAAAACCTCTGCGTCATGGATTTTCGGCCAAAATCAATTGTTGTCTCTCAAAACCTACCAACGAATAGAGCGTTAATGTTATACATTTGGGTTGAAAATATTATATTGCTCATCCGCGATATATATTTTATGGTGCTGGTATCATATATAAGGCGTTGTTTTGTCATTTGTTAACGCCAATCTAAAGAATTTCATTTGCTTTTTTGTTCAAATGAATGATGTTTGTTAGGTGATCCCTTTAACGACTAACGATTTAACCCATATGTTTACAACCGTCACCGCCGTGCCAAACGGAGCTTAAGGCTTCCCTTGGGGGGACTTATTTTCACGGGTCAAGCCTAAGGCTCCTTTTGGGAGGACTTATTTTCACCGGTCAAGCGGTTACGACCGCATGAATCTGACCTTAATTATGGTCTGATTCATGCGGTCGTAACCGCTTGACCGGTGAAAATAAGTCCTCCCAAACGGAGCCTAAGTTTACATTCCATAACATATGATTCTCCATTGATTTATATTTTAGAGAGCATGTTATGAATATAAATTTTACATAAAGATTTTTGTAATTTGAAAAGATAAATGAGGGAAACCAGTAGTTACACTACAACTAACATGAGAGATTTATGTATTAATAGTAAAAAGAATGAAATAAAAGTTGATAGCCAACTAAGAATTTCTTCAGGGGTATCTTCGATTGTAAATTTTAGAATTAGGTAGTATCCATTTTCTCTCCAACAAGACCGCTTTGTCGCCAACCGAAAAGTTCTTCTTTCGCCTATGCTTGTTGCTCAACATCTTGCACTTCGCTTCGAACTTTTCTACCTTCTCGCGCATGCACTTCCTCATACTCGCACCTCTTTGATTGACATCCAAGTTCGGTTGATCGAGCACGTTCTCGGATCTTCCCATGTTAATTAAGCACACGATTTGGCACCTTTTGAGCATATGAATGCAAATTAGGATTCTTTCCGTTTGAAGAGGAAACGACACGATCACAGGCAAATTTTGTCTGGGCCATGCAAAAATGAAACGACGCGATCACGCGCATGCACTTCTTCAGTTTTTTTTTCTACAGATACTGCTAATCGTGTTGTCAAAAGTTCGATTCACATCTATTTGTCCTTTAATCTAACATACGGGCTGTGAAATTTGTATTACGATCTAAGACGATCGTCTTCGATATCCAACGAAATCGCTCGATTCAGTGGAGAACAATTTCATACAATCCTCTCAGTGTTTCTGACAACCCTAAATTGAATTCCATCAACAAATTTAGTTAGCATTTTGTTGGCCCATAAGTGGAGTGCATAACTCTATGTTCTCTAAACGCCCCTTCACAAATTTATACACATATAGCTTATTTGTATAATCTTGGTTGCATTCATCCTCGGCTGTGGCCAAATGTAATTCCCTCACAGATACATAAATGAAGCAGCTGTGGTCGGAGTCTCATCGTACTGTCGATTCATCCACTACATCTCGTTTCTGTAACCGAAAAACTGAAAGAAAAAAAGAGAAATCCTACTGCGGCCGTGGACGTAGGCTAGGTTGTCGAAGCACGTAAATCTGTGCATTTCCTGTGTTGATTTCTTATTTTTCTTCGTTATTTTTCGATCCCTCCGTTCCCAAGAGTAAGATTATCAAGCCCAACTATTTCATAGCTTAAAGATGGGGTAAGGGCAGAGTCTACATGTTGCAATAATGCGATCGAGCTTTGACAATGTTAGGAATGGCGCCTACCAACTCTCCCAAAATCCCGGAGTGTTAGGAAGGGCGCTACCAATTCTTTTATATTATTTTTAGCAGGACCGGTCAAACTATTCGCATTGCTCCCTCGCACTTAAACCGTGCCTGGAACTCCCATGTACACATGCCCGGAGCCAACCCGACTCCCTTGCACTGAACCGTACCATGAAGTTCCTCTGCACCCATGTCAGGAGCCAACCCGGATGCGCCTGGGAGGCACCCCATCCAACACCTGGATGGCGGGCCACACCCAACATGACAAGATAGCGATATCAATGCATCTGGCTGATGAAGCTGGACCTTACGATCTGAGTTCCTTCCAATTTCGGCAACAATTCATATTGGTAGTTTGGGATGTGCACAAAAAATGGATCCATGAAACCGAACCGTGAGTCATGATTTGCGCTTAGCGTGATCGCGCGAGTCTCCTCCCCGTGATTGATTAGCGAGGAGCGAATCCAAAATAATGAAAGCATGAAATATGCTAGCAAAATGATTTAGTACGTCGGAAAATCGAGCAGATGTTTACAAATCGGGCTGAAAAATATCATTTTTGGTTCGGTTTTGTTTTGAGGTGCGTAAAAACGGGTGCATTCAGTTCGATTTCGATTACACCTAAAATTAAACCTTCTTCAGCTACTGCCGCGGCTGGCATGGCTCCTCAAAAAATGTCAATCAATTAACTTGATTTTCATTTCAAATCCATCCAATATTGAAGTAAAAAATCAAATCACAATTTGCAATATTTGTCATTGAAAGAAAAATACAAATTAAATCCAAGCAACAAAAACACATTTATATTAATATATCACGTGTGCTTAACATTCAATTAACCCAATTAATACGACCAACAAAACAAAAATAAAAAAATAAAACCAAGTTATAAGAGAGGAGGATTAAATCAAGTAAGCTGAATGCTTGCAACTAATCTTTTACGACTACGATCTCCAGGAGTTTCACGGTGGAGATTTCACCGCGGAAAAAGGCCGATTCCTTCTTCTTCTTCTCAGCACCGTCGACCGACTCCTCTCCCGTCTTCTTCTTCTTCGTCGTCGTCTCCTGTTCTTCTTCCTCCCAATCGGAGTGTCGGGTATCAAGAAAATACATGATCGCAACCATCGCAACGCAGCCGGCGATCATTTGAATGGATCCAAATATTATCCAGAGGCAGAGGGGGGCGCCCAGGTAGCACCCCCTCTTCCCCATTGCCCCAAAGAAGCAGCTTCCTGATCTAGCAACAGAGTAGTACTCCTTCGGCCTCTGATGCGCCCGGCAGCGCCTCCCCTGCGCGGCAATCACGAGCGAGACGGCGCGGCGGTAGTGCCGCCCCGTCTGCATGCTGAGCAGAAATGCGGCGAGGAGGTACGCTGCGAGGCAGAAGAACTTCACGACGGCTGCTGCTTGAGTTGTGCCGGCGTCGCCGACCAGCTGCTGCTCCAGGCTGTGTGCGTTGGCCATCAGAATGGCGGTCGGCGTGCCGAGCATGATCGCCGCCCACGCCATCGCGGCCGCCGCCGCGACTCTGTCCATGGCCGGAACGCGGGTCCGGAAGGAATTGATGCCGGCGATGGGCGTGGTTATTGAACGGTGGATGATGCGGCGGAGGAGCCAGACGTGATAGCCGGCCATGATGAGGAAGCCCAGGGGGACGAGGATGTACTCCGTCGCCGTTTTCTCCATGGAAACCGTCTGCAACCTTAATTGCACAGAGAAAGAGAGAGAGTGTGTGTCCGCGTGTGTGAGAGAGAGAAACAAAAATCGGGAGAGAGAGAGAATGCAAGCTTGGAAGAAGAAGGATATACAAGGATATATATAGAAGAAGAGAGAGAGTGAGAGAGAGCGGTCAAAGGAATAATTTCGTTACAATATTCAAATTTAAATATGTTTTTTTAAAAAAAAAAATCATGCCGGAATATCTATTTTTATTGATTTAAATTTAAAAAACGGAATAACAGAATAACAGAAAATAATAATATATAATAATTAATAATCCAATTCCCGAGCCAAGTGTCTTCTTCTACGGATCAGGATCCTGTTCATTTCTGACGAAATGAAGGGGATTCATTTCACGGTCCAGATTAAATGATGGTTGATCTGACAGGCGCACAATAACTAGGCGATTTTCTGCATGGCTGCTAGTTAGAGTTCCCGTTCAAGTCTTCCCCTCTGTTTAGCCGCTGGTTTCTGAGTAGGGGTGTGCATAAAAACCGGGCCCGGGGGCCCGGCAAAAGTCTGGCTAGGCCCGGGCCCAGGCTAGGCCCGCCCCGGGCCCAGGCCGGGCTATGGGGCCTAACAAGGCCTCATATATGAGCATTTGCCCGGCCCGGGCAAAGCCCGGTTTCTAGGCCCTGGCTAAGCCCGGGGCCGGGTCGGGCAAAGCCCGGGCTCGACTCCTACGCGCCTTTTAAAACTGCGTCTTTTAGGGGCATTTTCAGGAAGTGTTCAACATGAAAGTTGTAGATATCGTCGAGATCTAAAACTTTCATGTTGAACACTTCTCCCGAAAATGCACCTAGAAGACGCAGTTCAAAAGTGCGCGTATTTCTTTTTATTAACAAAATTATTTTTTTAAAAAAAACAGGGCCTGGGTTAAGCCTGGGCCCGGCCCGGCCCGGCCTTAGGGGCCTTAGCAGGGCCCCTCCCGGAGCCAGAAGCCCGGACCTGCTGCAATCAGGGCCCTGGCCCGGTCCGGGAAAGCCTGGGCCTGGGAGGCCCGCTTTAGGCCCGGGCTCGGGGGGCTTTTTGAACACGACTATTTCTAAGTATGATTCTCTGTTTCATTTTAATTGTCACTGAAAATCAGATAATGTTAACTTTGCAAGTGATCCGAGCATTGTGTTTTGATATTATTAGTTATCCAAGCAATTGAACTCTTATTCTAGTGGACTGAAGTTCCTCAAGTTGAGTTTTGTGTTGTGATATTAAAATTTTATTATGATGATTAGTTCATTATTTCTTGTCTTTATTTCACTAATTGTGTATGTTAGTTGTTGTCTTTATTTCATTCCGTATATTATGTGATGTTATACGACTAGTTTAATTAATCAGGTATGTGAATTTAAATAATTTGATTTTCCAATATATTAAGCTTTGAGAACTTATCAATTTATTTTCTATTTTGCAAGAGTACAAATTGTTTACACACTAGAATTCTTCAATTAACGCACCGCATTAAGTTAAAATATGTAAGATATTTACTTAGTTATTTATTGTTTGAAATTTACAAAACTAATATAAATTAATTGTTCTTGTAGGCGGAGTCCATTTGTGATAGAAATGGATGTATGTGACGTGATTTTGAGAAGATTTTGATGCTTTTTTTTTGAAGATATGAACATGTTATATGCAGGTTCATTTTCCCAATTTTAATTTCTTTTAAATTGCATGAAAACATTATATACTTGCATCTATGAATGATTGATTGAGTTGTTCATTTATAAATATGATATCAAAAACTAATTTTTTTAAAGATTATTATCCACGAGTACAAATATCAATTATGAAAACAAATATCTATTTTAGGTACAACTATCAATGAATTATAAATATTCATTTATGCAGTACCAATAATAATTCCATATTATAATATGCATTCAATCATATTTGCATTTTTTGCCCAACCTCGTCATAGCAAAAAAAATCGCGTCAAACTAAGTCTTAATCTAATGTCATCAAATTCTTGATTACAAAATAATTTAAATTATAATATCTATCTACATAATTATGCATCACAAATTTTTTTAAAAAAAAATAAGCCAAAACATTTTGATTTATATTCTTTTTTCATATTTATAAATACAATTTTAATTTATTTTTACTTGTTAATAAATAATTAAAATTAGCATTTTATCTTTTAAAGTTTGAACAATATTTTATTATCAAATTAAATGTGAGGAGCAATTTAAAGGGTCCATATGGCATGGTGAGAGCAGCCATGAACACTGGTTATGTACCTTTGTTGGTGAACACTAAACCTCATCTAATAAACTAACCAAAAAAACCCCAAGTATTACAAAACTAAAGATTTCAATTTCCATGGAAAATTTGACATTCTCAATTAAAAGCTTTGGAGCTCATTTTACTCCCAACCACCCATCTCCGAGCAAAAGAAAAACGATTTTAATATCCGTAGAACAAAATTTTGAGCTCGAGCGATCGCCAAGTTGGTATAGAAATACTGTGGGTTATATTTATTCTATCACAAAAATAATAAAGTAAACAAAAAATGGTTTGATTCAGCTGTACATTAATCAGGTATACACCCCCCAACAAAACTCTCCTCATACTAAGAAATGATGTTGAAAATAGAGACTGAACCTAAAAACCTCAAATCAACTGAAATCTATCTCTAAAAGCACCAAAAATGCATTCTATACATAACCATTCCCAAGGAACCTGGTGTTGCAGCCCGATGAGCCTTGCCCAAACTCTACCCGATCGGGCAGACTTATCCCGGTTTCGGCGACTCGGGTCCTCTTGCAGCCATGCAAGAAAATCATTTGAAATCCTCTGCGGGTTCCTACTGCTCGGTCGGGTCAAGGGAGGCTCGGTCGCCGCTGCGGGCATGCATCTCGTGCGTGGATGGCCGTAAATGATCGACGGAGTTCACGGTTACAGCAGCAGAAGTCACTGTGGGTTCGAGGTTTCTGTTCACGCTTTTCTTTAGGCGCTTTGATCTCGACGGCCTCTCCTCCATAATAATAGCCCCTGCGGCTTCGTTCGCCCCCATGGTTGAATCGACATGAGCGGAAGATTCGGGCAGGTCTTGTGATCTTGCCGGGGTTTGTTGATCGGAACCTGATTTCCTCTGTGGAAAAGAGAGATGGTTCAGAAAAAGAGTAGTGCCTGTGTGAAATTGTAATAGTAAACATAACCAGGGTGGTTAACAAGCTTTTTGAGCTTTAATGCCACATTTTTAGCCTAAATTCCAATTTTAGTGGTATGGGCTCACATATACCAATTGCAATGGCATTTTGACCCAAAACCTGGTTTTGGAAAAATAGCATTCATGGCCGCACCTACCCAAACACTGCTGGTCTTCACACCCGCCACCAATCACCTTTGAAAACGGTGTTCATGCCGCACCCAAACGTTATCTGGGTTCACAACTGCCACCACACTCGCATCACCGTATCCACTTTCCCGAACAAAGCCTTGGCGCCTCTCGTTGGAAGCACGGTGTTTGGGTAAGAGCAGCAAAACATTGGGGCACGGCTGTTTCGCTTCAGTAGAAGCCTACCCGCAAGCGTCAGAGGAAGGCCAGTGGCGGGTAGGGATGAAGGGTGGGGGCTCTCAGAATTCACAAAATGCACTCCAAAACGAGCCCAAGAAATCTGCTGTAGAATTAGGCGCATTACCTTTTTGTTGCTCGACTTTCCACTCTGCAGCTCCGCGGGTTCAGATTCGGCGCATCGGAGTTCAGCTTTTTCGAGCTCTTCAAGCGATACCGATCCGTCGGCGTCGACTCGTATTCCCTTGTTTCCGTTTCCGCGTTTACTCTTCTGCCGATCCTTTGTCTATAGGAAAATATAAAAAAAGATTTTAGGAGGGTTGAATACCAATGGCCTGAAACATGGAAATTTTATTAGAAACATTTTGCCACAAAAGATTTTCAATTTGGATCATTTTTGGGAAAAAACACTCGCATTTGCTTGATCTTTTTTCTTTAGGCATAGGCGAAGGATCCGGAAGAAATTACCGCGTTCTCTCAGGACGACTACCATAATATTTTCTCGTTAAAGGTAAGGGTCATTTATCAGGACCTTCCCTCTAAGTTTGCTAAATTACAAAAAACACCCCAGTAAGTTTACACTACATAACATCCATACACAAAAAGACCATCCAAAATCTCTACTCTAAGCGGGAATTTTTGTGCATGAATGTTATGAAATGAGAACTTACAGGAGAGGTTTTTGTAATTTCAAAAGTAAAAAGAGGCAACTTGTAATTATGCTAACTCTTTGGAAAGTGTTTGGTAATTATTCCTTTTAATGAATAAGAGCCACTACTAATACATTGAGAGCTAGTCTCCTATTCTGCTTGCAATGTGGGACTATTCTATACTCTTAAGTAGCCCATAGCAATATTCTCCTCATATGCGACTCCGCATCAACTTTCACTCCCCGCTTAAACTCAATCTTCACAACATCGAATCACAATACTAGCACGTTTTTTAAACCTTGCTCCCTAAAGCTACAAGCAACCAACACCCTGGGAGCTACAAACTTCGTGAACCATTTGGTTCCCACTCCAAACACCCGCTCTTATAGCACTGGTTAGGAATGGAACACTCGGGAGGGCTAAATGGAGCCTTAATATACCTGTGGATCAATACCTGTCGACTTTAAAACTCAAGACGACGAAAAAAAAAACAATAGTAGTACATTAAAAACTCCACTCTTGTGGAAGGAAAATTATTCTCTATTCTCTTGTGAACACAATCTCCACTAAAAGCTTGTGATGGGTCCCATCTAATGAATCTACATGCACGAATAAGGAACTCCGACCATTGTGGAAATTTGGAGCTTGCTTTTGATTTGGACAACTGTGGCTTTTGAGCTGCGACGGTGCGAGATTATGATTGTAAATGCAGTGGTGGAATTTTACTTGCATTTTGAACTTCCTTTGACAACTTTTTCAGCCCAAATTCCACTTTCTAGGGTCCGAGCATTCACGGCTGCTAAAGGATGACCACACCAGCTGACCGTGTGGATGTTTTCGTGCAAAATGCCCAGTGGGGAAATAGTGTTTGTGACCACTTACCCACACTAAGGCTTCATTTGGCGCGGCTTATTTGCTCCGGTGAGTTTGGTCAAAAACTCTATTATCATAGAATGTATGTTTGGCAAGACAATGATTATCACCGCTACCAAGAAAATGATTATCACCGCTACCAAGAAAATAAACCAATTTTGAGCATAAAATGCATGATTTTTTTAGGTGAAATCGGGCGTTCACGAACAACGGTTCATGACCATCACGTTCGCGACCGCCACCACAGCGCCAAACGAAGCCTAAATGTATTTTTCATAATTATGATCACTGCTGTTACGACTCTCTCACCGCTCTCCCAAACTGGGTAAAAAATACATAGTTATACAAAATGAAGATAATTGAAATGATCAAATGGCACCAACCTGTAGTGGTATTTCTCTCAGTTTCTGCTCCAACTGGGCATCATCAAGCAACAAGGAAACCACATCTTCAGGCTTCAACAGATCTCCTTGAACATGGCCGCCAGTCATGACCAGTTGTTGTACTGTATTTTTCTGGCTCGCTCTTTGCAAAATCTTCTCTTCAACCGTTTCTTTACATATCAACCGGTACACGGTCACCTAAAAGAGGATACAGGAAAGACATGAATGAGGAGAATCAAAGAAAGAAAGAAAACACAAGTATGAGGCAATTAAGCAATAATCAAATATGTTCAAATATGTGCAGATCAGATTTTTAAAATAGCAAGACATGAGCATAATGCATAACAAAAAATCATCAATACATAGAAATTAAAATCAAAATGCAACTATAATATTATGCAATAGGGAACATTACACGGTTAAAAAGAGGTCACCCAAATCAAAATACAATTATAAGAATTTGTTCTTATTACAATTTAAAAAAATTACATGCACGATAATTAAGAACAAGTATATAAGCCTTTAAAACAAGTGCTGCAAGCAACAAAGAAAAAATAACAAAGGAAGAATGCAAGGAAAAAAATCTATTGAGTGATAGAACGAGATATAAATATGTTTAGAACATGATAATTCCTTAACACTCTTTTATCCCCAATTATACGATGCAACTAGTACAAGTAATGTAAACAATATAAGAAATAGTAACAGACATACACAAATATATAAGCAATATAAAAGCATGCAAGGAATGCATAAATTAGTATTTAGGGTTGTCTACCGGAACATGCCCATTAAGTTTGCTAAATTATAGGTTGCATCCCTCTATCCTTTGAAATTACAACATCTCATGTGAGTTTACATTTCATAACATGCATGCACAAAAATAGGCTCATGGGGCTCATGCATTTTATGAAATGTAAACTTACATTGAGGGTGCGTTCGTTTGGTAGGTTTTAGTTGGAGGGAATTGGTTTTGGTTAAAACCAAAAATCTGTAGGTTTTGGAAATGGGCAAAAAAATCAAAATTTTTGTTTGTTTGCAGCAGATTTTGAGACAGACAGAATTCAAGGGGAGGTTATTGTTCATCTTCCTCCTCTCCTCTGCCCTAGGAGAGATCTGGGGTTTCTGCCCTTTTCTTTCTCCTGGAGTCGATGAGGTTAGAGTGAGTTCAGATCTGCAGGGTTTCAGCTAAGTGAGATTAGAGCGAGAGAGAGAGGGAGCTTGGCTAAGGGTTGGTCATTGAAGAGTAGCTCGCCAAAAGTAGAGCTCATCGTGAAAAGACTTGACATGAGGAGGTGCGCCTGAAAATGGCTTCGTCGGAGGGAGGGTCGGCAGCTGCTTGGAATCGATAATGAATCTTGCGTGCGTTTGGCGGCTGCTGCTTCACGCTATTTTAAGGAAGATGATCGCCAACGATTAAAATGATTGCAAAAACCACCAAAATACAAGTTTTGGGGATAGGCTGATTATTGAAGACTCAAAACCAAATGGGTTACCTATGGGTTCATAGGTTTTCATACCAAAACCTTCCTCCCAAACCGATGGGATCAATTTGATCCTCTAACAATACGAAACGAACACAAAAATTGGTTTTCATCCACCAAAACCAATTCTTCTCTCAAAACCCACAAAACGAATGCACCCTAAAGGTTTTTGTGAATTCACAAGATAGAAGAGTGCAACATATAATTATGCTAACTCCCAAGGAAAGTTTGGGTAATTAATAGTAAGCAATCGTAAAAGGGTGCCTCCCACGGGTTTATGGGCAGTAACAGTACCTCCGACAGTGCAAGCTCAGGCCAAGAAAGTGTTAGATGAGGGCTTGACATTTAATGTAATATAGACACATCTAGTGGTAAAACTAATATTTCATTAAAGGGTGATTTTCCATATTATATATAGAGTATGTGTGTGTGTAGGGTAGGCTCGATGAGTGTACTTGGGCACCTAAGGGCACAATGTCTACTGTGGAGTGACGTGAAAGGCGAATTCATGATCAATGTATGAGGATTGAAATGAAACGCATGCAACTTAAAATGTTCTGTGGGCAGATTAACAACTTAATAATGAAACAGTAAGCACATAGCAAAATATTCAGCTTGCAATCTTAGTGAAATCAAACGAGTTATGCTCCTCTCCGGTTAGAATGCAGAAGAAGGAACACAAATCAAATAAATCCCACAATCTATATTGACTAAGTAGGAGGGAAAATAATTAAAAAAATTTAACTCCAAGTCATATAAATATCAAACGCGTACAATAAAGGAACTAAGAAACCAAAACTACGAGACTTACGAGTATTGGGTTGTCTGGAGCTGTGTGGGGACCAGCCGAGGTGGACCTGGAATCCTGGCGGCAAGCGGAGTGGAAAACCGGCTGGTAATCGAGTTGGACAGGGCTGGGTGGGCTGGTTTGCCGCAGGGAGGGGTTGGGAGGTTGTGGTTTACAGTGGAACGGAGTGGGGGCCACAATGTGTATTGGGGTTGGACAGGGCTGGGTGGGCTGGTTTGCCGCAGGGAGGGGTTGGGAGGTTGTGGTTTACAATGGAACAGAGTGGGGGGCCACGGTATGTAGTGGGGAGGAGCTGAAGGGGGTGGTTGAAAGCTACGACAACAAGAAGGGGGTTAGGAGTTGATATTTTGCAGCAGTGGAAGGGTCGGATAAGAGGTTTTGCAATGGGAAAGGGGCGAGGAAGTGTTAGTTTGTGGAGGGGAGGAGCTGGGAGGTGAGGTTTTCGGATCGGAGCCGAAGCAGTGCAGAAGGGGGAAGTCTGGAGCGGAACGGGGCTTACAGGCTGGAGTTAGAACCATGTGGGAAGAAGAAATCAGGAATGGAAAGGGCGCGTGGGTTGGAGTCGAAAATAAGCGGGAAGAAGAAATCAGGCGTGGGACGGGCTCGCAGGCTGGAGTCGAAGCCAAGACGGGAGGGGGAACCTAAAGCGGGTCGAGAAACAAGGGCGATGTCGAGAGATTGATAGGCTTTTGCCCAAGGAATCGGCACCAAGGCGAGTGGCGTCGACATTGCGATGATCCACCATCTTGGAGGAAAAGAGCTCCATAACCTGAATGCCTTCAAAACTGCCCTAATACTTATATATATAAGGATGGAGTAGATATAAGGCTTCCATCATTAACGGCTAGGATCACACTCTAATAATGGGTGTTTGAACCCTCAAACTAGACATAAATAAAATGTAATAAAAGGCATCTGATATTTGCAGGCGTATAATAGATATTTGCAGACCCACACTCCGAAAATATAAAGAAATTTTAACATAGAATAAACATCTAATTGCATGCCCTCTCCCGAACAGAGCTCTTCTTTGCTCTCGCCCTAAAACCGCAACTCCACGCTGCGACTCCAAAATCGACACCATTGCCTGGAACAGCCAGAACCACCGCCGGAGCTCCATCCAACGCCTCCTTGCCGCCAGTCTAGTCCATTCTTCGGTACTTCTTCTCTCCCCCACATTTGTCTTCAACGCTCGCAAAAGTCGATGGAATGGGGACGCTCGGAGGCGGAGATGGTGGTTTTCATCGTGGTCGACGAGATGCTAGTGAGGACATCCATGGATGTGCGAACATCGACGTCGTCGTTGCCAAATTCAGTCTTTTCGCGTTGACGCCTTCCATGGTAGACATGGTGGTGAATAGGTACAATATGAGGAGCAATGTCCGGCATGGGCTACAACGCCAATATTATCGCCATCGATCTCACCAGTCAGCTTCTGCAGTTTTTGTCCATATACCTCAAGCTGGTCAATTTTATTTCTAGGAGAAAGTAGTTAACACGAGTTGATTTCCTTTTAAGATGTTTTTTGAGGTTTAATTAACCTTCATAATTAGCATATTAAAGTATCATAATTATGTATATATAAATGCTTATACGACATGCATGGTGCCATGTTTACTTAATTGACCCTTCCCGCCATCATAATTAAATACGAGTTAATGTGTACAGTAATTGTGTGCGACTGTATTTTTTTAAATAAATTTTAAATAAGGGGGGTAAAAAGATACAAAAATGAATTTTAAAATTTTTAAATAAAGGCTACAAATATCTGTCGACTTTCGGGAGTGCAAATATCTATTCAGGGGTTGCAAATATTCAAGGGCTACAAATATCGATTAAGGGCCTGCAAATATCAGCGCTCGATAAAAATCACAAAAATATGAAGCAGCGGTCTGGATGTAAGTGTTTCCCAAATTGTCAAAATGAAGCTCCAATCAACGCTTATGTCACAAATATACTCTTGTAGATCCTGGTGGCACGCAATCAGAGCAGGGATCCCCATCGCCTCCCCCGTAAAAGTACATTTCATAACATCCATGTACAAAAAGACCCCCTTGAAAATTTACTCTGAGGGGGTATTTTTATGCATGGATGTTATAAATTGTAAACTTTAGTGGAGGTTTTTGTAATTTCAAAAGCAAGAGGGGTGCAACCTATATTTACGGTAACTCTCAAGGGAAGTATTGGTAATTATTATTCCTATATATATACTAAGAAATAAAAAGAGTCATATTCAATATAATAACATGCAAGATAATTCCACAACATTCTATTATCTCTAACTCATATATGTAATAGAACAAGGCATACACAACATTATAATAACGATTAAAGAGTAACAGATAAGTATAAAATAATAAGCACAAAAATAATATCAAAACATGTTATAAGCAACATAAGAGCAAAATACAGATTATAATTCATAAATCATAAACATCATAGGAACAATTAACATGAATTGTTCATGTTACAGAGCAAGTATACTTAAATATTCAAATATATAGGTAACCAGTAATTAACAAGTAAAGAAATGCTAAGCAATAGAAATTGTGATTGCAACTATAAGGGGTAAGGTAACAACTAACATAAATTGTTCTACCTGTAGAAATAACTCCAAGCACAGGTTTTGCAGGTGGAAGAAGAAAGTAGGAAGAACAACACTGGGAAGAAGATCAATAGTGCTTTCTTAACAACTTGCCAAGGAGAATATATCTCCCAGCGATTCAGCAGCAGGATAATAAAAATAAAGAAGGCACACATATCAATAAACAAAGTCAAAAGATAAAAGAAAGGGGAGGGACCCGTGACTAGATTAGTTAGGGGATTATATATCAATACATATATATATATGTGTGTGTGTGTGTGTGTGTGTAATGCACAATATACATATTGATATATATTCTAACACCCCCCCCCCCCCTCTTAATCTAGGTCATCGGGTTTCTCAATTTCTTCTCCTTCTTTTCCGACGACGCCGAGCTCTGTTCGAAATTTTAAGAACTTCTCTACTGGAAGAGCTTTGGTCATTCCATCGGCAATTTGTTCTTGGGTGCTACAATATTTTACTTCGATCTTCTTTTCTTCAAGCAATTCTCTCACAAAGTGATGACGGATCTGGATGTGTTTAGTCTGGTTGTGAAATACTTGATTCTTACTAATGGAGATAGCAGAGGTGCTATCAACCATTAATGTGGTGATTTTCTTTTCTCATCCCTTCATTTCTCCAAGAAGATTGTTGAGCCAAACCGCTTCCTTCGCGGCTTCTCCCACGGCCACATATTCTGCCTCCGCAGAGGAAAGGACAACGCTCTTCTGTTTTCTTGAATTCCAGGAGATGGACATTCCTCCTAATTGAAAAACAAAGTCACTGGTGCTCTTTCTGTCATCACTGGATCCGGCCCAATCACTGTCTGAATACCCGATTAAGTTTTCTTCTTCTTCATTCCTCTTAAACAGAATACCGTAGTCTCTAGTCCCTTGCAGGTAGCGTAATAATCATTTTTCTGCTCTCATATGGGTCGTGCTAGGATTACTTGAGTATCTTGAAACAATGCCACCGCGTACTCGATATCGGGCCTGCTGTTTGTAAGGTAGATAAGGGGGCCAACGATACTACGATATTTTTCTATCCACCTTCTCATCCCAATCTTCTATTTGCAATTTGTCTCCCATTGCCATTGTAGTTGCGGCAGGCTTACACTCTTCCATGTTACACTTTTTCAAAAGTTCACAGGTGTATTTTTGTTGGTGTAGAAATATAGATCTAAGTGTTTGATCAATTTGCAATCCGAGAAAGTATTTCATAGATCCAAGATCACACATTTCGAATTCTCGCTTCATAGTGGATTTGAACTCTTCAATGAGTTGAAGATTTGATCCAGTCACAAGTAAATCATCTACATAGATGAGGACTATCACAAGACTGCCGTCAACATAATGTTTGATGTATAAGGCAGCCTCAAATGGACTTCTTTCATCTTTGCACTGCCTTAGATAAGAATCAATGCACTCATTCCAAGCTCTGGGGGCCTGTCTCAAACCGTAGAGTGCCTTTCTCAATTTGTATACTCTATCCTCTTGTCCCTTCTTAGCATATCCTTCAGGCTGTTGAACATATACCTCTTCATGTAGTTCTCCATTCAGGAACGCCGACTTCACATCTAACTGGTGGAT
Source organism: Platanthera zijinensis (assembly GCA_039513925.1). Taxonomy (NCBI): domain Eukaryota; kingdom Viridiplantae; phylum Streptophyta; class Magnoliopsida; order Asparagales; family Orchidaceae; genus Platanthera; species Platanthera zijinensis. The sequence continues at coordinate 276,942,678 of CM077078.1, read as the reverse complement.
TTGAAGTTTGTCTTGGGTTGCAAAGGCTATCAGTAGACGAATATTTTCCATTCGGACCACAGGAGCAAATGTTTCTGAAAAATCCCTTCAGGGCTTTTGGGTGTAACCTTTAGCAACAAGTCTGGCCTTATGCTTTTATATTTATCCTTTATCATTGAGTTTCAATTTATAGATCCATTTGACCACAATAACTTGTTGATTATGGAGTCGAGGTACTAGCTCCCAGGTGTTGTTTTTTTTCGATCATATTGATTTCAGCATCCATGACATCAATCCATTGGTGTTGTGAGATGGCTTCAGAGAATGTGGTGGGTTCTTTGCACATGAATGCTACATTGCATGTTGCATAAATATCATTTAGTGATCAAAATCTTTTAGGCGATGAGGACTCATACCTGGTGTGGTCTGAGCCATCTAAGGATCCTTGGGGAGATGATGAGTCATACATAATGCCTTCTGATTTGTCAGTGAGAGTTTGGGGATTGGGCGGTTGTGCAGAAACATGAAAAGAATGATCATTCACAGCATCCTCCTCTAAAATTCCAAATAACAAAGGACTCTGATCCTCAATCTTCCCCCAGTCCAAGCAGTTGTTCTCATTAAATATAATGTCTCTGTTGATAACAAGCTTCTTAGTTGCTGGGTTAAACAGGCGATAACCCATTGATTCCTTGTTGTTACCAACAAATATTAGTTTTTCTCCCTTTGCTTCGAGTTTATCTCTGTTGACATTCGGTGGAAGAGCATAAGCAATGCTCCCAAAGGTTTTGAGGTGTTGTAAATTTGGCTATCTCTTGTGCCACATTTCATATGGAGTTGATTTTGTGAGAGCACAGGTAGGTGCTCTGTTCAGCACAAAAACGGCAATACTTATGACTTCCCCCCAAAATTCCTTAGGTAGCCTTTTATGTTGGAGCATACATCTCCCCATTTCTACCACTGTTCTGTTTCTTCTCTCAACCACCCCATTCTGTTGGGGACACTGTGGAACGGTTAGCTGGCGCTTGATCCCGTTCTGCTCACAAAAGGAGTGGAATTCTTTACTAGTGAACTCCCCACCCCTGTCAGTTCTAAGTTCTGTAATCCTGTAATTTATCTCCTTTTCTATCATGCACTTGTATTGTTTGAAGGTGTGGAACACATCAGATTTGAAGGTGAGGAAATACACCCACATCATACGGGTATAATCATCCACAATCAGTAAGTAGTAGAGATTACCTGACCAAGTTGGGGTTGAAGCAGGACCCCAGATGTCCATATGAATTAGCTCAAGAGATTTTGTCGCCCTCCATGTGTTGTAGGTTGGAAAAGGTGACTTGTGAACTTTGTTAAGTGCACATACTTCACAGACTTTGTTGTTGGTTATACAACATTGCATTCCAGTTAACAAGTGTTGGAGTTTTTGCAAATCAGTATAGTTCAGATGTCCACAACGGTGATGCCAAAGATCTGAAGCTTCAATGCTCCTGGCAGCATGAGCTTGATAGTTATAAAATGGATTTTCTCTTCCTGCTTCCATAGACAGTGGGAAAATTTTATCCTGTGACATCTTCTCTATGGCAATAAACCTTTTTGTCTTACTTTCTTCTATGCAGCATCTTTCTCCTTCAAAAGCCAGTTTGTATCCATTCTTTATCAGTTGCCCTACACTCAGCAAGTTCTGAGTCAAATCAGGTACACATTGAACATCGTGGATATGGCTAACTGTTTCATTCCTTAGCTTAACAACAACGATTCCTCTTCCTTCTATAACTTTTGTGTTACCATCACCCATAATTACTTCAACTTTGGTTGTTTCATTGAGATGTATAAATGTGTCTTTATTGTTGCACATGTGATTTGAGCATCCACTATCGAGGAACCACACACTGTTGTCAGGAGTTTCGGCTTTAAGACATGAAAGGAAAAGCGATTCTGGGGTAGAGGTAAAGTTTACCTCCTCTTTTGATCGAGGCTCTTTATACCAACAATCTCTCTGTAAGTGCATATGTCTCTTACATTTCTTACATCTTGAATAACAATCCCTGGTGTGATGCGTATTCTTGTTGCAAAGTTTACAGTAGGGAATAACTTCTTTTTCTTCACCTCCTCTCTCTCTTGAGCCTTGTGTTGGAACCCTTGTTTGGATTTGGGCTAGGTCCACTCTTAAGTTGTTGACCCACATGTATAGCCAGGGTCAAGGTCTAGGTCTAAGTCAGTCTCTATAGGTCCGACTTCTCAAGACCGGCATTGGATTTCTCTCAAGAACTCGGACTTAGAAGAAATCTGTGAAATACATATCAGTTTGACTTTCGTCGAACTCAGCTCGACGATCGTCGATCTCCGATCGACGATCTCTGAGTTTTGTCTCTGAACTGAGCTCGACGATCTACAAACTCAGGTCGACGATTCCATATTTGTTCACAGTATTCTCAGATCGAAGATAGTTGATCTCAGCTCGACGATCTCCCAGCTCAGATCAACGATTATTTTTTGTGTTCGACTACTTATATTCAGCAGCTATCTTGAAGATTTAATTCCTATTTTATTCTATTTTTGTCAAATAATCTCTGGTAGTTAATGCTGATATTCTCAAGACATATAGCCGTTTTGCAGCATTAACTATGGTATTCACAGAATTATTATTTTGACTTATTTTCCAAGACAGTTGGGGAGACAATTAATTGCCAGAATTTGTAGCCGTTTCTCTCCTCGATTTCTGCAGTAATTTAAGGAATGTATTTGAAATTCAAAAGAGACAGTCTTTATTCTATTCTTCAAAGACATAAAGGACAACAGATATTCAGACTGATAAACATACAGAGAAACACACAGAGAAAACTCTCCGGCTATAAAAAAAGTTCTCTTGCTGATTTCACACAGCTCTCAGAATTTTCATTGCTTTCAGGAAACAGAAGAAGAACAACAAACCTCTATCTTGAGTCTTCTTCAGTTTTCATCTTCAGGAATCTACAGAGACAGATAATCAATATCAATCTACAGATTCTAAAGAGCAAGAACATCAGTCCTCTGAAGACCTACACCCTGGACAAAACTCCCTTCTTCCTGAACCTACTCAATATCTCAGGGGGAGCTTTGACATCATCAAAATCCACTTAGTCTTCTCATTTGCTTTGAGAAAGAGAAGACGACCATCACCTTTTCTTTATCAGGTGCCCTATCACCTTTTCTGAAGACCTACACCAGCACCTGATCAAAAACCTATTGGGTTTTAGGCACCTGATCAAAAACCTGAAGGGTCTCTAGATCTACCTGAAGCAGATCTTGTGGTGATAGGGCACCTGATCAAAAACCTGATTGGTGATAGGGCACCTGATCAAAAACCTAAGTGGATTCCTACCAGGGTGGTAGAAGAGTGGATGTACCCAGATTTGAGGAACCACTATAATTTTCTTGTGTCGTCTGGTTGCTCATCTTTCTTTATTTCTACTGTGCTATGATTGCTTGTGTTTTTACTTCTCTTATACTTATAAGTAACACTTATCTTAATTTCGCTATAAAAATTTATTAAAATTTTTTAATACTCTATTCACCCCCCCCCCTCTAGAGTAAATCAGATCTATCCCCTCATTTTCACCTTGACTCGATGATGAAAAAACAGACTTTGTTGAGTTAAGAAGCATCTTACTCTGGAAAGCCTGTTCTAGAGCAGGCTCCTTCTTCTTCTTCATGCGGGCTTCATACCCCAATAGCAAACTCATGAGATCACTGACAGACATTTTAGAAATATTTCTCTCTTCCTCAATGGCAGCGACAACACGTTCAAAGTTTGGGGACAGGCTATAGAGGATTTTAGATACAACTCGCTTCTCTAGCAAATCGTCGTCATAGGTTCTAATTTGATTCATTAGAACAATTGTCTTGGATATATATTTTTGAATGCTATCTCCTTCTTTCATATTCAGGTTGTCGAACTCACGCCAGAGTTGAGTTAATCTCATCGATATCACCCTTTCATTTCCTCTGTATTCTGTTTTCAAAATTTCCCAGGCATCCTTTGAGGTTTCTGCATCTATGATGAGTGGTAGGATCGACCTTCCAACACCCTGCTGGATACAGAGGATAGCTTTTGCATGCTTCTTCTGATTTTCCAGAAATGTTTGGAGCTCACCTTGCTCACTCGTCACCATTGTAGATTCCTTTGTAAAAATTGGGTATCCGTCTTGAACCAGATCCCATAAACCTTGAGAGATGAAGTATATCTTCATCTGTTTGTTCCAGTAATCGTAGGCATCTCCTTCGAATATTAGAATACCCGTGGAAGTGTACAAAAAAGTCTGATTGCTCGAGGAGGAGGCCATATGATGAGGACCAATCGAAGAGTAAAGGAAAAAACGATTCACGATACTACACAGATCTACGGATGGCTTGAGCCGATCCCTCTGATACCAAATGTAGAAATAACTCCAAGCACAGGTTTTGCAGGTGGAAGAAGAAAGTAGGAAGAACAACCATGGGAAGAAGATCAATAGTGCTTTCTTAACAACTTGCCAAGGAGAATATATCTCCCAGCAATTCAGCAGCAGGATAATAAAAATAAAGAAGGCACACATATCAATAATGACTAGATTAGTTAGGGGATTATATATCAATATATATGTGTGTGTGTAACGCACAATATACATATTGATATATATTCTAACACTACCAAGTAATGCTAGAACATATGCATTTAACCTAAAACTAATTTGTTGTAGGTGGGAGGGCCAAGGTTCTATATTAAGTGCACAAAGCCATATGAGTTTCATGACTAGGAATTATAATATCAACATGCCCCACTCAAGTTTTATCTATATATATCTTTATTATATAAAGTAATATAGATATCTTGGAAGCACACCAAACTTTCAATTATAGCCATTGGATCTTCTCAAAAAATATTATCATCCGTTGGAAAGAGTAGGAGAGAGGGGGAATAGAGACAAGAGAGAGAGAAGAGAAAGAGGGGGAAATGGAAGAAGAAAGAGAGGGAGGAAGGGAGAGGAAGAGAGACAGGAAGAGAAATTAAATTTTTACGTTAAAACGTACAAAATGTGTGTGTGTGTGTGTGTGTGGTTTGTTGAGAACAGCACACTCTGATACCACTTTACAATGAATGCATCCAACTCCAAACCAACTAGCTGCAGATGGAAGGGCCAGGTTCCTGTCACATGCGCAAAGCTACATAAGTTTCCCGGTTTAAGATTGTGTTCACAGTAAGTATCATCTTTACTTATTAATAAGGGAAAAGCACACCCCAACATCAGAGCATTCACAATTGTTGGATTAAGATCAATCGGTGGTACTAAATCAACTTAAAACAACAAACCCTTCTCCCTCCATGATAACTCCATGAAAACCTTCTCACGTTGGACTCCATTTCACATAATGCTCTGCTAGGTCAGCGAAATTTTGCAGGCGACTTTATTACTCACTGAAGGCAATGGCGGCTACTAGCTACCCTCTCTATCCATCTTTCTCTCGAGCGAAAGATGCTTGTTGAGTATAAAAAGACAACACGACGTGATCCCAAGTTACTTTGGTATATTTTTATCTAACAAATATTTCCGTCCTCTCTGGTGATCGGTGCTCCTCCAAAGATGACCATAATGGAATAATGTAAGTGGGTAGAATCCCAAGCGACAACAGTCCCCACTGATGATACACGAGCATCCCTTTTTTCTTGAAAAAATTTCATCAAAGCACTTACATCTCATCTATTTATTTCATTCTTCTAGGCATCAAAAACATCTGACCTGCTGCACTGGGTATTTTTATCCGGTTCTATCAAGGTATAATGATAAACTTTTGCTTGAATATAGTTTATAAGCATTAAGTATGATTTCATGACATGTAAAAGCTCAGATTTCAGATTACAACAATGTGAAGACTGATTCCAAATCTGCTTTCGATTTTAGCAGTCATTATATCATATCAATTACTTCATTAGGTAAAAGTATTCTAAAATTTTCAATTTTCAGGATAAGATTATTGATGAGTTCTAACCTGAGGGATTAGTTGATTTAGAACTAATAACAACGAAAGTGGAAGTGTATGGAAGAATAAAGACCACATGGTTCAAAGTTTCCATCCTAAATGCATTTGTATTAGCTTTTCCATCTAACAAATATTTTGATCAATCTTTACTCCCCACAAATCTGGCATAGAGGGCTGAAGACAACCAAAGTGTTATCGCTGCTGGAGGTACTATCATAATAGCCGAAGTGCTGAAAATAATCATCAAGCCTCAAAGATTCAAAATACAATCCACTCCCTTAAGCCAAAACAACCAGAGACAAGGGGTAAACACATCAATAAAATGAAATGCTGAATTTAAATAGTAAATGAAGGAGTTAAAGAGAGAATCAGTTTCCTTGTTAATCACGGATGCTCGTCAGGCACGTCGGACCCTTTTGAGCCTTATGTCTTGAGTAAAACCCCCATGTATGCATGTTCTCTCTCCTTCTGTTGGGTCATGCTCCTCCTCCACATCAATACCCATGCTTAGAAAATGTCTCGTTCACAAGGGAAAAGTCTCAAGATCTAGCCATGTAAGCATCAAACAGCGGTCAATGTTTCCGCGTGGCCAGAACTTGGTCCATGGTGCTTTCCTCTCAAAGCTCAAATCAACAGTCGAGGATGGAGGCTGATGCAACTTATCTCACATGAAATTTGGGTTAACTAAAGAACTCTAATTTACCTCATTAACAATAAATCTTTAAAGGTTAACAAGTTCTCTCCTATCAAATTTTGTCACTTAAACCTAAGCCAATTGTTTTATTGTTTTCTTTATAATCTTAAAATGTCCATCCATAATTATTATTTTGTGTTGTGTGATCAAACTCTCCTCCGAAATTACCTTATAAACTTTCAAGTAGCTTTCTTTTTCCTTCTAAGCAAACTTTTTACTCATTAAAGAATATGAACAAGCTAACTGCAAGCATATATATAACTACTAAAACTTCCCCTGAAAGTTGGCATAATTACAGGTTACACCCCTCTTCTGAAATTACAAAAACTTTGCCTGAAGTTTGCATTTCATAACATCCATGCACAAAAAATACCCCCTCAGAGAAATTTCCAGGGAGGTTTTCTTGTGCATGGATGTTATGAAATGTACTCTTATAGGGGAGGTCTTTGTAAATTCAAAAGTAAGAGAGGGGAGGTCTTTGTAAATTCAAAAGTAAGAGAGGGGAGGTCCTGGTAAATGCCCAATCTATTTATCTATCAATCAATATATATATGTATATATATAACAACAACTGGTATCAGAGGGAGATTTCGCGCAGCCAGGTTGCGCGCACTTTTGATACACAGTCATAGAGTTTATAGGTTTTCTATTATGTCTAGGTGTCACAATTATTCCCCTCCTCGATTTAGAGATCTCGAGCTCACTTGCACCCGCTCTCACAGAACCCCGCTGTTGAAGCCAAAAATAACCTCAACAAATGTTCACGAACCAAAATGCAGTCAATGCCTACTTCTCTCGAACCTCGACCCCTGACTGGCTGCTAAGGCCCTAACACAGACCCAAAGCCTCAGCTGGGAGGTCCCCCCACACACCCGGAAGATCTCTGAGAGCTTCCCCTCCAAAGCCAAATGCTGGGCTGGGAGCTCCTCAGAAGGCACTAGAGTTGGAGGAAAAAATGATAAGCCTTTCCTTCCAAAGAGCCCCTATGGGTCTTTTTATAGTCTTCCTTTGACCTGAAAATACTGAAATACCCCTGAGGGGTCTGCCAATAGCCAAATCCCGCTGTCATTCCAAGGGCATTTGGGTAATTTTACCTCGGGATAATATACGTTATAAACTAATCCCCTTTACGAGCGTCGGGCCCTACCACGTAGGCCCACTTGGCGAGAACCCTGGCCGAGAAGGCTCTCGCTGGACCCCCACCCGGGCCAACCTTGGCGAGACCCCTTGCCAGGGAGGTTCGCGCTCTTCACGGTCTTTAAACTATCGCGACCGAAGGCCTACCTGGGGCCTTCTCGCTCTCCCTGGGCGGGAGCCAGCCCTAAGGCGGAAGCTTCCGTGGTCAGGCCCTCTGCTTCGGTCGGTCGACGATCTCTCCTGCCGCGAGATCGACTATCTGCCCTGGTCGGTCGACGATCTCTCCTGCCGCGAGGTCGACGATCTGCCCTGGTCGGTCGACGATCTCTCCTGCCGCGAGATCGACTATCTGCCCTGGTCGGTCGACGATCTCTCCTGCCGCGAGGTCGACTATCTGCCCTGGTTGGTCGACGATCTCTCCTGCCGCGAGGTCGACTATCTGCCCTGGTTTCCTCAGCTTTCGCCTGCCCTTGGCGAGAGCTCCTACAGGGCGAGAACTCCACAAGTATGCCTTAGGGTTAACCCGAGGTTAGCCTGAGACTAACCCAATCCTGACCATTGAAGCCTTTGGGTCCCTCCCAGCGAATATGGGGTTGTACACAATCCCCGCTCTTTTCGAGCTAGCCCTGCGCTCGACAAGACAAGCCCAACCCCCGAAATATTCGCTGGACACGTGCCAACTAACCAGGGGAATCTTTTGGTGGGTCCTACTGCGGCTATAAATATGCACCAATAGGCGACCATATGCCTCGCCCTTGAAATACTGTTTTTACGACTGAGCTCTCGCGCCTTGGGACCTTTGCGCGAGCTTACCATGCATCCCAAACGTGCTGCCAAACCGCTTCCGCAAGACCTCCAAGACCGATTAGCCGCTGCCCAAGCGCGGGCCTTGCCTAACTGTGCGGCGGTGGCTCCATGGTTAGCGAAAAAGACTTCAACCGCCGGGCCTTCGGAGCCGAAGAAGAAGGAAAAGAAAAGGGCGAAGGCGGTCCGGCGGGACCTTTCTCGCGAGAACAGGGATCCTCCTTCCCCCACTCCCAATCCTGCGGGAGATCCTTCCCCACAGAAGGTAAGCCTTTCGCCCGTGTCTACCGAACTAACTGTGCATTAGATTCGATGATTAAAGTATGCTTTCGCAGGGGTCCGCTCCCAACAATGACGCCGAAATTCCGCCCAGCTCTTCGAACCCGCCCGCTCATTCACCCAAGGACCAAACGCGAGTCTCGGAGAGGATTCCTCCGGCCGAAACCGGAACGATAGGTACATTTTCCCTTGTCAATATTTCAACCCGACCCTTTCTTTTCTGAACCGTCTTCTCGCAGTGCCAGCTCCCGCCGACCCGGGTCTAACCACCCGGGAAGATGAAGCGAGAACCGTCGAAGTGCCTCCCGCGGTGGCCAATCCTATCCTGCAGGCGGGAGGGGCGGCTTCTGAACCTTCCGCTACTCTCAAGGATGCTGATCGTCCCTTGAGAGAAGACAACTCCCCTCATGCTTCCGGCCAGGCCGGGATCATCGTGCGCGAGCCCTTCCGCCCGGGGCTGGGCAAGCCTCTTCACCTCCTTTATGGAACCAACGGAGGGGCCGGGCCTTCTCGTCCAACTTTGGTTGACGGTTCTCGCCCAGCCACAGGTATGCGAAAACTTTTCTGGACTGTTGATTGTCATGCCTTGACCGAAATTCTCGTGTGTTTCTTCCGCAGGTGATCCTGGCTTGCGGTCGGGAGTCAACGAGGAAGGAGAAGAAGAGGAAGAAGAAGACGAGGAAGAAGAGGATGAAGAGTCCCCTCTCCCTTCGTCTGGCGAGATAGAGGAAACCCTGAACAGTGCTGGGAGCGCGAAGGGGAGACAGAGGAAGATCTCGGTCATCCTGGCCAAGCTTATCCGGCGAGACCGTGCCCATACTGCCGCGGCGAAAGCATTCCGCGAATCTGTGGAGCAAAGGCTGGAGGCTCTGGAGCGGGATTTCTTCTTGGGCGAGACTGATTGCCCGCGTGGGCCTTCCGCCGAGTCTTCGCCAGGGAGGTGCATCTCGCAGATCCGGGATTACGCCAGGCGGATCAACCTTGGGTGTACCACGCTATCGTCTTACTTCAACCCGTTGGCGCCCCCAAGAACTAGGCGGCGAGAACGGGGATGATGGAGCTGGAAGCCCTACTAGCCTTCACGCTCTGAATCTCAATGTATCTTTTTTTTTCTTTTTTTCAATGTATCTGTAATAAACATTATTACCAATTAAGTTTTATCCAGCTTGCGCTAGCGAGAATCCCGCTTCTACTCATGTCTCTCTTTTCCTTTTTCTTTTTATCGCTCTGCGAGGCTTTTTAATTAAGATGCTTACACCAATCTAGGATGCTTGCGCCGATCTAGGAGGTTTGTGTTAACCTAGGAGGCTTGCGCCGATCTAGGAGGCTTGCGCCAATCTAGGAGGCTTGCGCCAACCCAGGTAGTCGCGTCGAAACCCGAAGCGACCGTTGACCGCTGTCATCCCGAGGGGGAGAACCGAGGCGCCGTTAGCCCGGATTCTGACAGCTGTACTCCGCTGTCACTTTCTCTCTCTGCCGGATGAACTCATGATGATTACGATTCCCTATAAATAGAGAAGTCTACCAACCGCATTTACTTCTTCGATCCGGAACCTCAGCCTTCCCTCCGTGCTCTCGCGTTCCTGCTTCCGCTTCGACCCCCCTCCAGCTCTCGCTCTTACTCACGAACCAGCCATGCCTGGCGAGAACAAGGGTCGCGCCCATTGCGCGGAAGCCTTCCAGAAACACCTCTTCCCTTCTTGCAAGCTCACCCTAGACGAGTACAACGCGATCGTCGACCGCTACGTTCCCGCCGGCTTCTCGGCGCGGAACCCGGGGAATCACGATAGGGTGAATACTCCCGGGGCGGGAGAGCTTGCCATCCCCCTCGAGCATTTCGAGGTGGGCTTCCGCCTCCCCCTTTGGCCGGAGGTTCGGCTAGCTCTCCGCTATTATGGGGTGGTTCCCGCCCAGCTAAACCCGAACTCAGTCGCGATACTTATAGCATTCATATGCTATATGCGATCCGAGAGGATCGAGTTTAGTCTGCCCATCTTCCGGAAGCTATTCAACTTCCGTGCCAAGGGGGGGGGGGTAGTTTTCTTCTCTGGGCAACAGCTCGAGGTTACCGGTCTCGCCAACAAGCACCACCACTGGGGCGAGAAGTTCGTTTATGTCAGCGGGGACTTCGGCAACGTCCCGCTTCAGCCCGTCCAGTATGAGGACGCTGCCTACAAGCCGCCTGCTCTGGGATCGCGCGAGAGCGCAATCCTGGAATTCTTCGGGACCAAGGAGTTCGACGTCCCCTATCTTCGGCGGGACGTCGACTCCCTCCCACTTGTTCACTCGGGCGAAGGTACGGTCTCGCCTCAGATTCCCTTTTTTATCAAAGATTTTCTTGCGCTGAAGTGCTAAAGCGTTTTAACTTTGCAGGAGAGCGGGAGGTCCTCTGCGCCAACCCTTCGCTGAAGGCCGGGGTGTCGAGGGTCTGGCAGCGAGAGGCTCCCTTGCGCTCGCGGAAGCTAGCGCCAGCGCCTGCCGAGAAGATCCAGCCCCTCCCTTGCCGCCACCGGCCAAGAAGCGGAAGGTCACCCTTCCTCCTCTCCGAACGCTGAAGAGGCCGAAACCCTCTGCCCATGAGAAGGGGAAAGCCCCGGCCGTCCCGCCTGTCCAACCTCCTCCAGAGGGCAGGTCCTTTGAAGCGATCCTTCAGAGGGCCAGCGAGATGGATGCCGCCGCCAAGAGCCGTGCCGAGGCTTCTACCGGGAACCCCTCGGCCGCGAGCGAGGCTGGGGGAGAAGTGGTCGCCGCCGAAACCTCCGCCAGCGTCCCGCCCCAGGAGGTGCCGAGAGGGCACCGGAACTTTGGTTTCGGCGTTAGGTACGCCGACTCGGAGGGGAAGCCTCAGATGGAATGGGACCCTGAGTCAAACTCGATCAGGGTTTCGACCCTCCTTCCCAGATGGGCGGAGGGGGAAAATGTGACCGGCGAGGCCTTCTCGCTTGGGTATGGTCTCTACAGCCGGGCGGATGCCGGCGTGTTTGACCAGATGTCCACCCGCCTCCTAGCCTTCGACGCCACCCGGGCCATATTGCGCGCGTTCGAGCTTACGCATATGTGTGCGCGTCGAGGCATCACCATTGACAAGAACTTCACCGATATGCGCAAGGCGAGGGAGGACGCGATGGCTCGCGCGCACGCCGCGGAAGAAGAACTCGCGAGAGCTCAACAGGAGCTCGCGGATGCTCGGCTGGCGCTGTCTCTGCGCCCCGCGACCGAGGTAGGCGAGATCCTCCTGAACCCTTGCCCCCGTTTCCCCGAAGTTACTACTGTGTAATGTGTCTAGACTGAATTCTTTTAATCCTTTTGCAGGATTCTGCCCAAGTCCGGGAGCTTCGCGCAGAGCTGGCCAACGCGCGCTGCGAGAGCGTCCTCCTGAGGGAACAGCTCCGCGCAGAGCTGGCGAAGGTCCCGCCTCCGGAGCTAGATGCGAGGCTGCGGAGTCGTTACCTCTCGGAGTATGACGTGGACAAGCTGCTTCAAGCCAACGCTCAGGCGACCGTCAAGCTGACGCTCGAGACGCTGCGAGACGTCGAGCTGCTCCGGGAGGACGGCGCGACCATCGACGCTCGCCAACTTCTCCCTTGGCTTTACGATCCAGTTCCCAAGCCCCCGGGCGCGCCGGACTCGCCTCTCTCAGACGTCCCGAGGTCTTCTACCGCCGTTGGCGAGACATCCGAAGAGGGCTCTGGCGATGACTCAAGCGAGAGCACCAGTGGGGATTACAGCGCGTCCCCTTAAGGTGTCTTTTATTTTGAATACCCTTTTGTAATGAGCGAGAAGCTCCTCACTTCTGTAATTAACTTTATATAAAGTAATGTTTCATTTTTCACTGTCATTGTGTGTTTTAAACGTATATTACTCTGCCGAACGGCTTCCGCGCGAGCTCCCGCCGAGACCCCTAGTCTCTTTAGGGTGACCTTCCTTAGATATCAGTTAGGCGGGAACCTCGCGCCGTTGATTAAGTCGTCCTGCCCAGGTCCGCCGGGAGCCTCCTTTTGCGAGAACCCCCCCTTTAACCGAGACCTTTACTGGCCGCGACCTTTGAGCCGAGACCCTTACTGGCCGAGACCTTTGGGGCGAGACCCTTACTGGCCGAGACCTTTGGGGCGAGACCCTTACTGGCCGAGACCTTTAGGGCCTTGCCTTCAGTCTAGGTCCGGGCTCTACCCACGTATTTTTCCAACCAATCAAACCCCTACCCCGCCGGCGAGCCGTCGGACCTGCTAGCTTATTGAGAGCCTGCGCAACGGGTCTACCCGGGGCCGAGTCGAGTTCGTTGTAATGTAGAAGTGGCCAAGAACAAAGTATCGCAAGAGCCAACCTATTCCCCGCAGGCGAGCCTTCGGACCTGCCAGCTTGATGAGAGCCTGCGCAGCGGGTCTACCTGGGGACGAGCCGAGCTCGGGGTGTCGTAGAAGTGGCTAAGAACAAAGTATCGCAGGAGCCAACCTTTCCCCCACAGGCGAGCCTTCGGACCTGCCAGCTAGATGAGAGCCTGCGCAGCGGGTCTACCTGGGGCCGAGCCGAGCTCGGGGTGTCGTAGAAGTGGCTAAGAACAAAGTATCGCCGGAGCCAACCTTTCCCCCACAGGCGAGCCTTCGGACCTGCCAGCTAGATGAGAGCCTGCGCAGCGGGTCTACCTGGGGCCGAGCCGAACTCGGGGTGTCGTAGAAGTGGCTAAGAACAAAGTATCGCGGGAGCCAACCTTTCCCCCACAGGCGAGCCTTCGGACCTGCCAGCTAGATGAGAGCCTGCGCAGCGGGTCTACCTGGGGCCGAGCCGAGCTCGGGGTGTTGATGAAGATAACCAAACCTCTCCCCCACAGGCGAGCCTTCGGACCTGCCAGCTAGATGAGAGCCTGCGCAGCGGGTCTACCTGGGGCCGAGCCGAGCTCGGGGTGTTGATGAAGATAACCAAACCTCTCCCCCACAGGCGAGCCTTCGGACCTGCCAGCTAGATGAGAGCCTGCGCAGCGGGTCTACCTGGGGCCGAGCCGAGCTCGGGGTGTTGATGAAGATAACCAAACCTCTCCCCCACAGGCGAGCCTTCGGACCTGCCAGCTAGATGAGAGCCTGCGCAGCGGGTCTACCTGGGGCCGAGCCGAGCTCGGGGTGTTGATGAAGATAACCAAACCTCTCCCCCACAGGCGAGCCTTCGGACCTGCCAGCTAGATGAGAGCCTGCGCAGCGGGTCTACCTGGGGCCGAGCCGAGCTCGGGGTGTTGATGAAGATAACCAAACCTCTCCCCCACAGGCGAGCCTTCGGACCCGCCAGCTAGATGAGAGCCTGCGCAGCGGGTCTACCTGGGGCCGAGCCGAGCTCGGGGTGTTGATGAAGGTTCCTTCAACCAGGCCTATTCTATCACTGAGACGAGGAGTCATAGTCAGTTAAAACAAAACGTAAAGATAGCACACTCAGCGATAGTCAACATTCCGAAATAACTTATTGAAAATGCAATAGTTGTTTACAACATTACAATCCTTATTTCCCTCTTACGGGTAGAAGCGCTTCAGGTCATCACCATTCCAGGTGTGACTCAAGGTCCTTCCCTCCGCATCCTGGAGATAATAGCCTCCGTTAACCAGAGCCTTCTCTACTATGTAAGGCCCTTCCCAGCTAGGGTTGAGCTTACCAACCGCGGCCGACCTTCCCGCAGCGTCGACCTTTTTCAGTACTAGATCCCCCTCGGCGAATTGCTTGACTCTGATGTGCTTATCGAAGTACCGGGCCATTCGCCGTTTTATTTCTTCTTGCCTGATGGCGGCAACATCCCGCAGCTCTTCCACCATATCTAATGAGAGGCGCAACCCTTCCTCATTCTCCACCCTCCAAGCTTCGCTTCCCTCAGCTGCGGCCGCGACCCTTGGGGACCGAACCTCGAACTCCACCGGGAGGACAGCCTCACACCCGTGAGAGAGCTTGAAGGGGGTCTCTCCCGTGGCCGTGTTCGGAGTTGTTCGCAAGGCCCACAGGACGGAAGGGAGCTGTTCCACCCAGCTGCCCTTCAGGTTCTCCACCTTCTTTTTGAGCAAGCTGACAATGACTTTGTTTGCCGCCTCCACCTGGCCATTGCTCCGTGGATGATGGACAGAGGCGAACCTGAGGTCAATTCCCAATTGGGTGCAGAAACTAATGAATTCTTCGCTGGCAAACTGAGGACCGTTGTCCGTCACTATCGCTTGGGGCAATCCGTGCCTGCAAATGATTTCCCCCCAAACGAAGTTTCTGATGACCTGGGAGGTTACCTTGGCTAACGGCTTGATCTCCAGCCATTTGGAGAAGTAATCAATCATAACTAGGAGGAACCTCCTCTGCCCGCTAGCTGGAGGAAAGGGTCCAACCAGATCCATTCCCCAAATGGCGAAGGGCCATGGCGCCGTGATGCTTCGAAGCCTTTGGGCGGGCAAGAGCTGGAGAGGAGCGTGTACTTGGCACTTCTGACACCTCCTTGCGAATTCAGCTGTATCCTTCCTTAAGGTCCGCCAGAAATATCCCTGCCTTACCACCCTTGCTTCCAATGTCCTTCCCCCTGAATGACTGCCGCATTCTCCAGAATGCACCTCTTCCAGGATCCTCGGGACTTCCTCCTCGGTTACGCATCTCGCGAGGAGCCCTGACAGCATCTTCTGATGCAAGCTCCCCTCCAGCATCAGGTAATGAGCCGCCTTGTGCCTAAAGCTCTTTGCATCCTTGACTTCTTCCGACAGTTCTCCCGTGGTCAGGAAAGTCACCAACGGATCCACCCATGAGGACCGCCGATTCACTTCCATCAACTCCCCCTCTTCAATGGCTGGTCGGAACAGTTCGGTTAGGGTACCTCCTCCCCGAGGCCCGAACTTCGCTAGTCGATCAGCTGCCACGCTTTCCTCCCTGGGGACATGTTGAATAGAGAATGAACGAAAATCCCCAATGAGGGCTCTTACCTTAGATAGATACCTCGCGAGAGTCGGCTCCCGGGCCTCAAACTCGCCTCGGATCTGTGATGCTACCACCATTGAGTCAGTGAAGGCCTCCACATCCTGGATTTCCAGCTCCTTTGCCAAGCGAAGGCCAGCGATCACAGCCTCATACTCTGCTTGGTTGTTGGTTACAGGGAAGTGGAAAGTCACTGCTTGCTCTATGGTAACTCCCTGAGGGCTTACCAACACCACACCTCCTCCCAGGGAGTGCCTTCCTGAGGCCCCGTCGACCACCATCTTCCACGCTTCTTGCGGCCTTGGCTCTTCAGTCTCGGCCTCGGTAACATAGTCTGCCAGAAAATCCGCTACGGCCTGGGCTTTGATGGAGAGCCTCGGGACGAAAGAGATGTCAAACTCGCTTAGCTCGATGGACCACTTCGCCAACCTTCCTGAATGTTCCACCCCCTCCAAGACCTTGCGAAGGGGATGGTCTGTTACCACCCTAATCGAGTGTGCTTGAAAGTAAGGGCGAAGCTTCCTAGCTGAGATGACCAAAGCATATGCTAGCTTCTCCAGGATGGGGTATCGGAGCTCCGCCTTTTTTAAGATTCGGCTTACATAATAGACGGGTAATTGCTTCTTCCCCTCTTCCCTAACCAAGACGGAGCTCACTGCCTCTCCTCCCACTCCGAGATACAAGGCTAGGTCCTCCCCCTCCTTCGGGCTTTGAAGTAACGGAGCTTGGGAGAGTTGCCTCTTCAGCCCCTGAAAAGCCTCTTCACACTCGGCCGTCCATTCGAATGCTTGGTTGCCACGAAGTACCTTGAAGAAAGAGGAACATCTATCCCCTGACCGAGAGAGGAACCTGCTTAGCCCGGCCAACTTCCCGGTCAAGCGCTGGACCTCCTTGGCACTGCGAGGCGATTCCAGGTCTAGGATAGCCTGAACCTTATCGGGGTTAGGCTCTACCCCCGCGGGAGTCAAGAGGTGTCCGAGGAATTTCCCGCGACTAGCCCCGAAGACACTTCAAGGGGTTCAACCTCATCTTGAACCTTCGCAGGGTGGCAAATGTCTCCTCCAAGTCTCGCAGGTGAGAATCAACACACTTGCTCTTGACCATGAGGTCATCCACATAGACCTCCAGGTTCCTTCCCCTTTGATCTCGAAAGATTCGATCCATCATACGTTGGTACGTCGCCCCTGCGTTCTTCAATCCGAAGGGCATCATCTTATAGCTGAAGCATTCCTCTCTCGTGATGAAGGAAACATCCTTGACATCAGGAGGGTGCATCCGGATCTGGTGATAACCTGAAAATGCATCTAAAAAACTCATAAGAGAAAAACCAACGGCTGAGTCAACCAGCGCGTCGATTCGAGGCAAGGGGTAGCAATCCTTGGGACATGATTTATTTAATAACGAAAAATCAACACACATGCGCCATTTTCCTCCTCCCTTCTTCACCATTACCACATTGGAGATCCAGCCTGGATACTGGATCTCTGAGATGAAGCCTGCATCCAGGAGCTTTTGGACCTCCTCTCGGATGGGGGCTTCTAGCTTGGTGGCGATGGCCCTCATCTTTTGGCGTATGGGGCGGGCTCTGGGATCCAGGTTCAAGCGATGACAGGCCACGTCCGCGTCGATGCCCGGCATGTCTGTCGCGCTCCAAGCGAAGATGTCGACGTTGCTTTGGATGCAGGCTCGCATCCGCTCCTGATCCTCGAGGCTCAAGCCTCCGCTGATCCGAATCCTTTGCGCCTCCCCCGCTCTTGTAAGCACCTCCATCTCCACCACTTCTTCGGCCGGCTCCAGCCCCGACCGCTCCCAACTTACCCTTGCCTCCTCCTGCTCAAACTCGAGCTCCTCTCCCCCAACCTCATCGACTTCCATCGCCTCCTCCCGACTCTCTTCCTGCCCCTGCTCTTCTTCATCCATCACTCCTCTCGCCTCTTCTAGGCTGATCTCCTCCGCCTCTGCCAACTCCTCAACAACCTCCATCGCCTCTTCTAGGCTTATCTCCCATTTCTCAACCCCTTCCTGCTCAGTCATCTCCTTCTCCAACTCCTCTGCCTCCACCATCCACGACACGGTATTAACCGCCGTCACATAGCATTGCCTTGCCATCTTCGGATCCCCCCTGATCCTAACCTGCACCCCTCCATTGTTGAACTTGAGGCATTGGTGGTACGAGGAGGGTACACAGCGAAAGGCGCTGATGAGGGGGCGCCCAAAGATGGCATTATAACTACTCGAGGCGTCCACGATTACGAACCGACAGTTCCGTGAGACGCCCCCAAGCCTCACATGCAGGCCTACTCCTCCTTCCACCTCTTTCCTTTCTCCGGAGAAGCCAAAAAGCGGTCCATCAGAAGTCAGGACCCTTTTTCCTTCCACCCTCATTTCATCGAAAGCCTTCTTGAAGATCACATTCACTGAGCTCCCATTATCCACCAGTATCCGGGAGACGGTGTAGTTCTCCACCGCTGTCTGGATCACAAGCGCGTCGCAGAATGGATCCTCGTAGTCTGGCATATCCGCGGATGAGAAAGTGATCTTCTCCTCTGGGGGGGGGGGGCCTGGGAGGTCGAGGCTACCCCTCGGCGGAACATGGTTTGAAGGCTCCCCTTGCGGGTTGCCTCGATCCCTACTCCCCCGTGGATCACTCCGATCCCTCCTCGGGTCCCCACGTCAATCCTGTCTTCACATCTGTCCTCCACCTCTTCCCGCTGTACTTCAACGATCCTTACAGGCGGATCCTGCCTTCCGGCCCCTCTGGCCCCTCTAATCTCCAGAAACTCTGGGCAGGTGGCCGTTGCGTGACCTTCCTCCTGATGGAAGTCACAATAAGGCAACGCCACTCTGCCCCCTCTTCCTTCTCCTCCTCCCCTTCTTCCGGCTCCCCGAAGTCTTCTTCCTCTTCCCCTTCCCACCTCCATAGCCTCCTGCGGCGGTGGGAAATGACCCCTTGGTCCTTGTCGCCATCCTCCCTGCTCCAGCCTTCTGGGCTCCCGGAGGTTATCTCTTCCCTGAAGTCCTCCCTGGCCCTGGGGGCGACCCTCCTGAGGCCTCCAACCCAGTCGGTTGTTTGGCTCCCTGGCCCCCCCATGCTGTTGCCCCTGCCCTCGGGGCTCTTCTCTTCTCCTATCTTCCCTCGGCTCCCTCTGCTCTCTCTGCTCTCTCTGCCTTCCCACCACCGGCTCCTTCACGTCGTCCTCGGCCAACCTGGCCAGCTTCCTCGCAAACGCAGGGTTTGCCCTCTCGAAGTCTATCTCCTTTGCCGCCCTCTCCATGAGCTCCTCAAAAGAGAGAGGGGGCACTCTCTTCAACTCCATGCTGAAAAACCCTGGTCTCAGCCCCAGGGTGAAGGCAAGCATCAGCGCGTACCCCGGGACCTCCTGGACCAGGAGAATCTCCTCTTGGAACCGGTCAACATAATGACCCAGCGTCTCCTCCGGCCCTTGCCTCACTGCAAACAGGCATTCAGCCTCCTTCTTCCGCTTCTTTGAAGTCGAGAACCTCAGCAAGAAACCTCTGCGCAGATCTTCAAAACTGTAGATGGAACTCGCCGGCAACTGGTGGAACCAGTCCCTGGCCTTCTCTTTCAGAGTGATGGCAAAAAGCCTACACTTGAAGGCATCCGACATTTGCCTGATGGACACCACGTCCTCGAACCATTGCACGTGCTGAACCGGGTCATCCTTCCCGGTGTAGTAGGTCATGTCCGGCTCCCGGAACCCCTCCGGCACTGGAGCCGAGACAATGAGCTCACTAAAGGGGGTCTCGCCTCCCGCCTGGCGAGAAGGCACCTCTCGCGACCTCGGTTGGCTGGACCGATCCGCGAGACCATGCCCAGGGAAGAGTTCCCGCACCGCCGCCTCCTTCTCGCCCAGATCCGCCGGAAGCTCCTTCTCGAGACGCTGGCCTGGGAAAAGCTCCCGCGCAGCTACGTCCCTCTCGCCTGCCTCCACCGGGACCTCCTTCCCGGGGCGCTGCCCTGGGGCGTTCTCGCCTAGCAGCGGAACCACCTCCACCGGAATCTGCGGCGTCTCCCACTCATTCCTTGCCGAGAAGGCCAAGTTGATCGTCTGCATGACTTCTCGCCTGAAGTCTTCAAACATCTTCCTCGTCGCCTCGTCCACCCGGGTGGGGGATCCTCCTGCGCCTGATCCTTCACCTTCGCCTCCTGCCATGGGACTCAACTCGAGATTTTCTTACACCGGCTGCGTCCATGCTCACCGCACCAGAACTGTTGAAGCCAAAAATAACCTCAACAAATGTTCACGAACCAAAATGCAGTCAATGCCTACTTCTCTCGAACCTCGACCCCTGACTGGCTGCTAAGGCCCTAACACAGACCCAAAGCCTCAGCTGGGAGGTCCCCCCACACACCCGGAAGATCTCTGAGAGCTTCCCCTCCAAAGCCAAATGCTGGGCTGGGAGCTCCTCAGAAGGCACTAGAGTTGGAGGAAAAAATGATAAGCCTTTCCTTCCAAAGAGCCCCTATGGGTCTTTTTATAGTCTTCCTTTGACCTGAAAATACTGAAATACCCCTGAGGGGTCTGCCAATAGCCAAATCCCGCTGTCATTCCAAGGGCATTTGGGTAATTTTACCTCGGGATAATATACGTTATAAACTAATCCCCTTTACGAGCGCCGGGCCCTACCACGTAGGCCCACTTGGCGAGAACCCTGGCCGAGAAGGCTCTCGCTGGACCCCCACCCGGGCCAACCTTGGCGAGACCCCTTGCCAGGGAGGTTCGCGCTCTTCACGGTCTTTAAACTATCGCGACCGAAGGCCTACCTGGGGCCTTCTCGCTCTCCCTGGGCGGGAGCCAGCCCTAAGGCGGAAGCTTCCGTGGTCAGGCCCTCTGCTTCGGTCGGTCGACGATCTCTCCTGCCGCGAGATCGACTATCTGCCCTGGTCGGTCGACGATCTCTCCTGCCGCGAGGTCGACGATCTGCCCTGGTCGGTCGACGATCTCTCCTGCCGCGAGATCGACTATCTGCCCTGGTCGGTCGACGATCTCTCCTGCCGCGAGGTCGACTATCTGCCCTGGTTGGTCGACGATCTCTCCTGCCGCGAGGTCGACTATCTGCCCTGGTTTCCTCAGCTTTCGCCTGCCCTTGGCGAGAGCTCCTACAGGGCGAGAACTCCACAAGTATGCCTTAGGGTTAACCCGAGGTTAGCCTGAGACTAACCCAATCCTGACCATTGAAGCCTTTGGGTCCCTCCCAGCGAATATGGGGTTGTACACCCGCCATGGAGATCCTCACATTATTATGACGATCATTCTTGATCGCAGTACACCATTTTCAGAGATCGTGTTAACCCACCGACACGACCCCACTATGCTAGAGACAATCAGTATGATGATTGTCGTCGTTCTTATCCGTACACGCGAGCGGATCATGTTGATCTTTCGATACGACTCGGTTACCTTAGGAATGATTATGATGAGGATAGTCGTTCCGAGAGAGATCTTGAGAGTCAGGTTCGTACTGATACCCCTTCCTTTGACGGCTCATCGAGTCCCGAGTCTTTCAGTTATTGGCTCGTGGATATGAAGTATTATCGTGATCATTTTGAGGTATTCGATGAGTGTCGCGTCAAGTTTGCAAAACTTAAATTTTTAAATCAGGCGAGGACATATTGGGCCAGCGTAGAGAAGACCCGCGAGCGAGACCATCTACATCGCATCACCAGTTGGGTGGACATGAAGCGTACATTGTGTCAGAAGTATATGTCTTCTTCGTATCGGAGTCGCTTGCTCGATCAATTATTTTCCCTTCAGCAAGGATCCATGTCTGTCGCAGAGTACATGGATCGCTTTGATGAGTTGGTTGTGAGGAGCGATATCCGAGAGGACCCAGCCATGACCACTACTAGATTTCGGTCTGGACTTCGATCTGACATTCGTACTAAGATAGTTTATCATCCCTCAGAATCCCTCGAGCAGACATATCAGCTCGCCTTCGTTATGAACAGTTATTGAGATTCGCTATAGCTGGTCGATGAGATTCTCTTCTTGACCTCTGTAGTATGAGTCCTTCCCATAATGAGGTCACCACGACGCCTGCCGTTGTCATGTCAGCCACGACGTAAGTGATACCTGATGCGAATTGCTCTCTCCCCAGTGAGGTGCTTTGCCCAGCAAGTGACCTATCTTTTGTTTATGACGCTCCTCTAGTGACCCCGACAGAGAGTGAGCCAGAGAGACCTATTGAGTATATAGTACTGTGTCCCTCACCCACACCTCCACTTTTGACATGTCCTGGGTTGATTAACACCCCTACACTAGGCTCATGTCTTGACACCGTGCCGACAGATCCATTCTTGAGTGAAGGTCTATGTCGCTCTCTCATTGTCATTGCCCTGAGTCACATCACCACCGAGGGCCCAGAGCCTGGTGTTGAACTTTTAGTGGTTGTCACCCATTCACGAGGACACTACCCCTCGCGATGGTACTCATCTGGAGGATCATGACCCTGTTGACAAGTTCTCTGACGAGCCCCCAATTGAGCCTCTGGATGATCCGCCACATCATGGTGAGAATGAGATTCAAGTGGGCCCTGCATGTATGAGTATCGATTTATGGACGCCTCTTCCACAAGGTGGCAGATGTCGGATGTCGAACACATGCCGGTTTGAGTTTTTTATGTCGGATGTCAGATTGCGGGGGATATATCAGGGACATTTCAAAATGTCGGATTGTATTGTTATATATATATGTTTCATAATATTTTCATCTATTAATTAGATAGTAATTATTTTATCCGATTAAATGCAAACTAAAATTCATTAGAGAAAATTAAACTACTAATGAGGGTTTAATCGTATCTGATTGGTGTCATTTGGAGTCACCATCTCACCAAATGCCCAACATAGATCTCTGCATGCTATGGAAGAAGCACTGGGTATCTTGCTAGAACTTTCTGATGAATTCATTCTATAAAAATTTATAATTTTTTTTGAATAAAAAAAACGCAATATTGGGCCGACATTACCGGACATTTGCCGCAATATTGGGTCGACATGTCTGACATGTCGGCCGCAATACTGGAAAACGCCAGAATCATCATGTGGCGATAACGTGTCGTTTCCCCCTCAAAACTGACATGTCGGCCGCAATCTACAAGCTTGCTCTTCCATTATCGTTCCTGACTTTGCACAAGAGGATGGATATTATGAGGAGCATCCAAAATTTAGGGCACCACTTGCTAACACATCACACTCTCGCTGAGTTTTGGGAGGCACCACCAGCTGATCCACCATACGAGTTCTTTCTTTTCGGGGGCATGCACCACACTCGAGAGTTATGTCTTCTAGTTGGTGCTTACGATTTTCATTTAGGTGGTCGTCGCATTCGCGATGACTTTTCTTACACACCTCCTGGTGAGCCCCCTGACGTGCTACGTTTCCCGAGAGACATTTGGCTCTTTACGAGCTCGAAACTGAGTATCGTTGTCTCTCACGGTCATTTGAGCACTCATCTCATACGGGATGAGTTTTTCTACACTCCACCGAGAGAGCCTCCTGATAGGTCACCTCCTTTGTTAGATTTTCAGTTCATCATTAGATTCTCTCATAGAGAGCATGTTGTGTTGGTCGTATTTCATTTGCATCATTTACATCATTTTCATGAGTTTGTCGAGTCATTTCTTCATCATTTGCATGTGTCTGTTGAGTTGTTTGTCTGTCGTTTGCATATGTGACATGAGTCGGTCCGACGGAAAATCCCTAATGATGTTCACTGGCAAGTGCTGGTACTTCATGAAGGCGAGCAGGTGATGGTGAGACTCTGCATTGTGAGGCACCATACGAGGCTTGCTAAAGGCGGGAGCGTTAGAAGGATGGATCCCTATATAATCATGAGACAGATCGAAGCAAACACCTATGATCTTGATTTCCTTGCAAGTATGGGTATCAACCTGGTATTTAGTGTTGAGGATATGACGACATACTACGAGTCTCGCGAGTATGTGGATCCAAGCAGTGGGGATTTCCAGCCGCCCACACCTCCACTCCCGTTGCCTTGCCACCCTCATAGCCCACCTATGTCCAATGGCCACCACTACTCGCCTGCTTCTGACACTAACCCACTTGGGGACTCATCTTCTTTGGTTCTACCGACGGCGCCGCCGATCACACCGGGATCCACCACTCGTGAGTTGCGCGTTGAGAGCATCATGGAGACCAGACTCCACCAGTGCATTCCCACTACAGACGTTGGTGAATCTTGGATACTTGCAGCAGAGCTTGATCGATTCTCCCCTGAACTTCGACTTCAGCACGACCGTCTCCATTCATCGGAGATGACAACTTTTCAATCAATGGAAGTTGATTGGCGAGGAAATTTTTCCAGCGACGACACTTGGGCGACCTCTGGTGGACTTCTTCGAGTTTTACCTAACATGCAGCGAGAGAATTCTGATCTTTATTCATCAGGAGATGGATTTTTTCAAGCCGGAGAGATTGATGTGGAGCATAGACGAGCACTTGCAGTGGATGACGAGTTTTGGGCCCATTCAGGGCTGATTTGGTGACTTTACATATATGGCATAGCCGGATCGACGATCGGACTCCACAGATGTGTTCGGATTCGCGTGATTCGCAATGATATATTATTTCACTATTTTGCATTTTATTTTGATGTATTTAGGTGGCCCCACCTTCGACCAATCATAGTCATCGATGGTGGGATGTCTTAATCCTCCTTTTATTATAAATAGATGGTTTATGGGCTGATTGAAGACATTGCAGAATTTGGAGAAGAGTATTCCCGGATTCCCGCAATCCCTCCACAGTGCCGACCCCGTGGAACCCTAGGTGACGACTCCTAGGTGTGTAACTCCTTCCCCAAGGTTTGCCATAACCCTAGACTACTTTCTCCCCCTCCAAAACCCCTTGCCACCACCTCCCTCCCTCCTAAATTGAGTCACCACCCTGCTGCCCAAGAAGAAACCTCTATTTCTTATCATTATTAGTATTCATGAAATTTACTATTGCATTTCTATAGTTTCCAAAACAGGGAAACCTCAGCCTTCCCTGTACGTTGTCGCCCCTCCTACTTCTGGAGCCACCTCTACCACATTTTCCCTTCCCCCCAAGCCACCACCAATCCCTCCTTCCCTTGATTCAACCACCTCTCCTTCAGCTATAGCACCGGCCCCCCTCCTCCAACCATATTTCCCCTTTGCCGACACCCTCCCCTTCGTGGAACCACCACCAAACAGCCCACCCTATCAAGATCTACCTATACGACGCCAGATCTACTCATTTCCGGCCAGTTTCCACCTTCCACCACCAAGGACAGCCACCTACGTCGTTTCCACATCTTCGGTTCCACCCCGGATCGTCGTTCACGCATTTTCGGCTCTGAAATCTTCAGCGCCTTGGTCAGCCCACAACTTGGTGAGAACTTGGTGTATCGGATAATTATTTTCAGCATATCTATATTGGATTGGATCTTGTGCTGGTTTTGGATCTCTTGTATGGTAGTTGATTGTTAGATTATTATTGTGATTTGCAGAATTTATTTGCCGCGCGCTCGTGCTTTGGCCCTCCACGCGGGGGAAAGCCTAAACTTGTTTGCTCAAATAAATTATTTTGCGTTGTCGTGAATTTATTTTGCGTGAGATGTTTAAATTTATTATCTAACTGTGTCTTAACCGTCGGATTTGCATAGCACGTAGGGTTAGGTCGCAGATTTCCCGCCGCCTATAGATTCGTCATGCGTCAACAACACTCAAGCTTTTATTACACCAGTGTAAAAATTCATAAGAGTGACTAAATTTTACATTGACCGTTTACCTAACACAACCCACACTATTTTTCATCCAGGCTTGGGACCGGCATAAACTGGCTATATATGTATGTATGTATGTATTTATATATATGTGCATGTATATATCAAATTTCTAAATGAGCAAGTGAAATTTCAAAAATCAGATTACCAAGTATCTCAAAAAAATGATAACAATTTTTATTTGCACACCTCCTTAGTTTGACCCAAGCGATGTGCCCTATCCATAGCTTGTAGGTCTAGAGTTGGATTCCAATCACTTTCATAGAAAATGACGGTATCAGCAGCAGTCAGATTTATTCCCAGCCCACCAGCTCTTGTACTCAACAAGAACACAAAAATGTCATTCCTGCAAGGTGAAATAAAATATTATTAAAATGCAAACAGTTTCATGGCTGCATAATGAGCATAATAATTTGCGTTCGTACAAAAAACCCCATCAAACATTGTCCAGGGGACATCAAAGAAGTGAATAGAAACAAGGTTACTGATACCTGCGCTGGAAGTCTCGTACCATGTCACGCCGGTCCATGATAGTAGACGATCCATCCAGCCTAAAATATTTGTACTTTCTATAATTCATATAATCCTGTAAAAAAATTAACAAGCCGTTTCAGCTAAGAACGAGAATGACAAGGCAGTGTCAGGGTAATTTCCAGAGCCGGAGCATAAACTAGAAGATAGAAGATTGAAAGCCATGATAGTAATGAGGTAGAACAAAATCGGAGATGCATGAGGCTATTAGGTTCATGGGAGTGAAGGATAGATGTATAGAACCATTGTGGTGTGTGTGAGAGTGAGGCTATTAGGTTTCCTATAAATATAGATGTGGTGTGTGTGTGGATGTGGTGGTGGGTGGGTGGGGGGGGGGGGGGGGGTTCCTCTCTGGTATGAGGGGGAAAAAGGGGGGAGGGAAGAGAAAGAAAAGTGGGGGAGGTGAAGGAAAGGGGGAGAGGAGGAGAAAGAGAGAAATGAAGAAAAAATGAAGGGAGGGAGAGACGTTGCCGTGAAATTGCCGTTGTTGTGAGAGTCGGCATAGCTTGTTGCGGTGTTTTGTTTTTAAAACAATGATGTAACTCTCAAAGGCTACCGCCGTACTTTTTCAAAAATGTCGTGCTATATATTTGTCAAAAGCGGTGATTTTATAAATGTTGCAATATTCTTCTACCAATATCTTAGCAGCAGATACACCTAAAGACACTACACATTCCATCAACTCAATGTTATTAGAATTGAACGTGTCATGATAAGCTAGAAGCCGATCACTGATTCTTGCATTCTCTTTGATCGAGTGTAGGCTAAAACTAGATGCACCCGGTGTGGCTAACTACTTATCAATGAGAACATAGAATCAACCGATCACAGATTTTGCATTCTCTTTGATTGAGTGAGGCTAAAACTAGGTGCACCGGTGTGGCTAACTACTTATCAATGAGAACATAGAATCGAAAAAATTCTCATACTATATTGACTTTTGTGACATTTTGATTATTGATTAGTTAGTTGGTGTAATAATAAATTTTTATATTTTGATTCTATGGAATCTTCTCAAAATATTTCATCATCTAGATTCAAAAAAGAACATATATAAAGAAAGAAATATAATTCATATACAAAGGAAAAAAAATCAATTTGAGTTCTCTCCTTCATTCAAATTAGGTGCCTAAATTTAGTTAAAAGGTACATAAAACACTGCTAGATTTTAGCTAAGAAATTGGAGAAATCAACAACGTTTAGTTTGGCCATTGAAGGTGCGGATCAAAAAATTAGAACTAGGACCTTTCAAGTAGATTTGGAGCCAGGAAGCCATACGAATATTGGAGATTTGGAGCCTGGAGGAATACTTGTTTGAAGAGTGAAGACAAAAGACTGTAGATGCAAAGTTGTAGGAAACCGTGCGGCTGTCCGTCGATCGCCCGTCCCCGTCGCCCTATGTTATCAAAGGCGCAAGACGCACCAAGCCACAAAGGGCCCCTGGAGCCTAGGCGCAAGGCGCAGGCGCGCGTCTGAGGCACGTGAGGCGCAAACATGGGGGGAAAAGGAAATTGAGCGAATTGGGCGCCCAATTCGCTGAAATTGGGCGCCCAATTCGCTGAAATTGGGCGCCCAATTCGCTGAAATTGGGCGCCCAATTCGCTGAAATTGGGCGCCCAATTCGCTGAAATTGGGCGCCCAATTCGCTGAAATTGGGCGCCCAATTCGCTGAAATTGGGCGCCCAATTCGCTGAAATTGGGCGCCCAATTCGCTGAAATTGGGCGCCCAATTCGCTGAAATTGGGCGCCCAATTCGCTGAAATTGGGCGCCCAATTCGCTGAAATTGGGCGCCCAATTCGCTGAAATTGGGCGCCCAATTCGCTGAAATTGGGCGCCCAATTCGCTGAAATTGGGCGCCCAATTCGCTGAAATTGGGCGCCCAATTCGCTGAAATTGGGCGCCCAATTCGCTGAAATTGGGCGCCCAAGTCGCTGAAATTGGGCGCCCAAGTCGCTGAAATTGGGCGCCCAAGTCGCTGAAATTGGGCGCCCAAGTCGCTGAAATTGGGCGCCCAAGTCGCTGAAATTGGGCGCCCAAGTCGCTGAAATTGGGCGCCCAAGTCGCTGAAATTGGGCGCCCAAGTCGCTGAAATTGGGCGCCCAAGTCGCTGAAATTGGGCGCCCAAGTCGCTGAAATTGGGCGCCCAAGTCGCTGAAATTGGGCGCCCAAGTCGCTGAAATTGGGCGCCCAAGTCGCTGAAATTGGGCGCCCAAGTCGCTGAAATTGGGCGCCCAAGTCGCTGAAATTGGGCGCCCAAGTCGCTGAAATTGGGCGCCCAGTTCGCTCAATTTCGGCGAATTGGGCGCCCAATTCGCTCAATTTCGGCGAATTGAGCGCCCAATTCGCTCAATTTCAGCGAATTGGGGGGTCAAGTGCGCCTAGGGGTGCCTCAGGTGCGTCTAAGATCATGTTTTTGCCCATCGCAAAAAGTTTTTAAAATAACACCTTGAAAAACCCAGGCGGGCGCGCCTGGGGCACATCGCCCGCCTCAGCCATGCTGAGGCGCGGCGGGCTGCGCCCGTCGCCTCAGGCGCGCCTTGACAACTAAGTCGTCGCCCATCGCAGAAGAAGGGAGATGGACGTCGGCTCATCGCAGAAGAAGGGAGATGGACGTCGGCTCATCGCAGAAGAAGGGAGATGGCCGCCTCCCGTCGCAGAAGGGAGATCGGGAGTTCCAGTCGTCTTGGTTTACTTCGGAAGTATGCGAATGAATTAGGGCACGGGGGCAGCGAAACGATGGGAGACGGAAGAGCCTATCCCCAATTCCTGATCCTCTTGAAGAAGAAGAACCAAAGAGGGGGCTTCAGGCTAGGGAGCCCACTGAGAACAGCGAGCGAGAGAGTGATCCTCCGGGAGAAAAAGGGCCAGCGTGGGAGAGGCTGCGGGAGAGAAAGAGAGCGATCGGGGATCTGGGAGTCAGCCGGCTATATCCTGCGGCTTATGGGTAATGTTTTTTTAAAATGTTTTTTTTAAGTATTTTCAGTCCGATTAAATCTACCGTGGGAGGGGGGGGGGAAAAAGTATATTGGCATAGCTAACATTGTGTAGTCCCAGGTGGCATTGTGCGTGGAATCGCTCTCCTACCACCATAGATATATCGGTCATGATGGAGCCTGGGGGCATAGTTACCTGACATTGCACGCCAAGAATACATGATGGGGTCACATTTCACCACCACCGAATCAACCTCCTTCCACATGCCCAGACTCATATGGCTTGTGTAAATTACAGTTTGAAGTCTATATCGCGTGTTGTTGCTTATTTGATGAAGGAACTGTTATGGGTCCCCACTATCCGCCGTTGTTTATAATGCGCATATTTTATTACGGGTCATTATGTACGTTATTTTGAGTCATATGAGCCGAGTTGTATCTTGATGTTAATTTTTATTTAATGTTTTAGTGTCATGTCTATGTAAACCTATAAATAGACCCCCTGTCATGTAGGAAATTATGAATGAATTACCAAGTTTCCTTTATCTCTCTAAGTTCCTCTCTCTCTCTATATATATATAGTTCTCTCATCTTCTTCTCATTTTTAGGATTATGGTTGAGCAAGACTCACTTTCTTCCTCTCTTGACACATTCTTCATGGGGTGAGCTCGGCTCACCACGTATCTCCACCACCACCGCCAACTCCAACAACGTTACGGGCTAGGCCCATAACAATCTTGGTATCAGAGCTTTTTGTGTGACGTTGTTACAATCACAGATAAATTTCAAGAGGAATCCGACAAGGAGAATGGGCCAACAATGGTGAGCAAGAATGAGAGGAACTTAGGGATCAACCTTAAAATCTTTCATACATACATCATACCTAGAGCAGTCACTTAAAACCGAAAACCGAACCGGAATCGAACCGGAACCGCAAAGAACCGAACCGGAACCGCAAAGAACCGAACCGAACCGTTCACGAATTATTTGGGTTCCAATTTGAATTTTGGAACCGTGAACATCATTGGTCCGGGTGTGCTTCTTTCATTTTATTATCCGGACCGGAACCGGAACCGCAACATACAAATCTCAAGCGGTTCCAAGATTTTTAGACCCGATCCGAACCGAAGCAGAACCAAAACGCAACCCGTTTATTATTATAATTTATTAATAATAATAATTTTATTATATTGTTATTTTTTTTATAATCTATCTATAATATCTATACTTACTAGTATGAGTGAAACTGACGCGGTTTGATCCAAACCGCAATCGCACTAAAAGAGGTTGGTTTTGGACCGAACAAAATCGCATCACACAAAAATTGTGTAGTGTAGTTTGACATTGGTGCGGTTTGGAATCGGTTTTTGCGGTGCAGTTTCGATTTTTACACTATTATATAATGTATTTTCAATTTTACTCGTACATTTTCCTGAAATAATTAAAATAACTTTGTTGGGTACATTAGAAAATGTGTACTAGATTTGGAGAAGCCACAACTTAGTCAATGATATGCATCAGTGTGTATTTGATAGAAGTTTGAGTTTCATTGTGCAGGTTTAAAAATTTGAAGGAAAATTTTCTAAGTACAAGTGTCGACACTTGTGAAGAAACTGTGTCGACACTCAGGAAATTTGTGTCGACACTCAGGCAAGTTGTGTCGACACACAGGCAAATTGTGTCGACACTTAGGGAAGTTGTGTCGACACCCAGCTGCTATGTCGACACTCAGGAAAGCTGTGTCGACACACTGGCAAAATGTGTCGACACTTATAAAGAAGTTGTGTCGACACTTAAAGCCAAGTCGACACCTAAACAAGCAATTGTGTCGACATCCAGAATTGTGTCGACAACTTAAAACAGAATTGTGTCGACACTTAAAACAGAAGATGAGTCGACACTCAGGAGCTATGTCGACACCTGAAGCAATTGTGTCGACACACAGGACTTGTGTCGACACACCAACTCTCAAGAGGTTGTGTCAAGTTTAGAAGTAATTGTGTCGACACACAGGGCTTGTGTAAACGCACTCAACGTCATCTGTCTGCAACAGAAATGTCGAGACAAGAAGCTGCTGTGTCGACACACATGACTTGTGTCGACACACACAACAAAAAGCAGTGTCGAGAAGTAGAAGTATGACTGTGTCGACACTTGGAGTATTTTTGTCGACATCTTGAAGACTTGTGTCGACACTTAGCCTATATGTGTCGACACATGTAAAGCAGTCTGCTGAGTGTTGTATGCTGAGTTGGACAGACATTGAAGAACCTAGTGATGTGACTGGTGACTTGACAGCTGTCATAACTAGCCGGTCTGACACCAGTGTCAGAACTGTCAGAAATCTGTTATGAACCGGATCAGCCGATAATCATGGAGCAAGCTCTATATAAGAGCCAGATCGGAAACGACAAAGACAGACACAAAAACACAACAACGTGAAGCATCTATAAGAAGAATTCTGACAGATCAAGGGTTGTCTGGAAGAAAGATTCAGAGTTCAATCTGAATCTAAGGAAGAAGCTGACTGAAGATCAACTTCAACTTGAAGAGTAGATCCACCTTATTTGTCCTAATCAAGAAGCTTTGAAAAGCTAAGTTAGCTTGGATCAGAAGGATCAGTTTATTCAAGAACTGATCAAAAAGACAACATCAACAGAGGAATCTAGCTGGTGAAGTTTTCTGAAACTTATTACTCACAAATTCTTGTAGGATCTATTGTTAGATCTGAGATTGTAAGCCTAAAATTATAAAGGCTGAGATAGGACAGTGTGCCTGAGGTAGGACTTGTGGAAAGTCTGAGTTGTAAGCCTAATTATAAAGGCTGAGGTAGGGCCGAGGCCTGAGATAGGATTCAAAGAAGAATCTGAGGTAGGACTTGTGTAAAGTCTGAGGTGTAGGAACCATTTTGGGTTCTGAGTTTGTAAGATCTGCGGATCTGAGCCAGTGGAAGGAAGTTAGGCTGAATCCAGTTATCTGCTGGATAGACGAAGGGGGAAAGTGGATGTACCCATATCTTGGGGAACCACTATAGATCTGGTGTTTGCTGTGTTGCATTTTATTTCGGTAGATAGAATTATTCTGTGCTAAAGAAAGTTACAAATATCTGTTTGTCTTAAAATCAAAAAGACTAAAAATGATTAGAACCTATTAAACCCCCCCCCCCCTCTAGGTGTTTAGGCTCTTGAAACAAAGTCTTTTAAGTGGTAACAGAGGGAGGTTCCTCAAAATTTGACCTAACAGTCAGAGGATTTCTCCAAGGCAAACAATAGATAACAAAATGGGTTCAAGTGAAAATCAAAAGGAATTTGGATCCATGAAATTACCAATATGCAGGAAAGAATCTTTTGACATTTGGAAAGAAAGGATCAGACTATTTATGAAAGCATCTGATCCAAGAATTTACATCACAGTACAGGAAGACCCCTTCATCCCAATGAAGGTTTCAGTTCTTGATGCAAACATTCAAACTCCAAAGAGTTATTCAGAGATGACTAAGCATGGACATCATCTTGGCTACATTAGATAAAAGAGCTCAGAATATAATTGTAAGTGTCATAGATGATGCAACATTCCAGAATCTTGTGCACTGTAAAACTTCCAAAGAAATGTGGGATACATTGATTGTCTATATGGAAGGCACAGAAGAAGTTAGAGAGGACAGAAAGTCTATGCTAAATCAGGAATATGAGAGCTTTAGGCAGAATAAAACTGACAGCATAGTTGAATGCTATAAAAAGTTTTTCAGAATAGTGAATGAACTGATGACATATGGAAGAGTCTTCAGTACTTATGAATTGAATGACAAGTTTCTTAGGTCCCTAACAAAGGATTGAGACACTAAGATATGTGTCATCAGGGAAGTGGTCAAACTGGCTGACACACCACCACTTACACTTTTTGGAAAACTGCTTTCATATGAAATGCAGCTTACTGCTAGAAAAGAGTAAGAGAAGGGCAGCAGATCTGAACATAAAGAAAGGTCAGTAGCCTTCAAGGCTGAGGGCTCAAGGAAGGGTAGGAGAAAATCTCCTTTCTCCACCCTAGAACTGGAGTACTCAGAAGCAGAAGAAGGTTGTTACTGTTCATGAAGAAAAAGAAAGCAGTCCTTCATCTACATCCTATTCCAAGGATGAATATGTAAGGAGGACAGGTATGCTTCTCAGTAAACCATCTAATAAGATTGTGTGTTATTGCTGCAACAGTCTGGGAATGTCATACATCTGACAAAAGAAAGGAGTGACAAGAAGAAAAATGAAGCAAGAAGGAGAAGTCTCTAACAGAAGGAGAAGAGTTGGACAGACCCTTCATCTTGCTGAAGAAGAAGAGGCCTTCACATGTACATCAAATAGACATCTGATGAAGACTTTGTTGCCTTCACAAGACAATTCCAAAGGTTCATGAAGAAAAAGAATTGGAGAACCAGTCCTTCATCTACATCTTATTCCAAAGATGAATACTACAGGAAGAAGAAAAATCCTAAGGAGGACAGGTATGCTTCTAAACATGGTAAACCATCTAATTCTAAGATTGTGTGTTATTGCTGCAACAGGTCTGGGCATGTCATAGCTGACTGTCCTAACAAAAGAAAGGAGTCAAAGGACAAGAAGAAAAAGCTGGATCAAAGGCAAGAAGGAGAAGTCTCTAATGGCTCAGAAGGAGAAGAGTTGGACAGACCCTTCATCTTCAGAATCTGAAGAAGAAGAGGCAGAAGCATATGTTGGACTCTTCTCAACAGAAGAGGATTCTAGGGAACTAGAATTCCTACAGATGCTGTACTCCATAAATGAAGTGGAAGAACATTACTGTAAAGGGCTGATGGCCCAATCTGAAGAAGACAAGTGCCAGGATCAGTCTGGACATAGTAAGGTAAACAATTCACCCCTAGTCTCAGATTACTTTACTGGATCAGAATCAGAAGCATCTTCTTCAAAAGAAGTGGATGGATCTGAGTCTGAGGGGGATGTTCACCAACTCATTAATGAGTATGGTGGAGTTGTTGAATGCTCTAAAGAAGAGTAAATTTCTTGTTAAAGAGCAAGCCAAAGAGATTCAGTCTCTTAAGTTGGCTGCAGCAGTTTCAGAAAAACTGTTGGATCAAAAACTGAATGAGATTGCCAAATTGAAAAACATTACAGTTATTCAGATGAGCACAATCTCATTCAAAGAGAATCATATCAAGAAACTGGAGGAAAAACTTCAGTAAGAGAGAGAGCTAGTGACAAAATTCTCCAAACTAAAATCAGTCTTACCTTTGATAGACAATTTTGTTTCACAAAAAGGAAAGACTGGTCTAGGCTATAAGGGAAGAACTAGGGCTACCAATTCTCACAGAAAAGGTAAAGCTCCAGTTCAGCCTTAAGCTGTTAATCCCCCTATTTTCTTCAAGAAGGTAGTGAATCCTACTAACAGGTATGATCATGACATTACACATGGTCACTGTGAGCATGAAAATTTCATGAGCAAGGGTGCTAATGCCAATAAACCAATCTATAGGCATGTCCATCATATTCAAGAGGAGTTCTTGAAGAATGTTGTTCCAACACTAACACTTAATAAGTCTACTGACAACAAAGTAAGAAAGCTTGTACCTAAGAATAGGTATAATAGGTTTGAGTGTTGGTGTTGTGGCAAAGTGGGCCACTTTGCCATGGATTGCTGGTTTAACTTAAGTGTTAAAAACCAAAAGTAGGATTCCTGTTAGATCATTCACATGATTTCAAACTAACAAGAACCTAGGACCCACTAGTAAGTTGGGTTCTAAGGGTAAGTGATTCATTATTTGTTGCAGATAAATCCAAGTGACCATACCCCTATATGGTACTTGGATAGTGGATGTTCCAGACATATGACTGGAACAAGGAGAATGTTGAGGGATTATGTGCCCATAAAGAATGGACCAAAAGTTATCTTTGGTGGATCAGAAAAGGGAATCATCAAAGGATTTGGTAACATATTTTGTGATTCAATTACAATCACTAATGTGGCTTATGTAAAGGGTCTAAAACATAACCTAATTAGCATAAGTCAACTTAGTGATCTAGGTTATGATATTTCTTTCCTCAAAGGGGAGTGCCTAGTAAAAAGGTAAGGTGATCAAGAGATCATTTTGACTGGCACTAGGAAAGGAAATGTGTATTGTCTTAACCTAGAGTGTGAGTTTAACAACTCACCTATTTGTTTGGTTGCAAGAGAGAAAGCTTCTCTATGTGTCAAATGACACAAGAGGCTAGCTCATCTGAACCATAAGTCAATTGGACTGCTGTTCAGCATGGGATTAGTGAGAAATGGTCCTCAAGTTCAGTGCATAAAAGAGGGTGGTGTTCAGCTTGCCAAAAAGGCAAGCAGACTAAGTCCTCTTTTCAGTCACTTAACATCAAAGATTCAAAAAGATGTTTGTATCTCATGCATATGGATTTGTTTGGTCCTATGTCAGTCCATAGTCTTGGTAGGAAAGCATACACACTTGTTGTTGTGGATGACTATTCTAGATTTACATGGGTTTTCTTCTTGAGGCAGAAATCTGAAACCCCAACTATTTTCCAGACTTTTGTCAGACAAATACAGAATGAATACAACAGCTCAGTGGTCAAAATCAGAAGTGACCATGGAAACTGAATTTCAGTCTGAATGTATGACAAAGTTCTGTGAAAAACTTTGGATTCATCAGAAATTCTCTTCACCTAGAACTCCTCAGCAAAATGGTATTGCTGAAAGAAAGAATAGGACTCTAATTGAAGCCAGTAGAACTCTACTGAATGACACTACTCTCCCTGAATACTTCTGGGCTGATGTAGTAAATACTGCATGTCATGTGCTCAATAGGGCCTCCATCAACAAGAAACACAAGATGACTCCCTACCAGATTTTAAAAGGACAGAAAACCAAACATATCTTATTTCAGAATCTTTGGTAGTAAGTGTTTTGTACTAGTCAATGGTAAACACTATCAAACTATGTTTGCTGCCAAATCCCTAGAAGGAATATTTGTTGGGTACAGCAACCATAGTAGAGCATACAAGATATACAACTTGACTACTCAAGTTGTAGAAGAATTTGTACATGTTGTATTTGATGAGTCAATGTTTATTAACAGTGAATTGTCTAGTTCTTCAGTTAGTTCTACAGGTCTAACAGATAAGCTGGACAAGCTGACCATCAATGAAGATGTTACTGCTAATCTGGATGAAGATAAAGATGCCAGCTATCCAGGGGAGATCAAGTCCTCTCTGGGTGAAGAAGAAAATGTGGAGCATCAAGATGAGGAAACTGGAGACAGCCATAATGCTGACAAAATTCCTCCAGCAAGGAGACACCTGAAGGATCATCCAGCTCACCAGATCATTGGTGATGCAAGTCAAGGGTGTTCTAACAAGGAGCAGGAGCATGAACACAGTTTTATGTTCTAGCTTCTTGTCTCCAGATAGAACCCATGAAGATTGAAGAGGCCATGCAAGACACCAACTGGATAGATGCAATGCAAAAAGAGCTCAGTCAGTTCAAAAGGTGTAAGGTCTGGGAACTGGTGTCAAAACCTAAGCATTACAACATAATAGGATCTAAGTGGATCTACAGGAACAAGCTTGATGAGAATGACACTATAGTCAAGAACAAGGCTAGACTGATAGCAAAAGGCTACAGACAAGAGGAAGGTATTGATTTTGATCAAACCTTTGCTCCAGTAGCAAGGCTGGAGGCAATAAGGCTGTTCTTAGCCTATGCTGCCTATCAAGGGTTCAAAGTATATCAAATGGATGTGAAATCAAGCATTTCTGAATGGTGATTTAAAAGAAGAAGTCTATGTAGAATAACCCTCAGGTTTTGTAGACTCTCACTTTCCTGATTATGTATATAGGCTTAGGAAAGCTCTATATGGGTTGAAACAAGCTTCAAGGGCTTGGTATGAAACCTTGTCTGTCTTCCTCATTGAGAATAAATTCTCTAGAAGTAAAGATAGACAAAACTCTATTCTATAGGGAATCAAAATGCAAGATAATACTAGTCCAGATATATGTGGATGACATTATCTTTGGTTCTACTGAAAACAACCTTTGTAGGAAGTCTGTCAAACTTATGCAAGGGAAGTTTGAGATGAGCAGTATGGGTGAGCTGAAGTTCTTCTTGGGACTTCAAGTTAGACAGACTGAGAGTGAGTTGTCCATATCCCAGTCTAAATTCACCAAGGAGTTGATTAAGAAGTATGGTTTGGACTCAGCTTCTACAATGAAAACTCCAATGGGAACAAGTATGCATATATGCAAAGATAAAGCAAGGAAACCTGTTGATGAGTCTTTGTATAGAGGGATAATTGGCTCCCTACTATACTTGACTGCTAGTAGACCTGACATCATGTATGCAACATGTGTCTGTGTTAGGTATCAAGCATGCCTTAAGGAATCTCATTATACTGCAGCTAAAAGAATTTTGAGATATCTTAAGGGCACACCTAATCTAGGCATTTGGTACCCTAAGAATAGAGATTTTCTATTAACAGGTTTCTCAGATGCAGATTTTGCTGGATGCAAAGAAGACAGAAAAAGTACCACAGGAACCTATCAATTCCTTGATGGGAGGCTGGTGTCATGAAGCAGCAAGAAGCAAACCAGTGTAGCTATATCAACAGCTGAATCAGAATATATAGTTGCTGGTAGTTGCTGTGCACAATTGATTATGACATTCAGGTAAGTAGAATTCCACTATTTTGTGATTCTACAAGTGTTATTTCTATTGCTAAGAATCATGTATCACACAGTAGGACCAAAGCATATAGAAATAAAGTTTCATTTTATCAGAGAACATGTTGAAAAGGAAAATATTAGTCTAGAGTTTGTAAAAACAGATAATCAAATAGCTGATATTTTCACAAAACCACTGAATGAAACTAAATTCAATAATTTTAAAATTGAATTAGGTACGTTGAACCTAGAATAGGTTAACATAAGTTTCCATGAGTAGCATTAGTAAGCACCAAATTTCTGTTGAAATTTGACTAAGTACAAAGTTTGTGTCGACACAAGCAAGTTGTGTCGACACACTCAGTATGTTGTGTCGACTCAGGAAAAGGATGTGTCGACACAGAAACAGTATATGTGTCGACACAACTCTGTCGAGACTTAAGTTATCAGTGTCGACACAGACGCAAGTATGTCGACACAGACTCAAGGATGTCGACACATAGATTTGTCGACTTAAAATACGTTTTGTCGACTTAGACATAAGTATGTCGACACATAATCATGTCGACTTAACTTAAGTTCTGTCAAGACGTAGGTCATTTTGGTCGACACAAAAAAACTGATTTGTTGACTTAAACCCGACCTTTGATCTACCCTTGACTCGAGAACTATAAATAGGTGGAGCCAAAATTTGGTCGACTACGCTATTAGAATTTTTCACTCTTCACTTTCTGTCGACATGGACCTT
This sequence comes from Platanthera zijinensis, assembly GCA_039513925.1. Taxonomy (NCBI): domain Eukaryota; kingdom Viridiplantae; phylum Streptophyta; class Magnoliopsida; order Asparagales; family Orchidaceae; genus Platanthera; species Platanthera zijinensis. The sequence goes on along the minus strand of CM077078.1, from coordinate 276,904,191 downwards.
CTCTTCTATTCTCCTCTAGCACTTACGTCAATGGCGCCAAACAAAGAAGACAAGGTTAATGAAAGTAATGAACTAGTTCGCGAAGGATTCACGACTGCTTCTGACAAAATTCAGGGAGTTATTGCCCTAATTTCTGAAAATGGACTCGAATTTTTGGTCTCAGAACCGACCAAAATTTGGAAGAAGAAAGTCATGGAGTTCTATTCAACCGCTATAGTGGATTCAGAAGGCAAGAAAATCAAGGCAACTGTACAAGATACTTCGAGTGAAACTCACATTGAAAACTATCAGGAAATCACTACATCTCCATTGATCAAGGATACAGAAGAAATAACCCCTTCCCAGATAACAGAAGCTTTAAGCTGGTGTGGGCTGAGTCCCAATATCAAGATTGGATCCTCTATCACCAGAAAAGGGATGAATTCTCAAGGAAAATTTCTATCTGAAATAGTGGGCAAAGTGATAATCTGCAAGACTGGTGGACATGATCGGATTTCTGCCCACATATTCAATCTGATGGTGAGAATCATATTCAAGATAAACACTGACTGGGACAGCAGTAGTGTTTGATAAACTACAAGAAGAAATGAAGAAACCTAACCTGGGAAAGATCCTCAGCCTATGTTTAACATCAGTAGTTCCAGATGTACTGAAACAAGCAAATGGCATCTAAGATAAATCATATGAGAAAAATGGATGTAAGGATACTGTCAAGATGGGACAGAGTTCTAACCAAGGAAGTTCCTGCTCCTAAGGAGCAAACTAACAAAGACAAGAAGAAAAAGAAGGTGGCTGCACAGGCTGACTCCTCCAATGATTCTGAGGAGGAAGTGGCCTTCAGTTCTGATGAAGAGCAGCAACAACAAGATGTTCAAGCTCAAGCAAATGACTGTGAGCCCCAAGAGCAACAAATTGAATCTACTCCAGGGGGAGAAAACCGAGAAAAAGAAACTGAGTTGTCTGCCCAAGAGGGAGGTATTGATGATGTTGTCTTGGATAGTGACTTAGCTGCAGACACAATAATGGATGTTGTATCTGAAATCAACTTTGCAGCTGAAGTAACTGATAAAAATGATGCTCAACATGAGCCAGTAAGTTTCTTTTCCACAGACTAGTGATGAATTATAGTATTCTCCTCAAAAATTGTTCAAAGGGACACTTTTGTTTACACAACAAAAGAGGTCTTTCAAGTGGGATTAGTCTTTTAAGTAGTTTTTTTAAAAAAAAACTAATCTTATTCCTTCTGAACAGATACAGCAGGAATTTACAATGGAAGAATTGTTTCCTGATCCTCTTACTGATAGAACTGAGGGGGAGGACATTGAAAAAGAAAAGGAAATTCCAAGGACTGAGGGGGAGTTATCCAAGGATACTCCAGCTGAGAAGGAAACTGTGGATATTAAAAGTACATCTGAATCTTCTGAAGATGAATAAGCCACATTGGCTAAGAAAAGAAAGCTGGTTGTGTTAAAGAAGAAGAGTTCTGGTTACAAAAAGGCTTTGCAAGTGGGAACAACACCATCTACATCAACTGTGGACTTCAGTTCTTTACTGGTCCAGATGCAACTAAAACTGGATAATCAAAGACAATCTATAGAGCAATATGTGGATGAAACTCACAAGGAGTTACAGTTTCAGTTGGCCAAGGACATCAAATCCATTAGATTTGAAGTAAATCAACATAAGAAGGAGATGACAGATTGCTTCCATAAAGGAGGTAATGCTGTGGTGTTTCTGACCGAGCAACAGAAAAATATCCAAGCTAAAGTGGATGAGATTGAAGTAAAACAATGATATGTACTGGAGAATCAGATACGGATGAATGAAAATCTCAAGGATTCACATCATGAAATATTGAAAAAGCTCACTGATTCTAGCACTACTCTGAAGGATGAAATCTCCAAGCAAATCCAGGATGATATATCTGCTGTCAAAGCCACATTTCAAGAATCTCAGGAGAAAATAAAAACCTTCCTGACAAAATTCAGAGCTTATTTTAAAGAGGGAACTGAATATCTAGCTGATCAAGTCAAGATTCCAGAAGGAAGATTTAAGAGATCATATTGCAAGAGAAGTTATAAAGGGGGAGAGATTACTAGTCAAAGCCGGCTCTGACCATGCTAAATGGACTACCAATAGCATCAGAGCTACTCTTGGATATCCTCCTTTGTGTGATGATGCTAATGTAGCTGAGTCTGGGATTCAACCTGATTATTTTGAAGGAGATCAGCCTGAAGTTGTTCAGGTGATCTACCCCCCCAGCTGATTTTGAGATGGTTCAAGAAGTGCTGAAAATGTATAGTCCTCCACCAGAGATACAAAATGTAATTCTTGAAAAGGTTGAAATGTCAGAAGCTGCATTGGAAGCTCAGAAGGAAGCTCAACTCTCCAAGAAGAGATTCAAAGAGCAGGCTGAGCTGAAGCCAGATTTTGAACAGTGGAGCTCAACTTCTAGAAATATCATACTTACTGCCTGGAAAGCTGTTAAGGATAAAACTTATGACAGGGGTAAGTGGTATTCTGAGCAAGAATGAAATAAATATCAAGCTGGACAAGAAGCAATTCTACAGCATAGAAGAAGTGCTAAGGCTGGGAAGCTACCTGCTAATGCTCAAGAGCCAAGCAAGTACTTCCCCAAACCTTTCCACTATTTTGAAAGACAGAATATCAAGGCTGAAGAATTGAAGAAGAAAGCTCTCAAAGGGAAAAAGCCAGCTGAAGATGCTGAACCTTCTGTACAGGCTAAAATCAAGACTGACAACAGGGATAGTTATTAAGGAGCCTAGTCAGTAATAGGATTGCTAGGTTTATGTAATAGAACAATATATAAATTTATTTCTTTTGTTCTATAAGAAATTCATGTAAACTAAATTTTTTCTGATTAATGGAATCTGTTTCAGTATTAAGTGTATGTTGTTGACAATGATTATGTAATAACCTGCTCTGAAATGTTTTTACTTCTATTACAATTTTGTTTTATCTAAAAAGATGTATATCTTTGACTAAGGGTTATGACTTCTCCAAATATGGGGAGATTGTTGGGTACATTGGAAAATGTATACTAGATTTGGAGAAGCCACAACTTAAGTCAATGATATGAATCAGTGTGCATTTGATAGAAGTTTAAGTTTCATTGTGCAGGTTTAAAAATTTGAAGGAAAATTTTCTAAGTACAAGTGTCGACACTTGTGAAGAAACTGTGTCGACACTCAGGAAATTTGTGTCGACACTCAGGCAAGCTGTGTCGACACACAGGCAAATTGTGTCGACACTCAGGGAAGTTGTGTCGACACCCAGCTGCTATGTCGACACTCAGGAAAGCTGTGTTGACACACTGCCAAAATGTGTCGACACTTATAAAGAAGTTGTGTCGACACTCAAAGCCAAGTCGACACATAAACAAGCAGTTGTGTCGACATCCAGAATTGTGTCGACAACTTAAAACAGAATTGTGTCGACACTTAAAACAGAAGATGAGTCGACACTCAAGAGCTATGTCGACACCTGAAGCAATTGTGTCGACACACAGGACTTGTGTCGACACACCAACTCTCAAGAGGCTGTGTCAAGTTTAGAAGTAATTGTGTCGACACACAGGGCTTGTGTCAACGCACTCAACGCCATTTGACAAACACTCAACATCATCTGTCTGCAACAGAAATGTCGAGACAAGAAGCTGTTGTGTCCGACACACAGGACTTGTGTCGACACACACAACAAAAAGCAGTGTCGAGAAGTAGAAGTATGGCTGTGTCGACACTTGGAGTATTTGTGTCGACACCTTGAAAACTTGTGTCGACACTTAGCCTATATGTGTCGACACATGTAAAGCAGTCTGCTGAGTGTTGTATGCTGAGTTGGACAGATATTGAAGAACCTGGTGATGTGACTGGTGACTTGACAGTTGTCATAACTAGCCGGTCTGACACCAGTGTCAGAACTGTCAGAAATCTGTTATGAACCGGATCAGCCGGTAATCATGGAGCAAGCTCTATATAAGAGCCAGATCGGAAACGACAAAGACAGACACAAAAACACACCAACGTGAAGCATCTATAAGAAGAATTCTGACAGATCAAGGGCTGTCTGGAAGAAAGATTCAGAGTTCAATCTGAATCTAAGGAAGAAGCTGACTGAAGATCAACTTCAACTTGAAAAGTAGATCCACCTTATTTGTCCTAATCAAGAAGCTTTGAAAAGCTAAGTTAGCTTGGATCAGAAGGATCAGTTTATTCAAGAACTGATCAAGAAGACAACATCAACAGAGGAATCTAGCTGGTGAAGTTTTCTGAAACTTATTACTCACAAATTTCTTGTAGGATCTATTGTTAGATCTGAGATTGTAAGCTAAAATTATAAAGACTGAGATAGGGCAGTGTGCCTGAAATTGGAAAGTCTAGTTGTAAGTCTAATTATAAACTGAGGGCTGAGGCCTAGGGCAGGGAAGAATCTGAGGTAGGCTTGTGTAAAGTCTGAGGTAGGACATTTTGGGTTCTGAGCTTGAAATCTGCGGATCTGAGCCAGTGGAAGGAGTTAGGCTGAATTAGTTATCTGCTGGATAGACGAAGGGGGAAAGTGGATGTACACAATCTTGGGGAACCACTATAGATCTGGTGTTTGCTGTGTTGCATTTTATTTATGTAGTAGAATTATTCTGTGCTAAAGAAAGTTACAAATATCTGTTTGCCTTAAAATCAAAAAGCTCAAAAAGATTAGAACCTATTCAACCCCCCCCCCCCCCTCTAGTGTTTAGGCTCTTGAAACAAAGTCTTTCAAACTTTCTTGATGGGATGAAGAATAGCATGCCCTCTCAAAGAAAACAATGCGACACGGTTTTGTCGATTTTAGCCAAAAACAGCACTTCAACTATGTTGTTTTGCAACCAACGAAGTCACTTTACAACCAAAATTTTGTAGATTTAAAATCGGCGCGGTTTAAAAAGTGCGGTGTATTTTGTGGTTTTGTGATTCCAGTTTTTAACTTTCAGTGCAGTTTTTGGCATTGTAAGAGCACACCTCTGATAATAGCACACCAAAAAAATCAAATAATACCTATTTTTTTGTTCAATAACTCTCCTTAAGCACACCCGCGCGGGCCTAACCCTAAAACAACGACGAAGAAGGATCCCGCCCGCCGCTGAGCACCCGAGTTCCGCCGTGCCTGACCGCCGCTCGCCCGCCTACTGCCGGCTATTCCCTAAAACAGCGAGTAGAAGTCGATCTGGGCTGCCGACCGATCTCCCGCCTGTCGCTGCCGAGCACCCAGTTCCGCCGCTCGCCCGTTACCGCCGCTCTCCCGCTTACCTCCGCTGCTATTCCCTAAAAAAACGACGAAGAAGTCAATCTGGAGCCGCTGCTGCTATTCCCGTCTGTCGTCGCTGCTTGACGGATTGTGCTGCCGCTGCTCCCTTCTGCCGCTGCTCCCTTCTGTCGTCGGTGCTCCCATCTGCCGCCACCATCACAGGTAGATTTGTATCATTCACCTCTATCATTCAACCATATTTGTTCTTACGAGGATTAATGCTCCTTTTTGAATTCCATATGCTATAGTGCCCCAATTTTCATTAAATGGTTGTTTGGATGGTGTTTGTCTTCTGTGTTGCATTTTATTTTTCAGAGTATCAAAATTATACAACATACTGAACTATAGTCAAACTAGAGTTTCTTACGCCTACACTCCAGTCCTTTGTGTTACTAAAGAAAGTTACTAGATTTATTAAGAAAAAGTTTCCATATTTGTTTGCCTTTCCTTAACGTCTTTTGCCTCCTCAACTCTCAATGAGTAATATAATTAAAAAGCTTAAAGAAACTCAAAAAGTTATTCATTAGAACATTTTGTGAAGGCTATTTTATCCAATTTACACAAACACCTATAACCCAAATGCCATATTTTTGTTTTGATTCCATTTGAACTATATTTTATCAATACCCCAGGGTTATAAAAATTTATGCAGGTTCAATTTGTGAATTTTATTAATAGTTATGTGTTCATTACAACGTATGATTCAGATTACTGTTATAGTTGTATTAGCCGTAAACAAATTTCATTACATGTAATGAACTTCACAAATTTAAATTTCAGGGTTTTCTGTGTTTTTGCATGATACGTAAAGATTTGTTATTGGAAATGACCAAGAACGAGTCAACATATGCACTAATATTTGGAGATGCGAGACGATTAGAGTTGACAGAGTCTCTACATTGTGATGTAATTCCCGCGCCGCTATCAAAGTTGATGACAATGCCCGACATTGGATTGGTAATTGCATCACGTTACAACGTAGCATTGGTTCATTTTTCAAAGTTCAGTCATTCTTTTTTGCCATACATTTGCACCTCCACCACGTATGTCGATTTATATTGGATTCGTTAACAAAAATTTTGTTCGGTTGATGATGAAAGAAGAGTCCACTGCCTCCTATATTCACTCCATGGTTACGATATATGAAAAAATTGCAGGTGCATGGAATTGAAAAACCATAAAGATGACAAAACGGTGTGTAAAATTTACTTTGCTTCAACACAAATGTTTCGGTTAATTTCATACTAACTTACAAATTTACTTTGCAGGTTAATCTGCGTTTCGAAAATCTTGATGGTGATTTAGTTAATTTGGGCAATAATTGAAAAGGTTTGTAATAATTAAATTGTTTCAATAAATTGTTATTGTTAAAAAACAAAAAATTGTAACAAATTTGCTTATTTATTGCAGATTACATGTCAAGAACGATACAAAAATGAGAAAACTTTTGTTCGGGCAATGTATCATGTCGTCATTGGGTTGTAGTTTTGCATTTTGGGTTGCTTATGTTTTTTATGGAGAAAAATTTATGCTCATTTTGTTTGGTTGCTTATTTTACGCTCAATGGAGAAAAATTTATGCTCATTAGAAGATTTTTTTTTCCAAAAAAATGAAGTCGGTGTGCTCATAAAAAATTGGGTTGCAAATAAAATTTTGTGGTGTGCCAATATCAATGGTGTGCTATTATCCAAAATAGGTGTGCTCTTAACAACGCTCTTATTATATTACACAAAAAAGTAATCACACTTGCAGTAATGCAAAATTCCTATGCCACGGGCCCCGGACTGCGAAGTCCTCGCAAAAAAACCGAACTGATTTACATTTCCCCTCCGATTTTTTATTTTTGACCTCCACTATTCATTTCGCCAAATTTAGTTTTGGTTCTACTTGGAACCGATTGGAACTGGACCGAATCACATAGAATCGGACCGAACCGTTAGTGGCTGGTTTGGTTTTGGTTTTTGTTGAACCGTAACCGGAACCATTGACATGGCGGATTCTAAAAATTATTCTGGAACCGGAACCGGTCAAACCAAATAATGTTTTGGTTCTAATTTAAAAAACTGTTACCTTAGCGGTTCGGTTCACGGTTTTAGTAGAACCGGAACCAAATCGAAATCGTGACAACTCTAATCATACCAACACATATAAACCCCTCCCCCTTATATAGATGAGGAGGGGGCAACCAAACAAGGAAATACAAAATACTTAATTGATTAATATTAACTAATATTCATATGCACGCTCCATGGTGGCTTCCATATGCACGCTCCATAAATTATGACGAGGGGGTCCACTTGAGTGAATGCGCCCACGACCACTTCCATATGTGCGCTCCATAAATTATGACGAGGGGGTCCACTTGAGTGAATGTGTCCACGACACGTGAACCCGTAACACTTCATCCGTCCTTCAAAACAAGCTTGCCCTCAAGCTCGTGTACCAAGCGTTTGGTCGGATCGTCTGGTGCCTTGACCTCCCGCCAGAACAAGGTCAAGTAGCGCGTAGCAGCGACGACGGTGTTGGCGAGTCGCGGTTGAGCCATCGAAAAGACGGGCGGCAAAAGTAATGGCTTCTACAAGGCCGGTGGAGCGGTGGTGAGCAGCAACCATAAGGACGTCGGAGACGCGACGACCGACAGCAGGAACAGATATGTTAGGGACAGCAGGGCACGGGACGGCAGAAGAGCCGGCGAGGGGGCCGGTGGAAGCGGCAGAGGGACGACCACCGTGGAGAGAGGTAGTACCTCAGCGGCCGGTGCGCCATTGACGGGAGGATCGACTGCGGGAAGGAGGGGCAGGTTGGTGTCGTAGAGGAATGTTGGGGCCGGCATAGCAAGATAACTCTCGCATGGTGCAGGAGGCAGCCGTAGAGGAGCGGACTTAGGGCAGGGAACCTCGTGGGGGGTTGCGGAAGCCCGTCCGTTGAACGCGAGGAGACGATCAACTTTGGCATGGAGGGCGAGGAGGGAGGCGTGCATGGAAGCGATGAGTTGCTCTTGAGCATCAACGCGGCGGCTCAAGGCGTCGACGATGGCACGGGAAGGAGGGACGCCGGTGCAACGGGTGTTGGGAGCCACGGGCTGGAGACGACGAACGACGGTCGGAAGGGCGGCTCTGGCTGAGATCGGCGGCAACAGAGAACCCGCGGTCTTCCTGCGACAGATCTGTCGGAGAGGAGCGGATCAACGGCCGTCTTGCGGCAAATCGACATAAAGGAGGAGGATCGGAGGCTTCCACGACTGATCAGGTGCGAAAAGAGCTGGCGCGGGTCGCGTATGCCGACGGAGACAGCCCTGGAGCGACGGATCGGCGATGGCGGCACGCGGATGGCAGAAAACGATCGATCGGCGCGACACGGGAGCGGATTGAGCAAAGAAACAACCTCTGCGATAGGCGGCGAGGCGGAGCTGCCGACTGGAGGAACGTCAGTGGACGGCGCAACTGGACGACACTGCAATGCGGGGCGTAGGCGGGCGACGCGATGCAGGTCTCGAAATCGCGAACCGGGCGAACCAGCAATGCAGATGGCAGACGTACGTGATATCGGATTTCGCGAACAGGCGCATGGGTAGGTATTTGACCGTCGGCGGCTGCCAAGCGGGCGGCACGGCAGGTCGGACCATTTGTTACGATCATGGATAAATTTCAGGAGGAATCCGACAAGGGGAAGGGGCCGGCGGTGGTGAGCGAGAAGAAGAGAGGAAGAATAAGAGAGGAACTTAGGGGGCAACCCTAAAATCTTTCATACATCTATCATACCATCACACAAACACCTACCCCTTATATAGATGAGGGAGGGCAACCAAACAAGAAAATACAAACAACAATCAAACAAAGAAATACAAAATAATTACTTAATTGATTAATATTAACTAATATTCATATGCACGCTCCATGGTAGCTTCCATATGCACGCTCCATAAATTATAACGAGGATGTCCACTTGAGTGAATGCGCTCATGACCACGATGACTTCCATATGTGTGCTCCATAAATTATAACGAGGGGGGTCCAATTGAGTGAATGTGCCCACGACACGTGGACTCGTAACAGACGTCGCGTAAATTGTACAGGTATGTTTTCTTTATATGTTTATAATCTAATTCATGTGTACACCAAAGTATCAACAATAATTTAGGTTCAAGTCGAAAACCGAGACTGTTTGGACCAGTCTAAGTTAATTAGGCTAGGTTGAGAAATGTTGTTTGAGTAATAACCGGTTGGAGGAAGTGAGTTTGACCGGCTGGAGGAGTTTTAGACCGGGCCAAGAGGTCATAAGTGTGTGTGTCACGCAAGGGGTAAGCGGCGCTCTTGGTAAAGAGGAGAAACTAGCGCACGCTATCTCATTTCTTCCGATACGCCCGACGGAAGCCGCAGGCACACCGCACGACGCCGCTCGCTCCAGAAGCCTCAAATCAACTCCAATTTCTATGATATTTATTCCTATAGCAAGGTAACCCCTTCCTCTCAACTCCTTATGAGTTTTGTTTGGATTGGAGACTCCCTTTTCCTAGATTCAAAAACCCTAAATTATCCAAAAATTCTAAGATTTACTAGTTTTTCTCTTGAGTTTCAGAGGCAATTTCATGCATATTTTAAGTTCTCCTTGAACTTATTGTAGAAAATCTGAAAACCCTAGATTAGTAAATGATTATTTCATCCCTAAATTCAGTTACCTAATTCATCTAAAGTATTATTAGGGTTTAGGGTGTAGGATTAAAAGGAAAAAAACGCTTCAAATCAACGTGCTATAAGAAGAGTTGACCCAAATCGGGAGATGGGGAGAATAATCTTCCGACATGAATATAATTCGTGCGAGTTAAGGGCACGAATAGTAATATGAACGTGCGAGACAAGGGCACGGGAAAAATATTACATCATAAGCGCGTGAGAGAAGGACACAATGAATTCATGAAACATTAATTTACACTTTATATGTCTCATGTTTGAAAGTGAATTAAGTATAACATAAGTCAAATGAAAGAATAGGAAAGAGATAATCCGTTATACAGTTACGTGTAAAAAGAAAGGATACAACAAAGTAGTTTATGCAAGATAATAAGAATCCCTAAAATAGAAAGAACTCATCGTAGAAGGAAAAGTAAGAATTCACAAGGAAGATGCGGTTCCAGCCACCAATAGTCAGCATCGACCATGCACTCCTCGCCACAAGAAGAGATATCATCTATGGGTAGAAGTTTCAACAACAGTCTTCGGCATCCTAGATGATCACAAAGCGTGGTGTAGAGACTAAGAGTGCCCTCATGAGGAGTTTCAGTTTTACTTTATGTAGTGTTTGTAGTTCTACTTATGATGCTCATGTCTGTAATATGTTAGTCAGTCCTATTTTGTTTTTATGGATAGTGTTGGAAAGCCCCTTTTGATGTATGTATCGGGCTACCTGTTCGGTTGTTGTACTTTTTATCCAAAACACTAATGAAATGAAATGATTTTATTTTGTTATGACAATTTACTTCTCATACTTTATCATATATTGTTGTACTCTGAATGTTCTTACCTTGCTCATTATGAAATGATTATGTTAAATTGTGGCGGGAGCCGTTAAGGAGGGCGTTACATTTTGACCCTCCCCTACACATCCTTGCTCGATCCTCCTCTGCAGCGACCAACAACGACAACCCGCAATCGCCTCTCCCACTCAAGCCTTCTGCTTCTACGACACCACACGACGCCGATTTCATCGCAGAAGCCCCGACACACTGCCCTCATTGCCTGCAGAAGCAATCGATGCAACCTCCTTCCTCGTTGGACGCATGTAGAGGAGCCAGCTGACAGTCTCTTCCATCTTCCCGGAAATCCCAGTAGCATCCATCAATCTTCCATTGACATCGATCGTACCCCACAACTCATCCACTTCCATTTCCAGACCACTTCTTCACCGATCTTCAATTCCCAGCCTACGACCTCCTCCCACGGTAGCAACCTATTTCCCCCATCCACGTGCAACATTGACATCGTGTGCCAAGGCGTTGACGTGAATAGACCCCTCCTGTCACAGGCACGGGGCCCTCATCTTCGACTACCTTGCATCCATGGTTCTCCATCCCCACAGCTTGACGCAGATCTCTCAGCCCAAAACAGGTTCGAGCCTAGCGCCCCCTGCTTGTTCGAGCTCCACGATGTGTAGGTTTCAGGGTCGCGTGCAAGCCCTGTACCCTCGATAACACCTAGCAGAGAACGATTATTATAAGATCTAATTACTTTAATTAAACATGTACTTTTAAGATGATTAAATTAATTAATTTGTCACTAAAGTTAATTAACTAATAAATAATTTTGGCATGGAGACATGCCTCGACGAGTAAGGGGATCTCGACGAGTAAAGGGCCCTCCATTCGATGTTCCAGAAATGACTGGAGATGTCGGTGTCATATGACGCCACGCTTTAGCGACTCACCACCAGCATTGACTAACATTTCGGGGCCAGATTCAACCAGAGCCGCCACTGATCCCACGACAACACTCATCGCTCTCACCTGCACTCGAGAAGCTCCTCCAACCTTCGCAGTTATGTTTCTTCTCCAACATCTCAGGTTGTTCCCTCCCCTCGGTTCACACCACCGACCTCATCGCCTTCACACCCAATGATGGTGTCGCCACAATTTGTGTTGTTGTCATTAGTCTCTACGGTCTCCCTCCAGCAGACACCACTCCAGTCACATGTTCTGACGGTCCCTCTAGATCCTTTACTTTCGACGCCCGTTCCCAGTCGACGCTGATGTTTCTCATCGTTGTGGCTCACATTCAGCAGGGTTCTCCATCTCCCTCGACTGCCCATCGGGCACACTTGCTCTGACACAACATTATGGCCGACAGTGTTCCCTCAGCAAATGCCTTTGCCACGCCAGGTTGGTAGGTTCCTGTAATTCCTCGTGACGTCTGTGAGTGCGATGACGGCTTGTCACTCGATGCAACCACCGCTATGACGACGCATTACAGGGAGTTGTTCTGGCAAGAAATTAAGGAGTCAGATTATCCCCTCATTCGATTCTCATTCGAGAATGAGGGCAAGCTCAATTTGAAGGATGGGTGGGATGTGTCATGGTTGCGAGGATCTGCAGACTGTCACAATTTAAAGTCAACATCTTGAGTAAAGTTTAAAAAAATCTCATAAATTTTGCAAAAGCATATGACACAGACATTTATTTTTCATCATAGGGGATTTAAATTTTGTTGTCATTTTTTATTTGTGTTACGATTTAAGGTGTTACAATGAGTCCCCACTATCCGTCATCAGTTATGTTGCACACATTTTTTTAGGAGGCTAAGGTTTTGGACACAAATTTTGGGTTCTCACGGTGTCGATTCCTCTAAATCCTTGTGTTAAGGCCAAGGTAAACTACCTTCTCACTACCCATAACTACCTTCCCACTACCCATAACTACCTTCCCACTACCCATAACTACCTTCTCATCCATAACCGTCCAAAGACTCGCCCCACCACCAAATAACTACCAAATAACTACCCATAAGGCCATCATAACCGTTGTCGCACCTCTCCCAAAAGTACCATAACCTCCTCCCATCACTCAACTACCATATAACTACCTGGTAATCACTCTTACCCAATAAGCCATAAGCCATAACTACAAAAAACTAATCTTAGCCAGCAATTACTCCACCTGTCTCCAATTTCCAAGAGCACGCATTTTATTCTGAGGTCATTATGCATGTTATTTTGAGTTGCATAACTGATGAATCAAGTCTTTACAGTCTTAATATTTTAGCGCCATCTTTTATTTAATGTTTTAGTGTCATGTTTTTGTAAGCCTATAAATAAACCTCTTGGGTCATGTAAGAAACTATGAAACGAATTAACCAAATTTCCTTTATCTCTCTAAGTTTCGCTATCTCTCTCAAATTTCCTTTAGGGTTGAGCAAGGCTCCCCTTCTTCCTCTCCACTCGCATTCTCCGCACGTTGAGCTTGGCTCCCCTTGTATCTCCTCCTCCACCGCCAACTTCGACGACGTTACGGGCCAAGTCCATAACAGAAACATACGATTTGGGATCTAAATTTGAAAAAAGTTCTTAAATTATTATTCTACTCGAAAGGTTTATTTGTAGGGCATTTAATTGAAGCACTTTTGTCCTAAATTAACTTGATCTGGCTTGTTTCTCTAGCATCTAATCTCTAGCATGAATGTTGTTGGAATCTATTAACAATTTTGGTATTTATTATAATTTTACGGTGGTTAATTGCTTGCACATTGCATCACTTTGAAATTCACTTTAACATTATATTATCATTCACGCATTAAAGTTCTATTAGGGCATAAAGGACTCGACTGCACTCACTAAATTCATCTCGTGTCAATTTGGTATCATAGCCCTAGGTTTGGGCTTAATCTAGGATACACAGGACTAGAGTCTATATATCATTAATGGCATATCATAGTCGTCTAGCACAATATGATTATAGTCGGGACGAGCATCTAGGTTATGGTATTGCACCTCCTCAATTCGAGGATTTAGAGCATATTTACGCACGAACCTAAAAAACTCCTTATCATCCTCGCCCACCGTCTCATAGAGGTCTACTACTTGAGTTTGACTCGGGCCATTAGGGAAGACGAGCAAGTGATGGTTATAATTAAGGCTGAGGCCTGAGAGGCTGCCTCTGGGAGTAGCAACAAAATTAAATGTTACATGAATGAGTCTCTATACAACAATATGAAGAATTGGGTCAAATGCTTACGAATTAAATATCTCTAAGAGTATGAGAATTCATCTTGTATTAAATATTGGGGATTTGACTCCATATTATGAGTCCACTCAATGATACTACCGCTGAGCCTCATCCTCCATCGATATCAAACACTCCTACTCAGCTCCCACCTAAGCTCACTACCCAACTACAAGCAGACTCATCAATTCCTACTTGGGTACATGTTTCTTGTTCAGCACCCGAGAGCATACACCCTTTCACTGATAGCACACCAGACATTATGAGCCATGATATTTCAGTGACGCTAGACGTCTCCACGGTACGATCTCTGGCTCATAGGAGACGGCAACCTCCAATGATGATACTTGGATGACACTAGAGGAGCTCGACTTACACATTGGCTTCACAGGGAGCATAATCATCTTCATTCAACAAAGCTGAATACTCTCAAATTGGGAGAAATTGATGTGGATCACATTTCATGGGCGTCCTGACCCTTATCAGAACCCTCCTGAGTCTACTTACATGGGAGACAGAGTTAGGATCGTTGGATGGACAATCTGAGTCTATAGTCACGTTTAAAACGAAGACGACATACTTTGATGTATTTTAAATTTTTAATTTCATGTGAATTTAGTGGTTTTATGTTTCAGACGATTGTGGCTATCTGTAGTGGGTTCTAAGTCTATAAATAGGGGTTTAGGGGCTGATTTTTAGGCAACGCGGATTTTGGACAGAAATTTTGGGCTCTCGCAGTGCCGATTTCTCTGGATCCTTCTGTTGAAGCCAAGGTAACTTTATCACTACCCATAACTACTTTATCACTACCCATAACTACCTTCTCATCCATAACCGCCCATAACTCCCTCCCACCACTAAAAAACTACCCATAATCATTGTCACTCCTCTCCCAAAACTACCATAACCTCCTCCCACCACTCACAACTACCAGATAACTACCCGGTAATCACTCTTCCCCACTAAGCCATTAATCATAACTACCAAAATCTAATTTTAACCTGCAATTACTCCACCTGTCTCCCCATTTCCAAGAGCAGTTCTTGAACAGGAGTACCTGATGCCCGTCTTTGTCCCTGTAAATAACCCAAGTCCCCTCCCATGTAACTAAAACTCTACACCAACAACTCCCATTTCTTTGCTTGTACGCTGCAACACCTAAAACCAGACCCTATATCTGCTGCCCAAGCTCTAGCAACTGCTAATCCCCTCTGCTGAACAATCACGTTCCTCCCACTTGCGGCCAACACTCCAAGAACAAAAAATTCCGTTGCTACAGCAAACCCTCCGCAACCTGTCACCCAAATCAGCCCTCCCACTGCTCCAGAACTCATTTCCAAAGCTGTTGGGCCCCTGTTTCCATCCAGAACTCTTGGACGATTATTTTCTAAACCTAGATCTGCTAATTACCACAAATTCCAGCCCCCATACATCTCACCCGACCACTCATAGTCCTTCCCATAATCCCTTACCTCCCAATTACCACAGTGGCCTCATTGCCTCAAAACCCAGGATATTCCTACTTACAGCAGAACTCCAAATTTACAGCTGGAGTTGCAATTTCAATGCTGTCCAACCCCGAATCAACCTCCTTCCACCTGCCCGGACACATATTGCTTGTGTAAGCTATAGTTTGAAGTCAATATTGTTTGTTGTTGCTTATTTGATGGAGGAAAATACGATTTCGGATCCATATTTGTAAAATTTTGCTCGATTCGTATTCTACTCGAAAGGTTTATTCACCGAACATTTAATTGAAGCACTTCCGTTCAAAATTAATTTGATCTAGCTTGTTTCTCTAACATCCAATCTCTAGCGTAGATGTTTGTGGACTAATAATAATTTCAGCATTTGTTACAATTTTATGTTGGATAATTGCTTGCACTTGCATCACTTTGAAATTCACTTCAACACTACATTATCATTCACGTCGTTAGAGCATATAGAACACGATTGCACTAACTATATCTGTACAACCCCGTGTTCGCCGAGTGGACGAACCAGAGCGACTCCACAGATCCAGGCGAGCCAAGGAGGCGGGCTCGTGCTCGCCTAAAGCAGCAAGCACCTAGTCAGCAGGGCGAGTCGGGAAGTAGGACCACACTCGCCCTAGGCGAAAGAATGAGAGGTAGACGAGTGCTCAGGAACTCGCCGAAGAGGCGGGCGAGTGCCAGTTTCATCAGGCACGGCCACTTCGGGCATGTGCTCGTTTACAAAGGCACTCGCTATAGAAAGTGAGGCGAGCCAGAGGTTGGCGGGTGCTTGCTCAATCAGGGCACTCGCCATCCAGGAATATTCTCCGTGCAATGTTATGTTTATTTGTCTGTTGATAGCCATTCCAAACGGCGGAGTTTGGCTGTTAGCAGACCAATTTGAGGTGCATTTAGTAAAACCAAAAGGCGGGATTGCGCCATTGACAGGCCCCGCTAGGAAAAACTATAAATATACCTTGAAGGGGATCTTTGGGGGATCCAGTTTTTTGGCTTCTTCCTCCTCTGGTCAATTTTGGTTGGCTTCAAAGGCACTCCAAGGTGCCCAGCTTCAGCATTGGTATGGGAGGGGAAGCACTCTAAGAATGTCTAGGTGTGAGGTGGGACCTCCGCGATGTTGTCCAGGGTTTGTATCTAATTCTAAACCTTCAGCCAAACGTTCCTCCTCAAGAGAAGTGCAAGCTACACCCTTTGGGTCTGAACTCTTTGTTGGGCCGAATCCCAGTTCCAACATTTTTCGTGCGGTGAGCGTAAACCGCAGCTTGCATAAGAAAATCCTGAGAGAGCTCCATGGCTGGAGATGAGGAGCAAGGTACTGACCACGACGGCCCGCCGCTACCTACGACGCCGGCTACGGTCGGAATATTGAAAGAGTTCAAGAGAGAGGTCCTGGAGACCATCCATTTCGCATTTGCCGTGCGGGGCGGGTGTTGGACACCGGCTGCACAGGAGATCACGCCACCAGGTCTGGGCGAGACCGCCCCAGGAAGAAGTCCTGGGAAGGAGGTGGCGAATGGGGGGCAAGAGCGAGATCTCGTCGGGTGAGAGCTCTTCCCCAATCCGACGAGTGCAGTCCGGCCGGCGATCTGGTTGCGCGAGTGGAGCCTGCAAGATCGGAGGGTGGCGGGAGCCCATTCTGCGAGCTAGTAGTTTCAGCGCCGGTTCCGGAAGGGTTCAGGGAGCCGGAGATGACGTATTACACTGGCAAGGATGATCCTGTCTAGCACTTACAATGGTTCGAGGAAATGGTTTCCATCAGGCTGATGTCGAACGCGTTGAAGTGTCGTTTCTTCGCCATCACTTTGAAGGAAAAAAAGCAAGGGACTGGTTTCACCAGCTTGCTGTGGAATCAATCTATGTGTTTGAGAACTTGCGCCGAAGTTTTCAAGTACGTTTCTCGACATCTAAGAATAGGAAGAAAAGTGTCGAGCCACTCTTCAAGATCTAGAAGGGAGCAGAGGAGTCACTGGCCAACTACGTAGACAGGCTGCAGGAGGAGATCTTGCTCATTCAGAAAGTGTCGGGATTCGCCCTCAAGCTCCCATTCACCGTGGGGCTGCGGGAGGGATTCTTTAAAATGAGCTTGAATCGAAAACAACTCTTGTCCTTCGAAGAGTTGATGGAAAGAGCGACAAAAGAGATTGAAGGAGAGGCGGCGAACCCGACATTTACTAAGAAGTTGGCAAGGTTAAGTAACTCGGAGTCGAGGGATTAAGGAGGTTCTAGGCAGCAAGAAGGAGGGAGGAGCCGAGAGCTCAGGAGTTGGGATGGAGGCAGCAAGGAGGGGCCGCGCAAGGCCAAGGAAGAGGGTTTTCCCAAGGAGGGGGTAACTTCCATGGAGGTCAGGGGAGGTTCAACCCCCCGGGATGGAGACAAGGCCAGAGACCACTCTTACCCCCGCCACAACAAGCTATGGCGATCGGCTAAGGTAGAGGTAGAGGAAGAGGAAGCAGGAGGAGCAGGAGTCAGAAGAAGGAATTAGCCCGCGGAGGGTCGAAGAGAGGAGATGGCGTTGCCATACTGTGACTTCCATCAAGAGAAGGGTCACGTTGTAACAACCCAAAACACGAACTGACCCAAATGAATAATAAATTTGAATAATCAATATCCCCTATGATGAAAATAAAGAAAATCAGTGTTAATTCGACGTCGCTTTGAAAATTGAGTTTGAATACTTTTGAAGTTTTTGCGGCGCTCGATTTGTTTTAAGTAGAATATGAAGTTGTTTTATTTTATTTTGTTTAAAACTAGTGGTAATAAAAAAAAAGATAGATTTATTGGTAAATGACTGATATAAAACTGGTGGTAATTTACTTGAAGGCGGTGGCATTCATAGTGATATCAATATATAATTTGGTTGTCCTATTTCCTGATACATATCTCATTTCTGCTCCTGGAGTGTTGTCGGCCGGACTCGAAGCTAGGGCTCATGAGGTTTTCACCTTCTTCCTCCTCCCCCTCTCTTAAATTCACGAAATCTCATGGAATTCTTTGGCTATTGCTGGGATCGGGGGTTGGAAAGGCTTCATTTGAATTAGGCTTCGTCGGGCTTGTATCTGCTGGTAGAATCCATGCCCGGAAAGGTAAATAATGTTTCTTTTGTCATCTTTCATGGTTTACTTTGATTTGAGTTAAGCATTGGTATCAGGGTAATAGAGGGTTTTTAATTTGAGATCTGGTTATTGTTGTTCAATGGCCGGTTGTTTTACTTGTTAGTTGGCCAGTCATTTTGGTTCTATATGTGGCCGGCTGTTTGAGCTTAAGTGGTTTTGGCTTGGCCTTTTTACTTTGATTGTTACTTGCAAAGCAGTAAACTGTTATGAGTCGATTGGTGGCTTGTATGGTACTGCCAGACTGTTTACTGCATGCTGATTACGAGTTTAGATATAAATAGTTGAATTTTGTTATGTGTTCTGTTGGGTGTTGAACACTTGTTTGGGAGTTCTTCTTGCCCCCTTGGCCGACGGCTGTACTAGTTCTTTGTAGTTTGCTGACTGTTTTGATAGGAGGAAATCTCATGATAGCCACTATTTTTGGATGGGGCTTTGCTTTATTTATTAATGGTCAGTCAAGTATTTATTGATTTTTTGTTTTAATTAGTTGGCTGTTAAGAGAGATGTGTTGGATTTGAGTTATGTTAACACAAATAGTTGGTTGAGTAGCTTACAAATGATGTCATCATCTTAATGAACATTGTAACTATAACAAGGTGCAACCCCGATAAATGATATGAATTCTATATAGATATCGCGGAGGACGGCATCTCAAAAGATATACGACAATGACATGTGTTGCGATGAAATAACGACTGACGGTGAGAGCTACCTGTTTAAGTTTATGTTTTATTGTCCTCTTTTTCATTTTGTGCACTCTTATTATGAGCATTGCAAACTCATGATTACTCGCATATGTTAGCATGGAATACTTTTACATCACTGATAATGATTACTTGCATATGTATGCCATTGTATAAAGGCGAACAACCGATTAGCTTCTGAGGGGATTAAGAAACAAACAAACACTAAGTATATTAATGAATACATAAATAAGAAAATGCATCGATGCATAGTAATGATAAGGGTATAACCGAACGTGAATACGCATATAAAGTATTGATGCTCTGCCAAACCAGTCGGCCTAAGGGCATAAACGCGTGTTGTACGTACTGGTTTTGGATACTGATGACCTGGAAGGGTCGGGCCCAAAACTGAAATACTGAAATACAAATACAGATATTGATACGTTGGCAGTTACCCTTAACATTACCTAACGTAAAAGATAACATAAGAATGCATAGTTTTACAGTTACATCGATACGTTGCTACTGAACATGCGAATTGAGATAGTTTTACAGTTACATTGCTTTCATGATTACAGTCACATAGTTTTCTTCTTACACTAATACTAGTATAGAGCTACTTAATAATATTGTCTTATAACTGCTTATATGGTTTTATGACTACTAACATTACAGATATAATGTTGATACACAGTTTCAGTACAGGTATGCAAAATGGTTAGTAGAGATATATGATTATAACATTGCTAAATCTTCTACATTTGTTTGTGTGCAACAGCTAAAGAGGTATTCACCTCACTTAGTCATATTTATATGACTAAGCCCGTCGCCATTGTTGTTCAGGTACGTGACATGACTTTGGGTACGTAAAGAAAAGTGAAGTTGACCGTGGAAAAACCGAAAAGACTCATAGAATTTTACAATTTATGAGATACGTCTTATTATGTGTTTTATTTTCTACTCACTAGTCTTACTTCATCCTGGGACGAATGTCTTGAAAGTAGCTTAGATACAGAATAATGTAGAGTCCAAAATGGGGGGCCTCGCACACGCAACGGCCACCTGCCCCGAATTCTTGGAGATCAGGAGGGCGAGAGGCCCAAGGGAGCAGCGCAACCACCAGTAAGGATAGAAGAGGTGACGGGAGGAGCAGAGGAGGAAGATCAGTGCGTAGACAGGGCCAATGTGGGAAGCCGAGGAGGGATCAGATTGATCCATGGAGAGGTGTGGGATCGAGGCAACCTGCAAGACGAGCCTTCATACCATGTATCGGCAGAGCGTAGCTTCGACGTCTCAAGCTCCACCCCCAGAGGAGAAGATCACCTTCTCCAGGAGAGACATGCCAGATCACGAGGATCTGTTCAGCGATGCGCTAGTGATTCAGACATTCATTGAGAACTTCAGCGTCTCATAGATCCTCGTCAATAATGGAAGCTCAGTCAACGCCATCTTCAAGAAGGCATTCGATGAGATGAAGGTGGAGTCGAGGAGAGTGCTGGCTTTGGACAGCCCGTTGTTTGGGTTCTCGGGAGAGAGGAAGGAAGTGGGAGGGGTTGGACTTCATGTGACTTTGGGGGGACAGTCTTGGAACTGCCGGTTCGTCATTGTCGACGCTCCTAGCAGCTATAATACTATCTTCGGACGGCCCCTCATCAGTGCGTTTAGATGTGTCCCATCCTCATTCAACCATTGTTCGAAGTTTAACGTGGGAGTAGTCCAGATCAGGGTGAAGGGAGACCCGAAGGTAGCGAGACAATGCTACGTAACAACCGTCAATACCATCTCCTGGCAGGCGGAGGTCGAGGAGATGGGGAGGGAGATGGAAGAGCTAGTGGGGCTGGAGGGAGACGTGGAAGTGGCGGAGGTTGAGAAGATGGAAGAAATTGTGGAGGAGGCAGAGAAGGTAGAGGAAGGGGACGTCCGCGCCCATGAGGGAGGGGTGGGCAAGCTGTTAGAGGTCCAGGGCGAGGTGATGATTGTCGGAGAGGAGGAAGATGAGGCATTCGCCCAAGGAGAAAGGGCAGGGGGCGAGTGGGAAGAGCAGTCCTGGCTTGAGGTCATGGAAAAAGTGGAGATGGAGGTTCTTTCCCAGGCAGGAAGGTTGGAGAAAGTAAAGATCAGTAGGGAGCTCAGCTCAGAGGACCAGGAGAGGATCTTGACTTACGTCCAGCAGAACGTTGACATCTTCGCTTGGAGTGCGTCAGACATGTCAGGGATCGAAGAACGGAAGAAGAGGTCTTTCGCCGGCAAGCTGGTCGAGCCCATCCGGGAGGAGGTGGGTAAGCTTCTCAAGGCCGGGTTTGTATCGGAGATCCAATATCCAGTCTAGGTATCCAATGTGGTGATGGTCAAGAAGGGGAATGAGCGATATTAAATGTGGTAGGTGAAGGGAAAAGAGAGGGACTATTTATAGGAAATAGAATGGGTAGGAAGAAATCAAGGCAGTAGGTGTGCGGAGAGCAAAACGTCATCACACGCCTCGATTCTCGGGTCGGCCCACTTGCCCTCTTATTCGCGATCACATCAAGATTAATTTTTCGATTACGATTCCAGGAAAGAAAAAGAGGCGCGAAAAATGAAGCGACGCACAATGCGAATAGAATAAAACTCAAACCGGGCGAGAGTCACAAGGTCCTAATTGCGAATACTCGAGCAAGTCCATTGTTAAATATTACAGAATTTAAAAGATTATAACATATCAAAGTATGGCCCAAGAGAAAGGGTGGGGATTGCGAGTGTCGGTAGACTCAGTATTGGAGTCATTTCCATCTACCCCAGCCACGCACTTCCGAATTCGGCGGCGTGCGAGGATAATGATACTCGCGGACGGCGCGGAGTTCCTGTTGTACCAGGCGTAGCTGGTCCTCGGCCCGCGAGATATGCATCCCCGGGGAGGTCGCCTCTCTGCTAGCTCCTCGTCGCGTCTCGCAAAGAAGTTGCGCATAGTCTCTCTCGAGATTTGAGAGTCGCTGCTCAGCGGCGTCCCTATACTCTTGGACATGACTGTAGATCTCGCGCAGCGTCAGACCGTGCTTTCTGAACAACTCAATCATTCGCCTCTTCAGCACCACAGCGTCCGTCGGGTCGCCCAAGAAGTCAACGCTTTTATCTGGGGAGAAAGGAGGCAATAATTCTTCCTCGCCCACATCAAGTTCGGTGGATGAGGCCTCTCGATAGCCTACGAAAGAGTTTATTAGCCAAACGAAAGCCAAGCTTAGGGGGAAGAGAACGAAAAGTACTTTTGTTAACCTGGTGAAGGTACAATCCCCTTGTCGGTGCGTTGGCGGGAGGTGCCAGGCCGCCCTTGGAAGGGTTAGCTGAAGGTGAGTGTGATGGATTTCCCCAATCTGGGGCGGGCTGGCGCGTGATTAGAAATCTGGTGGGTGAGAGTTGTTGTGTCGTTGAGAGCTCCTTCGGCCGGGAAGCCTGATCCGGGGGCAGCAGTGAGTGTGTTCGGGCGAACCGACAATTTCAGAGGCGGAATATGCAGCCCTGTAGTTCCAAAGGTGGTGACTGCGAGAATCAACATTGGGTAAGAGCCAGGGTTCAAGAAAGTCGAGGCGAGAGGGCGGCACATGGCTCACATGACGGGGGCGGGATGTCACTTTGGACCACTTGGAGATTAGTCTCTATGGCCACCGCACCTAACCTCCTTCGGGCGAGTGTGGTTGGGCATTCTCCATGCCTTCATTCATGACCTCCTTCTCGGGGAGTGTCCCCTGCGAGTAATCAAGGTATTGTCAATCCATTTAAACCACTGGCGAGCGAAAGAGTTTGCTGGCATACCTGGGGAGCTAGCTCAGTGTCAAGCGGCGGATTCGGAAGGGAGGATCCACCCTCCCCCTGGTTGTGCTTGACCATCTTCGCCTTCTTCAGCTTGAAAGGCGAGCTCAGAGCCCGCAAGGCAAGACAGGGCGCGAACTCTATAGTGAAAGACTTGTTCTCCTCCCTCGCGATGTCGAGGCGAGCTTGGATTTTTTTGAAATCGGCATTGTGCAGCTACAGTAGAATGAGGCAGATAAAAGGGAAGAAGTTAAGAAGCTCCTCACTCTCGTCATTGGAGGTATTTAGTGCAGAAGAGGGGCCCACCAAAAGATTTCGTCCAGGTCAGCGGACACTCTCCGAACACTGAGGGTTGGACTTTTCTTTTCGAGCTTGAGACAATCTCGCAAAGAGCGGGGATTGTGTACAACCTCGTGTTCGCTAGTGAACGAACCAGAGCGACCCCACAGATCTAGGCGAACCGAGGAGGCGGGCTCGTGCTCGCCTAAAGCGGCGAGACCTAGTCAGCGGGGCAAGTCGGGAAGAGGACCACACTCGCCCCAGGAGAAAAAATGTGAGATAGGCGAGTGCTCAGGAACTCGCTGAAAAGGCGGATGATTGCCAGTTTCATCAGGCACTTGCCACACCGGGCAGGTGCTTGTTTACAAAGGCACCTGCCATAGAAAGCGGGGCGAGTCGGAGATTGGCGGGTACCAGCTCCATCAGGGCACTCGCCATCCAGGAATATTCTTCGTGCAATGTTATATTTATTTGTTTGTTGATGGTCATTCCAAACAGCGGAGTTTGGGTGTTGTCAGACCAATTTGGGTGCATTTAGTAAATTTTTTTTACCAAAAGGCGGGATTGCGCTATTGGCAGGCGCCGCTGTGAAAAAAAAGTGAGAAAACGGCCAAGAGGTAAATAAAGTGCAAATTTTATTGCTCCAAAAAGATAATTATTACATAGGTATACCCCCTTATTTATAAAAAACGGGGGGGGGGGGATGAGAGAGAATACAACAATCGATGTGGAACTAAAAAACAAGTCGGGCGGCTTATGCGGTTTGACATGGTCAAACCGCACACTATACAACAAATATCTGTACACCCAGAGGTAACCAAGGAAAGCCACCACACAGCTAGGGAAGACCGCTGGAACAGGCCGCCAGACCGCAACTACGGGTTGCCACCAGACCGCAGTTGCGGCTAACCATCAAACCACAGTTGTTGTAAGCCATCAGACCGCAAGTGCGGGTTGCTACCAGACCACAGTTGCGGCTAACCATCAAACCGCAGCTGCTGTAAGCGATTAAACTACAAGTGCGGGTTGTCACCAGACCGCAGATGCAGTAAATCATCTAACCGCTGTTACGGCTTTATCTAGGCCGCTGCGACCTGACCGTTGCGGCTAATATCTGATGCACTAATGCGGCCTCAAACCAACCCGCTGGAGATGCTACTACATAGACCGATGGGCCAAACCGCCAGACCGCTCACTAAACAGGCCGTTGGGCCAAACTGCCAGACTGCCGACTAGATAAGCCGTTGCGACTAGTTCGGCTAAACCACCAAACTTAACACTCTCCCTCAAGCTTGAGCATACATGTCAACCATGCCCAACTTGCTACAAACATCTGAAGCGGAAACTGGTTTCATGAAGAAGTCTGTCAGTTCTTTATCTGAAGTGACAAGTGGAGTACAGATCTGATTCTTCAACACATCTACCCTAATGAAATGACAATCAACCTCAATGTGTTTTGTCCTCTCATGAAAGATAGGATTCTTCGATATGTAAATAGCGGCTTTGTTATCTCAGAACATAAGAAGAAGATGATCATAGACTTCTCCTAAGTCAAGCATAAGCGCTCTTACAATTTCAATTCACAGGTAGTTGAAGTCATACTCCTATACTCTGCTTCAACACTTGAACTTGATACCACTGTCTGCTTCTTCTTTTTTCAGCTAACAAGGTTTCCTCCTACAAAGGTACAAAAATCTGATGTAGATTTTCTATCTTCTTTGTTATCAGCATAGCTGGCATCAGAATACGCTTCAATCTGCAGATAATTATTCTTCTGAAACAATATGCCCTTTCCTGGAGACCCTTTCACATACTCCAGAAATTTCATGGCAGACTGAAGATGACACTCTCTAGGACACTGCATAAACTGACTGACATTTCCAACCGCATAACAGATATCTGGTCTAGTAACAGTCAGATATATGAGTTCGCATACAAGTCGTCTGTACACAGTGAAATCTGGAAGAAGAGGAGAATCTACAGTCCACCCCTTATCATCTCCAACTGTCATTGGACAACGAGCACGTTTCATGCCAAGAAGACCGGTCTCCTTTAAGAGATCTAGAGCATACTTTCGCTGTGAAAGAACCACCGAGTTCCTCTTTCGTGAAATCTCAATGCCCAGAAAGTACTTCGGAGGTCTCATATCCATAGTAACAAAATGTTATCGAAGATGTCGTTTAGATCAATGCCTTCTTTATCATCACCAGTCAGAAGAATATCATCAACATAGACAGTAAAAACCACAAGGTCTTTATTAGTCTTGCGTATAAACAAGGAATGATCAGCAGAGCTTTGACTGAACACAATAAGAGAAACAACTCCACTAAACTTTTCAAACCAAGCTCGTGGACTCTGCTTAAAACCATAAATCGCCTTCCGAAGCTTGCATACCTGAGACTCCCCCTGAGCAACATAACCAGGAGGTTGCTCCATGTAAACCACTTCTTGTAAATCACCATAAAGGAAGACATTCTTCACATCTAACTGAGACATCTCCCAGTCTCGATTAACAGCCACAGATAAGAGAGCGCGTATAGTGCTAATGCGAGCAACAGGAAAAAAAGTATCAAAGAAATCTACCACATACCTAGCTTTATAGCGATCAACCGAACCATTTGGAAGATACTTAACAACAAAGACCCGCCAACAGCCAACTACGTCAATGCCCAGAGGTGGGGGAACAAGAGTCCAACTACCTCTCTCAGTTAATGTGTTCATTTCTTCATCCATAGCGGTTTTCCACTGAGGAATGACAAAAGCTTCTTAAAACGTAGCCAGTATAACAGTAGAAGAGATAGCAAGAGCAAAACGTTTGTCATCCGGTGAAAGATGAGCATAGGAGACAACCACATCAATAGGATGCTTAGTGCATTGTCGAACACCCTTCCGCAAGGCAATGAGAAGTTCAAGATTACTCTTGTCCGAAGAAGGCAATTCACTGCCAGAAGAAAGAAGAGGTCCGGCAACAGGTACAGAAGGCTCCAAGGGCAAAGAATCTATCTTGAGAGAAAGACACTACGCAACAGGAACAGGTGTGGAAATAGCCGGTTCCGGCAGAGGTGCCGAGATAATATTGAAGAAGAAGTATCAGAAGGCAAGAGAGAAGAAGCAGGAGAAAAATACGGTGTATCTTCAAAGAAGTTAACATCAGCAGACATATACTGTTTCCGCATAATAGGATCAAAACAGCAATATCCTTTCTGAGTCGGACAATAACCAAGAAATATACATTTAACAGAATGAGGAGAAAGTTTGTCACGACCAGGAGAAGGTATGTGAACAAACGTCGTACATCAAAAAATTTTAAGAGGTAAAGGAAATGACTCGGCACCAGGATACAAAATAGAAAATGGAGACTTGCCCTGAAAAACAGATGAGGGTATCCGATTAATAAGATAGCAGGAGAGAAGAACACCATGACCCCAATAGGAACGAGGAACATTCATTTGTAACAGAAGACTTCGAGCAACATCCAAGAGATGATGATTCTTGCGTTCAGCAACGCCATTCTGTTGAGAGGTATAGGGGCAAGAAGTTTGATGAAGCAAACCATGGTTCGCACAAAAATCAGAAAATTGTCGGCTGATATATTCCTTAACATTATCAGTACGAAGAATTTGAATAGACACATTAAACTATGTCAAGATCTCATTATAAAAAGCGGTAAACACAGTATAAAGTTCAGAACAATCTTTCAGGAGATACAGCCAAGTACATCGCGAGAAATCGTCAATGAAAGTTACAAAGTATAAGCTTCCCCTACCAACAGTAGCAGTAAGAGCAGGACCCCAGATGTCAGAGTGAACTAGTTCAAAAGGAAGTGAAGAACTACGTCTTGTTCGTGCTGGGAAAGAAGAGCGATGATGTTTGTCAAGCTGACAGGCTTCACAATTCAAAGGAAAATCCTCTGAAGAAAGGTCTGGGAAAAGTTGATGAATGAGGCGAGAAGAAGGATGGTCAAGACGATGTCATTGTTGAAGAGATGAAGAAACAGAAAGGGCAATGTCGTGATCAAGAAAGAAGAGGCCACCACTGGCAGTCCTAGTAGCAATTGTAGCTTTGGAGACAGAATCAGAGAAAGAACAAGTGGTGCCTGTAAAAGTAACCGTGCAATTTAACTGAGTGCAACGAGCATGAACAGAGAGTAAATTGCACGGAAAAGTATAGACATAAAGAGTGTCCTCAAGCAGCAAAGACGGAGAGAGACGCACAGTGCCAACATCATGCACAGTAGCAGAAGTCTCATCTGCAATAACAACAGAAGACAGCATGTTCTGTTCAAGCAAAGAGGAGAACAAACGAGAGTTACCGGTCATGTGACAAGTGGCACCAAAGTCAATAAGCTACTTATCAGAGGAGGCCACAAGAGCACGAGCTTGAGAGGAGAGAAGAGAAACCATCTCAAAGAAAATAGAAACAAGAAGGAAGAAACAAGCCGGCAAAAGAAGCCAAACCGAATAGGATAGCAAACAAGTCGTCGAAAGCCAGCGACCAAAAGAAAGAAAGAGGCAGAGATTCAAACCGTGCGGTTTGAAAAGAAGTCGGAGAGAACCGGACACTAAGAGAAGCAAACCAAGAAGAGACCGCGCGAGAAGAGATACGCAGCGACCAAGAAACGAACAAACCGCGCGGGAAAAACCGCACGGTCACGGTGACACCACACCAGCGGCAAGAAAAGAGGTCGCGACCAAGATGTGAAGCCCGCAGTGGTTAGAGAAGGCGCGGCGAGAAGATAAAAGAAGAGGAGAAGTTGAAGAACAACAAAGAAGTCGCGCGAACAGGGAAAGAAGCCGAGCGAACAAGAAAAGAAGTCGCAAAGAAGAAGAAGAACAAAGAGAGAAAGAGAGAAGAGAAAGAGTCTGCACGGTCTGGGTGACAACACACCAGCGGCAAGCCGCGACCAAAATGCGGAACTCGCAACAGAAAAGAAATCGCATGAAAGCGACAAGCAAGAAAGGGAGGGAAAGGAGGGAAGTGATCAGGAAGAAGCCGGAGCAGGAAGCAAACCGGAAGAAGTCGGCAGGGTTAGACAAACAAACCGCAATCTGATTGGAGCAAATGATCGATTCGCTCTGATACCATGTAAAAAAAGAGCGAGAAAACGGCCAAGAGGTAAATAAAGCGCAAATTTTATTGCTCCAAAAAAGATTATTACATAGGTATGTCCCCTTATTTATAGAAAATGAGGGAGATGAGAGAGAATACAACAATCGATGTGGGACTAAAAAACAAGTCGGGCGGCTTATGCGGTTTGACATGGTCAAACCGCACACTATACAACAAATATCTGTACACCCAGAGGTAACCAAGGAAATCCGCCACACAGCTAAGGAAGACCGCTGAAACAGGACGCCAGACCGCAACTGCGGGTTGCCACCAGACCGCAGTTGCGGCTAACCATCAAACCGCAACTGTTGTAAGCCATCAGACCGCAAGTGCGGGTTGCCACCACACTGCAGTTGCAGTTGCTAAGCCATCAAACCGCAGTTGCTGTAAGCCATCAAACCGCAAGTGCAGGTTGCCACCAGACTGCAGATGCAGTAAATCATCTGACCGCTACTGCGGCTTTATCCAGGCCGCTGCAGCCAACTACCAGGCCGCAACGGCTAACCTCCAGACCGCTGCGGCTAATATCTGATGCACTACTGCGGCATCAAACCAACCCGCTGGAGATGCTACTACATAGACCGTTGGGCCAAACCGCCAGACCGCTGACTAAACAGGCCGCTGGGCCAAACCGCCAGACTAGATAAGCCGCTGCGACTAGTTCGGCTAAACCGCCAAACTTAACAGCCGCTAAGAAAAACTATAAATAGACCTTGAAGGGCACCTTTGGAGGATCCAGTTTTTTGGCTTCTTCCTCCTCTGGTCAATTTTGATTGGCTTCAAAGGCTCTCCAAGGTGCTCAGCTTCAACATTGGTGTGGGAGGGGAAGCATTCGAAGAACTTCCAGGTGTGAGGTGGGACCTCCGCGTTGTTGCCCAAGATCTGTGTCTAGTTCTAAACCTTCAGCCAAACGTTCTTTCTCAGGAAAAGCAAGTGCAAGCTGCACACTTTGGGTCTGAACTCCTCGTTGGGCCGAATCCCGGTTCCAACAATATCTATCTTGCATCAAAACCACTGAATCAATCACACATTGCTTGTTAACTCAATATTAGACTGATTTGGTATTACAATTGAAGGCATGGTAAAATTGGGATCAAACATGGTGTTCAAGAGAGTCTTGTTTAATTTACTCCAAAACTATTACAACCATCTTAAGCACTAAAGTATGCACCCAATAACTCCAATATGACACTATTCCTTTTTCAATTGAAGTCAGAGAAGTTTTGAATTCTAGAAGGTAACTCTACAAGAACAAAATAATGACAATACCTCCAAAATATTCAACATTTTTGTCATTTGTGCAAACAGAAGCACACGGTGATTTTCAGCACGAAGGCGCTTCAGTAGCACATCCAATTTCTGAAGCTTCCCAGAATCCTGTGATAAAAAAAGTCACCGTTAGCTGCCAAACATTCTTCATTTTTTCTTGAAATAGAAGTATAATATTATCTTTAAAAATTACAATCACCTGCAAATAAACATGGTTTCATGAAAACGCCAGTAAAACATGGCCAATACCTCAAAAAATGCAATATATGCCAAAGAAATTCTCCAATTGTAAGATAACTAGCAACGCAATTCAAGTACAACACTTAAATATAATTCATTAGCGGCTATGCACTGGTCCATCATGTGCAGTGTGCGACAACGACAGTATTAGGCACTCGAGCAATGGCCGACAACTATTGTCGCCACCTAGCGCGCGGGATACACAATGTATTAAAAAACATGTGATCTGTTAGATCAAGTGATTGTAATAGAATTAAAGAATCATTTGATGGTCGAAGTTAGGGACCAACCAAAATTTTTTTTTTTTTTAACATTCTGTAGATGAAAAATATACTTAAGAAGGCATATTTATGTTACCGTAAGCATTTTAGCAGGGTCAAAACTCTGAATGGGCGGACTAGAACCAAAGATCCTGTGTGATAGCTGAAGAATGGGCTGAAAAGAGAACTCCTTTGTGTTAATCTCTTCTACCAGGTGATGACTACGAATGGGCCATCTAGGGCCATTAAACTCAGATGTGCGAGCAAATCCAACAAACATCCGCTTTGCCCAAGGGTGGTGCAACTCCTCAATCATTTGATATGTGAAATTTCGGTCGGGGCAACAAATATTTATCTACAAAGAGAGCCGAGCATAGATAAGAATGAATCTAAGACGACTGAACCCAATAAATATAGTAATTATTAAAATAAAGTAATAAAAAAAAATAGACAAGTAAAAAATGAAAGACAATTTGCCATATGATAGAAAATTATGCGACAATTGAATGAATCGTTCTCGCAGACACTGTGCGCGGAGTACACCTGAATCAACATAAGTATTGACATCGCAGGCCAGATATTGTGCACAGGAATCCCGTGTGGATTAAGACATTAATACTTTAAGACAAAATACATTCAACCTTCATCAAATAGAGACTAGATTCCAAAACATACCAAAGGAGCTCTTGCTCGAGGAATAAATGCATAGGACGACCGCAGGAGCCTGACGTTCAAAATTAATCTCTCCTGGTGAGAAACAACTAAAGGTTCAAATGGAGCTTCTCCGGGACCAGTAGCAAATCTTCTCCTTAGCAGTTTAGTCTCAGAGTTTATCGGTGACAACAGCATCCGTGTAACCGCTCTCACTTTTCCTTTCTCGAGTTTATCATATTCGATATCATTGCTCTCCGAATTCATAAGAATCTCCAATGTTTCATCAATAAACAGTTTATCCCACCTCATTACAGTGAAAAATAACCTCTCCAGAAATGAACACCTTGCTAGAAATGAGACCTCAGCGGGTGAAAGATTCATCAATCGTGTAAAGCCAAAAGCTCCAGAACTTGTGGAAGGCAAGTCTTCACAATTTGAAAAAGCAGACTGATGAATACCTTTTGCAGAAAATATATTAAAAAGCTTTTCTAGAGATTCCTGAGGTGAACGAAGACCAGAAACAGGAAAAGGCACTCCAGCATTTCTAACAAATTCTTCGTAAAGAAGCTTTGGTACCTGAAAATTATGAAAGAACCTAAGAGGACATTTTATAAAAGAAACAAAAAGGCAAGAATATACCTGAAATCCACAGTAAGGGGTAATTAAATGCATTTAAAAGGTACCTTATATGATATGGGATTACAATCTCCTGAGTAGTGTACGTCCTCTAATTCTCCGAACGAAGGAGGACGTAGAGAGTTTGGGATTTCAGCGAAGTGCAAATATGAGCTCCCCTCATTTCGCTCAAATAATTCTGGATGGTTGCATACCTATGGTTTAAATGGAAGAGGATGTTCCTTAAATCAGTATTAGCAACAGGTTATAAAAAAGAAAAATGCAAATCATTTCTTCTCACGAAATTAGCAACAGGTCATACAAAAGAAAAAGCAAATCATTTCTTCTCAAGCAAAAAAATAAACTTTAGTACATATTAGGCGAAAAAGAAAAAAACAATCTGTGCCCTGGTTTCCTAAAATGGATCGAAATGGAAACTTTAAGTTGCCAAAGAACTGTGAAGTACCTTTCGTAATTGAATAACAATATTCATCAAGTTAACAATTTTCTTATCATTTAGATGGCCACGATGCCCATCTAGAAGCTCAGACAAAGAAATTTTGTTCTTTATAGCCTGATAAAAAGCTTGTTGTCGGGAACTTAGTTTACAGTGCACTGTCACTTCCTTCTTCAAAGTCATTTCAGATACCACGTCTTTCTTAACTCTTCGCAACATGAATGGCTTGAGGACAGCATGCTGTCATAAAGTACAACAAAACTTTCAGCTTCAGAACATGTCAAATGAATGGCCCAACATTATTAAACCAACTCATAAAAAGAACCAGAAAATTCAGGAAACTTCGAAAGTTTCGAAGATAAATCATAATGAAAATACTGCATTCTTTGCTTCTCCAAAGCAAAGCTAATAAGATGGAGTTGAAATTAGTCGGTATATTCATATTTTGTGGTTCAAATCGTATTATGGTCTCTCTTTTATTTTCGGGCTTTTATATAAGCCATGTAAGGTCCTTTTTTGCCATTATTATTATTGGAATCGTGTTATTCTAACTTGGTATCAGAGGGAAAAACCCTAGTCACTGTCCGCTTGAGTCTCGATCCCGCTCATCTCCACTCGCGTTTGACCCCGCTGCTTCTCTTGCGCTTGATCGTCGTCGTCTACTACTGTACCTCTCATGGGGCCGTCGAGCGGACTCCTCGCCACCATTGGTTGCTAAGGACGCCACCGCCGTCCTGCCATGAAGCAACCAGAACCTCCCATCCCTCCAATCGTCGCTCTGCTCCCGATCTGCTCTCGACCTCTACCAAGCCGCCCATGTAAGGTCCTTTTTTGCCATTATTATTATTGGAATCGTGTTATTCTAACTTGGTATCAGAGGGAAAAACCCTAGTCACTGTCCGCTTGAGTCTCGATCCCGCTCGTCTCCGCTCGCGTTTGACCTCGCTGCTTCTCTTGCGCTTGATCGTCGTCGTCTACTACTGTACCTCTCATGGGGCCGTCGAGCGGCCTCCTCGCCACCGTTGGTTGCTAAGGACGCCACCGCCGTCCTGCCATGAAGCAACCAGAACCTCCCATCCCTCCAATCGTTGCTCTGCTCCCGATCTGCTCTCAACCTCTACCAAGCAGCCTTCTACCTCCTGCCAATCGCTTGATCCTCGCCTGATGCTTGCTCCTGCCTGCTGCCGAAGGATTGCCCCGTGTGTGCTGCTGTCCTCAACGCCTGCCACCTAATCCAGTAGTTTTTTTTTGTCGGATGTCCTCTACAACCTTCCTCCTTTTTTGGTTGCAACTGTTCGAGTTCCTGACTTCCTGTTGATTCTCATCGTTGTTATGGGTGATCCAGATTCTTCTACATCCACTCTGGATGTGATCCAGCCACGGATGAGTGATCCTCGGCGGTCTTATGGGCACTCAGGCTCTCTGAAGATTACCAGAGTTCCTTTAGATGACACGAACTATCTCGAGTGGTCTTGTGCTTCTCAATACGTCATTTGCAGCCACCAGCTGTTTGGTTACGTCGATGGAACATTTATGGAACCCGTCAAGACCGACCACTCATGGAAGCGTTAGGACTCTGACAACTCCCTAGTGGTATCCTGGCTCCTACACTTGATGTCCCCCAAAGAATATTGCAATTATATGTTGATGGAATCAACTCACGAGATCTGGACCGGGCACGGGAAACATACTCCTAGATTGGTAGCTCTACTCAGGTTTATAAGCTTACCCGTCGCATTTTGGAGTTGTGGCAAGGCTCTATGTCTGTGTCGTCGTTCTTCTCGGAGTTCGAGCACATACAACAAGAATTGGGCTACTTTACTCCTTTTTCCTACTTGTACTGCAAATGTCATTCAGCTGAAACAACAGGAAAACCGCTTTCGTCTTCATGTGTTCCTAATGGGTCTGAACATGGAGGCTAATATGGTGTGATCGCATATCCTTCACCGCACTCCTCTCCCGTCACTTCGGGAGGCCTTCAATATGATTCTTGGTAATGAAGACCGACGAAAGTCCCTCAGTGTTATCGCTCCTTCAAATCGTTCTGCCCTGACTAGTGTGGGTCGCAGTTATGTTCCCACTGCAAAATCCTTGGTGGCTACTTATGATTATTGCAGTCGCAAGGGGCATGCTCGGGAAGTGTGCTTCAAATTTAACCCACACCTTGCCCCTTCTGGTCGTGGTCGGGGTCAAGGTCGGGGACCTGGACGTGGAGGCCACAAACAGAATGGTTCTCGGTCTTATGATTGTTGATGCGGGAAATGCGCCTCCGGATTCTGCGAAGAGAAAATGAGGGCGGAAACTGTCGAGTAGTCGGTTACTGGCGATTAGAGTTAGCGGTAGGGTTGAGGAGGGAGAGAAAAGAGAGAGGCCGCTGGCAGCAGCAACACCAGAGTTTGCCCGCCGCGGCTAAATGTCACTCCTGCGGCGGTCTTTCCTTTGATTAATCAAGAAACGGTTACAGCGGTTAATAGAGAGAACCCGAGCGAACAGGTATCCGCTAGAGGCAGAGTTCGAGTCTGCTGCCACAGGAGGCAAGCTTAGGGATTCGAACTTCCTCCCCTAGGCAGTACTGTTCACGAATATTTATAGGCTCGGGGGCCTGCCCAAACGAGCAGGGCTAAGAATACTGGTTGCCCGGGTACAGAAGAAACGAGCAGTGGTGACCAGATACAGAGGAGCAAAAAGAAAGGGCGGCCACCTAACCGCGCGGCTAGGCGGTCAGACCTGCATCTGATCTGCTTCTCCTCGGCGGCGGCTGTGTCGAGGAGATCTTGGGAGAAGGCGGATAGGCGGCTAGATCTGGTCTTGCCGCCGGAACTTGAGAGAATCTGAGGGAGCAGTCAATCCGGGTTAACAATGATGTTGTGTACTCTGTTGATGTCTATGATGAGACATCGCATTCCTCTCCTGGCCAGCTCACTGCACACAAGTTGGATGTTTTTCGTCGCCTACTTCACTCTCAGTCAGATTTGTCCTCCGGTGCTCCTACTTCTCTTGCCACTGTTGCAATGCCAAGTGCTCATGTTCTTCATGCTTCCTCTTCCAAGTGGGTACTCGATTCGGGTGCCACCCACCACATGATGAGATCTTCTTTGGGTTTTCTTTCCCATACTCCATTATCTGGTAAGGATAGGATCATCTCAGCTAATGGGAGTTTGTCCCTCATTACGGGCAAGAGAGACACTTCTTGTTCTCCGATTATTTCCCTTCCCACTGTTCTCCATATTCTCTCGTTTCCTCGCAATTTACTTTCTAATAGCAATATTACAAGATCCCTTAACTGTTCTATAACTTCTTTTTCCTGATACTTGTGTTTTTCAGGAACTGAGTATAAAGTGGAACATTGGCAGTAGTAGGAACCGTGGCGGCTTGTACTACCTAAACTCTCAGCTTCCCTCACCGAATCCCTCCTACTCTGTTGTCACTGTCGATGATGTTCACCGCTGGCACCCACATCTCAGACATTTGTCTCCTGGTTACCTTCAAAAAAAAATTCATGCTTTTATTCTCTTTCTTAAAACTTTTGTATGTGATGTCTGTGTTATGTCCAAACATGTGCGTCATACGTCATCACATTTATCGTTCTCAAGTAGAATTCCTTTTGATGTAATACATTTTGAAGTTTAGGGGCCTTCCCATGTGTTATCATTATCTGACTTACGTTATTTTGTTACTTTTATCGATTGATTTCCTCGCACCACATGGGTGTACCTGTTAAAAAAGAAAGGTGACATTTTTTTCATGTTTTTAAATTTGTCACAAAATGGTGCAAACCCAATTTGATAGATCTATTTGGGTTCTTCATAGTGATAATGGGGGGGAGTATGACGATCGTGGCGCCTTTGGTTCCTACCTTACTAGTCATGACATCATCCATCAAACCACTTGTGTTCACACCTCCGCTCAAAACCGAGTTGCTGAACGAAAAAACCGGCACCTGTTTGATGTTGCTCGATGCCTCCTTATCACTATGCATCTCCCTAAATCTTATTGGGGTGATGTTGTACTCATTGTTGCTCACCTAATCAATTGTATACCCTCTTGTGTCATTAGCTATGCCACTCTGATCCCCATCTCTCCACTATGACTGTTGTCCATACCACACATCTGGCCCCTCATATCTTGGTTGTGTCTGTTTTGTACACATTCATCAACCGCATTGGGACAAACTTGATCCTCGGGTCCACTGGTGTGTCTTCCTTGGCTACTCCACCACGACCGGGTATCGGTGTTATCATCCGCCCTCCAAGTGTACGTTTTGTGATATGGACGTTACCTTAAGGGAGGGGAAATCCTATTTTTAGTCTTCGACTCACTCTCTTCATCAGAGGTAGAGTAATGATGATAATGAGTCCAATAATGTCCCTCTTCCCATTCTTCCTTCTGCTCCACTGTGCTACTGATTCCACTCCACCACCATCCAATGTTGTCTGGTTGTCCCTCTTCCTATTCTTCTGCTCCAACATGTGCTTTTGATTCCACTCCACCATCATCATCGCTTCTCTTACCTGATACTTTACTCTCACTTCTGATCTCCTCGTTTCCTCATGTATACCACCATCATTCCTCATACACAGGCTACTAGAGTTCCACCCCTACCAGTGCCCACTTCAGCCTTAGATTCTGATGATGCTGATCTTCATGTCCCGCTTGCGCTGCTGAAAGGTAAAGCTTCTTGTACTCAACACCCCATCTCTAATCATGTGGCTTCCGATCATCTCTCTCTGGTTCATCAGGCCTTTGTCTCTTCTCTCTCCTTGGTTGTTATTCCTAAAATGTGGCAGGAAGCTTTGAGTATACCGGTATGGACTCAAACGATGAAAGAGGAAATGCCTGCGTTAGATAAGAATCATACATGGGATATTTCTTCCCATCCCCTAGTAAGAAAGTTATTGGTTCACGGTGGGTTTTCTCTATTAAGCAGAACCAGGACAGAAAAGTTGAACGACACAAGGCTGGTTGCTCGGGGTTACACTCAAACCCAAGAAGTTGGCTACCAGGAGACCTTTGCTCCTGTGGCAAAGATGGACTCCATTCGGGTGTTCCTTTCTTGTGCTGCTTGCATGGACAGGGATCTCCGCCAACTCGATGTGAAGAATGTGTTTCTCCATGGTGAACTTGACGAGGTGTATGTTACGCTACCGTTACTCCTACGGTTGAGAAAGAGAAATACCTGGGATAATCCTTCGATGCCCTAGGGGGTGCGGCGGCATCCCTCCCAAATACCCAGCCGCCGAACCGACTAGGCCCAACCGGTCTGCTTAGGAGGAGGGAGAGACTGAACCGGTTGGTTCAGTCTCCTTGGTCTTTGGCCCCTTCCGAAGATAGACCGTTCTGAACTGGCTTCAAGCCATATCATTCCCGCTATCTTCTAAAAATTGTTTGTCCTCAAGCTGAAACTCGGGATATGTCTCTTTAAGCTCGTTGTAATCCACCCAAGTTCGTTTAGACTCAACCATGCCCTTCCAGTGGATCAGAAATCGTACGATGGACTTCTCCTGCACCGTCTTAATCCTTGCTTCAAGAATCTTTTCTGGTATCGGCCAAACTTCGCCCAGTTCCATCGCATCTGGCAAGGGGCTAACATTTGGAACGTCCCCTTGTGCAGCCTTTTTGAGTAGCAAAACATGGAAGTTTGGGTGGATCCGGGAGTCCGCCGAAAGTTCTAGGGTGTACGCCACGGCCCCCACCTTACTGAGGATTTGGAAGGGCCCGTGGTAGCGAGGCGCAAGCTTCTGGTTCTTCACTCCCGCCACTGACAGCTGTTGGTAAGTCTATTCTATTTATAGAGACTTTAGACTGCGATTTTTATAAAAACCGCAGTCTAAAGTCCGCTTAGTTTACTTTTATAACACTTCATTGCACTTGCTCTCCTTATTGTTGCTTTGACTTGCGCTTTATCGCCTAAGCGTCTAGGCGTCCGACGCTCGCCTTGGTTCGTCTTGTCGTCGTGACAACAATGGTCGCACCACCGCCTGGACGAAGGCTTCCGCCACGGTTTACGCAGTGCAAGGGTTCACAAATGCAATGAAGTGTCTCTACTTGGAGAAGCGGTCCACCACCAGGATGACCGTCTTGCCCTGTGATTTGGGTAACCCCTCAATGAAGTCCATCACGATGCTCTTCCATGTGAGCTCTGGAATGTCCAGCGACACCAGTAACCCTGCTGGAGTGGTCGTGTCGTACTTCTTTCTCTGACACTCCTTACAGTTCTTCTCGTGTTGTACGATATCCTCCATCAATCCCTTCCAATACACATTTTGCTTGATCTGTTGGTACGTCCGCAACATCCTGGAGTGCTCGTCGTTGGGGGTGTCGTAAAACTCGTGGAGTAACTACTACCTCAGTGGGGATCCTGGTGCCTCCACCAAGCATCCCTTGTAATACAAATGGTCATTAAAGACATGGTAGCTCGCTTCCACCCCTCTACCCTCAGTCATATTTGTCAATATTTGACTTAGCTCCTCATTGGCTAACACCTCCCGGTGGATTTCTTCCACTATGACCAAGACTGATGCTGAGATAGAGAAAATAGAACTCGTCGGAGGCAAGCATGAAGGGGCGTCGATGACCTTATTCTCTCTCCCTTTGTGGTATTTTATCTCATAGTCATACCCCAGCATCTTCGTCACCCATTTTTGTTGCTCACTTGCTCTAATGACGAGACCCGCTGCTCCAGGAAGTACTTTAAACTCTGGTGGTTGGTTTGTACTTTAAAGTGCTTCCCGATGAGATAATGTCGTCATTTCCTCACCTCATACAAGATTGTCAACATTTCCTTTTTATAAACCGAAAGTCCTAACACCTTCCCCTAAATCGCCTTGCTGTAATATGCTAACGGTCGTCCTTCCTACATCAGCACCGCCCCCAGATCGGGCCCTGACGCATTTATTTCCACTATGAACAACTTGGCAAAATTTGGTAATGCTAGCATCGGGGCGTCACCATCGCCTCCTTCAGTGCTTGGAATGCTAACTCTGGATCCCTTCCCCAATCAAGCATCCCTTTTTGGAGTAATGTAGTCACCGGCTTAGCAATCTTCCTATAGTCCTTCACGAACTTTTTGTAGTAGCCCGTTAGCCCCAAGAATCATCGTAACATCTTGATCTTGGTGGGCGTTGGCCACACCGTCCTGCTCTGGATTTTTTGTGGGTCCGGTCGAACCCCTTCTCTATTCACCAGGTGACCCAAATACTCCACCTCTTGTTGCCCGAAAGAGCATTTCGACCTCATCACGTACCATCTCTGCTCCCCGAGAACTTGCAACACCATCAGCAGGTACTCCACGTGTGCCTCCAAACTAAAACTGTCGATGAGGATGCCATCAAAGAAGACCAGCACAAAGTTCCACAAGCATGGCTGAATGTTTCGTTCATGACCGCTTGAAAGGTCGCCGACGCATTCGTCAACTCGAAAGGCATCACAAGGAATTCATAGTGCCCCTCATGTGTTCGGAAAGATGCCTTTTCTACATCCCCCTCCTGCATGCAAATCTGTTGGTGCCCCGACCGCAAGTCCAACTTCGTGAAATAATGGGCCCCCTTGCAATTCATCCAAAAGCTCGTCAATGACCAGAATCGGAAATTTGTATTTAACTGTGACCCTGTTGAGCGCTCTGTAGTCTATGCAAAATCTACAAGTTTCGTCCATCTTTTTCACCATAAGGACCGTAGAAGAAAATAAACTTGTGTTGTGTCGAATGGTCCCTTCCCGCAACATTTTTCGGATGCATCTCTCGATCTCCTTCTGTATGTGAGGATACTTGTATGGCCGAACACTGGTGGGCTCCGCGCCCTCCTTAATCATGATTTGTTGGTTGCATGCCTGCAATGGTGGCAACCCCTTTGGTGTCTCAAAGACCCCTTTGAATCGTCCCAAGACCTGCAATTTCTCTGGAATCCTTTCATCCCGCTCCCCCAAATCTCGTCCAGTCAGGACCCAAGCCATGGGGTAGTCCTGATCGACCCATTTCTCCGGAGAAAAAATAACGCCTTCTTTCACCAGCAGGCCCGTATTGCTTTGTAGCTTGTGCTTCTTCCCATCATGTATGACCTCCATGATCATGTTCTCCCAGTCGTTTGTAACTAATTTCAACTGCCTCAACCACTACACCCCTAGTATGACATCTAACACCCGAACCGGTAGTATATACAAATCCACATGACACCTGAATTCTTATATCATGAGTGGCACCTTTCTCACGGCCCCTGTGCACTGTAAGAGATTTTTGTCTGCTGCGAGTACCTTGAACCTCCTATCCTCTGTCGATGTGATGGCTAATTTCTTGGCTATCTCGGTGTTGATGACGTTGTGGGTGCTCCTACTGTCCACCGGTATGGAAACCTTTTGATTCTCCACCTTCCTTGTCATCCTCATCGTGGAGGGTTGTCCTCGTCCTTCTAATGCACGAACGGAAGCTTCAATTTCCTCAAAATGACCTCTCTCTCCTCGGAAGAGTTGTGCTTGTTGGCCTCTGGTTCCTCTTGCAGCATGTACTCCTGAACCACCTTACACTTGTGTCCAGGGACAAATTGCTCGCCGCAAGTGTAGCACAACCCCTTGGCCCGCCGATCCTGCATCTCCTGCCATGATAATCGCTTCATTGTTGCTTCCTTCTGTGTGAAAGAGTTGTTGGATCCTTTGGACATACTCTGGTCTGCTTCCTTACTGCTCCCTCAGTAAGTTGTTGTCTTACGTCTTCTCAGTTTTTCCTCCTGCAACTGGGTCATCCTAATGGCGTGCACTATGCTCCTGGGCTGAAACGCTTGCACCTCATCACCGATTTTCTCTTTGAGTCTGACCATGAAGCACCCAAGAAGCGCTTTCTCCAACCACTGCACTCGGTTAGCTAATCTTTCAAACTTCCTTCTGTACTCGCCAACGGTCCCCGTCTGCCTCAACTTAGTCAACATCATATCGAAGTCCTCGTATTCGGTCAGTCCAAATCGCGTGATGAGTCCATCGCAAAATTCCTCCCATGTGGGGTAGGGCCGCAGCTTCCTCCACCAGCTAAGCCATTGATAGGTATCCCCTTCCAAATGAAAAGAAGCGATATGCACCCACTAGTGCTTGGGGAGCTCCTGGTACTCGAAGAACATCTCGGCCCTCTCGATCCATTTCAGTGAGTCTCTGGTTTTGTACCAAGGGAACTCCATCCTCATCAGTCGGGGCTGCACTGGTGGGCGGTGTTGTTGCGGTGCCCGAGCCTCTGGAAAATCTGGAGGTTGTCCCTAGCCCTGATTCCACGATCCCCCATTCTCCCCTGGCCTTCCACTGCCTTGCATAATGGGCCCTCGACCCCAGTGGTCCTCTGATAGCGCTTCTCCTTCCCATCTGTGCTGGATTCGTGTCATCCCGTGCTAGTTCCATTGCTCCCTTCTCCTTCCCCCCAGCCCCCATGAGGCTGCCGGAAAGGCTGACCACCGCCTCTTCCCGTATCCGCATTCTGTTGGCTCATGTCGTCCTCTCGTCAAGCCACATGTGGCTGCCACTGCTGCCGCCCCCCCCCCCCCGATCCCGGTGAAATCGCAAGAGCCCCCAGAGTCGTCGTCGGGCCCCCAGACACCACGTGGATGCATCCCCTGCGTTCGCTGATCGGGAACGGCGACCCCCTTGGCCCCTCCAGATCCCTCGATCCCTTCGTCTGCTGGTATCGGTGAAACCCCTACTGCATTCCTCGGTCGGCCGACGCCTCTCCCACGCTATTGAGATCGACCACTTCGTCGGCTACCGTCCCCTTGTCGCGATCAGAAGCCCGCTCGATGCGGCCTAGCCGCTCCCCGAGCACCTTCGTCTCCTCCACAAAAGCCGCACAGGATCGCTCCTCCCAGTCGCAGAACTTCTGGGATAACTCCTGGTTCAGCGCCTCCAGGAGGTCTCGTAAACCTTTTTTTCCCTCTTCCAGCATCGTGAGGTGTGTGTCGTGGGTTGCCATTGCCAACGAGGGAGGATAACTCCTCTGATACCAATTGTTACGCTACCGCTACTCCTACGGTTAAGAAAGAGAAATACTTAGGATAATCCTTCGATGCCCTAGGGGGTGCGGCGGCATCCCTCCTAAATACCCAGCCGCCGAATCGGTTGGGCCCAACCGGTCTGCTTAGGAGGAGGGAGAGACTGAACTGGTTGGTTCAGTCTCCTTGGTCTTTGGCCCCTTCCGAAGATAGACCGCTCCGAACCGACTCCAGGTCATATCAGTGTACATGAAATTCCCTGCTGGATTTATGAAAAAGGGGGATGAAGGTCTTGTGTTTCGCCTAAGGAGATCTCTATACGGCCTAAAACAATATCCTAGGGCGTGGTTTGGAAGGTTCCTCATGGCTATGCTCAAGTTTGGTTACAAGCAGGCTCAGTCTGATCACACTATGTTTGTCCGTCGTTGTGATCAAAGGGTTGTGGTCCTCATTGTCTGCATAGATGATATTGTGATCACTGGAAATGACATAGATGAGATTGCAAACCTCAAGTCCCTCTTATCTGCTGAATTTGAGATGAAAGATTTGGGAGGGTTACGTTACTTTCTTGATATTGAGGTCGCTAGATCAACTCAAGGAATTTTCATATTTCAACGCAAGTATATTTTAGATCTCTTGAAGGAAACTGAGATGCTTGGTTGTGTTACTGCGAACACCCCTATGGAAGAAAATCATGGGATAGGAGAAGATGGTGATGGTGACCAAACCGATGTTTCGCGCTATCAGGATTGGTTGGGAAACTCATATACCTATCTCACAAACGTCCTGGTATTACCTATGTAGTTGGTATCTTGAGTAGATATATGCACGCTC
Organism: Platanthera zijinensis; assembly: GCA_039513925.1. Taxonomy (NCBI): domain Eukaryota; kingdom Viridiplantae; phylum Streptophyta; class Magnoliopsida; order Asparagales; family Orchidaceae; genus Platanthera; species Platanthera zijinensis. The sequence goes on along the minus strand of CM077078.1, from coordinate 276,861,438 downwards.
CCAGGATTAGACATAAAGAGACAGCATATCGTGTGTTACGATATTTAAAAAAGGCCCCGGGTCGTGGCCTCTTGCTCTCAAAAAATAACCACTTTGAGATCGAACTATTCACGGATGTTTACTGGGTAGTTTGTCGGAAGACCGCAAGTTCACTACTGGATATTGTTCCTTTATAAGGGGAAACCTGGTGACCTGACGTAATAAGAAGCGGAATGTGGTGACAAAATCCAGTCTGAGGCAGGGTATTGTGCTATGTCACAAGGCCTTTGTGAGGGTCTATGGTTGCGTACTGTATTACAGAATCTGGGCTTCTTCGAGAGTAGTCCGTTTTCCTAATTTTGTGACAATAAAGCAACTATTAGTATAGCTCATAATCCAGTCTGGTACGACAAGACAAAGCGTGTAGAGGTTGATCAACATTTTATCAAAGACCTCCTATAGATAAAAAGACCGTGATCACACCTTTTGTCCATTTCAAATATCAACCAACGGATGTGTTCACTAAAAGCTTGGGAAGTGATGTGTTTTCCGATGATATTCAAAAACTTGGGATGACTGACATCTTCCATCCAACTTGAGGGGGGAAGTTAAAATTAGTCGTATTTTCATTTTTTTTTGGTTCAAGCCGTATTATGGTCACTCTTTTATTTTCGGCTTCTAGATAAGCCATGTAAGGTCCCTTTTTGCGGCTATTATTATTGGAATAGAGATATTCAACTGATGGCACATAGTCATTTCCAAAATTATGAAACACTAGGCATAAACAGTGGTATATTTTAGGCTACTACCCCAGATTAGAAGTCAGAGAAAACTAAAAGCATGAGATTTAGGCTCTGTTGGATGGTTGTGATGTTTGAGGGGTGGTAGTAGTAACACAGTGGTGGTGATTTTTCTGCATTTGGAACTACCATGACAACTTTTTTGGGCCCAAATTCCACTCTCTGGGGTTTAGGTTTTCATGAAAACCAAAGTTTGGTGTTATGGGTGGTGTATCGTCTATTATGATTATCTCTATTATCAAGGTGTCTAAGTATAATCATTATATAAGGGTCTCGAGCACCGGGCCTAGTATTAGGTGTCATTATTATTGTTTGTCTCTTTATATGTTGTGAGCCTATATAAAGGCATATGGATGGTTGTAATGGGTAAGCAAAAAGAAGTCTATTTCCTATCTATTGTGTGTGAAATCTTTGGTGACTCTCCTCCAACGAGCAACCCTGTTTAGGAAGCTGCGGTCAAGACTCTATTGTACCCCCCACCACCATCCTTTCTGTCCGCGACCACAACTCGCCTCCGCTGAAATAGGTCTGTAACAATTTTAGTATCAGAGGTATCCTTTTTTTCACTCAGAACGCTACTGTCACTACTTCGCCACTCCACTGCTTCACCGACGACATTACCAGTGGCAGCGTCCCCTTTATCCCTTACACGAACAGCTCCCGGGCGACAGTCCTTGACACTCTAGCCTCTGTGTTTCTTTGTCGACGGTCTGATGTCAGACCGCTTCCGCACTCCAGCTCAGCACCCTACTGGCCCGAGGGAAACGACGACGCTTCTCTGTCGGGCGCTCCTCCCACGCAACATCGGCTTCAGTTGCATGCGTCTACTTCCTGGAACGCTAGCTGGTTACCTGTTTCGACCCCGGTGTCGCAGCTGCACGTGTCTGCTTCCAGGAACGCTCGTTGGTTACCTGTTTTGAGCCCTGTGCCGCCTGCCTCCCTCGAAACCATACACGCCTCTTGCGTATTGAAGGAGTCAGCGCCTCTTGCGTTAATTTAATTCGCCAGAACCACATACCCCTCACTTCTTAAGCCCTGTTCGGATATAAGTAGCGCTTATTTATTTCCTCAGCTTTCGAATCAAGCCAGAGCAGCAAAACAGCTAGCTCATTGCAATCCAAGAGAATTAATTTATTTCTCCTCGGGGCTTTCCCACGCCATCAGCTTGTGTTATTGTGGCACCATTGGGAGACAACGTGGATCTTGAGGCACCTCCCAAACGGCCGCTTCCAAGATATCTGGTCAAACCATCACCCGTTCCTTATCATGTGCTACCTCCTTACACAATATGGGAGACTCGGTCGACTTCTTGGGGGCTATGAACAGGCTACACAGTTATATTTGTCATGGATGCACGCCTTCAGGATGTAGAAGCACGCTTTCGGAACGCCAACGTACGTCATCGAGACGACATGGCAACCCTCACCACCAAGCTTTCAATGAACTAATAACAGCACCTCCTGTGATTACCACCCCACCCACTGATCACGCTAGTAGCAACCAAGTCCCGCTTCCGCCGTTCATCTACCACCCCACCCACTGACCCTTTTAAGCCCTAACGCGGCTATTCTGTCACGTTATACCCGACTGGAATTCCCCGCCTACAATGGAAAAACAGATCCTTTGAGTTGGCTCACCAGGTGCGAGCAATTCTTCGGCCACCAACAAACTTTGGCAGTTGAACGACTCCCACTGGCCTTCTTCCATCTTCTCAACTCAGCTTCGCTTTGGGCCACTCGTCTCCTCACTGATCAGCCGGGTCTGACATGGGACGACTTCAAACGACTCTGCAACCTGTGATTCAGCCCCCCCCCATCTCTAGTAACCCCCTCGGTTCCCTCATAACTCTACGCCAGACAGACTCGGTGGACGACTGCCTGGAGCAATTTCAACTTCTTCTAGCACAAGTCCCACGCCATCTTTAATGCAGGACTTCGCGATCGCCTGCGACTAGATGTCGAATTTGTGGCCCCGCCAGACTTAGTGATTGCGATAAGACTGGCCCGATTATGCAACCATCGCCTCCAGATGACTCGGGAAGCCTACTTGCCCGATATCAGCACTCTGCAGGGCCATACCGAGGGTCAGGACGCTTTGCCAATCCGTCGCTTATCTCAGACAGACATGTTGGAACGACGTGCTCATGTACTATGTTTTAATTGCGACGAGAAGTACACTCACGGACACAAGTGCAAAAAGCTTTTCTACTTGCACGTCGAGGACTTTGACGAGGAGGGCGTCGGATGAAGCTCTCACCATTATCCATCCCCCTTGAGCTTGAGGTCAAGCTCATTTTGGACGGCGGGAGATATGTTAAGGACTGTCTCGTCTATTATGATTATCTCTATTATCTAGGTATCTAGGTGTTATCATTATGTAAGGGCCTCGAGCACCGGGCCTAGTATTAGGTATCATTATTGTTGTGTCTCTTTATACGTTGTAAGCCTATATAAAGGCATATGGAGAGTTGTAATGAGTAAGCAAGAAGAAGTCTATTTCCTATCTATTGTGTGTGAGATCTTTGGTGGCTCTCTCCTCTAATGAGCAACCACGCTTGGGCAGACGTGGTCAAGGCTTCGTTGTACCCTCCACCATCCTCTCCATCCCCGGCCACTACGACCTCTGCTGAAATAGGTTCGTAACATTTGGCCACATTTGCATTAGTGTGGCAGTGTTTTGGCTTAAAACATCATTTTGGGAAAACAGTGTTCATAACTGCAACTATGCAACTACCCAATCTGCCTTCACAACCGCTACCGCTCTCCCAAACACGGCCTTAAAAATACAGTTTGCTCATTTTATTGTTCATCAAATCCTTTCATCTTCTATTCTCTTTCTTCATAATATTATCAGCATCATTATCATTAGCTGTCTTCTAAAAAATCTGGGTCTACTATTCATTCTAATTAATACAGGTGTTGTTAGCTCTATGTACCCAAATTCTCACTATTAAAAAAACAGAATAAAAATATCACCAGTCTGTTAAGCTGATGCTCATTTAGAGTGCCTCCATGCTCTGCGTGGCTCTCAATACTGCAAGATTAACCTGAGTGTAAGGGCAAAAACATAAGTAACAAAAAAATGGATACAAGTATGAATAAATACCCCTTGGAAAACCATTCATTAAATTGCTCATGACTATCGAACAATGTCGGCATGATGAAATGAAGAAGGGCCCATAACTCTGCCATGTTGTTTTGTACCGGGGTTCCAGTCAACAACAAGCGATTCCTACAGTTGAAGCTAAGCAATGTCTTCCATCGTATACTGCACAAAAATCACAAAATTCAATTCTGAAAATGAGGATAATCAAGAGAATTACCAAGAATAATCATGTTTACAAATGAAGAAAACATTAAGCAAAATTAACCTATTTGAACTCTTTATGGCTTGGGCTTCATCTAAAACCATATACTGCCACTTGACACGACGTAGATACTTTTCATCAGTCACAAGAAGCTGATAGCTTGTTATCAGTATGTGAAATCCAGCATCCCTAAAAAGAACGAAGTCTTGAATCATTCAAGGCAAAGACACGAGAGCTTCTCATGAAATTTAAAAATTTATGGTATACTAGTGTACCTTCTATATAAGCGTTTTGGATTGATATTTTTCCTAAGCACCATCCTTTCGGGAAGGGCACCCCAGTACGGAAGTGTCTTTAAATCAGGGCAAAAACGATTGACTTCGTCGGCCCAATTGTTCAAGACCGATGCAGGTGCAACCACCAAAAAAGGGCCCCATATATTTTTCTCCTGTATAAAGTAAAGAAAGGATTGTTGAAAATTGATTCACCTTAAGAACTTAACTGAAATGAGGGAAAATATATCATATGCAATTCTGAAATATAGTACCATATGATCCATTTTAAAGACTAGTTGCCAGGCACGGGGTACCCCATGCGCAGCATGCACCCGCCACAGTACGTAATTGCACTCAAGTGACGCGAGTATTATTTATGCCACACATTGTGCATGGGGTGGATTGTGTGACTGGTCCCTAGTATCTATAAACAACACAGACACAGAGATATATATAGGGTTAATTACTGAGACCTTCCCTAGGAGTTTGCATCATTACAGAGATCTCCTCTCTATGCTTTGAAATCACAAAAAACTCCCGTATTGCTTACTAACAAATGAAGAGTTCTGTAAACAAAGCAGCATTATAAAGCAAGCTTATAAGGGAGGTTTTTGTAATTTCAAACACGCACAAAAAGGTGAAAATCAAAGGATACAGATTCATTTGATGGTCCTATTTTGGGACCACGACCATCCCAAGTATTTTTTTAATATACTTGCAGTTGTGCATGAGGTTATTCCGTGCCCGACTACTTGGATGTGAACAGGCTCCGTCCATCCATGAGTTGCGCCCGTGCGCACCCAAAGTGGGAGTGCATGGACTTACAGAAGGGTTTATTTAAGATGTGGTAATAGTTATAAGTATAGGCAAGTGATTGTGATATTGGATGGAGGGTTAGGATTAATTTGATGGTCTTTTATAAGGACCATGAAAGTGGGAAAAGTACTTTTTAAGTTTGTATACATAGATAAGCGCACATATATAAAGTACAAAAAATGAGTAAAAAAGCTAACAGAAGAATACAAGCCTGAACAATTGCTGTGTAGAATAGGAAAGTAGGTTGGTGTATTGAGAATATGATCTAACTAAAATAACAACAAACCTCGGCCAAATGAGCCAAAAAAGCCATGGCCTGAATGGTCTTTCCTAAGCCCATTTCATCAGCAAGGATACCATTTAAACCCTTCATACATAAGAACAAAAGTAAGGCAATTAAAACAAACTTGTAGGGTACATAATTTAATTAACAAATTAACGATCATTCTTCAGCCCAAAATTTTACCTGCTCATAACAATTAACCAGCCACTGCAACCCTTTTAACTGATACTCTTTAAGGGTGCCTTTAAACATATCTGGAGTCTGCACAGAAGATTTTGCGGGCATTGTCGATCTGTTAAAAAAAACATACTTAGTTCATTAAAAAAGTTCCCAGCACAAAATAAACAATATTCACCATTTAACATACAAGCTAATTTTATATAGTTTACTAGGGAAATGGGCATGAGATCCCCTATGCACACAGTATTTTAGTCATCGCATGTGTTCTCCTTGGAGTGATAGGCCGTAGCAGTATATATAATATAATAACTAGAAATTATTACATAATATATATAATACATAATTATAATTGGATGGTCAAGATTAATCTGAAGGTGTAATGGGGTCTTTATTTATATATAGTATATAATAGATGCATGGAGTTCATTGAGCTTACGGATGAAGGAGATCCATGTTTGAAGATCCAGTGATTAACGAATCATTTGCTGCATCTGAGAGTCCAGCAGCTTGTCTAAGCTTCATACATTCACTATCAAATTCATCTGTTATCTTCCTCTGCTGTGATGCAGCAAGTTGAGCTGCTTTTAGAGCTTGCTTCTTCAATTCAGCCTCTTCGGGATCTTCTCCAGACTTAATATCCGCACTTATTTTCCTTTCTGGATCCTCACCCTCTTCCACGGATAAATTTTCAGTGGGAAGCGAAGAAGCTTTGTTCTGCATAAAATGACTGTAGAGCTCAGTTTGTGATAAGAGAAAGTTGAGTCTCTGTTGTTGCCTCTTCGCTTCTCGAAGCTCTTCTTCTCGCTTCAGAGCCTCTGCAGCATCTTGTTCCTCTTTTTTTCGCACTTCTGCCTGCAGCATTTAATTCATAGTGGTTTGATATCATTTTCGATTTACATGTATGCAAAAATATCAACTAGCAAGAACAATAAAGAATAAGTTTAATACCGCAGGCGCCAAACAAGGGGATCAAATTAAAATTGAGGTAACATAAAGTAAACCATAAATAGTTGGGGTAAGATATGAAGATAATGAGGATTATATAAATATATATATATATAGTAATATAGGGAGATTTTAGGGAGAGAACCGGTTCTCTCCCCCTTAGGGAGAAAACCGGGAGAAAACCATTCAAATGTATCTTATTTTAAAAAATGATCAACATGAAAGTTGTAGATCTCATGGTTATGAATAAATTTCATGTTGATCACTTTTCGATTTGAAGCCGTTTAGGCTCTCGATTTGGGCCCCGAAAAACAAGGCATCCATACCTATATTCGGCGTGACTATTTTTTGGGGCCCAAATCAAGGACCTAAACGGGTTCAAATCAAAAAGTGATCAACATGAAAGTTATTCGTATCGATGAGATCTACAACTTTCATGTTTATCACTTTTGAAATAAGATATATTTGGGTGGTTTTCTGGTTTTCTCCCTAAAGGGAAGAGCTAAAATTTCCATATATATATATATATATATATATATATATATATATATATATAGTATGAATATATATATAGGATAATTATGAAATACTTGAATCTAACTTTGCATAAATGCAAGAGCCTTATTATGGGTTTAGTGCCCAATTATTATGTTATGTCTTTATGTGGTGGGTAGGGGTTTAATACAAGTCCATTGGGTTTTACAGTATTTTATATTAGAATCGTGGATTTAAATTTATGCCCTTGTATTTTAGTATTAAAAAGACCACTTGGGTTTTGTAAAGGAAGGAGGAATAATTGTCTCCTCCTTGTCCTTTTGTTTATGAAATTTTGGTAGCTCTCTCCTCCTGAGCACACCCTACCTAGGAACCCGTAGTTTCGGCTCCACCGTATCCTTCACATTCAGCCATACTACGGCGAGCCCATAGCAACTTGGTATCAAAGTTATTCCTTCCTCCTTAATCTTCACCACCCTCCACCTGCAAAACCGCCAACATCGGTCCTCTCTTCCGCTGATCCGACAACTTTTCTGCAAGCAGAGGACGCCCTCTTTCAAGCTCACGATCAGCCAGGGACATTCACAATCACAGAAGAAATCGTCATCTCCATGACCACATGTCCATTCTTCGGAAGTAGTCTGAATACCACTGCTACTTCTATTTCCTGCTAGAAGCTACCTTGTACAAAAATCAATCGACCGACTAAATGGCGTCGACATTGTTCATTATCGCTGAAGTAGTACTGCCCATACCTGAGTCGAAGTTGCAATGGCCATCGTCCTCGAAATAGCCCTGTGCGTCATCGTCGAAGCTGCACTGCGCCTCGTCGTCGTCAAAGTTGTGAACCTGCGTGTAGCTATCATCGGAATCTACAGTGCGTCGTCTCTTCCACACAGTCCTAGTCCGACTGAATCTCTAGGCCGCTCCTTCCTTTCCGCTGGAGCCGAATTTCGAGCCCACTCCTCCACCTTTTTTATTCGTGTGCCACTTTTCTTCCTGCCAACCAAAGTAGCCTCACAGATCACTCGTAGAGGAGCAGCCTATAGGCACCTTTTAGAGTCATATTCCCCTCCTTTGAGCCGCTTGTAGCAACTCACATAGGGAAGGGCGTTCTTTTTTTGACTCATCGTAGAGAAGCGTCGTGGCTCTCATGGAAACTCGCAATAAACCATCTCAGAGGAATCCAGACCTCCAATCACCGGCTCTTAATTTATCTCTGCCAGTAATACGCACAATGGGGAACTTGCCCGCTCTAATGGATATTATCAGTGACTTAATGCAAACATTCATGGCATCCATAAAAGTACGCCTTTGAGACACTGAAGCACGTCATCGGGAGGACATGGCTACATTCACCAATAAGATTAATGATTTGACAGACGTCATTCCGGTCGTTACTACCCCACCTACTGATCACGCTTGCAGTAATCGAGTGCCTCCTTCGCTTCTTCTTTGACCTGATCCCTTAGACAGGGTACCAACTGAAGGCAACAATATGCCCCATTACACCAAGTTGCCATTTACAACTTATGATGGGAAGGACGATCCCTTAGGCTAACTCACCAAATGCAAACATTTTTTTAATCATCAGCATACACCAGTGACAGAATGTATAAGTCTGGCCTCCTTCCATGTGCTTGATATCGCTCAATTATGGCTCGCTCGTTTGCAAGCGGGCAATCCTGGAATGATCTGGCGAGACTTTAAGCGGGTATAAACTTGCGCTTTGGCCCCCCAATTTGCAGCAACCCTCTTGGTTCCCTCACGACATTACGTTAGAGAGGGATAATTGATGGATATCAATTTCAGATTCTTCTGGCTCACGTCATGATACCCCTGAGATGTCGGTCGCCATCTTTACAGCAGGTCTTCGCGGTCGAATACGTTTGGACGTCGAATTCGAGGCCCAGAACTTACTGTTTTGAGTTTAGAAAGATTATGCGACCATAAACTTCAATTGGCGTTAGAGGCTTACATCACCACCAGCACAGGGACTTCGGAGGGACATGTTGAGGGCACCCAAACCCGTAAATCCAACGACAGTCACGTACAAAAAAGTTTGATCGGCGCGCACAAGGGTAATGTTATAATTACGATGAGCAGTATACTCGCGGACAACGAAGCAAAAGATTTTTTTAATCTGCTCGTGGAGGACAATGATGACGAGGGTTGGATGGAGTTGGCACCCTCATTGATCTACCTTGAGCTTGTGCATAGCAGGAGAGATGTTATGGGCTTCATGCCCAGTTATTATGTTGTGTTTTTGTGGTGTGTAGGGGGTTTATTACGAGTCCATTAGGTTTTATCATATTTTATATTAGTGTTAGAGATTTATATTTATGCTCGTGTATCTCTAGTATTTAAAGCACCCCTTAGATCTTGTAATGGAAGCAATAATTATTCTCTTCTTCTTGCCCTTTTGATTATGAGCTTTTGGTAGCTCTCTCCTCCCGAGCACACCCCGCCTAGGCGGCCACGGTTCTGGCTCCACCGTATCCTCCGCCTCCAATCATACTCCGGCGAGCCCATAACAGGCCTCCCATCTGTCTTTTAAGAACACCAAAATCCCCCTAGTTAACATTGTATGCATATATGTACAAAAAAAATTGGAATACCCCTCCAGAGTTTTTCTTTTGTACATAAATGTTAACAATGTAAGCTTAGAAAGGAGATCCCGGTAAATGATTATGAAATCCAATGTATCCATAACTAATTTCAGTTTTTTTATCCATGTGATTACAGATTACCATCGAAGCATTATCAGCCTTATCACAACTATTTGGTTGACTGATTTTTGTGATTATACTACCCATACTTTTCAAAAATCAACACAGCCTACTCAAAAATTGAAAAACTAAAAGTTAAATCTAGGTATGTGCTCATGGTAAATGATATGTGCATGGCTCTCAAGGTTTATTCACAACGTAAGAAGTAGCTAAGGGCAGAACCCGAGTAAGACACATAGGGCATATTCCCCATTAGGATATTTCCTTATTTGTTATTTTCATATCTTTTAATTTCCTTTCAATTTATTTCCTTTTTTATGTATTTCCTAATTAGAATAAATGCTAATAATGAGTATGGTAAATCTCTTATATAAAGGAGAGGAGGGTGAAGGATTTGGGTGTTTTCTTGCTTTCGTCTCCACGAATTTTATCAATTGGTCTAATCATACAACCGCCCCTCGATCACGGTAATCGTCGTTGAGTAGCGTCCTGAGGACAAAGCCACTTGTATACGCCAACCAGCAACATCGCAGGCCCCGATGTTCGTATGACGCAACCCCTACTGCTCGGGATTTGTAAACCCATCGCGCGGCATCCACTGTCGGTCTCAAGCGGCTACTATCGGTGCTTCTCCTCGTCACACTATGCATGTTAGTGGTGACCCTCCCCACCACTCACCAAATGGACGGTGACTCCTCCAGCGAGGCCTCCATCATTGAAGCATGTGTGGAACACTTGGAGAACTCTCGCGTCGATCTCAACCTCCTTGTTCTTGAGTTTATCACCTCGGTCGTACACTGAACGCCCTCTTTGCACGCTCCACCGAAGCCTGATTTAAGTACTGGCATAATCATCACTTCCATTGCAGGCCCTACACGCCTTGATGTGTTCTTTGGTGGGACAGTTTAAGCGATGACCACACCCTACATGACCCACCTCCACCGCATTCGCATCCCAACATTCGAGGGTACGGATCCGCTAGGAAGGATTGCATGACCTGAGCCATTATTCAACCTCCATGGCACCTCGGAACATCATAAATCACATGGAAAGGTCTGCTATGGACTGCGTTTAATGGGGTCAGGCCAACCGGTGATAGATGTGGCCAGCCTTTAAAGAGACTCACATTCGCCACTACGACGGCCGACACAATTGCAGCACATGATTATGTCAATCTGCCGTCCAACAATCCAAGAAGGTGAATGTTTACATCGATAAATTCGTCAGAGCGTCGACTCATGAACCTTTCCTTGAAACATTATCTAGGTTGTTTTGTGCATGGAATAAAGTTGCACATGTGTCTGGCTACACATGCATAACCCAGCCACACTTCATAGTGTCATGGAGCAAGCATGTTGCATTGAAGACGAATTCCTTTCAAACACAGACCAGTCCTATCAATGTGGCCAACCACTCCACGATGGCCATCCTTAAAAAGGTCGGAGGCCGAACTACCCGCCAGTAAGCTCCTCTGCCAACGCTTCCCCTGCCGCCGACTACCCCTCCCTCCCCCGAGCCACCCACCCCAGCGGCTAGCGCATCGAGACTTCATGGTGCTTTGCAGCAAGAGACTATTTTTGATGAGGTCATCGATACTCAAGTGGCCAAGAATGTTTGAATCGTGAGTTCTCCTCATAGGCGTCGAGGATGATAAGGGGATGTGACAGCGAGTCATATAATTTCTATGGCACTCATGCAACTTCAAACAATGCTCTGACAAGTCTTTGTTTTCTAATCTACTCTGCGAGCGGCAATTTCAGACCACAAACCATGAAGATACTAGGTCGCATTCAGGAGCACTAATTATTGTGATGATCGACAGTGGCGCAGGTCACAACATCCTCTCTCACGATGTCACACAACATCTTAAAGTAGCGTAGGGTTCCATGTATCCTTGGTTGATGTATGTTCCATGACCATTGATGGCCTCCGTGCTTCCAACTCTTCATCCATTAAATTGTGCGTCTTCACGGGTTCCATGATCCATCATTTGAGATCGAGACCCAATATTTATCAATGCATTTTAGCATGATCTATTTACACTATAGGGGGTAACTTGTTGACTAAGCACGACCTACCACCCACAAACCAGCAAACATGCTGAGGTTTTGAATATGTGTTGAGATCTACTTACAGTGTTTTGCTTGTGAGCAACCCCGACAATGATGCAGTTGGATCTCATGGGGACGAGTTATCGGATAGCATGGCTCATAATTCCGCCTCAAAAGTTTCTCACTTCCATTATTTAACGGTTGTCCTCCACCTACTATCATGCAACATACTTCAGGGGAATGTAACGCGGAGGCTTTAGTACGAACACTTGAGGATCGGAACGAGGTCATTCGTCATCTCAAATTCCACCTCACCAAGGCCATTCCACATATGACTCGGGCAGCAAATAAACATCAACGGATGGTCTCCTACAGTTTGAGTGTCGCAGTCTTGGTTAAATTTTGATCACATGTGCAAGTTTCGCTCGCCCATCAACTACACAGGTTAAGCGCTCGTTATTACGGTTTGTTCCATATCATTGAAAATGTTGACCCAATAGCACACCGGGTAAAGTTGCTATCTCATAGTAGAATCCACCCCATCTTTGATGAGTCAATTTTGAAGATGGTCTGAGGAAATCATCTCATAGCTTGCGCTCTCCCTGACAAGCTAGCCACTAGTGTTACACCAATCTATACACAGGATAAAGTTCTATCCAAGAAAATGGTTTTCATCGGGGAACACCCCACGAAGCAAGTGTAGATGAAATGACACAGGCTCCCCGCCGACGAGGCTATCTCGAACCTCACCTTCAAACTCAAGGAACAGTTTTCGGACTTTGACCTTGAGAACAAGGTCGTCTTCCACCAGAGAGTATTGATACGTGCATGGCTCTTTGGATCTATTCATGCGCATAAAGGGGCCCTGGGTGGAATCTGAGCCATGCACATAGGGACCATTCTGCCACCATTCGGATATTTCCTTACTGTGTTATTTCCTTATTTTGTTATTTTGTTATTTTCCTGACATTGGTATTTCTCCTTTGTATTTCCTAATTTGAATAATCGCAGCAATATAAATATGATATATAAAGAAGAGGGTGAAAGATTTGGGTATCAAGATAGAAGGTCTTGATGTTTGAGGAGGATCCAACTCAATGGCTACTCCTTGGACCGACCCTACTACCTCATCCACATCACTTGTATCTCTTTTTTTCTGAATTAATCAATTCATATGCTTGTTTTTATCTCCATGAATCTAGTTCCATTAGTATACCCAATAGATTTCTGAGGGCATACAACAATAGTGTTTGTAGTTAACTTTAACTCCTAAGGATACTAAGGTCACTCTTTGTGGTTTACTTTGACTATAAACTTATGACTAGCACAAATTAATCACAAAGGCATTGAGATGTTCTATTTTAAATGTTCATAGTTGGGTATACAAGCTTTTGAAATGCCTCAACTGTTTCATTTTATGTGATTACTACTTATGGTTTATGAAAATATGTTGTGCAGTGGTAGGTCGACTCGGGGTGCACTCACTAAATGCAACCCTATGCGATGAAGTATGGAAAGTGCAAGAGGTGGTCCGTTTTAAAATCGCAATGGTAGTTAATTATATAAAAATTAGCAGCGGCACAAACAGACACAAACAATAGTTAAGGAAAACGAGTTTCAATTCATTAGACGACAGGGGCGCAATTATTTTAAGCTCACGCGGAATAAACCCTACAAATCACACGAACGCTAATAAAATAAACAACCATTGCAGGTATAGTGCCAAAATAAACAACAATAGAGAATAAAACTTTATACGACAACTCACACATGCCGGCGGCGGCAATGCCGGTTGTTGGAAGGCACCCATGATCATAGCAAGCGGAGCGGGTAGGGTGTCGGAAGTAGAGATCTGGGCTGGTGGAGGCTTGGGTGGACTATGCGGTGGTTAATAGGGAAAAGAGGGTGGCTGTAGAGCGATTCTCGGTGGGGCAATCTGGACTGACAGCATGGTAAAGGACTTAAGATAGGTGGTTGTGGGTTTGGGAGGGATCGAGGGGCTCGGTTGCGGGGAGGGTGACAGGGAGTTGTGTGATTCTTGAGGGTGGTAGGGCTGATATCAGGTTCAGATGAGTGGAAAAAGAAGTTATGGAGGAAGATGGAAGCATGGGTGGCAGCAACGGACGAATGTAGCGGCAATTTATAACTGCCGAGGGCGGGCAACAATGGCGACGAGAGGGATCGAGAAAGAGGGAAAATAGCAGGAAATGCGGCGTGGGATGAAGAAGAAACTAGGGGACGACTCGGAAGGGGAGGAGGCGGCCTTACGGTGGTCCGACGGTGGGGAGGAAGAGGCGGAATGGGTGGCGGGTTGTCCTGGCGTCGCACCAGCGGAAAGATTTTGGAGTCACTCCAATTGCGCACGACCGAACGGTTCAGGAATGTAACTGAACTTCGATCCCCCACTTGACCAGTTTCCTGCACTATTTATAATTTGAAAATCATAACCGTTGTCTGCACTATAACATAATCATAAAGCCAACTTAAACACTCGAATCAGACAGCTCAAAATGTCCGGGCCGATCGGGAATCAAATACAACTCAAAACATAAAAAGTAGTATACGAAAGCGACTCAGATCGACCGTCCGAACGCAATCATGGACTCGGCTCGTCTGACTGGGTCGTGGATCACCGCCTCTCGCGGGAATACACCTGTGTCAGGGGTTGCGCGTCATAAACTCCCCCAGGCTTGAAAGCACTCATCTCTGGTGAGTAAGTATGGTCATACTCATGGCGTAGCCGCGGGGAGATCTCTCGAGCTACTCTAAAGAAATCCAAGTAGTATCGTGTAGAGGCCGACCACTCCAACAAACAAGATATCGCACAATATCTCGCCCGCCCGCGGTGAAAAAGTCATGATCGATGATCTGAAGTGTGTCGCTTGTGGAAGTGAATGGCTCTGACTGTAATGTATCCCTGTCTGGTTGCTGTATCGGTGGAGCCGTCGATAGCGCGAAGCGATCCTCATGGAGCGACTCTGCGGGTGGCAATAGGGAGGGATTGGTGAGGGCAATAGGAGGTGAGGGCTCAGGTAGGGGAGTGAAGAAAGGGTTCACATACACACACTCCTCATAGTAACGAGTCAGATCCTCTACGTTGGTGCAGTGGTAGGTTGACTCGGGGTGGACTCACCAAATGCAACCCTATGCGATGAAGTATGGGCAAGAGGTGGTCCGTTTTAAAATAGCAAAGGTAGTTAATTATATAAAAATTAGCAAAGCCGCAAGCGGGACACAAACAATAATTAAGGAAAACGAGTTTCAATTCATTAGACGACAGAGGCGCAATTATTTTAAGCACATGCGGAATAAGCCATGCAAATCACACGAACGTAGATAGTAATAGCAAATAAAATAAACAACCACTGCATGTATGATGCCAAAATAAACAACAATAGAGAATAAAACTTTATACCACAACTCACACGTGCAGGCGGCGACAATGACAGTTGTTGGAAGACACCCAAGGTCCTAGCAAGCGGGTAGGATGTCGGAAGTAGAGATCTGGGCTGGTGGAGGCTTGGGTGGATTATGTGATGGTTAATAGGGAAAAGAGGGTGGTTGTAGAGTGGTTCACGGTGGGGAAATCTGGACTGGCAGTATAGTAAAGGACTTAAGATAGGTGGTTGTGGGTTTGGGAGGGATTGAGGGGCTCGGCTGCAGGGAGGGTGACAGTGATTCCTGACGGTGGTAGGGATGATATCAGGTTCAGATGAGTGGAAAAAGAAGTTTTGGAGGAAGACGGAAGCCTGGGTGGCAACAGTGGGTGGAAGCAGGGCAATTTATAACCGTCGAGGGTGGGAAACAATGGCGACGAGAGGGATCGAGGAGGGGAAACAGCAGGAAATGTGTCGTGGGATGAAGAAGAAACTAGGGGAGGACTCGGAAGGGGAGGAAACGGCCTTACGGTGGTCCGGCGGTGGGGAGGAAGAGGCGGAATGGGCGGCGGGCGGCGGGTTGTCCTGGCGTCGCACCAGCGGAAAGCTTTCGGAATCACTATGATTGCGCGCGACTGAACGGTTCAGGAATGTAATTGAACTTTGATACCCCCACTTGACTGGCTGCCTGCCCTATTTATAATTTGAAAATCATAACCGCTGCATGCAACATAATCATAAAACAACTTAAACACTCAAATCGAACGGCTCAAAATGTTTGGGCCGATCGTGCGTCAAATACAACTCAAAACAAACAAAAAATAGTATACAAAATCGACTCGGATCGACCATCCGGGCGCAACCATGAACTCAAATCGTCTGACTAGGTAGCGGATCACCGCCTCTTGCGGGAATACACGTGTCGGTGTTGCGCGCCATCAATATATCTCTAACAAATCATGATTTGACTTGAGGTTTTATGAAAGATTGTGGTTATCAGTTGTAGAAGCATGAACTATAATTCAGATATGTTCTTTAACACACGTGCAATCATGCATGAATAAATGGAAAATATATATTTAAACATGAATTATTTCTGTGTTGTCAGATAAGAGTTATAACCATGCTTCACATGTATATCCAAAAGGCAGTAGAGAAATGACTACTGCAAGGTAAGTATGAAGGGACTTGCATGCACATAACACAAAATTTAATGAAAATTAGCTAGTTTTTGGTACTCAGCTATCATTGAATATGCACTATCATGACTGCATGAAATTTTAAAAAAAACTTAAGAATGAAGAATAGATGAATATGTTCAGCAATGAATGAACGAGATCAGAAAACCACGAAATAGTGTTATCACTACATGCTTGCAAAAGCTACAAAAAAAGGTCAGAGTGATTCGCAGAAAGAAAATAAGTGTACCTGCTCTTTATCTACTCTCTTCCACAATATCAGCATGTCTCTAGCCAACTTCCTGGTGCGAATTGCCGCAGTTTTCATCAACTTCAGTGACCTGCTGACTTTCATTTTTACCTATACAACAGCATTAGCTGTGTTAGGGGCAAGAAATCAAGAGACAGGTTATGAACTTGAGAATCAATACCTCTCTTTGGCAGTTTTCCGAGCAGCGTTTTGCATCGGAAATTTGTTTACGGAACAAATTTGTACAAAACCTGTGATGTTTAGGAATATCTCGCCTCGCAATATTGACCCATGCCTTCGAAATTTTATCCATCTCCTCTTTCTCAATCACCGAAGGATCTTTTTTAGCTATAAGTTTCTTAGGTAAACTCCGTTCAATAATCTGAAACACGCAAAACAAATAGTTCCGATGAACGAATACTAGAATAAAACATGTGCCCTTATGAAGAATCAGTAACAACTAACCTCATATGTGTCCCCTCTTTCCAATACTTTAACATAATAAACCTGCAAGGAACCGGACTCCGACATAATCAACCTCCGAATCCTGCCAGCTGCGCCTTCAGGAATTGAGTGAGGATCCAAACTAACATCAACTTTGAGACTAAAATTTTCATTTGATGAAAGAGCCTTCAACCGTGCTTGAAGTGAGTCATACTGGGTTTGAGGCTCCCCCAAACCTCCTTGATTTTGACCCTCGTGCCTTCTATATGAAGCAATCATGGCCGCCAGAGATCGTAAATCCATGGTTCCTTTAAGGAAATTCTCTTCTATCCTAATTTCAGAATAACTCGGTAGCTTGAATAGAGTAAGAAGTTTATCATAAGTTGGAGGAATGCGATACATTATTCCCTCACCAATATCCAAATAAGAAGAATCCATGGAGGAAGCAAACCTATTGCTTCCCCCATATTCCGACTCAAAATTAGCTTCGTAACGTTCTGGTGACACATCCATCTCATGAAATGTGGTCTCCTCCTTGACAGAAACCAAATGTTCATTACCATACTTCCCTCCTTTCAAACCCGGCTTCCTTTTAGGAACGAGTACCACCGCTGCACGAGCAGAAGCAGAAGGCGAGGAAGAATCCTTAGGCTTCACCCTTCTGAACTTCTGCACGTGCTCACTAAGCATCGAACGATAGTGCTCGTCGGATATTCCAGTTCCATAGTCATCCCCGTCTACATCATTTTCTTCGGATTGTTTTCTTATGAAAGATCTCAAACCGCCTTTTGGATGAAACACCGCCTTGTTTCGCCTCCTCGTTAAATCCGAAGGCCTATCTATCACGGCCCCATTAGAGTGATCCAACATTGCTCCTTGCCCTTAACAACCCAAACACAAATAATCAAAAGTGTGTATCATTAAAAAAAAAAATCAATCACAGTTTCAATCCGTCTCACATAATATAAACAAAAAATTACATGGAATTAACTCTTCAAACTAAATTGGACACTTTAAACTATACAAAAGTTGAGACTTGGGTAAACAGTGTATCAAACCTTGGCTACCCTTGCTCTCATCCAGACTACTACTATTATAGTTATCAAAATCATCTTCGGGCGGGGGCGGTTGATAGTTCGCCAAAGACTGCAGCAATAGAAGATAAAGCACTTAAATTTCTACTGAACATACAACGCAGTAAATTAGAAGAATAATCACTTCTCCCATCACATAAACAAGTGAATTACAGGCGATTAGAGCGAGGCAATGACCGTCTATGGATAACGCCCAATAACCATGTGAATTAACAACAAAACGGTGGAAGTTCATTTTTAGGGCATAATTTACACAACGACGAATCGGAAAACAGGAGAGCCCGTATTACATCGAGATTGAAGAGATTCGAGTAGGAGAGCACGTTCTTGTTGCCTCGTCACGGCTCCATGCGAGGGCTCTGCTTCAATCCCCGGGAACGTAAAGCGGGGGAAAGGGGAAATCATAAGCGGAATCAAAACCCTAGATTGTAGCTGCGTCGGCCTCTAAATCTCTAATAACGGAACCGAGGCCGAGAGGTTAGAGAAGGGAGAGGAGGATGGCACGTGACAGCGGCCCTTATGATCCGGCCAATGGAGATAAAAGGGAAACGAGAGGAAGATAGAGATGGCAAAAGACATGGCGAGCGTGTGAGGAAAGGGCTAACAAAGAGGCTAAATAGAGAGAGAAAGGTAGAAGATTGGGGAGGAGAGAGAAGCAGGTCAGGGGAAGCGGGCAAATGCTAGCATGCGCCGTAGTAGAAGTGGGCCTTGCTATCATGCGCCCAGGGTTTTTGAAGGGGGCAGAGGGCGGCCATGGGGGCGGAGGAGAATAACACAACTATAGCGGCTTTGGATCAGGGATTCGTGTACGGTTGATCTGTTTACTTAATATGTTTGGGCGTTGGAGATCAAGTTGTAGGAGTTTTTATGCGTCGGCACGTCGATGTGGTGGCTGTGCAATCACAATATTGATGGGATTCAAAATAATTTTGATATGAAAAGATCGGTTTTTTAATTATTTGTGGTGAGCGTTCAAATCAACGGGCAGTTTGAGGTTACTAGTCTTCCAGCTCAAGTCGATGGGACAAAATGACAAAAACACTTAGAGATGGGAGGGACTGTCTATGAATGCACCCTAGTTGTTACAGTGGGGAGATCTCACCATATAACCGAAAGTTAAGAGAAATTTCTCATCCACAACCAAAAGAAGGTTGAGTGTGGTACGAGGAAGACACCACTTAGAGAGTTGTAGACTTATGGGGGTGTTAAGATTTCAAGGTGTCATTCATGTTATCTTCGGGTCCTATTTATAGACAAATTTTGTGTGTGTGGTGTGGGGGGGGGGGGGGGGGGGGGGGGGGGGGGGTCATTGTTACGAGTAGGGCCCCTCCCCTATAAAATGCCTGACGTGCTACTTGTGGGAGCATCTTGCCTTCTCGACGACTTGAGATGCTACCTCGCCTATTAGGCAACTTGAGATGATACCTCAACGTCCCGACGCATGAAAACTCCTACAACTTGATCTCCAACGTCCAAACATATTAAATAAAAAGATCAACCGTACACGAATCCCCGATCTAAAGCCGTGATGGTTGTGTTATTCTCCTCCTCCCCCATGGTCGACCTCCTCCCCCTCTGAACACCCTGGGGCATGATAGCGAGGCCCACTTATACTACGGCGCACGCAAGCATTCGCCCGCTTCCCCTGACCTGCTTCTCTCTCCTCCCCAATCTTCCACCTTTCTCTCTTTATCCGGCTTCTTTGTTAGCCCTTTCCTCACACGCACGTCATGTCTTTTGTCATCTCCACCTTCCTCTCATTTCCCTTATACCTCCATTGTATGGCTCACACGGGCCGCGGTCACGTGTCATTCTCCTCTCCCTTCTCTAACCCCTCGCCCTCGGTTCCGTTTTTAGATGCCGACACAGCTGCAACCTAGGGTTTTGATTCCGCTTATGATTTCTCCTTTCCCCCCGCTTTACGTTCCCGCGAATTGAAGCTGAGCCCTGGCATGGAGTCGCGGCAAGGCAACAAGAACGGGCTCTCCTACTCGAATCTCTTCAATCTCGAGGTAATACGGGCTCTCCCTTTTTCCGATTCGTCGTTGTGCAAATTGTGCCCTGAAAATGAACTTTCACGGTTCTGTTGCTAATTCACATGGTTATTGGGCGTTATCCATAGACGGTCATTGTCTCGCTCTAATCGCCTGTAGTTCACTTGTTTATGTGATGAGAGAAGTGATTATTCTTCTAGTTTACTGCTTTGTATGTTCAGTAAAAATTTAAGTGATTTATCTTCTATTGCTGCTGTCTTTGGCGAACTATCAACCGCCCCCACCTGAAGATGATTTTGATAACTATACTAGTAGTAGTCTGGATGAGAGCAAACTGGAGCCTCCAAATGGACCAGATCGGAAAAACAAGAAAATGAGGTTAAGCGGCCGGCTATGGGTGAATTGAGATCGGCACAAGGTGGATCTCCGAACCCTAGACTTACCACTGTCCACTGCCGTTTACACCGTCCGTCTCCCCCTCGCCCCCTCGCCGGAGCCTCCAGATCTGAAAAATAAGAGCAGCCTAAAGTCTTAAGATCAAAATCGGCAAAAGAGAGAGCTAGATGAGTGAGGGAGGGACGAACGGCATCACGGACTCACGGGCTAATGTCGCCGGCGCTGCCCTCCAGATTCCGGAGAAGGGGTCGCCGCCGCTGCACTCCGAAGTACAGAGAAGGGGTCGCCGCCGCTGCACTCCGGAGAAGGAGTCACCGTGATTTTTCTCTTCTCGGGCTCACGCCACAGGAAGAAAATTCCTGCCCTAGGCTATGTCGCGAACGGCACTTGCTCGAGCGTGTCTGTCCGCCCGTGCTCACCTATCAGGCAACTTGTGGGGGCAGCTCGTCCATAGCAGCTACTACCAAGGATAGTCATTTGATTGATGGTCACTCTGTTGGTTGACTTTGACTTCTATTGTCCTGACTGGAAGGGACTCATCCTCCTAAACGAAAATGAGTTGTGCAATAGTATTATTAATTTAATTTAATGATATCACGTATATTATTGATGAGGTTGTCCTAAATTTATGGAGAATTTGGGGTGTGAATAGCCTCCTCCCCACGATTCTCCACTAGTTTGATGGGATCATGGGTTTGACCGCCACATACGTGATCGCCACACGCGATCTACGTGCACCGTCTGATCCACCGCCACGGCCGACCGCCCGTGTCGCCAACACCGGCGTCGGCGGCCCATGACTGGCTAGCCACGCTAGGGTCGCGCGGCAACCGTCCACCGTGGCCGCCTCTCGCGGGCGTGGGGTTTTGCCTGCAAGGGGCGGTCGTGTTCGACCGCCCCTCCCCGAGACCGCCTCCCGCGGCCACGGGGTACCGCCCGCAAGGGGAGGCCGTGTCCAGCCACCCATCCCCGCGGCCGCAAGGAGCTTCCCGCAAGGGGAGGCCGTGTTCGGCGGCCCCTCCCCGCGACCGCCTCCAGCGGTCGCGGGGAGCTGCCCGCAAGGGAAGGCTGTGTCCGGCCTCCCCTCCCCGCGGCCCCGGGGCGCCGCCCGCAAGGGGAGGCCGTGTCCGGCCGCCCTCCCCGCGACCGCCCTCCTCGTGTCGGCCTCCCCTCCCCGCAGCCGCAGGGAGCTGCCCGCAAGAGGAGGCCGTGTTCGGCCGCCCCTCCCCGCGACCGCCTCCCACGGTCGCAGGGAGCTGCCCGCAAGGGAAGGTTGTGTTCGGCCTCCCCTCCCCGCGGCCCCGGGGCGCCGCCCGCAAGGGGAGGTCGTGTCCGGCCGCCCCTCCCCGTGACCACCTCTCGCGACCGTGGGGCGCTGCCCGCAAGGGGAGGCCGTGTCCGGCTACCCTTCCCCGCAGTCGCCTCCCACCGCGGGGCGGCGATTGTGGGGCGCCGCCCGCGAGGGGAGGTCGCGCCCGGCCGCCCCTCCCGGTGATTTCTTCCGTCGCAGCCGGTCGTCCCGTTGTCAGCGGCTCCTTCTCTCCCCTCGCCAGCGACTGTCAGCCGGTGAGGTACTGAGGTGGCGCTCTTTCATAACATACCTTCCATGTCATCCGATTATTTTGTCACAATTGTCGCCGTTGTACAACCCATATTCGACGAGGGTGGGCCCTACCACCGCCAGGTCATCAAAAGTCAAAGTCAACAAGGCAAGACCTGGGTCCAGATCAGCACCCCAGGTCGCGGAAGGTTCGGGCGAGTATGGCGAGCTCCCCAGGCCAACTCGCCAGGTGACGACTATGACCAGATACTCGCCTCTTCCAGGCGAGCTCTCCAGGGAAGTCGCCAACTTGCCAGGGTGGGGGTATATGTAAGACCCCCCCCCCCCCCTCTTTGGTTTTCCCTATAAATAGGACCCTAGGGGTACGAAAGAGAGGACAAGCAAATCTCGGCCTGAGCCCTCGCGAGTTCCAACAACTGCCCTTGACTCGTTATTGCTCAAGCTTGCCTCCTTCGTACCTAGCTCGGCCAATCTGGTTGAGAAGGGGTTGCTTCTCCTAAGCAACTGGGTACGTGGTGGGACCTTCCTGCCGCAGCAACCTGAGGTCTTGTTTGCGCAATTTGCTTCTGTTTCCCGACCAGAGATCATCTTCTCGACCGGCCGACCAGTAACTTCAGGTTGCCTAGTCCGATTTCTGAGGTTGAGAAATTTCTCGGCTTCAACACTTGGTGCGGTGAGCATGGATTGCGACCGAAGAAGAAAGTCGTGGTTAGAAGATGGCTGATGGCGGAGACCGTGGCGAGTTGGGAGATAACTCGGCGGGAACTGGAGTCCAGGAGCGAGGTAGCGAGTATGTGACAGTGGCGGCTTTCGAAGAGTTCGCGAGGAGGATGGAGAAGGCAATACTCGTCGGGTTTTCTAATCCGCCGGAGGTGACGGCGACTTCTCCCCGTCGCCGGACACCCCCGGGCGAGGAGCTACCAACTCGGCGAGCAGGGAAGGAGCCCGCTTGGGCAAGTGGAGAGCAGGTGTGCCCGCCGCGACATCACCCGGCGAGTGGTCAGGGAATCCGGTTTCGAGATTCGGAACTCTCGGCGAGGTATGGAGATACTCGTCGATGGAGCGAGTATGACTGCTCGAGCGGGGAGGATACTCGCCGCCGCCAGTGTTGAAACCGGAAAACCGGTCTCTTGTGGAGTTCGACCCTTGGGGAAGGGGTGGCCGCGCACCTACTTCACTCCTGCAAGAAAATGACAAAGAAAAGAGAAGAAACAAGGACTAGACCAAGGGCCCGGCGGGGAGGTCCCACCACACACCCGGAAGATCTTAGAGCGCTTCCCCTCCTTAGCCAAATGCCGGGCTAAAGTACCTCAGAAAGCGCTAGTAGGCCGGAGAGTTAGTCAGCGTCCCTTCTGAGGTACCCCTTGGGTTCTATTTATAGGAAAAGATGACCTGCTAATATACAACCTTCACTGTTTTCGAGGACTACAGGCAGACCAAAAGGGGCCACATAGTAAAAGTATGCCATGGCCGAGGTGCGAGCTGGACCTGAGGGGGCACTCGCTTGGCAGGAGGCCTGACTCGCCTCGCCTTGGGCCTAGGCGGGCAAGTACTCGGCAGACTTGTGCTCGACTACCGCTGAGCTCGGCTTGACTATTGCCGAGCTCGGGCTCGGCACGACGATCGTCGAGCTCCAACAGAAGCCGAACTCGGCACGGGCATCGTCGAGCTTGGCTCGACTATCGTCGAGCTCTGTTCCTGCACCCGAGCTCGGTCTCGGCATGCCGGGCTTCGTTCGGCCATCGCCGAGCTCAGCTCGACTATTGCCGAGCTCGGGCTCGGCATGCTGGGTCCAAGTTGGTCTGAGCCGGCCGGTTCAACCCCTGTCGACCACTCGCGGGATACGGGGTTGTACAGCCAGGAAGGGAGGAGCCCCTTTTGCGACGAGATCCTCGCGGCCCTCGTCCCCGACAACTTCAGAGAGACGGTCCTCTCGTACTACTCCGGCAAGGACGACCCGGTGGGACATCTTCAGTGGTTTGAGGATGTGGTCTCCATTCGCAACATGTCTGATGCTCTCAAGTGCCGGCTCTTCTCCATTACCTTCAAGGGTAGCGCGAGAGATTGGTTCCACCAGCTGCCAGTAGGGTCAGTCTACTGCTTCTCAAATCTTCGACGGGGTTTGTTGGCAAGGTTTGCGACATCCAAGCGGAGGAAGAAGGAGGCAACCGCCCTCTTCAAGATCGTGCAGGGGCAGCACGAGAGTTTGGGCCGATACATCGATCGGTTCCAGGAGGAGGTGCTGGAGGTAGAGGAGGTCGACGGTTTCACCTTGATGGTGGCCCTCAAGTTCGGGCTGAAGCAGGGCCTGTTCAACATGGAGTTGGGGCACAGGCCGCCCAAATCGTTCGAGGAGATGGTGGAGAGAGCCAATGTGTTCATCCAGGGAGAGGAGAGGAACAAGGAGTTCCTGGCACGGCTCGATGGAGACCGACCGCTTGGGCAAGACAAAGGGAGGCTGCTAGAGAAGGAGAGAGCGCCGGAGGGGCGCAGTGACAGGAAGCAGGAAAGACCGCAGAGGAGAGAGGAAGAGAAGAGAGAAAGGGGAAGGGAGCTCAGAAAGGCGGAAAGGCAGGAGAGGCCTCGGAGACAGGAGGATAGGAGGCCCGTCGGGGGACGGGAGGCAAGGAGCGAGGAGAGGAGATTCCAGTACCCGAGGGATCGCCCTCAGTGGAGGCGACCGGCCCAACAAGAGGAGAGGAGGAATTACAACCCTCGGGAGCAGGGAGGAGGAAGAAGGGAGACCATGACCATCACCCAGCAAGCCGCCAAGCGCCGGCGAAAGGAGAGGCAGCAGGAGAGGAGGCAGGAGAGGCAGCAGGAAGCAGCAATTCCCCTCTACTACGATATCCATCGAGTAGAGGGGCACGGGACCTTAGCTTGCCCCGAGTTCTGGGAAGCGAGGAGGAGGATGGAAGCGACGATGGCGGAGAGGGAGCAGCCGCAACAGGAGGCCCAGGTTGGGCAGGTGGCTTACCAAGAGCCGAAGAGGAGAAGAAACGAGGACAGGGTCGACCAAGGAGGAAGGGGGAACGTCATCCCTGGTCTGGGAGGCGGACACATTGGCGTAATCAACGGAGGGGCTGGGTTAGGAGCATCTCGCAAGGGAAGCCTCCACCAGATCTACAAGAAGAGCGTCGCCTCGACGTCTCAAACCCCCCTCCCTTGAACGAGATTACCTTCTCGGAGGAGGACATGCTCTGGAACGAGAACCCTTTCCACGACGCCCTGGTGATTCAAGCAGCAATCAAGGACTTCACCGTCGACCGAATCCTCACGGATAACGGGAGCTCGGTGAATGTCATCTTCAAGAGAACCTTCGTCGGCCTTCAGGTGGAAGCGTCCCGGGTTCAGGCAGCAGATGGGCCTCTCTTCGGCTTCTCTGGGGAGAAGAAAGAGGTGGAAGGAGGAGTTGAGTTGCTGGTCACCCTCGGGGGAACTTCGATCCGATGTCGCTTCGTCATCGTCGATGCACCCAGTGGTTACAGCGCCATCTTCGGACGGCCCCTCATCAACTACTTCAAGGCCGTCCCATCATCATATCATCAATGCCTGAAGTACTGCAGGGACGACGTCCAAGTCAGGATCAGGGGAGATCCCAAGGCCTCCAGGGAATGCTACCTGAATGCGGTCAGCACCATCAGCTGGATGGGTGACGCAGAAAGGTTGGAAAGGATGATGGAGCAGGAGGAGGGCCTGCAAGCTGCTGAGGAGTTGGAGGAAGTAGAGGTGATCTCCCTGAGAGGAGAGCCGGAGCTGCTGAAGATCGGAGGAGCCTTGCCCCCGGAAGGGAAGGTGGAGATAGCTGTCTGCCTGCAGGAAAACGCGGACGTCTTCGCATGGAGCGCCGCCGAGATGCCAGAGATTGATGCTGATGTTGCCTGTCATCGCCTCAACCTGGATCCAGCGACGGCCCCAGTCCGTCAGAAGCAGAGGAAGAGCGCCACCGCTCTGGCGGGACCAATCCGGGAGGAAGTAGGGAAGCTGCTAGAAGCAGGTTTTGTTTCGGAGATCCAGTATCCAGGCTGGGTCTCCAATGTTGTAATGGTGAAGAAATCGGGAGGGGGCTGGAGGCTATGTATTGATTTTTCTATGCTCAATAAAGCTTGCCCCAAGGATTGTTACCCCTTGCCTCAAATCGACGCGCTGGTTGATTCCGTCGTCGGGTTTCCCGTAATGAGCTTCCTTGATGCCTTTTCAGGGTATCACCAGATCCAGATGCATCCCCCCGATTGCCGCGACGTTTCCTTCATCACTAGCGACGGATGCTACAGCTACAAGATGATGCCCTTCGGGCTCAAGAACGCCGGCGCGACGTATCAAAGAATGATGGATCAAGTCTTCAAAGAGCAAAAGGGGCGGAACCTGGAGGTCTACGTGGACGATCTGCTCGTCAAAAGCAAGAGCGCCGCAGAACATGTAGCGGATCTGGCAGAAACTTTCGCCACCCTGAGGAAGTACAAGATGCGGCTTAATCCGGCCAAGTGTGTCTTCGGCGCGGGAAGGGGGAAGTTCCTAGGGCACCTCCTTACTCCCCAGGGGGTAGAGCCTAACCCCGACAAGGTGAAAGCCATCCTGGAGATGGCCTCCCCGAGAGACTCGAAGGAAGTATAGAGGTTGACCGGAAGGCTGGCGGGTCTGAGCCGGTTTCTCTCCAAAGCCGGAGAGAAGTGCTCGCCGTTCTTCAAGGCCCTTCGGGGGAATCAGAAGTTCGAGTGGACTCCGGAGTGCGAGGAGGCTTTCATAAAGCTTAAGCAGCAGCTGACTCGAGCTCCTCTCCTTCAGGGTCTGCAGGGCGGTGAGGACCTCTTACTCTACCTAGGGGTAGGGGCTGAAGCAGTCAGCTCGGTGTTGGTCCGAGAGGAGGGAAAGAAGCAGCTTTCAATCTACTACGTGAGCCGGGTGCTAAGGCAAGCCGAAACGCGGTACCCCATCCTGGAGAAGTTAGTCTTTGCCCTGGTAGTTTCGGCCAGGCGACTCCGTCCATATTTCCAAGCCCACTCTATCAAGGTAGTCTCCGACCACCCCTTGAGGAGTATCTTGGACGGAGTGGAGCACTCCGGCAGGCTCGCCAAGTGGGCTGTGGAGCTGAGCGAGTTCGACATCTTCTATCCCCCAAGGGTCGCGATCAAAGCACAAGCCGTGGCGGATTTCCTGGCCGACTTCTCGGCCGAGGTCGAGGCAGACACGGATGTCTCTCGGTCGGTCCCCTGGAAGATGTTCGTAGATGGCGCGTCAGGGAGACACTCCGTGGGAGCCGGGGTGGTGCTGGTTAGTCCTCAGGGGACCAGGATTGAGCAAGCCGTCAAGATCCTTTTTTCGGTCACTAACAATCAGGCGGAGTACGAAGCCATGGTGGCTGGCTTGCGACTCGCCAAGGAGCTGGCAATCAGAGATATCAGGGCTTTTACCGATTCCATGGTGGCAGCATCTCAGATTCGGGGAGAGTTCGAAGTCCGAGATCCCATCTTGCAGCAGTATCTGGTTAAGGTCAAAGGCCTGATCGGGGGGTTCCGATCCTTTCACGTTGAGCACGTGCTCCGAGAACGCAACTTCGAGGCAGACAATCTTGCGAAATACGGCCCTCGGGCTGGGGGAACCGCCATCGAGTTGTTTCGACCATCCATCGAAGAAGGCGAGTTGATGGAGATCGATCAGCGGGCCTCGTGGAGAGATCCGTTCATCGCGTTCCTGGCGACAGGCCGACTACCATCTGACGGGCAAGATCAAAGAAAGTTTCGGTATAAGGCCGCGTACTACTTGCTACAGGACGGCGAACTCTATCGCAAGACCATTTCAGGCCCTCTGGCCCGATGCTTGTCAGAGCTCGAGATTCCCCGGGTCCTCGAGGAGATTCACTCGGGAGAGTGCGGCAGTCACTCCGGGACCCGCACCCTGGAGCAAAGGATTCTGAGGCACGGTTACTTCTGGCCTACCATCCGAAATGACGCAGAGGCCTATTCCAGAAAATGCTCCCAATGTCAACTCTTCGCGCCCCTCGCGCTCCAGCCGGCTCAGCAGCTTCGCTCGATTACCGCTCTGTGGCCCTTCGCAATTTGGGGAATGGATTTGATCGGCCCGTTCCCTCAAGCTAGCGGGCAAAGGAAGTTTGTTCTGGTAATGGTCGACTACTTCACGAAGTGGATCGAGGCTAAGGCTCTGGCCAGGACCACGTCTCAAATCGTCAAGAACTTTATCTGGGGGGAAATCGCATGCAGGTTCGGGATCCCTCTGGCCATCATCACCGACAATGGGCCGCAGTTCGCCAGTCTGGAACTGGGGGACTTTTGTAAACAGTTGGGAACCGACCTTCGGTTCGCCTCGGTACATCACCCTCGGAGCAATGGGCAAGTAGAAGCCGCGAACAAGCTCATCATCAACTTGCTGAAGAAGATCACCAACCTCAAGGGGAATTGGGCCGAACAGCTCCCTTCCGTCCTCTGGGCCCTCAGGACCACCCCGAACTCAGCCACAGGGGAAACACCCTTCAAGCTGTCACACGGGTCCGAGGCGCTCATCCCGGTCGAATTTGAGGTGCATAGTCCAAGGGTCATCGCAGCCGAAGACGGAAGCGAGGAATGGCGGCTAGAGAATGAAGAGTCTCAGAGGCTCTCCCTAGATTATGTGGAAGAGCTTCGGGACTTGGCCTCCATGCGCCAGGAAGAAACCAAGAGGCGCATGGCGAGACACTTCGACAAAAAACGTCCGCTTGAAGAACTTCCTCGCAGGGGACTTGGTCATGAAGAAGGTGGACGCCGCTGGGCGGGGAGCCGCCGTAGGCAAGCTCCATCCCAACTGGGAAGGACCTTTCATCGTCCAAGAAGCCTTGGCCACAGGAGGCTATTACCTACAAGACCAAGCGGGAGAGCAGCTGCCTGGGACCTGGAGCGGGGATGATTTGAAAAGATTTTACCCGTAGCGGTAACTCATGTATCTATTTCTGTAAACATACTTAATATACAAAGGATGCGGGATTTCATCTCTTTTGTGTTAAATGTGCATCGAGGCTTCTGAGTGTTTCCATGGTCCGCCTCGTAGTCGACCTCGGGAGGCAGCGGTCGGTTTGTTCCTCATACATAGCCCAGTACGGATGATGGGACGATGCTTCGGGATTTTAAGCGCTCTTGTAAGACCGAGCCTCTGCATTGTCGGCCGAGATCAGCTCCCCCCTTGCATGTCGGCCTATGTCTCCCCGAGTGCATCTCTCTTCCGTCTGGAGGACCTGCGAGGAACAGATCTGCACCCTGATCTCCCGGATTTGAGGAGAGGCCGGCCTCGTAAAACACCCAGAAGGAGAAGATCTCAAGCGAGCAACAAGACAGGATAACCTGCCAAAGAAAGGGTATGGACGAGCCCGGAGGGAGGTGTGTGGATTCTGAGTGCGTTCGAAAAGGACCCTCGATGAACACCACCCCCACCCTAATCGTACCTGGAAGCGACCTTCACTGTCAAATCGGGATACGGGACTCCAACCCGTTCTCACTGAATAGCCTAGTTCGGACGATGGGACGAGGCTTCGGGACTTTAAGCGCTCTTGTAAGACCGAGCCTCTGCATTGTCGGCCGAGATCAGCTCCCCACTTGCATGTCGGCCTAGGTCTCCCCGAATGCATCTCTTTTCCAACTAGAGGAATTCTTAGGGATGGGTCTGGACGCCAATCCCCCGATTCGGCAGGATCAAGAGCGTCCCTCCGGGGGAAGTTTCTTTCTTGCCAAGATGTCTCTGGGATTAATCTCCAAAATGTGTAAGGACGCAGGGTTTTATCCAAGACCTCGAGTTGAGCAGCGTCGTAAGCCCGGTGTCCCCACGAGCTCCTCTCCTCGGGAATCGGCCGATCTCCTCGATTGTAATCCAAGACCTCGAGTTGAGCAGCGTCGTAAGCCCGGTATCCCCACGAGCTCCTCTCCTCGGGAATCGGCCGATCTCCTCGATTGTAATCCAAGACCTCGAGTTGAGCAGCGTCGTAAGCCCGGTATCCCCACGAGCTCCTCTCCTCGGGAATCGGCCGATCTCCTCGATTGTAATCCAAGACCTCGAGTTGAGCAGCGTCGTAAGCCCGGTGTACCCACGAGCTCCTCTCCTCGGGAATCGGCCGATCTCCTCGATTGTAATCCAAGACCTCGAGTTGAGCAGCGTCGTAAGCCCGGTGTACCCACGAGCTCCTCTCCTCGGGAATCGGCCGATCTCCTGATTGTAATCCAAGACCTCGAGTTGAGCAGCGTCGTAAGCCCGGTGTCCCCACGAGCTCCTCTCCTCGGGAATCGGCCGATCTCCTCGATTGTAATCCAAGACCTCGAGTTGAGCAGCGTCGTAAGCCCGGTGTCCCCACGAGCTCCTCTCCTCGGGAATCGGCCGATCTCCTCGATTGTAATCCAAGACCTCGAGTTGAGCAGCGTCGTAAGCCCGGTGTCCCCACGAGCTCCTCTCCTCGGGAATCGGCCGATCTCCTCGATTGTAATCCAAGACCTCGAGTTGAGCAGCGTCGTAAGCCCGGTGTCCCCACGAGCTCCTCTCCTCGGGAATCGACCGATCTCCTCGATTGTAATCCAAGACCTCGAGTTGAGCAGCGTCGTAAGCCCGGTGTCCCCACGAGCTCCTCTCCTCGGGAATCGGCCGATCTCCTCGATTGTAATCCAAGACCTCGAGTTGAGCAGCGTCGTAAGCCCGGTGTCCCCACGAGCTCCTCTCCTCGGGAATCGGCCGATCTCCTCGATTGTAATCCAAGACCTCGAGTTGAGCAGCGTCGTAAGCCCGGTGTCCCCACGAGCTCCTCTCCTCGGGAATCGGCAGATCTCCTCGATTGTAATCCAAGACCTCGAGTTGAGCAGCGTCGTAAGCCCGGTGTCCCCACGAGCTCCTCTCCTCGGGAATCGGCCGATCTCCTCGATTGTAACCCAAGACCTCGAGTTGAGCAGCGTCGTAAGCCCGGTGTCCCCACAAGCTCCTCTCCTCGGGAATCGGCCGATCTCCTCGATTGTAACCCAAGACCTCGAGTTGAGCAGCATCGTAAGCCCGGTATCCCCACGAGCTCCTCTCCTCGGGAATCGGCCGATCTCCTCAATTGTAACCCAAGACCTCGAGTTGAGCAGCGTCGTAAGCCCGGTATCCCCACGAGCTCCTATCCTCGGGAATCGGCCGATCTCCTCAATTGTAACCCAAGACCTCGAGTTGAGCAGCGTTGTAAGCCCGGTATCCCCACGAGCTCCTCTCCTCAGGAATCGGCCGATCTCCTCGATGACGAGAATGAGGGGCCCGCAGGCTATGTTCGACGACTAAGCCCGGTTCAATTTTCGTCACGCGCGAGCAGGCGAGCAGGCCTCGCGCGAGCAGGCGAGCAGACCTCGCGCGAGCAGGCGAGCTGATCTCGTGCGAGTAGGCGAGCTGATCCCATGCGGGGAAGCGAGCTGGAACCGCGCGAGTAAGCGAGCCCCGGGGGGCATGCGAGTATGTCCCACACGCCACCCGCACGGTTATCTCAGCAGGTTCACGAGTATCCGGGTGCAGGGGCGAGTAGGTCCCGGCGAGCGGATGGTCGATGTCGGGACCATCCCCCTGCGACCTAGCGAGCGTTCCTCTCCGAGCCTATAAGCCTAGCGAGTAACATCCAGTCAGAAAGGCAAAAACCGAAACTTTGTATAAATCATTAAGTCAAAAATTTGATTTACAAAAAGAATATCGGCGAGCAACTAGGACTCGTCGTTGCCAGTATCGGGCCGATATTCATCGTCCCGATATCGCCGATATCTGCAAAGTCGTCGCTCTCTGCGCTCTCGCCGCTGCTGCTTCCGCTGCCGCTGCTGCTTCCGCTGCCGCTGCTGCTTCCGCTGCCGCTGCTGTCAGAATCACCGGAGCTGGTCGGCGACGACGCGCTATACGGCGGGACAGTCCCCTCGGCGAGCAGCTCGGGAATGAGCTCGTCGACAGTGAGCGGCTTCTCCCCCTCGACGAGCTGGCCCCCGAGCCTGAGGCGCGCGAGTATGATGTTCCCCGCCGCCCGCGCGATCTCGCGGCGAACAAACGACCCTTCCTCCCAGAGCAAGCGGGATCGCTTAACCGCCCACGCCGGGTCTTCAGGCGGAGCGACAGAGGAGCTCGGCCGGCCTTCAGCAGCAACCAGCCTTGTCTCCATCTCCGCTGCGCGAACTTGGGCCGCCTCCAGCTCGGCCTGAGAGGCGGCGAGCTTCTCCTCGCATTCGGAGAACTTCTTCGCTGCTTCAATCTCGGCAGCCTGCGAGTACGATTGACATCAGGGCCTATCGATGAAAGAAATTAAGCGAACCAACCCAAGGACAGCTCACCTCGAAGTCCTTCCAGCGGACCGACTGCATGCCGAGGTCGATGGCCTTCTTGGAGACGACCTTGAGGGCATCGGTCGTCTCCAACAGCTTCCTCGCCGAGTAGTGACCCAGCTCGGCAGACCGAGCGAGCGCACAGGCCGACTGGTGGGCGAGCTCCGACGGGGTCAGCTCCAGGACGGACTCCGCGTCGACCCGATCATAGATGGCGTGGAGGACGGCGAACGCCTCCCCCTTGTCCTCCCAGTCAGTCGACCAGGACGGGAGGTTGGTGCTCAGCGACACCGAGTTATCCTCCGCCGACCAGGTCACGAGCGGGCGACCGTAGGAATCCACCACCCCCTGCCCGAGGCCGTAGTTGGGGTGGAAGTGGGGCAACTGGGCATCCGTCGGCGACCTGCGATCGACGGAATGGGGCGACAATGCCTTCGCCTTCTTCCTCGCAGGGCCTGGCGAGCTGACCCGGGACTTTCCTTTGGACGGCCTCTTCTTCTCCCCGACGTCGGCAGGGGGGCGAGCATCCGACTGCGTGGCGGCGACTTCCTTCGCCAAAGGAAGCGGCTTCTCCGGAAGCTCGTTGAAAACTGCAAAGCGCGCGACAGATTAGTTTCCGCGGAAAAGGGTAACGAGCGAGTAACCAGCACGAAGGCTAAAAGCCCAGCTTACTCTCGTGAGGATGGACTGGTTCGAGCACGTGGACGTTTAGACGCCAGAAGACTACGTCGAATCGCCGTCCCCGGAAGTATTCGAAGAGCTGCTCGCGAGCTCCTTCGAGGATGGGAGGGAGAAACGCGACGTCGGCCGGTTGGTGCGGCCTGCAGAGAGTCCCGCCGAAGTCGCCGTGAACGACCACCAGCTGCTCGCTCCACCGGTGGACCTTATTCGCGGTCCCGACTAGAGTGCAGACATGGCTGCTGAAGAAGACGACGCCCTCCGAGGTCGTCGCAAAGGCGAAAATGCGGCGGAAGACGGAGAGGTCGAAGGCGATCCTCTCCTCCCGGAGGAAGCATAAGAACCCCATGATGATCGCCATCCCATTGGGGTTGATCTGCGTGGGGACGATCCCAAAGTAGCGCAGGATCTCGCAGAATTCGGGCCAGAAAGGAAGCCGCAGGCCAACGTCGAAGTGACGCAGCGACATTACAAGCGAGCCCTCAATATGGGTATTGAGGCGCTCGCTGCGAGTGGGGAGTCTCGTCGAGTACTCGTCAGGCAGGAAGCGTTCCTTGAAGGTCGTCAGTTCCTTCTCGGTGGTTATGGACTTCTTGAAAGCCGTGTCTGCGAAGTTAATTGCGTGGGCCTGTCGGCGAGCGCTGGCGTCGTCGCCGACCATGTTTGCGAGATCCGTAAGCAACAAGAGCGACGAGTTGGTTGTTCAGATACTCGCCAGGAGGAAAGAAGGTCGCTACAACATACGCTTTATGACCCACCTACCCCTCCTATTTATAGATATGACAAGCCCAGGGGGGGGGTCCGGACACAAATGAATTAATCAAATTTAAAATGGATGTCCGGAAGTACAAGTCGCGCGAGGCGAGTTACATTCAAAAAGCAAAGAAAAAACTATGGCGCCCTCGGCCGCTCAGGAGGGTGCGGATGTCGCCCAGCCCAGCCAATCTCTCGCGCACGCCGGTAGTGCTCCGTCGCCAGAGTCGTCGCGTCATCACCGAGCCTCAGCTGCTCCTCCATCCTCGCCAGGCGTCCAGCAGACCCCATGCTCGCCCGGATGTCGGCCAGCTCGTCAAGCACCAGCTGCAGGCGGTGGTTGTTCAACTGCAGCTGGCGATCGTTCTCCTTGACCATGTGGAAGCGAGCTTCGTAGTTCTCCAAGGTCGCCTGGAGCCCTTCGACCTTGGCCATCCTCGCCTCCAGGGCCGAGATGCGTCGATGGGGCTCGCAGATTGCGAGCCGGTCAAACTTGCTCTCCAGCTCCATGTAGGCGCGAGCAGCAGCCTGGCGATAATCGCTCGCGGACAGCCCGATGGCGTCGATAAAAGCCGCCCCAGGGGTCGCCGGGCGATTTGACGAAGCAGGAAGATAAATCGTTAGGTCAGAAAAAGCCGAGCAATAATCGAAGTAACTGAAGGCTCACCGCGGCGAGGAGATCTGGATCGGCGCGGCGAGGGAAGTCGCCCGGAGGTATCTCGCCTCCCCGAGGAGGTGCCCGGAAGTTCGGCAGGCCTGCCCTGCCCCCGCTCTCCCGACCCTCGGCCGACGTAGTCGGGATCTCCAACTCGCGGGGGGAAGTATGCCGGCCGCTGCCTCTCCGGCTTTTTCGACGGCGGCGGGGCTTGGGACGGGCTCACAGAGTGGTGCGGAGCCCTCGGCGCAGGAGGTGGAGGAGGTCGCGGATGGTCCGACTTCGGCAGAGCAGACAGAGGCGGCGGAGGGGGCAAGCCGGTGCTCGGCGTCTGGCCAGGAGTGGCGACCACGGGCGGCAGCGCCGGCAATGGAGCGCTCACCGGGGGTATCTTCCCGCCGCTCGCAACGACAGAGGCCGCCGTACTCACCAGAGGAACCTCGCGCGCCGGCCCAGATGACCTGGCAGGAGTGGCTTTCGCCGGCAGCTCCTTACTCGCAGGCGGGGGGCCCTTCACCAATGTCGCCCCAGACGCCTTCCCCGAGCTGAGGCCTATCCTGACCGTATAGGCGGTCTTGGACGGCCTGTCGGCCGCCAGGGCAAGTAAGGGCGCCGAGCTGAGGGGGACGACATCAAGTGCCGCGTCCGCGACAATCGGAGAATCTACATAAGAAAAGAAGTCAGTAAAGGAGCAGCGACAACCCAGCAGGGAAGAGTTCGAGGTAGCGACCTGTCACGGTGACGACCTCGGCCTGAGACGCCGCGGACTCCTTCGCAGCCGCAAGCTCCTCGGTCACTCCCGGGTTCTCCAGCGGGCTGCCCCGGGTCGACCCAGGGAGGTCGTCGAGCCCTAGGTCGCTCAACATCCTCTGGGTGCTGGACGACACTACGGGATTTTCAGTCGCCGCGGCGACCTGGTTCGGCAGTGGAGGCGAGCTGACCACCGTAGTGGCGGGCTGCTTGACCTTCTTCGCCTTCTTCTTCTTCGACGGGGTCAAGGCAGTAGGATCATCCTCGCGCGGTCTTTTCGACCTGGCTATGCCGAGGAGGCCAGACAGGGCGGCGAGATTGTCCATCAACAACTGCTCAGCGTCCGACATCTTCGGCGAGCTCCAGGGACCGTCTCGAAAATGAAGCCCCCCTATTTATAGACTACTCTACCAGCAGACGACGATGCGAGCTGACCATATACCCGGCAGGGATGCTCGCCGAATAGGTGTTGGATGATTCTTTCCGGGCTCCTACGTCGCCCAAAAAGAGCGGGGATTGTGTACAACCCATATTCGACGATGGTGGGCCCTACCACC
Organism: Platanthera zijinensis; assembly: GCA_039513925.1. Taxonomy (NCBI): domain Eukaryota; kingdom Viridiplantae; phylum Streptophyta; class Magnoliopsida; order Asparagales; family Orchidaceae; genus Platanthera; species Platanthera zijinensis. The sequence continues at coordinate 276,825,602 of CM077078.1, read as the reverse complement.
GCCAGGTCATCAAAAGTCAAAGTCAACAAGGCAAGACCTGGGTCCAGATCAGCACCCCAGGTCGCGGAAGGTTCGGGCGAGTATGGCGAGCTCCCCAGGCCAACTCGCCAGGTGGCGACTATGACCAGATACTCGCCTCTTCCAGGCGAGCTCCCCAGGGAAGTCGCCAACTCGCCAGGGTGGGGGTATATGTAAGACCCCCCCCCTCTCTTTGGTTTTCCCTATAAATAGGACCCCAGGGGTACGAAAGAGAGGACAAGCAAATCTCGGCCTGAGCCCTCGCGAGTTCCAACAACTGCCCTTGACTCGTTATTGCTCAAGCTCGCCTCCTTCGTACCTAGCTCGACCAATCTGGTTGAGAAGGGGCTGCTTCTCCTAAGCAACCGGGTACGTGGTGGGACCTTCCTGCCGCAGCAACCTGGGGTCTTGTTGCGCAATTTGCTTCTGTTTCCCGACCAGAGATCATCTTCTCGACCGGCCGACCAGTAACTTCAGGTTGCCTAGTCCGATTTCTGAGGTTGAGAAATTTCTCGGCTTCAACAGCCGTCCATTCTGTGGGTAACCACTCTCTAACCGTCATGATTAGTATGAGGTTATCATTAATTAAAAATCGGTCAGCATTTAGTAAATATTACACACATTGTATACGTCCAAAACTATATTAAATATGGTATACAAATAGTAATTGTGGGTGATTACGGTGTGCGGATAACTGTGTAACCACCGTAACCACCTCTTAGAGTCTATAAAAAGGTATCATGACCTTCTTCATTTTTAACTTTTCCTCTCTCAGCTTTCTTCTTCCTCGGGCCAGAGCAGTGTCGAAATCCTCCTGCGAGCCTCCACCAATCGCGTCGCCTGAAAATCCATCTAAGTTCACGACGCTACCAAGAAGAAGACGTTCTGCGTGACATTCCGCAAAGCCTCCTACATGCGCAGCGCCATTCAAGTCATCGCCCCCGCATCTCTGTGCGCTCCGTCGTGAAGTTCGCCAAGCAGCATCCGGAAACGCTCCATCAGAGCATAGAGAAGTACCAACTTCATGTGAGGCGGCTGGTTGCCCACCGAGTACTCTCAATCTCTAATCTCACTATTGTAACGAGGAGCGGCATGTCGGGCTCAATTCTCCGTACAATCTGTAAACAACCGTCAATAGTGAAGTTTGACCGACACAGTACTAGTCTGTAAGGAATCCGGAGCGCCGAGAAGAGGAAATTCGAAAAGCGAATAACAAAACACAAAACAAAACAGAGCAATCACAGACACAGAGATATACAGAGGTTCACCCAAAACCGGGCTACGTCCTCTCTCCCCTTCTTCTCCTCCCTTCTTGTATTCACCAGAAAATTACAGATTTCACAAAGGTTACAAGGATCTAAAGCCTGATCCTACCTTCTCTACTTCTGGACAAGAAGAATACCGTAGAAGAATATCTTCTGGATCACCTCCAAAATGAATACGCCGCCGCCTGTCTATTACTTCGTCTTTTCCGTCCGTATACCTAAAAAAGGAACCGAAAAAACCTTAAATATGCACCCAGAAGCAGCATCGTCGACCTGCGCTCGACGTTCGGCGATGTCGAACGTCGAACGCCGACGATCGTCGAACGGCGCTCGACGAGTCGTCGAGCCCAGCCCGTTCGACAGATCGTCGAGCGGCGGTCGACGTTCGTCGAACTGCGCTCGACGTTCGTTGAACTTGGCCCGTTCGACGAACGTCGAGCTGAGTTCGACGAACGTCGAACCCAGTTCGACGGTTGGGGAAAAACACCCCCCAAAAATTTGGGCCGGGGGCGTTGCCCCCGCACCCCCACCGGGGACGCTGTCCCCTGGACCCCTGCCCGCTGTCCGGTCAGCGGGACCTCCGCCGGGGGCGGCTGCCCCCGGACCCCCGCTGTCGTCGGCGCCAGAAATGTCGAAGGGGGATCACACTTCGATTCCTCTAAGCTCACGTGGGCTAACCCGGTGTGAGAAACAAGAGGACCGGAAGTGTTCCACAACCCCAACATAGTCACGCGATTTTTTACTCATTTAAAAGATTTTCCACGTTAAAATTGTCTTGCATGCTTTTGCTTATTCTGTGACTGTGTGCGCGTTCGATCGCTCCATGGGCTAAGGCGGGCTAGTTTAGTTCGGTCTACCAGGAAAATTTAGTTGGTCGCAATAATTATAATAAATTTCAAAAAAAATCAAAATACAACGGCCATTCAATTAATTTCTCCCTATCCTCAAATTAAAAATAACCATGGAAATTCATAAAATTTAATAAGTTTTTAGCACAGCTCTAATATATACTATGACAAGTTGTCGTTGGGCATTAAGAGTATGCATAAAAAATTGAAATCGCAGGAACCGAAACGAATCGATCCAACCGAACCAACTTTTGGACCGAACCGACCGGTTCAATTTGATTTTGATTTGGTATGCCTGAAAAAACCATCTGAAATTTAGTTCGGTCTGATTTCCACCATGGAAAAACCGATTGAACTGAATAAATCAGCTAGCAAGCAGCTCGATTTTATTGCGGTCTACGACTTCAATTTTTCTTAGGAGCGGGAATTGAGATTTCATTTCCCTTTCAGAGTTTCAGTCTTCAGGCATCGTTCCCTTTCAACGATGCGTCGACGCTAGTTACGCTATCGTTGGTCCACCTTTGAAGGAACTTAACTCTGCTAGCTCTTTGCCCTTTCGTCTCCGACTCTCCGCCAATCCACCTCTTTGATTCTTCCAATTTTGGTAAGCTCTCACTCACGCAACCGTAGACGATGTTATCGACAAGCTCACGAGTTACAACCTCTCATTTATTCTCCCAACTTCTGATGTTCTTAATTACTTTCTCTGATGTTTTCACAAAAACCCTCCCCCCTTTCATCTCCATCTTTGCTTCCTGCACCTTACGCATTTTAGTGGAGGTTTTTTTTGAGTTTTTATTTCCTGCTTACAGGTATTATGGTTAAATTTCTAATGTTTTCACATAAATGAAAACTAAATATAACACAAATATTCTAAGTTAACCTTGAATACCTCTAGTTTCTTACTCAATGGTTTTATTACTCCAAATTATGCTCAAATGTTCCCATTACTCCTAGATATTCTAAGTTACGGTTAGAACATGTGGAGTTCGAGAGGTCTGGCTGACAGGATTGGCGGTCTGGCAGACTAACAATTTGGTTTGGCGTTCTGCCTGTTGTTGGTTTGACTTTAGTTCTGGCAACCTGCTTTGGTGATCTGGCAGTTGTCCTTTGTAACCCCACAAGTGTTCAACAGTGCGGTCTGGTGGTTAGAAAGAGTTAAACGCAGTGTGGTCTGATGGTCAGCTGAGGTTAGTCACAGTTGTGATATGGCGGCAAGTACATGCCTAACTGCCCCCCATGTGGTCCTATGTGTTTACTGCAATTATTCCTTTTGGTGATTAGCAAAGGCTTGATCGCAGTTGAAGTTTGGCGGTTCCCAAGTACTATCACCATTGCAGCCTGATGGTTAGATTCAATCTAACCGCAGAAATTCCCCCAGGAGTTGTCCGCTACATACTGACAGATAGAGACCAGAGCAACCCAGTTGATATCTTCTCGAGCTCTGTGTAACTATGTGGTTAGCTTGTCTAACCTCACAGCATGCGCGGTCTGAATTTTATCTATCCGCCTAGTCACATGTGACAGACGTTATATATTCTCTCTCTTGTTTTTATCTCTCTATCCCCATTTTCTATAAATAGAGGAACACGCCCTTATATTATTCACTTTTTTAGAGCAATAAAAATTTTTTATATACATCTTTTTCACAGTTACTATCAGCTCCCAAATACACTTAAGTGCACTTAAATGCTCTCAGTTTCTCCTAAATATTTTAGGTACTCTCAATTAGTTAGTCCCAAATACTCTTAGTATTTACTAATACACCCAAATATTTTCAGTACTCCCAATAATTCCCAATTTTAATTACTTGCAAATACTCTCGTCTCCCAATTACTCCCAGTTAGTGTTACTTGCAAATACTCTTGGTTAGTCTCACATACATATACACATTCAAAGGTTTTTATTACTTTTTAATATATTTCTAAAGTTTGGTTATTCTTGACTTCAATTTGATGATTTTTTCCTTTTTGATTATTATTATTTTTGTTGTTAGAAATCACGCCGGCCCCGAGGCTCAGAATATATACGGAATATCGGGTTAAATCCGGTTCGTGGTAGACTGCAGTCTAACGACACAGCATCCCCAACCAAATCTCCGCGAAAGGCTCCGAATTTAATACGAGAATATTCCGCGGTAGGTTGTTGAGGCCCAGGGCTTGATCCCAGCACCTCCTTTATAAGATGGGACTAACACCACCTCTCACACCCAAGTGCGCAACAGCGCAGTTGGGTATGAGAGGCGGTGTTAGTCCCCTCTTATCAAGCAGGTGCTGGGATCAAGCCCCGGGCCTGAACAACCTACCCGCAATATTCCCGTATTAAAATTCAGAGCCTTGCGGGAGATTTGGTTGGGGATGCTGCGTCGTTCGACTGCAGTCGGCCAGGACCCGGATTCTCAATGAGCTGCCCGGACCTGGTTTTTAACAAAAGATGGTCATCTTTTGTTAGAAACCACGCCGGCCCTGAGGCTCCGAATGTATACGGGAATATCGGGCTAACTCCGGTTCGTGGTAGACTGCAGTCTAACGGCACTAGCATCCCCAACCAAATCTCCTGGGGCCCACACGGGAAATTCCAGGTAGGTTGTTGAGGCCCGGGGATTGATCCCGGGACCTCCTTTATCAAGCTTCTTCATGAAGTCCTGATACCCAACTGTGCTGCAGCGCACTTGGGTGCGAGAGGTGGTGTTCGTCCCCTCTTATAAAGGAGGTGCTGGGATCAGGCCCTGGGCCTCAACAACCTACCGCGGAATATTCCCGTATTAAATTCGGAGCCTTCCGCGGAGATTTGGTTGGAGATGCTGCGACGTTCGACTGCAGTCGTCCAGGACCCGGATTCGCAGTGAGCTGCCCGGACCTGATTTCTAACATTTGTAATAAAACTGTCAAACATTGAGTCTGCGTCAGAGAGATGTACTCTTATACGTCGCTTTTGTTTTGGACCCCAATATAAGATAAAAAGTTTAACAAAATGTTTTAATGCAGTGTGTGAGCCCACAAGGGCAAAACAATGATAACATTAATAGAAATAACACTTGATCAGCCATTTGAGCATTACACTAGCTTCAAGTAGCTCAAACATGCATCAGACAAAAAAAAAATCATGCATCTTGCTGAAACCCAAACATTTAGTACTCAAACTTCAAGTAGTTCAAAGATTTGTATCGATGATAGAGATATGGACTACAATGTTGTGTTGTATCAAAAAATATGCTTGAAGATGATTTTGAGAAGAAAGATACATCAATCTTTGCAACTGAATTGACACAATATCTACGAGAGTACATATTGAAAATGCAACTTAATTTTGATATCTTAAATTGATGTAAAGCAAGCTCTTCAAGGTTTCTAATTTAACTAAGATTGCGAAAGACATTCTAGTTGAAGCCCTTATTTGTGCAAGCCAAGTTAAACTGAAATTAAAGAAATGATAATTGATGCAAAATTTTTTGAAAAGCATGATAAAGATAAAAAAGTCTTTAATTCACAAATTCAAAATGTATAATTTCATATTTAACTCATATTTTCACTCTTATGTTTAGAGTTGGAGAAGGATGCAGATGAGGCTAGTATTGAAGAAATACACATGGAATTTTTAAACAATGACATAGTATGGTAAGGTCAATACTTGCAAGCTAACCTTTGTTTAATTTATTCTGAGATACATTGAAATAGTTAATGTTCATGACTTATTATTTAAGTATGGCATGATATGGTAAAACTCTTATCTTTGTTTCCAGAATATTGCATTACAAACAATAATAAACTATTATCTTATCAACTTTTTTAACAAAATCATGCAATGCTATATCCAAATCGTTAATCTGAATGATCTCCATTTTTTGGCTTGCTACACAAAAATAGTTGAATATATGTACACCTTATATCTAATGTAATATGACTTCTCATTAAACATGGTTTTTGAATGATGTTTTCTCTGCACTATAACACTTATGGTAGAATAGAGTTGAATGCACGAGAACAATAAAGAAAATTATTGGTTGAATTTAATTATAAATCTTATGTAGATACGAAAACATTAAACAACTTCGAAGCAAATGAAGAAAACTGAACCGACAGGTAAAAAACCGTACCAAACTGAATGAGTTTGGTTCAGTTTCGATTTAGGGTGTGTAAAACTAAGACTATTTGGTTTTTAGTTTTACACAAAACTAAACAGAACTGAACCGCTTGCAGGCCTATTAGGCATGTCACCAAGATTTTGGAGGAATGATGTCAATAGTTGTGAAGACCCCAATCACAACCTAGCGCATCAGCGCTGATTTTGTCCAAGGCCCCCATCAAGGACTACAGTCCATGCCACTCCAACGCCTCTCTGCTTCTATTCAACCACGACGGGTTGTTGAAGATCGCATCCTCCCTTTAATGAGGTAAACTCAATAGTTAAGCGGATAACATGGGGACTTCCGAGGAGGTCACCCATCTCAATAGTACTCTCGGTCAAGCACGCTTGACTATGGAGTTGTTCAACTTCTCATCAACTATTGAGTTACACTTTTATTGTGAGGACCTTGACCACAGCCGGTCACACTAATGTTGATTTCATCCAAGGCCCTCATTAAGGACTACATGTAACACCCCAAATCCCAAAATGGAGTTCAGGTTGGGCAACACGGTCTGGGACACAGGCGTGTCCCAAGCCGTGTCCTGCTCTGTGTGGTCGAGTTGACATACAGCCTGTCGAGTGTTCGAAGAAATGCACTCGACAAGTTTCGAGAGGGAACACGGCCTGAGACACGGGCGAGTCCTAGGCCGTGTCCCCCTATGGGTCGACGAACTCCACTCGACGAAATGCACTCGACGCTTCTCGAGAGGCACTCGAGTTGGGCACACAGCCTATAACACGGGCGTGTCTGAGGTTGTGTCCTTCTCTGGACTTGGCCAAGGAGCCCCATACGGCCAATGACACGGGTGTGTCAGAGGCTGTGTCCTTCTCAGGTTTCGGCCAAGGCAATGAGGCCTGGTGAACAAGAGCTAGACACGGGCGTGTCTGAAGCCGTGTCAGGGCACACGGTCTGTGTCACGGGCGTGTCACATGGCCGTGTCCTGTTCGGGTTGAGTCGGTTTGTGTGTCGCTTACAGTACAAGGCCTGTGACACGGGCGTGTCATAAGCCGTGTCAGCCCAAAAATATACTTTTCAGGGCGATATGTGGCCATTCATTTCCTTCATCTTGGATCCAATGGCCCAAACTCCTCCCTGCTGGGTTTAAGTCCGGTAATTGAGAAAGATATCTCATTCAAACCTTGGCTATTCTCTTTCTAAAAGAGTAGAGAGAAGGGAGAGCAAGGAAGGAGGAGGAGAAGAGGATCCGACCGTTGGTGGAGCTTCAGAGGTCCGAGTCGAGATCCGAGGCCAGATTTGTGGAGGCAAGTCCGCTACGGTACTTTCCAACTGGCTAGACTTCCATGGCTCCAAAGAGATCGTCAAGGGTAACGATCTTCCTTCTTGGACATGTGAAGTCCTCTTTTTGGGCATATGCATGGATTCCCCCCACCCAAGGGTGGATGCTTGAGGGATTTCCCTTGGGTTGATTCGTGGAATCCTCATTGCGTCTTGCATATAGATCCGGAAATGTGTAGTACGGACTAGGCATGCTGTGTGAAGCCCATCTGGAAGGGTTGATCTGGATTGGTGATGTTTCATTTTGTGCACCGGAGAAGACTCCGCGTTTAAACATATAGTTTGTGGAGTCGATGGGTTGTGCCTGTGAAGTGGAGTAGCAGGAAGTACTGGAATGAGGAATTCTAGGAAAATACCCTTATACTGCTTGTGTTGTGGCTATTGTGTGGCCAGTTCTTTGTGGACAGTGTGGGCAGTCCTTGGTAGACAACGTGGCTATTGTGAAGTCAGTCCTATGTGGACAACGTGGCTATTGTGAAGCCAGTCCTATGTGGACAGTGTGGCTAATGTGAAGCCAGTCCTTGGAGGATAGTGTTGCTATTGTGAGCTGTGTGCTCTTAAAAAGGCTTAGTGCTGAACAGGAAAGGTGAGACCGACCCGAGTCTATGGATTGGCCATGAGTACGTTGGTATTCGGTGATGGCAAGATAACTTGAGCAACGGGATTGGTTGATCTGTACCTGCGCTATGTCTGACCGATGGGAAGACCTAAGTTATTGGTATCGTTGGAGCGCATAATGAGAGTCTTAGGCATGCGCGCCAGTAAGACTGAATGCTCAAAATTTAGCGTTAGGTTTCGGATCTTGAACGATGGTGGGACCCTGGATATTTTCACCAAGAATGTGCCCTGAGTGCACGGAGCGTTGGGCCGCGTGGCTGGCATTTGTGATATATTGTTTGTGCGTGAGAGCATAATGTGTGATATATCTGTATTTGAATTGATACGCCTACAGGGAAGGAATACCACTGCCCCGGGAAATGGATAGAGTCGTTATAAATTGGTAAGCTGAATGTTGACCGTTGCTTTGTTTTCCACCATTTTGGTGGGCTGTCCATGTGCAGGTGCTGGAGAGCTGAGCCGGAAATAAAGGGCTGAAGTCCCTGCTGCTGCTGCTGCTAGCCCTTGAAGGCTAAGCAAAATATTTTGTGTTGTGTTCATGTGTGGCCGGCATGGGCGCCGATGTCTGGAATCCACACCTGCAAAGAGGAACTGTAAGGTCTCAAGGCCAAATGATATGTATGTGATGTACATTCCTTTGAGAGTTTATATATAAATTTGTTGTTTATATATAGTGGATATTCCTGGTTTGAGTTCAATATTATTATTAAAATCTTCCGCTAGTATGCTCTGAGTTAGGGTGCGATTGTGTTTTGGTATTAACCTGTGACCTCGTTGTCTGTTTGTGGCATACAGTGTAGGGCCCCGGCCGGACCTTCTATTATATGTTGTTTAACGGGTGGAGTCATTACACTACAGTCCATGCCACTCCAACCCCTCTCCGTATAACACCATACCAGTCATAAAGAATATAACAGTAGGTTTGATTGGGACCACATGTCATATTAAACGAACAAATAATGGGGTTATGAAATGAAACCAAACGTCTATGTAATCAATCACAGAGTTAACAACTAACAGAAGCATTAAATATAATAACTCACAAATAAGAATGTACACCGTATATATATCTTTTAATGACAGTATACATAAATGTTTGGTCTTAAGGCCTTACAAACTATAGTAATGTTTACACAACAAAGTGATTTGCGTATATCGGTACGCAGACCAACAATACATGTAAATAGTAGCCACATCACTTGGGCCTTCAAGGGCCGACACAATAAAAGGGCGTTAGCCCTCTATTTCTCGCTCGGCTCACCAGTACTTGCACAAGTACATTTCACCAAGACGTGACAAAACAAAACACCGGTCAACTTTAGCTTACCACAATTATAACAACTCACCCAATTTCTGAGGCGGTAGTACTCCTTCCCTGCAAGCAAGCAGTAATTGCACAATCACCACAAATAGTTGCATGCACCGTCACACGGTTCGTAGTCTCATTACACACTTTCAGTGTACTGAAATTCAAGTCCCACCTCTGTCCTAAGTATCCTTTACTTAGATGGTTCCTTTGAGCTTTTACCGTCAAGGCCACCTTGCCTTACAGACTTTCCCAAGATCGGGCATTGGCCCCCTTCATCCTTTACCAGGACCAAGCTAAGCGCGTGTGGCAAGATTTTCAGGTATAGGAAGAGGGCTTCCCCTTCGACGAACTTAGAAATCATTGGGTGAGTGGACAGATACTGATTGAGGTGCTCGATAGTAGCTTGGCACTCGTCCGTCCACTGGAAACCGACATGGTGAGCCTCGAAGCACATTGAAGAAGGGGAGGTACTTGTCCCCTGTACGGGCCAAGAAACAAGAAAGTGCGGTTATCCTCTCGTTGTAGCGTTGGACCTCCTTAACATTGCGTCGGGGCAGCATGTATTCCAATGACTTGATCTTTTCGAGGTTGGCCTATATCCCCACTGGGTTACTATAAAGCCCAGGTTTCCAGCAGTGACACCGAACGCGCACTTGATGGTGTTCAAGCGAAGCTAGAACCGACGGAGAAGCTGGAAGCATTTGTCCAATTCTTCTAGGTGGTGGCCTCACTGAATGCTTCTGACCAGCATGTCATCGACGTAAACTTCCACGAACAGCCAGATGAGGCTTTTGAATACGTGATTCACCTTTGGTAGGTAATCCCGACATTTTTTTAGCCCGAACGACATTACTTTGCATCAGTACACTCCTTTGTCCATGAAAAAAGCGGTGTGCTCTTCGTCTGCCGAGTTCATCTGAATCCGATTGTATCCCGATTCCCGAGTAGGCATTCATGAAGTTGAGAAGTTTGTGTCTGGCGGTTGCGTCCACGAGCTGATCGATGCGAGGAGGGGGAAGTTGTCCTTTGGACAAACTTGGTTGTGGTTGCTATAGTCGGCACATATCCTCCACTTCCTCGAAGCCTTTTTTGTCATGACCACGTTGGCGAGCCAAGAGGGGTAGGCCGCTTCCCGGATGAATCGCATAGCCAAAAGCTTGTCTACCTCCTCCTTGATGGCACATAGCCTTTCTGGTGCGAAGTTGTGCTTTTTTTGGATAACCGACTTGCATGTCAAGTTGATGTTTAACGAGTGGGTGATGAATTGCGAGCCTACCCCAGGCATGTCCTCATGACTGCAAGCGAATATGTCTGTGTTGACGTATAAGAAGTTCATGTACTTCCATTGCTTCGCCGGAGATAAGAGTGACCCGAGTAGGACTATGCGGGTGGGGTCCCTCTCACGGAGCAAGACCTTGACTAGGCCTTCAACTAGAGTGGCCCTCTGTATTGAGGTTTCATCCCGCAAATTGAAGCTTTTGATGGACTGGGCCGCCTTCTGCGACAGTTGGGCTTGTTTGAGATAGCAGATTTGTGTCATTGTCTGATCCCCCGGGACAGTTCCTATACTGCCGGGTGTTAGGAATTTCATCGTCAGATGGGGTATGTAGGGGATTGCCCCGAACGCAGCTTGCAGGGGTCTGTCAAAGATGGCGTTGTAGACAGATTCACATTCCATGACCAGGAACTGGATATGGTAGGTTGCTTGCATCAGGTATTCTTCTATGGTCACCGGGAGGGAGACCATGCCCCGCACGGGGATCGGCCGGTTGTTAAATACGAAAACGGGCCATACCCTATCTTCTGGACTGCAGCCATGAATAGGACGTCCACTGAGCTTCCACTATCGACGAGGATCCTCTTGACCTTTAAACATGACTCTCCTATTCCCGTACTGATGACTAAAAGGTCTCGATGCGGCATGCGCACTCTTGTCATGTCTTCGTCCCTAAAGCGAATGGTGTGATCTTTGTACGCCCTTTTATCAAGATGCCCCCCTCGCTTCGAGCTATGACGAAGACCTGTGCGGCGAAGGCGGGGGACCCGATAATCGTCTTCACCTCAATGCCTAAGATCATGTCCCCCGGGTCTTGCGAAGCTTCGCAGAGACTGACGTAAACACTAGATCTTCCACTGCATTGCTGTTGGTTTGAGGTGCTTGTGCGCGACAAGCACTGCTTCTAAAGAAGAGTTTTGGGATCGCCTTCTCATAGACGGCGCCAAACTGTTGCAAGTCACCCGGCTATTTCACCGATCTGGAGAATCAGACCGCCTTAGCTTGTAGTTGAGCCAGTGCGCAATCAGTTAAAGAAAATCACAGCAATGTACAAGAGATGTTTTTGATATGAAAAACCCTGAAAGGGTGAAAAATCATGTGGCTGGAACTTTACTGAGCCAAAATCCACTAGCTTCTTGAAGTGCTACAAAGATTGGTTTGATCTCGGAGGGCGACATGTCGCTACTCCGTTATAAGTACGATAAATGAGAAAAAACAACCAAGTTTTCAGAGCCTCGATGGAAGCGCTCCATCCTTGAGACAACACTGAGCTGGCAGAATCTTGGTGGGAGCGTTCTGGCTTGAAATTATTCTAAGTCAACGGAGCTTATGAAGGTTGCACTCTCGTTGACGTGAAGCCTAGATGGGTGCGCTCTCGCGGAGGTGGCTGACGTCACTTGAGGCGTGAGGGAATCGTAGCACAAGGAGAAGTCTGGAGGTAGACCTCTTATTGAGGCAAAGCCTAGATGGGAGCGCTCTCGCGGAGACAGTTGACGTCACTTGAGCCGTGAGGGAACCGTAGCGCAAGGAGAGGTATGAAGGTAGCGCTCATGTTGATGCGGAGCCTAGATGAAAGCGCTTTTGCAGAGGCGGTTGACGTCACTTGAGGCATGAGGGAACCGTGACGCAAGGAGAAGATCAGAGCAAATTCCTGAGTGGAGAATCGGCAAAAGTTCACGATCTTGCTAGAAAACCTCTGAGCTCTCTCTTGCATTTGGAGTTGTTTAGCTTGAAATGAATGCACATGAGCCTATTTATAGTTTTTTGGAAGGGCGCGTCAGTAATTGCGTCGGGGAGTGATTTGTGCTGACAAATGACGTCCTTTTGTTTCGATCACGCGGATCACCATTTTTGCCGAAATAACAGTAGCGTCCCCCCTTCCTCCGGGCAGTTCGGGCTGCCTGGGCAAGGTGTCTGGCAGCGGTAGCGGCGGGGGCCGGCGACGGCGGTGTGTGGGCGCCGCCGGCTGCGACGAAGGCCGGCGTCGGCGGCGTGCGCGCTGGCAAAGCTGGCGCGCGCGCTTGCCGAGCTCGCGCGCTGGCCGTGCCTTCCCGGGCACGGGGCCGACGTGTTTGCTTGGTCTTCCGGGGTGCTAACAGTTCTCTGCGTGCCGCTGGATCGGTTGAGCTCACTTTTACTTGAACCGTCTTGACTCAGAAATTTCACGGGGACCCTATCATCTCCGGTGTGCGTTTTATCTTTTCTACCATTACCCGGCTCGCCGTCTCACCAACATAGGGGCAGATCCCCATGTCATTTCCGCCTTATTTTTCTACCATTTTATTATAAAAAAGTAACACTGTCACAGTCGAGATACTATGATAGACGCGCATGAAAGGCCTCGGTGTACTCACTTGTATAATATAAGCATAATATCGCCAAATACACATGTAACAACTGAAATATTGTTAGTCTCGATACCATGCAAGGGGATTAAAAATATTAAAATATTAATATATGCTCATTAAATGTACAAGAAAAAACTTAAGCTCTATAAAAAGAGAAGAGATTTAGTGAAAATGCATCTCAGTCTCAAAATTCATATTAATATATTTATTAATTGAGTATTTCCCATGGCAAGGCTGAGGAGAACTCTCATGCCTCTCTTTGGATTTCTTCTTGGAGTTTTCCTCTTGAGCCCAACAGGTAATCTCTCTCTAACTCTATCTCTCTCTTACAATGTATTGTATTTATCTCTCTAACAGGTAATCTCTCTCTAACTCTATCTCTCTAATTCTATCTCTCTCTAATTCTATCTCTCTCTGACAATGTATTGTATTTATCTATAATATACAATTTTCTTTTGAATATAGGCTTCTTTGGTATGGTGGCGGCTGCCCTAAACTCAATGCAGTGGTCATAAATACGATTGTTCGCAAATAGTATAGTTTGTGAATAATTTGAAATTCGATACGCAAAAATTCGATTAAAATTCATACTTTTCGAACTCGAATACAAATCCAATCCAAATTCGAATAAATTTATTTATGTTCAAAGGATTCACAAATATTTCTCGAATAGTATATTATATAGTTAAATAAAATTTATATATATAATTAAATACTAAATATAATTATATTTGAAATTATATATAATTAAACGTTAAAAATTCTATTTTGAATTTGAATACATGTTTGAATCTGAATTTCAATCTGAATTTGAACCCAAATTCAAATTCAGCATTTCACGATGAACTCGAATTCGACAATGAATATTCGAACGAATCTAAACCTAAATTCAAATCTCAGCCTTCTATGTCAAATTTGCATTCGATTGAAGAATTATTCGATTCAGTTCGTACAAACCCCTAGTTATAGGGTGTTGTTATTAGCAAATCATGAATGTCTGTTAGCAAAAGAAAAAAAAAACACTGTTCACCATTTTTTGATATATTTTTTTCAATCTTAAAAATTACTACTAGCAAACCATATTTCTCCCCGCCATCTGCATTCTGTGCAATGCCACTGCCGCGCTCGTGAGTCCTAACACCATCGTACCGCTGTTAAGCTCAACGTGTTTTGTCTGGTGCTGCAATACACACTGCATGGCGTTGCTGAAAGATTCACGACTGTATGGCTCATGGAGTGTTTCTACAACTTTTTCTCTTCGATTCTGACGATAAAATTGGAAAAGTTCATTGCAACGGAGTTCAACGATTGGAAGGTTAACGCTCAGTTTGAGATGTGTACAACCCCGTATCCGGCGAGTGGGTCCACGAAAGCCAGACCGGCCGGTCCAGACCGCCTCAAGGTCCATACAGGGTCCTTTGCCGAGCCCGAGCTCGGCAATCGTCGTGCCGAGCTCGACGATCGTCGGGCCGAGCTCGACGATCGTCGAGCCGAGCTCAGGGTTTTTGGAGCTAAGCCCGGTCGCTGACTCGCCGGGGGCAAGAGCCGAGCCTGCACTCGTCAAAGCGGGGTACTCGCCCGGCGAACTCGCATTCGCCGCCCTTGCCGAGTAGAGGATCCAATGGCCATCCCGCCCCCAGTGGTCTGCCCCTAGCCTCTCTAAACAGTGGAGCTTGGCTGTTGGCAGGCCAGCCCAAGGAGTCTTCAGTACTTTCAGACCAGCAGAGATAGGCTATTCGCAGGCCGTTTTCAGTTTCCTATAAATAGGACCCAAGGGGTACCTCAGAAAAGGACACTTGTCTCCCAGTCTTCTCGTGCTTTCTGAGGTACCTTAGCCCGGCCTTTTGGCTAAGGAGGGGAAGCGCTCTGAGATCTTCCGGGATTGTGGTGGGACCTCCGCGCCGGGCCCTTGGTCTAGTCCTTTGTTCTTCACTTTCTTGTCGTTTTCTTGCAGGAGCGGAGTAGGTGCGCGACCACCCCTTTCCCCAAGGGTCGAACTCCACAGAGACCGATTTTTCGGTTTCAACATTTTGGTGCGGTGAGCGTGGAAAGTGGTCAGCAGAGAAAATCTTCTGCAGGTTCGATGACCGGAGAAGAAGGACAAGGATCAGGCAGGGGCAACTCGCCACCCCCTCCCCCACCCCCAGCGTCGGGTGTGCCAGCGGAGCTCAGGGAGGAGATCCTCGGGCTCGTCAGGACAGCACTCGGCATGCGGGCTGAGAGCGCGACACCGGCAGTCCCGGTGGTCGCCGCTCCCGCGCTCGGCGACGATGCGCCGCTCAGGAGACCAGGGAAGGAGCCCGCCGAGAGGGGCGAGCGCGAGTTACAGGGGCGAGTCCTGTTCCCCGGCTCGGCTGTCGAGTACCACTTCGGCGAGATAGCAGGGAGGGAGTTCCCACCTCGCCCGGCTGAGGGGGAGCCCCTTCAGCGAGTTCGTTTCCTCCGCCCCAGTTCCAGACGGGTTTCGCGAGCCGGAGATGTCCTACTACTCTGGGAGAGGAGACCCGGTCCACCACATCCAATGGTTCGAGGACATGGTGTAACACCCCAGAAATCTCAAAGTATGTTTGTAAACAGTTTTGGGTTGGGGGCTGTTAGACACGGCCTGGGACACGGGCGTGTCCCAGGGCGTGTCGGGGGTACACGGCCTGGGACACGGGCGTGTCCCAGGGCGTGTTCAGCTTAGTCGACATTTGATAGTCGACGATCGTCGAGCCTGGGACACGGCCTTGGACACGGGCGTGTCCCAGGGCGTGTCCAGCCAGGTGTTGTGTTGGGTGGCCAGTGACTTGCAGGCGGCAAGGTCGGGGGGCGTGTCGGTCGACACGGCCTGGGACACGGGCGTGTCCCAGGGCGTGTCCGACACGTGTCCGTTCTGGGCGTGTCGCGGTGTCAATTAAACGGTCAGCGGTCGTCAAGCGGCGACACGGCCTGGGACACGGGCGTGTCCCAGGGCGTGTTACTTAATAAAATCGGAAAATGGCCTGTTTGAGTCAGAGTGGTACACGGCCTTGAACACGGCCGTGAACACGGCCTTGAACACGGCCGTGTCAGGTTTGACACGGGCGTGTCAAAGCCCGTGTTCTGGTATCTTTCGAGTCG